>CM062816.1:279753027-280953027 GCA_031772625.1 Pinus tabuliformis
CCAGCCATGTCTCCAATACATCGAAAGTTACATCATCTATGGCTATGAAGGGTAGCTCGCTCAGTTTCTTGGCCGGGTCCTTGCGTACTCTGATATATATGTTGTGGAGGTCCACTTTAAATTCTACACAACTTTGCAAGTTGTTGTAGATAGTAGGTGATAACTATGGCTTGCAGTTAATCCCCATTCTGATGTTCATTCCCATGAACACCCAAAATACCTTACTGTAGTAGATCCAGTTCGCGTCTTTCATGGCCCACAGTGAAGCATACTTTGCGGCCTCTGGCAGATCCCTACCATTTGCGGGGAACTTTCTGTCCTCCAATAATTTTGCTGCCACAAGCACTATGGATAACATAAGCCATGCATAGGGGAATGTTTTTCCTTGTCCTTTGGCCTCGCAGCAATTTTGCAGGAACTCTTTACATAAGAACTTGGACCAATTCAACTGGAACCCCTCTGCGCACTGCTCAGCAAGTGCCACCATTGGTGTAGGTACCTCATCTGCACGGCACTTGCGCATAACTTTACTCACCAGTATCTGGGTCACCACTTTAACTACTTTGTTGTTGATGTTGGATATGGTGTAGACCCTTTTCTTCTTCTCCAGCTTGTGTTTCTTCTTCATGGCCTCTGTAATGGCTAAGTCACTACTCTTCCCCTCCAAGATGTCTGTGGGGTCCTCTCCTTTGCATGGGAGCTGGGTAATGCGGTGGATTAAGTGGTCCGTGATGGGGATGGGCTCCTCTAGCCACAAACACCCACCATGCACTGGGTAGAGCAGCTGCCTAATGACGAATATTGTTATTGGGGCATGGTGGAAATGCAACACCCAGAGCAGGTTTAATAACCCTACCTTTTCCACTCTGCATAACCACTTTCACGGCTCCAATTCCATAACCCCTGTTGTGGTGTTCTACTTGGGCTTCATGAGCTGCATCGTCTCTAGATGAGGGAACTTCTCATGGTCAGTGAGATCCCAATCTTCAAATTTCAAGTTAGGCATTTGCCCCAGGTGTGATGCAAGTAAGTTCCCTCTGTAGACAGAGGCAACCCCTCTAGCCTTAGAGTCGGTCTAGTCACAGCAAAGCCAATACCAAAGAAAGTTTCCTTAGATAGTTGATGTCATGAAGGCCTACCTTCAAATCCTCATTTGATGAAGTTCTGGTTGTGTTGCTCCAACTTTTTTTCTTCTAGTCACTTATGTAACTGAAAACAACACACAGAGAGCATCAATGAACATAATAGAATACGAAAAAAATGATCTACTTAAATGGTCAAGGAACTTCAAGCTATAAATATGAAATTTGACATAAGATATAGGAAATAAACCATTGATTTGTATTAATATGAACCGAAGTAAAACTTACAACCATGCCTTGACATTGTAGGTCTCCTTGAAGGGTCCTGTCAGCATGTCTCCACAAGCATTCACTTATTAAGTGTCTCCCAAGAGGATGAATAATTCTCTCTCCTACCCAAAAGGTAAAATTATGATGCTAGGACACTCATACAATCAAGGCAACTCAACTCAAAAGCATCCCATGCTATGTTACACAAGAGGCTACTTCCAAACTCTAAAAGTTACCAAGTTCTAATTCCACTTCCCAATAATTCCTCACTACTAGCTTGAACTCAGCCATGGAGGAGATATTTATAAGAGGAGGAGCCTCCATAAGAGATGGGACAAAGAGCTTAGCCCTTTGGGAGGTTTCATAAAGGAAGGAATAACCATCCCAAAGGAGGGAGCCGAGCTCATCTGATCCAACAACCAACCCCAAGACTACTCATGGAAAATTTGTTAAATCAAACTCACCAAATGTAGATCATCATGAGTGAAACGCAGAGACAGAGCGTCGACATCACTAGGATTAGTTCAATCTTGGCCATCTTCATAGGTGGTATAACTGATGACCCGCGACGACCCAAAAACATAGGTAAAAAAGGTTATGCTCCAGGAGTAATGAACTGAGGTATTCTTCTTGAAATGACAAGGAAGACACTGACACATATCTTGCAACATGACACAAAGCAGATGCCAATAACACAGACCGGTAGTGTCCGAGATCAGGGAATGCAGGGTCGGTGACAAAATATTGTGTAACGATAAGTGATAGGTTTGGCCTTTTCTCAGCTTAATTTTTAAAATTTTCCTTTGATTTGGGGTCGTTGCCTTTTATTTTATGACAGTCATGAAGATAGTCACATCTTCGCTATCTAATTAGTTGCACCTTCTATTGTTTGGCTTGATTAAACCGCCTCACAATCGTGAAAGGCTTCGAAATAGGCTCGGCACTGTTTTCTAGTGTACTCTTGCAATGATGTTGCAAAGTAGCTAGTTAGAGGGGTGCGACTTTTCATTGTTGGCGGATGTTGTTTGTTTGACGCTTGCGAAGATTCCTGTAGGTTTTAATTTTGAATTTATATTTGCTGATTGGCTAGTTTGTCTTATCCTTTTGAGCTTATCTTCTGCCTATTTGTTGTTTGTCAAATTGTTGTTGCTAGAATACTTGACTCTTCGTTTCATTCCCTTGAGATTTTGCCTATTGAACTGTGTGAACTGTTCACCTTAGGGTTTCTTGAAGCATTAGCTTTTTCTTGGGTTGCTCATTCGTTTGGACCTTTGAGCTATGTTTCAAACGATCCCTTGCTTTGTTTGAGGATTTTCATTATTGACTGTTCTTTAATCTTCCTGATTGGTATGTGATATTTGGTTACCAAAACTTTCGAGTCTTGTTTGTTTGGCTTTCTTCCATCACTTTGGCATAGATCACATTGCTTCCTAAATAGTTAGAAAGCTTTCAAGTTTTTTCAAAAAGAAACATATTCTTTGTTTTGATTCTTTGATTAGTTTATGAGCAGAATGTTTCTCTTCACTTATTGAATGATTTCATTTGAAAAGGACATAAAACTAGCATTGTTTTGATTTTTACATTTGGTTTCTTGTCATCTATTCAAAAAATCAAAATATCGCATTCATTTTGCATTAGGAAATGAGAACAGTCTTTTGCATTAGTAAATTATTGACATTTAGATGTTGAAAACAATGGATGTATTTTTCATTTTCTTAATTACATTGCTTGCAAGTTAGTGAAAGATAGAATCATTTCTCTTTACTCTTGATTGGTTTGCTTGTGAAATAATGAAAAGTACCATTCTTGCATTTGCTTGCTTGTTGATTTGATTACTTTGAAATGAACCTCTCACTTTCCATCGGTTAGTTGTTCATTGAAAATAAATGGTCTCTTTACTCATTTAGTTTCATTGTAGGAGATTTGGAAGATACGTTCAGTAGGGCCTTGAAACTTAGATTTAATTCAAGATAAACTGCTAAATTTTATCGAATTAATCTAAAAACGCATTGGAACTTAATGCTCATATATCTGGAGGTCTAGGCTAGAGACATGTTCCAGCATATTTAAACCTAGTGGCTATTGTTTTCACTAAGGTGGGGTGATTCCTCCTTTTGTGATTCGATAAGTGCTAGTATGGACTTGTGCTCCCTATACAATTGTGTATATGATGGGAGACCCCACTAGGTTGCAATCCTATTATCCATAGGCAGCCGAGTCGGCCACCTTGCAAACGTGATACACCGAGCACAACATTCAGGGAGATTGCCTGCTCATACTTCTTGGTTCATTAGGAGGTATTTTGCAGTTCACAATTTATCTGGTAAACCTTTTGCCTAGAGTTCTAGAGCAGTCATTTGATATTTTTGACTCATTAAACTTAAAATATTGTTGAGCACTTGTCCTTTCGAGCTCATTTTCAATCGCAAGTGATAAAGTCATCTTTCATCCTTTTCTTGACTCTTAAAACATGAAAAGGTAAAGTTTATTTTCAGTGCTGTAAAATCAACTTCCCATGAAATATTCATGGTAAAATTTATCTTCCTTGGTAATTCTTTAGAGTCGATTCCAATGGCAACATTTTTGGAGTCCACCAGTCAATGGTTCCCCTTGAAAGGGAATCCTAGTTCTTTTCTTTCTTTTGGAAATGTTGGTGCTCCTTATATGGCAATGTTGTTCCTCCCTCAGTTAACCATTGGTTTACCTGTTTGGTTATTTTGACCTCAGTGATCCCAAGTGTCCCAACTCCTTCCCTACCATCTCCTTCATTCGAATCACGTCACAATGATTCTAAGGTTGACCCCTCGGCTTCTTCCCATATTTCTTCACCTTCCTCTTCTACTTCGCCTCATGAAAGTTTCAAATCTATTAATCAGTAGGCTATGAAGAAGAAGAAGAAGATGAAGAAGAAGAATTCAGTTAAGAAAGAGGCTAACCATACGACTATTACTCCAAATGCACCTCCTATAAGTGAACCTTTTGGTCCTCCACAAAAGGTCAAATTCCCTTGCAGGCTGTGTAAGGGTGACCATCTCCTCCGAGACTGTTTTGGCATTCCTAGAGTCTTAGAGGTATGGTCTCAAAATCTGGATTGAACATCCCCATCGACCTCTAGAGATCATGTCGATGCTACACTCTTGGCTAGAAATGGTAAGAAGAAAGGGAAGATTAGATTCCCCTATAGGCTACGTGAAGGAGACCATCTTCTTCACCTTTGCCCTCTTATGGATAAAGCTTCCAAAGTTTTGGAAAACCTTACAACTCCTCAACCCCAACTCCATGCTGGTTATCAAAGGCTTTCTTCTAACCCTCTCCTAGTTGGTAAAGAGATTGACTTGGGTTCATCTCTTGTTCGTCCTGCTCTTCCTGAGCGAGACTCTTTTTTGTCTATTTACAACCAACCATTGATCAAAAAGAGTGCCAACTTGGCTCTGCCACTAGTTGCTCACTCTATTCTGGAGGATCATAGTGATCTTACTACTGATGTTCTTCTCATCTCCTCATATTCTCATGAACTAAATAGTGACCCTCATGTCTCGGTTGTTCAGGAGAGTCCTTCTCCTATTCTTGCACAACATTGGGGCAATCATAGGATACCCCCCCAAGTAGTTTTGTTGTTTCTTTCGATTGGAGTCACTTGACTGCTTATCGCCTCCCATCTTATATTCCTTTCTTGATCACAGTACAAGCCTATAATATGGTATTACCTCGCACTATATTAGATGAAGGTGCATCTATTATCATCATGTCTTCTACTACTTAGCAAGCTTTGGGCTCCCCACAGCTTGTGCTTGTCACCCAGAATCTGTCGACTTTCAATGGAGGAACTAGTCAACTTTTAGGGATCCTTCCGACATTCCCTATTACTTTGGGAGGAAAGACCGTCTATATAGATGTGATGGTAGTCCAAGGTCGATTAGATTTCAATCTCCTCCTTGGACGCGACTATGTTTATGTCATGGGAGCTCTTGTTTCTTTGTTCTTCCATGTGGTTTGTTTTCCGCATGAAGGGAGAATAGTGATCATTGATCAATTATCATTCATTAGTCACCAGGCATCTCCTTTGCAACCATCATCCCCTATCAACTCTTCCTTGCAAGAAATACCTTCCCCGCCATAGGTTAATTATGTGGCTACATGTTTCGTCTCCGCATTTGTTAATGATCACATAGATGGTATAGTACATTATGTAATGGGGACATTGGAACCCGATCTGTGTTTGGTACCAAATGACATGTATTCCTCCTGGAGCGTGGTCCTTCTGTCTCATGAAGATCTCTTGGGATCCATGTTCTCATATGGTCCATGAACAGTTGTATGAGGGTAGTTCCTGGTCATGTGTCAACCTCATTCAAAAATGAAACAAAGGGTGTGAGCATAGTTTTTGTCTTGTGTCAAGCTCGTTAAAAAATGAAACAAGGAGTTGTGAGCATAGTTTTTGTCTTATGTCAAGCTCATTAAACAATGAAACAATGGTCTTGAGGATAGTTCTTTTACTATGTCAACCTCATTAAAAAATGAAACAACTCCCTTTCAAAATCGATTCTTTGACTAAGATCTCATAAAATCCAAGTCGAGTCTTTCCAAGATCTCACAAGTGAGCCTTCATTACATTCACCTAGTTGATTGAAGTGAAGATTGGGGGTCATGTACCTCGATTTGAGTCATTACCCTGAGGTTATGCAAACTTATAGCAAGCATAGTTTTTCATTTCAAGTTTGTGTAGAAATGAAATCGAATCCAAGAAGATTTATCCATGGTTCAAGCTTGTGTAAGAATGAACCCATGCTTCATTCATATCTCGTGATTGACATTTTAATCAGCTAATTTCTGCTATATGAGACTTGGTTGCTTCATTCCATCATCACCATATCTTTGGCCGATCATATGCTTTCACTTGGTTCTTTTCCCTTTACTGAGGGACTGCAGTGATGAATGGTTTTATTAGTCAGCCTCTTGACCATTACATGTTATGAGCAGTTCCACCATTTCTAGAAGCACTTTCTACCATTTATACCACTCATTCCTTTAGGAAGAGTCACCTTTAAGCTCTTTTCTGACTCATAAAAGATGCAAATATTGTCGAGTATTTTTCCTTTTTTGACTCGTTAAAGAGAATAAAAATGGGGGGGTCCACTTTCAGCTCTTTTCCAACCCTTTAATAACTAAAATATGGCTAAGCCCTTATCATTTTGAACTCGTTAATAGATGTGAAACATCATGCGCCCAGTATAGGTTTACCCCTTTTTTCGGTTGGGAAGCATTGTTTACGGAAAAGGTACTCCTTGGCCGAAATGGTCAAGTGGTTCTCTGAAGTATTGTTTTATACCTTTTCAGGCTCGAGAGACACAAACATATGCAAAGGGACCTTTGGAGTTTTCTTTTCCATGTCTTTTTCAAACGCTCTAAACATGAAAAAGATACCGAGTTACACCTTTGTTGGACTTGTTAAATTATTAAACAACATCGGATTTGTCACCATGAAGAACACAAGTTTCTCCTTCCTAGGGCTCATTAAAATTACTAGGAAGGATTCGTCCAAAGGATGAACTTATAGTCCAAGCATATGTTATCCCCTTCAAGCTTGTGTTTCAAAAAATAACTGGGATACTCGCCAAAAATGGTGGGGGGAATTTGGAAGTAATCTGTCGGTTGTATTAATTATTACGGCAGCTTGTCACTCTTGAACATCGACACTCTTTATGCTTCACATCTGGCCGGGATATCCTTTCTTTATTATTGGCCTCAGGGTTTTGGGTTATCCATTTTGCCTCATTCCATCTGATCCTTGCTGCATCATCATCACCTTTGATCCCTTGGTACCAAAATGCTACCAAACTCTAGAGTCATGTCGCCGATATGTTCGAGAGCTTAATCCTTCTGCATTTTGAATCCTTACACACTTTCCTAATATTTATGCCTCATCCACATTCATCTTATTCCTTTGTCTCGTGTCGATGATGTGGGAAACATTATGGCCCTCCTTCGACCGATCGCTTCCTGTCGACTTCAACTCATTATCTGGGAAGTTGATCTAGAGACTCCTTTTTGGTACCTTGGAGCTTGCATGTGTTAATGGAAAGTTCTTCACATTCGATGATGAGATTTCATTATTGGCCTTCGATCGGGTGATTTCATGCGTGTTTGATTTAGATCATTCTTCACACTTCATGAATTGTACTAGCAATACCTTGAGAACCATTGGCATTACTGGTGGTCTCTCTCGCGCTTTTTAACAGTTTACATCATTGATCGGTAATCAATTTATTTTCTAGTAAGCTCCACTTTAGTACATATATTTGCATATTCAAATTTGTACCTTGATTGGGTTGGGATTCAAGACCCTGAGCTTAGATTACACAAGTCCAAGTTGCATGGATTGGTTCATGATTGTACACATGAATCTTTTGATTGGATGGATGTGATCATACATGAGTCTTTTATATGGTCCTTTTGATTGGATGGCTGCATCCATACCAAAGATCATTTATGTTTATCTTCTGGATGGTTGTGCCCATGCCTTATGCACTTGTATTTCCTTTCACTATGTACTCATGTATAAGAGATATCAATTCTACTTGCATTTGTAGGTTCTCTACGATGGTGTTCTATTTTAGTTATAGATTCGTAAAGTATTTCACCCGTCCCACTCTCTCGCCCTTCATGCTTTAGGGGGCATCTATTACACAATATTTTTTCATCGACCCCAAATTCCCTGATCCCAGAAATTTCTGGTCTATGTTATTGACATTTGTTTTATGTCATGATGCAAAATATGTGTTAGTGTCTTCCTTGTCATCTTAGAAAGAATACCTCATTTAATTACCCCTAGAGCAGGCCCTCTTTTACCTATATTTTGGGTCATCGCGGGTCGTCAGTTATACCACCCACGAAGATGGCCAAGATTGAACTAAGCCTAGCAATTTCATCACTCTGTGTCTGCGTTTCATTCGCGACAATCTAATTTTGGTGAGTTTGTTTTAACAAATTATCAATAAGCAGTCCTGGGGTTGGTTTTTGGATCAAATGAGCTTGGATCCCTCCTTGGGGATGGTTTTTCAACCCTTTGTGCAACCTCCCAAAGGGGTAAGATCTTTCTCCCATATCTTATGGAGGCTCCTCCTCTTATAAATATCTCCTTCATGGCTGAGTTCAAGCCAATAGTGAAGAATTAGTGGCAAGTGGAATTTGAAGTTGGTAGCTTTTAGAGTTTGTAAGTAGCCTCTTACGTAACTTAGCCTGGGATGGTTTTGAGTGGAGTTGGCTTGGTTGTATGAGTGCCCTAGCATCATAATTTTTCCTTTTGGGTAGAAGAGAGAGTTATTCATCCTCTTGAGAGACACTTCATAAGTGAATACTTGTGAAGACATGCTAACAAGACCCTTCAAGGAGACCTACAACATCAAGGCATGGTTGTAAGTTTTAAATCAGTTCATATTAATACAAATCAATGGTTTATTTCCTATATCTTATGTCAAATTTCATATTGATAGCTTGAAGTTCCTTGACCCTTTAAGTATATCGTTTTTGTTGTATTCTATTATGTTCATTTCTATTCTTTGTGTGTTGTTCTCAGGTACATAAGTGATTAGAAGAACAAAATATGGAGCAACACAACGAAAATTTCATCAAATGAGGATTTGAAGGTAGGCCTTCATGACATCAAATATCTAAGGAAATTTTCTTTGGTATTGTCTTGTTGTGACTAGATCCACTCTAGGGCTAGAGGGGTTGCCTCTATCTGCAGACGAAACTTGCCTGCATCACAAGCCTACCTTCAAATCCTTATTTGATGAATTTCTCATTGTGTTTCCCCAGCTTTTGTTCTTCTAATCACTTACATACCTGAAAACATCACACAACACACAGATAACAATAACGACCATAATAGAATATGACAAAAACAATCTACTTAAAGTGTCAAGGAACTTCAAGCTATCAGTATGCAATTTGACATAAGATATACGAAATAAACCATTGATTTTTATTAATATGAGCTAAAGTAAAACTTACAACCATGCTTTGACATTGTAGGTCTCCTTGAAGGGTCCTGTTAGTATGTCTTTGCAAGCATTCACTTATGAAGTGTCTCCCAAGAGGATGAATAACTCTCTCTCTCCTACCCAAAAGGTAAAAATATGATGCTAGGACACTCATACAATCAAGCCAACTCCACTCAAAAGCATCCCAAGCTAAGTTACATAAGAGGCTACTTCCAAACTGTAAAAGCTACCAACTTCAAATTCCACTTCCCACTTATTCTTCACTACTAGCTTGAACTCAACCATGAAAGAGATATTTATAAGAGGAGGAGCCTCCATAAGAGATGGGAGAAAGAGCTTATCCCTTTGGGAGGTTGCACAAAGGGCGAAACAACCATCCCAAATGAGGGAATTGAGTTCATCTGATCCAGCAACCAACCCCAGGACCACTCATTGATAATTTGTTAAAACAAACTCGCCAAAAGTAGATCGTCGCGAGTGAAACATAGACACAGAGCAATGACATCGTTGGTGTGCTAACTACATTGTTAGATGCACTTATGTTTCCTCTAAGATGGTATCATCTTCTTCTAGGAACAGGAATGAGAGGTCACTTTCTTTCCTATGCACTGGGGAGTTTTCTGAGCCTTTAGCTAGGGTCACAGTTTTTACAAACCTATATTCTCTATACAGCCTCCTTTGCTCGCATCCAAAATTTGGATTAATGGCATAAGTCAGATATTACTTGATATATCCCCCCACCTTGGAACCCCAAGATCTAGATAAGACCATGCCGAACCGAGGGGGAATGCCTTCCACTACTATGTTCATTACCATGCTCTTCACAGGGATCTGAGTCTGGTTTACCACGAGATCCTTTATCATTCCCAACCATTTTACCCTCTTAGAGTCAAAGGAGTAGTGGTACTTCTAGGTCTTGCTGATGTGAAAGCCCAACTGTTCCATCACTGCTAGGGAAATGAGGTTGTGTGAGGCTATGGAATCCAACTTGCAATTATGAAATAAGAGGTCATGTATTACAAAGGTCATGTAGAAGGGTGTAGTATAAGGATCAAGTTCTTCCACATGAGGCCCAAAAACAACCATTGGCCTTTCCTCTTGAAGGTTTAAACTGTCATGGGTTGGTACTGAGGTGGATGGATGCATGAATTAAGAGACTTGAGCTTTATAAGTAGGATTATTTAGAAGCTCAATTATAGGAACACGAATATTTACCTTTTCAAGCTCCTTCTAAAGATTGAATGTAGCTTTGACTTTTTCTATATGTCCTGGCTTTGCTCCTTCTTCCTTACCACTAGCAGTTTTCAGCAGAACATTTGCCTCCGTTTCTGAGTGTCCCTCGGAACTATTGATTTCCTTATTAGAGGGGACTTTTATCTTTGAAGGGTAAGGATTTAGCTTGCCTTTCCCTTGATCTAGTACTAGGGGAATAACCTCGGGAGCAGTTGCCTCTTGTTGTTTTGGTTCTCTTGACCTCTTCTTTAAATATCTCAGATCATATTTTTGGTGTGGCTATGTTTGCATGAAATCTACAAATTGTTTACAATAATAATATATATCCTCCTCATTTGTTGCTACTTCTCTATCATGACTAGTCTCCTGGTGAGCCATATTTTCATGTTCTTCTTTAGATAAATCATAATACATGTTTCCCTGCATCTCATGTGTATTTGATGATTTTTCCTTGGGATCATTTTCTAAATATAGAGGATGAGGGATCTGATCAAGTTGTTCCTTTCTTTCCCTTGGAAGTATTTGCAATGGATGACTTCTATAATGTGGGTTATACCCTTGGTTGTTGACTTGAGCACTCTGTTTGGAGAGATTCTTGTTCTCAAGTTCAATCTTTCCAACCTTATGTGATAAACTATTAATCAGTTTATCTAGTTCATCCCACTTCAAGTATGGTGATTCTTTAGCTAGACCCAAGGAGGATTCTTCTTCTTTCCCTCTTTTATTCTCAGTACATTCTCACTTTCCTCTTGACTTCCCTGCTAAGGTAAACTTTTCTTCCACCTCAAGTGCATCGAGTTGGAGTTGATCTAGAGTGAGAGACTTCCTTTACCTTAGAGTAAAGCCAAAGTTGTATTCAAAGGCCCCAAAAAAAGCTACTCAAGCAGCAGCTGGAGGAGGCTTTATTTGACATGGCAGGTTATTATACTATTTATTGAACTGTTTTATAAACTATGATATATCCTCTTTTGGATTTTTCCTTATAGTGTTAAACTCTGTGAGGAGGTACTCATGATTTCTATTTTCAACCCACTTTTGTGTGAAGGAGTTTTCTAGTTCCTCCCAAGTAGTGATGGGGAAATGGGGTAAGGCTTTAAACCATTTTCTAGCTTCTCCATGAACGGATTGTACAAAAAGTCTCATGAACACATCTAGTTGTTCCATGTTTAGATTCTCAAAAAGGGCACAAAAGGTTTCAATGTGTCTCTGTCCAGTGTTATCATCCTTCCCATTGAACCTAGGGCATATAAATTAGGGGCTGAGGTAAATCAAAAGGGGCGTATTTATTTAGAAAAAAATACGGAAGATCTGTCTATATTAATGGAGGGGGATTGAGACTCGCTTGAAGAAATTTGGCCAGCAACATAGTGGTAGGAGTGGCTAGATTGGAAGTAGGGCCTGTAAAGGTTTTAGGAGTAATTCTTGAGTAGTGAGTAATAGTGGGTTTAGAGATGGATGAGGAAGCTTCAAAGACAGTTGAGACATTAGTGCAGGTAATAGGAGTTTTCTCCTTCCAGAATTTCTTGAAAATTAATTTCTCAGGGTCAGATACAAATGGGTCTTTCTAATGAGAATTATTTGAGAAAGTGTAAGGTTTTTTAAAATCCAGGATGATAAATCATGATTGGGTGTGTGGAGTCATCAAGGTGATGTGGATGAAATTAGAACGTCTTTGCTCACCTACAAAAATAGTGATCAATTTTCATATCCTAGGGGAAACATTCTTCAACAAGTTCCCTAGAAACAATGTCAGAAGGTGTTGTAGCTCCCAAAGACAGCCTTAGATTGCTTACAAGACTAGTGCCTAGGAATTTTGTGTGTCTCATATGATTCTCTAGAAATGGAGACATCACATATATTTTATATATATATAAAGGGTCGGTTCATTCATCCAAAGGTATAGGACATGTATTTTTGGTGCTTCTTCACATATGCAATTCACATAAGTATGTGCATAAAATAGTGGACATCGAGTAGTTCAAGGACTTACAGTTTAATAAGATTTTGTAGAAAATGAGAGAGGATAAGGAGAAAGAGAAACTTATCACATAGAAATTAAAGCATAAAGAATTCTAAGCTTACAACATAGAGCTTGAAATATCAATGTTTTCTACATTTATTTGAATTACAGGTAGATATAATGGACATAAGAGAGACTGGGTGCTATGATTCATGGACTG
The DNA here is from genome assembly GCA_031772625.1 of Pinus tabuliformis. Lineage (NCBI taxonomy): Eukaryota > Viridiplantae > Streptophyta > Pinopsida > Pinales > Pinaceae > Pinus > Pinus tabuliformis. The sequence continues at coordinate 279,765,796 of CM062816.1, forward strand.
CAACTTTAAATATATAATTTCAATGATCCATATAGGCACATGCATTAACAATGTCGATACAAATGAATCTATGAGGAAGTTACATGCACATGCATTAACATATCAATACAAATGAACCTGAGGAATTTTGAAATATTTATAGCAGCTATGATTACAAGCATTCAGAGAAGAAACATGAACATAATGGGTTTTAACAAAGGCATAACATACTGTAATAATCAAAGGGGGAATCACCACCATTTGCCTCATATTAGGAAATATCCATATTATAAATTTATATAGTCTGAAAATAACATGTAGAGTTTTCTTTAGGATTTTTGAACCTTTGTGAAGTGTTGCTTCCCCCTATTTATCAGGAGAGGGGGAGCATTGAACATTCATTACATCAAAATATATTTGGCTAAGTCTCAGCTGTTAGGTTGACTATCTGTCTCAGCCAGTGATGGCTATGTGGCCCAAAAGAATTACAAAATATTAATTGCCTCATTAAAGGGCGACACCTTATAGGATAACAAATCAGTCAATCAATCAGATGAACAATGTAAAAAAAAACTCTTCATGCACATCCCTTTGTTTGCTTCTGCTTCAGGTTGTAGTTTTCTCACGATATGGCCTCCTGTGTTTCCCAGCTGACTCCCATCATTTTTTCCTTTACTGCTTGAGCCATTCCTCCTTTAAAGCTAGGAGTGGGCACTACTAGTTTCATGCCATAGTACTAGAGAAGAGGACCCCTTGGCAACACTTCACACTCCCTCTGTATGGGAAACAATGCTGAGTAATCAACTCTTCCCAAGCTACTAAGTCCCTTTTTACCTTTGTCAAGATCGACCCTGATTCCGTGTCACAAAAGGCCTTTCTGGATCATCCCATGCTAGGCTTGAATCCTCCATCTCCCTTCTTAAATGCCATAGCTTCCAACCAACCGCACCTTTAAAGATCTGCAAAACACTATCGGCACCCTAATATGCTTGGTGATGCACTTATGATGTAAAATGGAAGACTTTCCAGTGTTAGCCCTCATCACTAAAAAATTTTGAAACCAGTAAGTTCCGAGCCCCTTTAAGCCCATTGTTGTAATTCTCTTTGTATAACTAGGTCCTGAGCTAAGTGCTTAGCCTTAAGGTGCTAGAGCCTTTAGATTCTTGTCTTAGGGCCTTTTTCCATTCATACATAGAATCTCACACTTCGGTGATTTCTGATGCTTGCCTTTGATATCCCCTCTTGGTCCTTGTGATCCCCGATCTATGGGACTAGGCCCACCCGGGGTATCACAATCACAACACGGGAGAGGGAGCTTCTTTACCTCCTTTCATAGTGCTGGCCGATTGTATGAATGTGAACTTTCATTAGGTATGATACATAAAATATCGCATCTGGGGAGTTCCCGCATATCGCAATCACAAGTCGGGAAGGACTTCGTTGGAGGAGGAACCTTTGTTTTGTGAGATCATCGATTGCGGGATTGATGATCTCATCAGTTTCATGTGGCACTTCCTGAGTGGTGACAAGTGTCACCTAGATATACCCCCATAGGACACCTATAAATGTTGAATCTGCGTGGCACGTGTCATTGATACTTCCATCCCATCTCGATATTGCCACATCATCTTCATACTACCACATCATGCTGACGTCAGCAACCTCGTAGATTCTTAGGACCAATAGGATTTTTCCACATGGCCCCCTGGAGGAGAGACAAAAGGGCACATCTACCCTTGTTTTTTTCCTTGAATTCCTTTGTTAAATAAATTCAACCCTTCCCAGTGCTTTACACTAAAGCTCAATTTTCAACGATTTTCATGATATTGGCATTTAACGATTTTCATTACCAAGTCCTTGTGTGCACCCCTTTGCTCTTTAAATTTCCGATATGTGATATCGGTGCTCTACACCATGAACCGCCAATACACTATGTGCCCTGGGCTTCTGACTACCGACTTGTGATTTGTCATATTGGTGATTAGCCAATCACCAATTTCACTGCGTTCCACTGCTGCTTTTCTGCAAAAGTCTGGATTGCAATTTGTGATGAGCTTGACCCTTAGCCATTTTTCATTGTTTTCTGGCTTTGAAAGGGTATCTTCATTCTACTCTAAATTCTAATCTAGGAGTCCATTTTCAGAATTCCATACACCATTGGAAATCTTGTTCCGAGAAATCTGCAATAAAGGGGGGTTTGATTTAGCATTGAGTGCTTCTATGGCCTAGAATATTGTTTCAAACTTCACTACTCTTTGGAAACTTTGATCATCTGAAAACGTGTAATGTAGTGAGTGACAACAGTCCCACGAAAATTAGGTAAAGAAGAGGGAGGAATTTTTTTCATTTGACTGGACCCAACAAAATGTTTGATATTAGTTTTGAATGTAACTGGTTCCTCTTCCTTCTCATGATATTCCCCATCTGTCATACCAGTACCCTCTATATGAGCCATATCGAACCAAAAGGGAGTGGGACCCTCGTGAGCTAGAAATCATTCAGAGTGAGCTTTCTAGAACTCCAGTTCTTGAATAGGATTGAAGAGGAATTCCTCTTCAGGCTAACCACTAAGCAAAGATGATGTCCCCATAGTAAGAGGAGATTCTTGATGAGTAGTAACAAAAACATTCTCTAACAGAAGCATCCTTCTTTGTTGTGGGGGTATTTATCTACTTAGGATTAGTTATCAATCTTTGTTCAGAATTGTCAGCCCTCGGCTCATATTCTCCTAACTGCTTTTCCTTATTCTTTACAAACTTCTTTTTCCCTAATAATTTACTAGTGAACGAAATGGTTCTCATACCACCACTAAAAATATTTGAAAATTTATATTGGCCACTATTTATAAAAACTCAAAACTTCTACTTACCAAACAATGAGGACATGGCTTTGGTGAATTATGATCTCTGCATGTGTGTAGGCCTTACCCCACATATTACCACTTCGACTTCCCTTGTCTTGAAAAAACTCAGACAAAAGGACATCACACTAAAACACTTTCAGTATCATCCTTTAGCACCTCCCCGGAAACAGTGCCAAAATCTTGGGGGAAAATTATAACTTTATAATCTGACACACATACAATAATTATCAACTACGGGTTATTCGTAACCTTGTGAGGTGCTGTGAAAAATATATGCAGGCTGATCCAGTGCAAAAATACCACTCACACAATCCCAAGTTTCCCTTCTCTCTCCCAGCGCTTTAGTAGAAAAAGGTATGGAGCAAATAATCCATCTCTCCACAACATCTAAGATTGTTGATGCAAATTAAGAGAAAGATTAAGAATGAAACATCAATTTGAATCATACTCATTCCAAGCATTCAAACTTACAAATATGAGCACAAGATGCATGCCTAATTCTATCTTTTAATCAAATTAAACCATTCATGCAATAAACTCAAACATTAAGCATCAAAGGAACATGCTACCATGAAAATAAAGAAGAGAACTAGAACTATGTGCAAATTTAATTTAAATACATAAAATATAATTAAATTTAAAAAAAAATATAGCTACTAGAGTTGAAAGTGAAGGGGGACCTACCTCACTCACAACCCTTTGATAAATGAAAGGTTTACAACAAAATTAGTAGAACATAAGTTTATATTGATTTGAAAAATAAAGCATTATGGTAGTACAAAGGTACGATATCTATCTCTCAGCCTCCTTCTATTAACCTTTCCTAGTACCCTCCTAGCGACATTATAAATCAGATCCATTTTTCTTATACATCTTACAGGCCTAACTAAGTAAAAACTGCAATTGTTTTCTAAAATGGGACAAAGACGTAGTAAATAGAAATTGTTGGTTTGATCCATGACTAGAAGCATGGAGTAAGCCTAGATCTATTGAACATGAACTGCTTTTCCCAAAATTGGTTGAAATGAGAAGGACGAGAGCTGGGTACTTGAGAAAGCTAAATATGGTGTAGATGATAAGATAGAATCCATGTGGAAGGTTTTTCCAACAAAACCCATGTTCCCATTTCTCCTGGGAGTGATTAGAACATATCTAACAATCATGGTGTTTATAGTAAATTTCGTTGTTGCTAGAGGAAATCGGTCTTGCTACAGGAAATTGGCATTGCTGCATGAAATCTCGAGTATTCTGCATGAAATCACGAATTGCCTAGAAATAGACATTCTGTAGGAAATTTGGTTAGTTCTTATCGTGGTCATAAATTAGTCGAATTAGGTAGCTTTCAATATCAAATTGCTTAGGAATAAGGAAAAAATGACACATTTAAATGATATGCATACCTTAGGGTCTGAATCACATTTCGTAGTCAAAATATGGCACTAGGTATCAAAAGGATGGTAATTAGATAGGAACAAAGGGTATTAAAAGGGGTAAAGCCTTATGAATGTTTTCAAAGAGTGGCCAAAACTTAGGCCCAATAGGGGTCATGATCATCCAAGGGTTCAATTTGATCAACAGATGAAAGGTCGACTCGTGGAATATCAACTTTGAAGATGGTTGATTGATAAGATCAAATGAATCACTATCGAGGGAAATATGTCAGAGAAAAACTAATTATTCATAAGTGAACTAATCTTCTCATTTAATGATGGATTGAGGTTCAAAACACAGACATCAAAAGGAGGAGGACATGTAAGAAAAGGTAGGTCTGGTTCTTCCTCAGGGTGCTAAAATTATTTTAGATCGAGAGGACATAATACATCACATTCAAAATATTTCCTTGATAACTTGACTAAGAAATGAAACTTCTAATTCAAGGACTACCAGTCCACATCCTCATATGGAAATTGATAACAAAAATGAAGGACTCAATCAACAAAATTTTCAAGAGATTCATTCAATTCCATTCAAAGTTGGTCAATTTCATAAATAACATATTGATAATCATATTTGTCAAATACATGATGAATCTCATTAACCAAATGCTTAAAATATGAGATAGAAGCAGTGGGTAGAGAATAGAACCATTATTATGCATGACCATCCAATGTAAGGGTACATAACCATGTGAGGATTTCTTCAAATAAAAACCCTTGAAGTTTTTTTTTTTTTTTTTAAATTGAAAAAACTCAATTACGTAATCAAGGATGGTAACTATACCCTTTCCATCAAATCTAATATGTGACAAGTTATGTAAAATGTCTATGTGGATTGAAAGATATAAAGCTTCGGAAAAACACATTGGGATTATGATCTAGGATGAAGCCATTAAAGGTAGGAGATTCAAATAGACTTCACAGGCTCATCTTGTCATCTAGCCCTTCTTATAGTGCCAAAGATGTTGATGGTGTTGGATGATGCCAACATTGTAAGGGGATCTCCCTGGTGTGAAGTCCCAATTAGAACTCACACTGTTTGGATTGGGAGTCTCATCTGGTCATATAGTTAGGCCACCATTGAAAGGTTTAAAGACATGCCTTGGTTACAATCTGACAAAAGAGAACACAATATCACTTTGGGGCAGCACGCATGTGAGCTTTGTGAAACACCAAATGTAAGGTGTATTAGGGAGACTTCCATGGATAGTGAGGGAAAAAAGTCACTAGTTAGAAAAGTAATAGTACTATCCTAAATGGGGTCCCACGAAGATAGGGAAAGGCTTGTTCAATACGTGCAAAGTAGTCCACATAATAAAGAACAATAATTAAAGCATAATAACACTCATTCAATAATAGCTATATCTAAGCAATAAATTTGTTAATTAACTTAGTATGAAATTAAAACAACATATACCATAAACATGACCAAAGTAGTCCAACTACATCTATGATAGATGTATGAAGAAGTGTCGGCCCATTGAGCTTTTGATTAAAAGTGAAAGAACCCAAGTACAATGTTATATAGGTGAAACAATGTATCCAATAGTGGAATATGAAGCCACAACTTTCTTCTCCAAAAAATGATTTATCTCCTATGTATTACAAGAGAATCCAAAGGTAAGACCTCTGGAATCTAAGCCCTCCAAAATGTTAATTTTTCATAGGGATATATTGTTATTTTCTTTGATAATTGCATTTCTTCATTAACACATTAAGTTCACCCCATAACTTCATAACATTATTCATATTTACACCATTATCCAACATCATATGCAACTATGTAGAAAGAATAATATCATCATCATCGATGCAATGAAATATAAAGGAACAATAGAAGAAAATCATTCACACATAGAGACACCACGATTGGTCGGAGACTAGGGCAAAACCCACTATGGGGAAAACCCTTTCAAATTATCCTTCTTAGTAAATTGTCATCAAATGATTCAACAAAAGAGAGTAAAATTATCCATGTCTTATTCTATGCAGCTAACCATAAAAAACAATTGCAACATCCATCAAATGAACCCAACAATGCTTATACTCAAAACTTTGATTTTGAAGACTGTAATGAACTCTCATTGTCTTGTGTCAACTTCTGAACCCTATAGTCACTGAGATAAATCTTTGATCAACTGATATTTCATATTCTAGGCCCCAATCTCATGGAGAAGGTGTCATGCAAGTGACTATGGTTTCTGTGTCGCTCCCTTAAACTTGGCATGTGAGCGACTAGGGTCAGATATGGACTACAGAAACCCTAACACCCTAGTCAAATGGATGGAGAGTTTTCTGTGTGACTTGAAAGCTCCAGTCGCATAGATGATATTTTGTGTGAGAAACTATAGTCGAATTCTTCCTATGTTAGGCCTTCAACTGAGGCCTAAAACCCTAAATCAGAGATGTGAGCCTCAAACCCTGCAAGTTCACCTTAGAGCGAACCCATTCCTCCACCGAGAAGCCTCAAACTTGTGCAAGACAAAATCCAAGATATAACAATGTCTCATCATTGTGTCTAATTCATGTAGAGGGCACTTGCTTTTATAGCCTTTCAAGGTGATCCACTTTTCTTTAGAGCTGACCTTATCAAATATGCACATGTGTGATTTTCTTCATAAGTACACTTTCCCTTTTCCGATTTGAGAGATATTTAGGTTGATTTTGGTCCTATATAAAAGAGGAACTCAATGAAATAATTATATCCATCAAGTCAGATGTCTAAAGTTTAATTTGACCACAATTGCATATTTTTAACTCTCCCTCTCAAATAGGGAGAATTCCACCTACCAATATTTGACCATCAATAAACATGTCATGTCGTTATGATATTTATTCTAGTATCAAGTATCTCATCATCTCTTATATTCCTTGATAATCTCAATTCATCTCTTTCTAATTCCTACTTATCTCTTGATTGTCCCTTCTCATATGCTGAATATTATCAAATCTAAAAGTAGAATTTTGACATTAGAGAGAAGCTCAATGTACCACCCTATGTCCATTAGGTTACTACTCAGAATCTCTGCTAGTGGGATATTACTAGAGGATATTTGTGGGGAGATAAACCTACAACTTGCATCATCATCAAAGAGAATATCACCAAGGAGAAGATATCAACCTAGAACCACGTCGGGGAGCACATTTCTCACCTCAAATCAAAACTTTGTTGTAGATTAACAATGTAAGATATTTGTCGATTCATTCCCATAAATCATACTTCAATATTAAGTAGTAGATGTATATATATATATATATATATATATATATATATATATATATATATATATATATATATATATATATATATATATATATATATATATATATATATATATATATATATATATATATATATATATATATATATAGATATAGATATAGATATAATGAAAATGACAATAGGAGAAGGGATCTTATGGAGATGTTCTCCCTCTGAATGGGAATCCATTGTAGTCATCTTCGTTCATGCCATCAACTACTTCAACATGATATCATGACATCGATATTTCATGAAGGGTTAGTGTTAAATAGTTAATAGGAGTAGACTTCAAGAATCATGATCACAAGCATTACTTCTTTATAACATAATTCAACCCATTAATTTAGGGAATTCAATTTTTCCATATGCCATAATCACTAAGCACATCAAAACATAACCATGGCCAACAAAAAAATCCTAAATATGAATCTCATTGTTAGACTTCTATCATCATGACTACCATGCATTTTACAATAAAATAGTGTCAAGTTACCATATACTAGAATCAAGGTGCTAACCTTCTTTATGGGATCAAGATATCCAAAATGATAAATGTTAGCCAACATCAAGTATGCCATTATAGCAAATATAAACATTAAGTAGCCTCATAGAATCAAGAAGTTTATCATGTTCCCGAAGTAAGATATTTTTTCAATACCAAGTGCGCCATTTCATCATAAGAAACATGAATCCAAATCAATTTTATATGAGTGAATGAACCATTTGAGAATAATACATTCTCATTGTTATGGCCTAAATCTACCTCAAGCTGAGAAAGGCAGGTCTAGGGTAATATCAAACCATGCTTAACCTGGTAGCTAGCCCTACCAGGTCAGGAGAGGGCTCTCTCCTTGTCAATCTCAATGAAAATTTATTAAGGAAGGCTTGAGATGACTGATATAAAAACTAATTTTAGGCTAGGTATGCTTTCTCAAAGGAATTTGTTTGATTTTAATAGTTGGTTGATGGATCAAATGAGGAAGGCAGCTTTGGGTCCGGGAAATCAACACAGATTTGCAGAGGTTTCTGTGGGGCGAGGTAGGCATGTGTTTTAGCACTTTGAAATGAGTGTAATGGTGAGTCTAAAGACTGGTGAGGAGCTAGATAGGGCATGCAAGTGTCATGAGTCCTCTTTAGATAGTATAAAACTTGTAAAACTAAATAAACCCCAAGGCAGAGCACTGAAACACCAATGGATTCTACCTTTTACACTTGATTCATTTAGTTATGCAGAATAAGAGAGATGATGGCACACATAAACATAATATAACCTGAATTATAGAGAAGAAAGAAATGATAATTCACATTACCACAAGAATCCCACAAAATGCTGCAAAACCCTGGTTCATTTCCTTGTCAAACTACAGAAGTGATGTACAAAGTAGCTCAATGCATCCACAAGAGTCGAACCTTGACAAATGACTAAGAAAGTACAAGATTTAGGCATCAGACCACCTATGCTAGCCATCATGGGTCAAATCCATGAGTCAAGGAGCTGTTTCAACAACATCTAAACTAGGAAGTAGAAAATAGGCAGTGTAACAGCTTGCCTCTAAAATTATGGAAACTGATTCATTCAACTTCAAACCACCTCTAACTGATGTATCTACCCCCTCAAGTCATTTTTTATCAAATTTACATCATATTAAATCATTTACCATCATAAATTTACCAAGGAGAAGAGAAAAAGTCAACTTATAGTCAATCTAGGCAAAATTGGCAAAAATTTGTTTCATGCACAGTGCCCTGAGCCTGATGCACAGTTCCAATTCAAGGCTGATTTTGGAGGCCTTCCACTTGACCCAATTAGGCCCAATATAGCTTGTTGGAAACCCCTACCTATATAGTTTCTGGAACACTTTGCATTTTCTTATTTGGAGGTCATTTTCCCCCTCAAAAGTGGATTCTCCCAAGACTGGTTCCTGTGTGTCCAAAAAGTGGCAGAGAGGGCAGTTTTTGAGTGTTTTTTGCCCTTTAGGTGACCCAGATCTCCTCAAAATCTTATGAAACTTTCTAGGTTTCATTTTGTTTCCATGAGGAATCTACAAATGCAAGCCATTTTGTAAAATAGTGATCCAACTCAATGCACAGTGCTGGTGGCGCTACGCATTAGCTGAAAATCCTTATGTTTTTAACTACAAAATTGTGAAATGACAAAAACTTCTCAGAATTTCTTCAAATTTGGCAAGAAGCAACCATATTAAGTGCTTTGCTGAGCTAATGAAGCTTCAGCCAATATTTTGAGTTTATCTTGCTCCTTTGTGGCTTTCAAGGCTCTCCTTAATTTAGCTTTTATCCTCTTTGTCCTCTTGGACCTTTGCCAGTTTTCTTTGATGATTTGTAGCTCCATGAGTTCTTCTTTGTTGGTAAGCTACTTGTTTTCTTGCTCTAGATAGTTGATAATATATCTAGCTCTGGCCACCTAGTGTGATGAGGTGGCACATCATCATCATGCTCCTCAAGCTAAAAATCACTCTCAACATCATCACCAAGCTCCTACTCTGTAACCTTTCATTTTCCATTGTCAAGTTGTTGCAAGATCCTTTCCCTAGAGCTGTCACTTAGTGTTTCTTCTTCATAGTTTGATTCACTGCTTCTTGTCATGGTGCTTGGTGCTTGTCCTAGGGAAGTGATGTGATGATAATATGGTGGAAAATGGTAATGAGGGAGGACAAGGGAGATGAGTATGAAGATATTTTACTAATGGGAAATGGAGTTGGGGAATGAAGGGATAGGTTTTGGGAAATTAGGGTTTTGTGAGGGATTTAGGGTTTGATGAAGGGAATGAGTTGTCTTAGGGGAGTGGGATAGTGAAAATGGATTTAATGAAGTGATTTAGGGCAATGTAAGATAGAAAAGGGGAAAATGATGTTTGGTTTTGGTTATGGAGTGAAAGTTGTACAATGAAATGGAAAATGATGAAGACAAGCTAGGGTTTAATTTTCAAAATGCAAAACTCATGAAGAAAACATGTAGAAGATCAAATTTAGCTCAAATGCAATAAGGACTTACTTGTAGAAGAGAAATGCAGCAATGAGAGTGATTAGAGGTGAAATTTGAGGGTTTTGAGGCATTACTGGCCAATAGTGCCACCTACCCAATGCACAATTCCTCTCTGATGCGCAGTGCCAGTGTAAATTTACACTAAAGAAAATTGCTTGATACGCAGTGCTCCTCTGATGCACAGTGCCAACCCTTTGATGCGCAACACCTCCCTGATGAGCAGTGCCTTTTTGCAGATGACTTTTAGACGTCTTCCTAGTGTCCAAATTGGGCATTTGATAGCTTTTTGGAAAGCTTGGCAAGTCTACTTTCCAAAACATCTTGAATTTTCAATTTGGAGCTCAGTTGCCCTGTCAAAAGTCAAATCTCCCAAGACTGGTAAAAATGTGAAGAATGAGACCTCCTGAATGCAGAGTGCTACTGCAATCAGCTTTTGAAGGTCTTACTCAACTCCAAATTGAGCTCATGATAGATCATTAGAAATATCTCTCGGTCTAGATATCATTTGACTCACCAAGAAAGTCATTTGAACATCCCATCTAGGTAAAATCTTGATTTTCCCAAGGTCACTCCAGAAGTGCATCAATCCTCTTGAGGCCAATGATGTTTTCGACATTTCTCCAAAACCATGAAAGCTGTGTAAAAACGGAAAGAGTTTTTTCTTCTTGAGTCAATGATGGAAAAAATCCTCTCCAACATTTTTCAAATCCATCTTCTATTGCTCGGATACATAGTTTGAATAAAACCTATCCCGATATGTGAAACAGGGGATTTGTAGAAATGAATGGAAATGAATGGGACGAGGGGCTTCTAAATTCCTGAGAAAATTTTAGGAAGTAGGGAGGGATGTTAGAAATTAGGGGAAATTTGAATTTCAAATATTTAGTGAGGGGAAGGGGTACAAAATGGTCAAAACACAGGCCTAGCCTAGAAAATTGTCAAATTGTAGCAATAAACTAGGGTTTGTGGGAAAATGATGAATTTGAGGGATATGAGTGATGGGAAGTGATTAATATGGTACATTAAGGATAGGGGAAGGTGTATTAGCATCAGGATACAATTTTTGTTGATGATTTGACCATCCAAGAGAAATTACCTTCAAAACCCTAGGAGAGGGAAATGAATCTTTCTTAGGCACAACTAAAGCACGAACACGGTGTAAAATGACCCATTGGAACCTGAAATGACGACGAAAACTCTCTGAATTATGGTACACTCATCTAAATGGTGACATGGACCGACATTTTGAAAACCTTGAGAGTGAAAACAAACCCTAGACATAATACCTAGTGACCAAATTTTACTTGAAGACTCACTAAAATGACAAAATTTGACTTTGACACTATGAAATCACTTTGTAAGAGCATGGTTGATCACTGATGGAAGGCTTCAAAGACTGACACTAATGATCATCATACCTTAGGGCTTACCTTACTATCCAATATTACAACTAAAACATAACATTGAAAAAATATACCATGCATACCTTGTAGTATTGAAATACCTGTGCATTTTACCATTTAACATAGGTAGCTTGTAGAACTTAGTCATCTTTTTAGCAAGTACGTCTTTACCTTTTACAACTCCATTTTTCTTCCATACATCTCAATTGATCCTCAATAAGTATCCTCTTATTACATCTCATCGAGGACATTAGAATCATCCAAATACTCAAATATACATGCAGGAAGTATAAGTAATGATCAAAACAATAATCATATTTGTAAGTCTAGAAAAAATTAAATACATAAAGGAGAATCATAAGTCAAGAAATAATTATCTTCAATGAGAGGCGATACTCTCCGTCTTGAACCAACCTTAAGGAGCCATCATTGTTTATTGTCCACATAACAATGTTTCCTTCAATATTTCAATCAATTGTATCAACAACGAGGCTTACTAGAGACTATCACATCTAGGGCTTCATCAAATATTTCATAAGTTTTGAACATATTCACATTGACCATGGAAGGTTTCATATCTAAAATATTTCCATAAACCATGGTTTCTCTCAAACCCTAACCTCATAATATCCAACAAACCCTAATACACAAGTTGCCTAAGGTTTTCTTCAAACCCTAGAATTGTTTTAGCTCTCCACCATCCTCTCTTGCTTCCATCAAAAGTGTCTCCATGGACGTGATCTCCATGAATTTTCTTCAACCCATCTCTTAAACCATGTTAGTTTTACATGAAATAAACCTAACAATGTTTATACTCAAACTTTGATTTTGAAGACTGGAATGAACTATCAATGTCTATTATTAATTATCCAACCTTGCGGTCATTGAGAGAAATCTCTGTAAAACTAAGATTTCACATTTTAGGCCCCAGTCACATAGAGGTGGTGTCATGTGAGTGACAATGGCCGCACATTCACTCCCTTAAGCTTGGCATGCAAGAGACTAGGGTTAGAGGAGGACTATAGAAACCCTAATGCCATAGTTGCATGGATGGAGAGTTATTTGTGTGACTAGAAGACTCCAATAGCATGGATGAGCTTTTGTACAAGAGAATAGAGTTGAATTTTTCCTGTGATGTGCCTGTGATTAAGGACCAATACCCTAAATCAGATATGTGAGCCTCAGATCCTGCAATTTCACCTCAGAGTGAACCTATTCCTCCATGGACGAGCATCAAACCTGTGTGAGCTAAAAACCAATATAGAAGAGGGTCTCATCATTGTGTCTAAATTAGGTAGATGGCACTTGTATTTATAGCCTTTCAAGGTGGTCCACTTTTCTTTAGGTTCAACCTTATCAAATATGCACGTGTGATTTTATTCATAAGTACACTTTCCCTTATCCAATTTGAGAGCACGTTAGGTTGATTTTGGTACTCTCAAAAAGAGGAATTCAATGCAATAATTATATTAATCAGGTGAACTATCTAAATTGGAATTTGACCACATTTTCATATTTTTAACACAAAAAATTCATTTTCTTGAGTTATGAGGAGTTATTTATAACAAGTGACAATGACCTTTGAGCTTCCTCATGACTCTTTTATTTAAATGACTATTCCTATTCTATACATGACTCATTACATTCCAATGTGTGGCTATTCACATTCCACATGTGTTCCTTGGACTTCATTACATATCATTTATTACATAAGACAAATTACAAATTATAAGACAACTAGATAAGACAAAACGATAATGGGACAATGACTCATCAAATTGGTAAGTCATTTGCTTCTACATGGAGCTCATTTGTAATGTAAGTGTGCCATGCTCAATTGTTTTTTGAAATGTCTTCGATTCATACTAGAAAGTCTCCAATGTAGTGCATATTTACCTCCAGTGGCTCTGTCAATATGTTCCTGGAGATTGGTTGTAGATTATTCCATAGCCATGAAATTTTCATATGAGTTTTGACTAGTGTAATGGCATACTGTAGAATAGTTTCTTTGGTTACCTCCAAGCCTTCCTATTCCATTTCCTTCTTGATCAGCTCGATGTACTATCTACTCTCTAGGAGGATAACCTCCCTACCTTGGATTGATTTAAGTGTACCTATCAAAGGCCTCCCATGCTTTTGTATAAGAGACTCAAAACCATTATGTAGTCGATTATATGCAACAATGGTACTAATTGGCTATTCACCATGATGGATGTAGTTTTGGTGGTGAAGTCCCAACTGAACTTTATCCATCTTCATAGAAATACTGCATTTCATCTCTAAATGTTGCGGAACATCTAGATACATGACAACCCACTCTTGAAGATTATCGACTTCTCTATTTTCTAGCTTTAAGAGTTTCACCTCTTCCTATGCCTTTTTCTGTATTTGAATAATAGGAGACACCACTTACCATACAAGAATCATCTCATCATATAATTGAGCCATGGTGTCCTCCATTGGCCCCAGTTCTTCCTACATGGTTGGTTGCCATTTTGTGGTGCTGAAGCTCTGTGATGACAACTGTTGATTCTTTTCCACAAGATCTTCCTCTCGTTTCTTCACTGGAACAAGTTCTCTTCTTAACTTGACATTCTCATTCAACAAGTACTTAGAATTATCATGTGCCTCTGTAGCAAATGTAAAGTTTTCTTCCATGATACCTTTGGGATTCCTTCTAGTGTTGGAGGTTATCACCTTCTTTGTAGAAAATGATAGTGTATTTTAAGGATCCTTGGGGAAGTATTTATGCCTCTATTGTATGATCCTCTTCTTAAGCTTATCAAACATTACATTTCATACATCCATGACTCTATCGAATGACAGAAGTGTTATTCCCATTTCACTGAATGGAATATGACCACCTATAAATGGAGGTTCATATAGAGTCCTTAGTTCATCATACATGGGTTGGATGGTATCTTCTTCTTTTTAAGTCTTGGGACTACCTCTGTTGTTCTTCTTCTATCCTTCTCCTCTCTTCTTCATTTGCTTGTTTCTTCTGGAACAACTCATCCTACTTCCTCTTCTCCTCTTCTACTTTTATTTCTTTCCTTGCATGATCTTCTTGAATAAATCCTGTGTTTAAGGGATCATATCTCCATTTCATTCTGATATCACCTGTTAATTCATACCTAATCATTTTCTTAGAATCTACCTTCCTTACTTGAGGGGTTATCTCTTCCTCCTCCTTTACCTGCAACTTTTGATCTGGTGTATCATGGGGTGAACTAGCTTTTGTCCTTGGATGTGCCTTCATGTTTTCATTGTAGCATTTATTTAGCCTCTCATCTTCTTCTATGGACATTAATGAGTACCTCGTATTGTGATCAATCATTTCACATTTTTTCCTGACCACTCACATGGGATTGTATCCATGAAAGTATTTAGTGACAAATTTTAGGAGGTCCAACTCCTATATTTCTACTATTTCCACTTTGTGTCTCTTTAACTCATATAATCTAATCCTCAATGGAAAGATTGGGCAAGGGGCTTTCTTCCTCCTATGAAGAATTCTTGACAATCCCTTGTCCAACTAATTTTCTACTTCTTACATGACCACCTTGTTGGTCACATATCATGGCATAAAATGATGGGATATATGATGACCAAAACGTATGATGTATGTTCCTTCGGGAGCTGCAAAGTAGTACACGATATCTCAGAGTGACTCCTTCACCTAATCGATCATGCAAGGAGGATCAATCTCGAATATCATATGAAAGATAATTGCAAAGAAGTGCTCAACTTATTTGCAATATGCACCTATAAAGCTTAATTTTAATAACACTTTGCAGTGGAAGTAAACAAAGAATTTCTCCTTAGGGGTCCAATTCCAGTTCATTCCTAGGAAATACTGTGCACATATTCAACATAAGAGAAATGTATACATGTATAATTCTAGTGCTTAACTCACCCTCATAGATGTTTTTTCCTGCCCCACCTCACGTTGCAACTCATATGATAATATTTCTACGCAATTGAAAGCTTTTTCGTATGTCACCAACCTATTGAGCAGATATATCCAATTCTCCTTGAACAACTCAGAGTTCTCGCACCCATACTACTGATAATACATGGCTATTAAATATTGATATACATCTCTACTAATATTTTCTAGATAGACTACGGATGGGCGATCGCGAAACTTGGCAGGCTCTCAACACTAGGATCTAGTAATGTGACTCTTGTCAAGATTGGCCCATCCATGGTAGAAGTCACTGTTTGCATATTTTGTGGGTTTGAGGATCAATATCTTTGCATGTCTTCACCATAATAGGTGGCAAGCTGACGACCACTCTCACCGTGAAGCACAAGCTTAGAGTCATCCATATGTGCAATGATCCATTCAATCACCTCTACACATGGCATGACTGAGAATGTGCATGTAATCCTATGGATCATGTACTTCTTGATGTTGATGTACTTCCTGAGCAAACGTTTCCGCATGAATGTGTCGTATATCTTGCTCCATGCGACCTGTGAATTCTTATCAATAAAGCACTGGCAGTCTGCATAGATGGGAATGTTTGGCTTTCTAATCCCAATAGGTTCATTAGTGCTTTCTTTTGAGAGTTCTTTGTAGGCGACCTTATGAGGCAACATGGCTCCAACAGATGACGATAGGGTGACAAGACTTGTAGCACAAACACCTGTTTGTGGGAGCACACTCATAATGAAAATATTAACTTAAAGCAATCTGACTATGAAAAAATACTTGTAAATTATGTACAAAGAGACATCACATGTGATTGGAAATGAAAATATATGAAAAGTAGCACAAAATAACTTTCATATATAAGAAATTGGCATGCAAAATAGGAGGTCACACTTTCAAAGAATGAAGGAGCGTAAGGGATCATTCAAGGCTTTACAGTGCGCTCATGTGCTCAAGCAAGAGAAAAAAGTAAACAATGTCACACTGGTAGACTCTAAGGGGTCAAAGGGGTGATTTTTTGGGTCTTCGGGCCTTCATCGTGCACTCATGTGCTCAAGGAGAAAGGGAGGGTACACTGTCACACTCCGAAGGGATGAAGGAATGAGTTGAAAAACCTTCAGGGCTTGATAATGTGCTCATGCACTTAAAGGCAAGGAGGGTGCACTGACCCACTTCAAAGGACCAAAGGGAGATGCTTCATGCATTTTATATGTGCTCATGTGCTCAAAGTAGGGCGTAGTTATTCGTAGTGAAGAAGTGTGCTCAAGAGGAAAACTTGATCATTCTACATGCAAATTTCGAGATTGATCAGGCTTCAAGCTAAAGAGGTGCGCTCTACCTATTGGAAGCTTAGGAACAATTTTAAACAATAGGATTTGATGATTAAGATGAGGAGAAGAAATATCTACAAGGATATATAAGTATTGTTGCATTCACGGTGGAATATGAAAGTGTTGAAGAAGGTGAAGAGTTTTTGCATACGACATAAAGATATTTCATGTATCGCCACCATATTGAGAATATATATTGAATTATCCTTGAACACCTTATTATTCTTTTCCTCATATGGATGGGCGATTGTGAAGCTTGTTAGACTCTCGAAACCACGATATAATAATGTCGCTCATGTCAAGATTGGCCATTTGTGGTAGAATTCCTTGTTTTCATATTTTATGGGATTGAGCATATTGTAACACGTTTACATATCTTCACCATAATAGGTGGTGATCTTACTGCCACTCTCACTACCAATCACAAGGTGAGATTCATCCATATGTCTATTGATCCATTCAATCACCCCTGCACATGGCATGATCGGGAATATGCATGTTATCATATGCATTATGGACTTCTTGATGTTGATGTACACATGCACATCTTCTAAGTCTTCAACAAATTTTTCCTGCATGAATGTGTTGTATAACTTGCTTCATGTGACCTGTGTAGTCTTATCAATAAAGTGTTGGGTGTCTGCATATATGGGAACATTTGGATTTTTAAGTTCAATAGGTTCATCAATGCTTAATTATAAGAGTTATTTGGAGGCCACTTTACGAGACAGCATGGCTCCAACGTATGACGACAAGGTGACAATACTTGTAGCATGAACACCTATTTGTGGCAGCACACTCATAATGACAAGATTAGCTTAAAGTAATATACCTATGCAAAAATTCTTGTAAATTATATACAAAGAGCCATCACATGTCACTAGACATGAAAATCTATGAATGACAGGAAAAAATAACTTCCATGCATCAGAAAATGGGCATGAAAACTAGGAGGGTGCACTTTCAAAGATCTAAGGAGTGTAAGGTGTGATTCAATGCTTTTCAATGCACTCATGTGCTCAAGCAAGTGTAAAAGGTCAACAAGGGCATACTAACATACTCTGAAGGGTCAAAGGGATAAATTTTTAGGTCTTTGGGCCTTCACCATGCACTCATCCACTCAAGGAGAAAGGGAGGGAACACTATTTCACTCCAAAGGGATGAAGGAATGGGTTGACCAACCTTCAGGAAAGGAGGGTACACTAGCACACTCCAGAGGGAAAAAGGGAGATGTTTTTTGTCTTCGTGACACACTAATGCACTCAAAGGAGGTCATAATTATTTGTGGTGAAGAAGTGAAATCAAGAGGAGGACTTGATCATTTTGGGCACAATTTTCGAAATTGATTGGGCTTCGAGCCCAAGAAGTGCACTTTATCTGTTCAAATCTCAGTAACAATTTTAAGCAATAGGACTTGATGATTAAGATGAGGAGAAGAAATATCTATAAGGTTATATAGTTGTTGTCACATCTACTGTGGAATATGAAAGGGTTGAAGAAGGTGGAGAGTTTATGCATGTGAAAATAGATTAATGCTTGCAGCGTGAAGATTGAGCATAAACACCAAGAAAATTATTGAGAAACAAAATAATGACAATAAGAAAAGAAAGAACGATAGTGAAATCATGAAAGGAAATGAAAAGGTTCGACATGAAAAACTTACTTGTAGCATTGGTTGATGAAGGGTCTCCTCATTCCCAACTATGCAATCAAATTAGATGGAATTATTATGTAAATAAATGATTAACTGAGTTTATTTATTTAATTTTACATGAAAAACTGATTCATGCATTATTGCCGCTTGTCGATGAGTGAAAGGATTAGTTGAGAGAAGTTAAGTGGGCTCCAATTTTCTAGGAGTGAACCCACATGCAACAAGATGGCTCATGAATGTTCCCAAGAAGAGTACATCTCTTTAACATGAATGAGTGTGCTCAAGAAGTGCACACTTGCTCAGCATGAATATTATTTCTCAAGGAGGACACACTTCTTCAGCCTGAAGGAGTGTGCTCAAGTTGGGCACATGTCTTCACCAACGTGGAGTAAACTTTTGCTTTTTTGAATGATTTTCTTTCTTTTGTTTGCTTTTTCTATTCTTTTTATTGTTTTTCAAGGGTGTGAATGGTGAGAAGGAAAGTTTCTAGGTCAATAAAGATCATGAGTTCACCCAACCATAGACTAACTAACTCAAGCGCTTCTAATGGTTAAGTGACGACGCTTAGGAAAAATTGTGTTAGGTCCCTATACTACTAGTGTAACCCATTATTGTTATTAGTAGAACCCCCTTATTATATTGTTGTGCCCATGTAGTCTCGATATTGTTATTATTGTGCCATTACATTATTATTGTTATGTTGGCTCTGATTATATTATGACCGCTTAGACTCTTATATATAGAAAGGAGGTCTTGTCATTTGTATCATCCAAGAATTTTTCATTTGTGTAATGTAAAGGAGGTTTCCCCCTCGAAGAGGCTTATTTCTAAGGTGTTTATCTATCTTTTATATCTTTTTGTGAGTTGGTTTCATAACATTTGGTATCAAAGCTTTGGATTCTAGGGTTTTGCTACTCCAAATGGGTCATCGTGGCATTGACGCTATAAAAATTTTTCTGCGATGTTTAAGAAGCAAAAAAAGGAACCCATTTTAGAAGAAATCGTGCTGAACCTTAGATCTAAATTTCAGATCTTGTGTCACTATATTTTCAGAGATATGATTTGAGGTAGTTAGGGTTTTTGCAAACTCCAGAATCTCATCTCAAACAGGTCATCATGGAATTTTCTCTATAACATTTCAGCTACAAAGTTTCAGAAGCTAAAAATAAAATATTGGAGAAGAAATTGGTTTAAACCTTGGGTCCAAATTGCAGATCTTGGATATCTATATTTTCGGATATATGATCTGAGGAAGTTGGGGTTTTTGTAGACACAAATTACATCCTAAACAAGTGACATTGGAAAAACGATCATAACTTTCTCTCTAAGAATTATATTGAGATGTCATCAGAAGTTACAAAAACAGGATGGACTGTATTATTTTTGGGTATAACTTTTATAACCTAGGGTTGAAACAGTGATACGTGGAATTTCATACAAGTTCACTCTACTGGACTAGTCTAGAATTAGGTCATCATGGGTAATTGGGAATAAATATTTGTTCGGGAATCAAATTGTGATCAGAATTGCGGAGTTAGAAAGAGGACTCAGAAGGCTATTACAGGCCCAAATTTTAGAACTTAAAGATCTGAAGTTACGGAGTTACATTCATTTCAATATCATGCTCCTAAAATCAAGAAAAGGTGATATGAGGAAGTTTGTTGGAAAAGATCCAGTAAATTGGATACTATAGATGGAGCAATATTTTGGTCTACATGAGGTGCAACTGTTACTAAAGGTACATATGGAATATTTATATTTAGAACCAAATAAATTTTTATGGTATAAAGGGCTTTGTTCTCGTAAATAACTTGTCACGTGGTCAATTTTTACAGAGGAAATGATAGCACATTATGAGGATACAAAGAGAAACACCTTCTTTAGCCAATTGATAAATATCAAACAAAAGGGTTCAATGGCATGCACATTGAGGACTTTCAAAAATTGAATACGAGGATAAATGATATTCCAAAGAAGCAAAGGATTGATGTCTTCATAGGGACTTTAAAGGATAACATTCAACATGAGGTTCGTCTTTGGGAACCTGATTCACTGGAGAAGGCATTTAGGTTGGCAAGAAGGAAACAAGGAATCCCACCGCTCATGACCATAATTATGGAAGTGTTTTTTCTCCTATCCTTCCACAACCTATAAGGTTACATGACAACAATACGAAGAAAAAAGAGAAAAAGGGCTTTGTTACAATTGTGATAGCAAATATAGTAAAGGTCATAAGTGTGCTGAGAAGAAATTATTTTACATAGATTATGAATAGGAGGAAGAAAAGGATCAAGAAACATCAAAAGAAGAGGATATGCACCAGGAACCAACGCCAAATAAAGAAGAAATGGACCCGAATATATCTTGTAAAGCATTGGAAAGAATTACAACTCCTCAAACTCGTAAGATAGAAGGACATATCTGGAAGAAAAAGGTTCAAGAAGTGAAAGATCACATTGAGAAAGAAGAAATGAATCCAACCATATCTTGTAATGCATTGGTCAGAATTACCACTCCTCAAACTACCAAGGTAGAAGGACATGTCAAGAAGAAAAATGTTCAAGAAGTGAAAGATCACATCGAGCATCAAGAAATGAATCCAACCATATCTTGTAATGCATTGGAAGAAATTACTACTCCTTAAACTGTCAAGATAGAAGGACATATGAAGAAGAAAAAGATTCAAGTAGTGAAATATCACATCGAGCATCAATAAGAAGCTCTCCAACTTTTAAAGGATAATGCCACTTTGGTGCAGAATCGAATGAAACAACGGGCATATCAACATCATAGTGAAGGAAGTTTTGATGTAGGCAATTGGGTGTTTTTATGGCTGCATCTCAAACAAGCTATTTATGAGAAGGGAATGTTGGCAATACTATATGCACTTAAGAAATGGTGACCTTACCTAATGGTAAGACACTTCAAGATAAAAATGGATCATGATAGTGTTAAATACTTTTTAGAACAAAGATTATCTTTAGAATAACACAAAATATGGGTCACAAATATGTTGGTTTATGAATTTTAAATCATCTATAAAAAAGGGAAGAAAAATGTTGTTGCAGATGCACTATCAAGAAAGGATGAGGATGTGGAAGTATTGTTTTGTGCTATCTCTATTATCCAACCAGATTGGATATACAAAGCAAGGGATGAATGGAAGAAGGATGAAGAAGTGTGGCCACTAATTCAAAAGTTGTGGAAGATCTGAGTTCAAACAATATTGCTAGAACTTGACGAGGAAGGAAAAATCATATTGGAACCTGGATAAATCACAAAAACAAGAACCCGACATGAAATCGATCAATTTTAGAGTATCTCATAAAGTGGAAGAACTTTCCTACTAAAGATTCCACATCGGAGGACAAAATTTTTATATATAAGCATCAAGAACTACTCAAGCATTGAGGATAACACTTTTTGAAGGAGAGGGGCATGTTAGGTCCCTATACTACTAGTGTAACCCCTTATTGTTATTAGTAAAACCCCCTTATTATATTTTTGTGCCCATGCAGTCCCCATATTGTTATTATTATGCCCCATATAAGCCCACTATTTTTGTTATTGTGCCATTACATTATTATTTTTATGTCGGCTCTGATTATATTATGACCCCTTAGACTCCTATATATAGAAAGGATGTCTTGTCATTTTTATCATCCAAGAATTGTTAATTTGTGTAATGTAAAGGAGGTTTTCCCAGGAAGAGACTTATTTATAAGGCGTTTATCTATCTTTTCTATCTTTTTGTGAGCTGGTTTCATAACACATTGACTTAGAAGGATGTGACACTAGGAGAAAGCATAGAAATAACAAATCAAACAAAGTGATGACACTAAGGGTCTTGAAACAACAATTGATGTAGGCTCCAAAATTGACATAGGAAAATTTTTGGACCATCGTTTTCGTAGCGATGGCACCACCCAAAAGATAGGAATAATGTAATGAACTAGTATTGATTTTATCATTTATTCTTAAAGAAAAAATATTTCATATTTTCTATCTTTTGGAAACTAAACCTTATCTTTCTTTTGTTTTAGTTATTTACTCAACCCTTTACATTGGAGTAAGGGTTAGAAATTATTAGACTTTACGACTCTAGTTTTGTAATCAACATTGTATAGTCAATTTTTTGTTCACGCCAATCAAGCATTGATGTTTATTAAACGACATGGTCTTAATACTCTATGATTTTTTAATTACTTAAAAGTCATTTATGGTATTTTCTTCTATTGTTTTTCCTTTACATTAATATTTCTTGAAAGTTGGAATATACATTTTTGTCCTTTATTTTGAAATGATTAAGTATATGGATTGTTGATTTATTTTAATTAATAACAAAATTATCAATTGTTTAATTTGAGTAAATCGACATTCATTTTTTTTATATATTTAGAGAGATAGTTTGACCATCGTTCTCTCGTTATCGAGATATATTTAATTTTTTCCTTTTAAACTTAGTCAATTACATGGAAATAAAATATAAAAGTATAAAAGCAAACCAAAAATTTTGATACGCACCTTAAAAAGAGCACAATAATCAATTAAGTCGCATATTGGACCCACATTCCATTCTGAAGTAAGAAACATTTAAAACAACCTGCAACACTCGTCAAGATTTGTACTTGGGTGATTCCCTGCTTCCCCTGCTGTTAAAACCATAAAAGCGCCACTAGCAAACACACAAAACAATTTATATAATTTCTTATAGTTACTTGTAAATATCAATTTATGTCATATATTTTCGCTAATTTATTTTAATTTTTCAGCACGCACTTAGTTTATAATAAAATAGGTAATTAGGCCTTTGTTTTGAAGAGTATACAAGCAAACCAAATGAATAGGGTTCTAATTGGGACCCTAATCGAGTCAATACTTAATAGTTGTAGCGGGGATTTTCCCTACTATCAACACTATTTAAAAGGGTAGTTGTGTGAAATTACATAAACACCATGGTTAGTGGCTTATTTTCCAAGTTATTTGTCATTAATATATAAAGAAAAGTATGTAAATGAATAGAATAAAATAGTCGGGAATCTCCTTCATTCTCAGGATAGGTTATGATATATTCTATTAAAGTTGTTGCTAAGAAAGTACAACAAAATATAGTAGTACTCTTTTTTTTTCTTTTTTTTTCTGTGTAGTTCGATAAAGCCCTTAGTAGACTTTATCCAATTAAAACTTGTGAAAGGATGAAGAAAATAATAATTCTAATTAAATAAAAGAGCCAATTTTATTTGTATATTAAAATGTTATTACGAAATTCAAAGTACTCACAAATGATAAAAAAGGAAGTATGAAAACGAAAATCAACATCTCTCTCTCTCTCTCTCTCTCTCTCTTTCTATATATATATATATATATATATATATATATCTAATTTAGATTAAAAAGGATGGGGGAGGAGGAATAGTTATAGAAGGTTAAACTTTATTATTGGTAATTCTCTCTCTCACTCACACATATATATAATGTCTTTTGAAAAGAATAAATATAATATCCAAGGATGTTTAGTTCGGTAGAAAAAAATATAAATATAAATAAATAATATGTAAGATAATAGATACACTAGTTAGGGAATTAAGATATAAGGATCACATTTAATAGTGGATAAATGGAAATAATTCTTTGTTAAAAGTACTCATGCCTTGAAGTCAAAATATGTTAGTTCAAGTGGTGTTATCACCAAAAATTGATCATCTAGCCATAACCTACTAGATGGATCGATGTACACCATGTAAGGCCAATTTTACCATAGTAAAATTGCTTTCACTATGAGAAATTACTTAATAATCGACATTTGTTAAGTTATGTCTGGTTAAATCCATGAAGAATAATTAAATAAATCATTATTTATTTAATTATCTTTTAGGAATAATTGATTAAGCCATTGTTTAATTAATATTCCCTATCATATTTGACCCAATCATGAGAAATAATTAGATAAATCGTTATTTATCTCATTTTTCTCTAGGAATAATTAATTAATCATTATTTAGTTATTATTCCTTGTCAAGTTTGATTAAATCCTCTAGGAATACTTAAACAAATCATAATTTGTTTATTATTCCTTAACCACATTCCTTGAGATGATAAATAAATTATTTATTTATTACTTCTAAATAAAAGTATTTAACCAATTTAAATACTTTTTCCCGCCAACCAAATATAATAAATTATTCCAAGCGGTTAATTATAGATTTTGGTTAATAATATTATTTTTCATTGTTCGAGAATAACCCAATATTTTGTTATAAATTGGATGGTTTTATATCCATTCTTCCCTTTGGACCATTTTCATTGTTGTGCTCACTATTGCAACTTTGATTATAATCATTTCCACTTGCCATTTTCTTTTTCCATTTGAGTTCCCATTGACTCTGTTATAGACATATTTGGGCACATCAACCCCAAAATTATATGTTGATAAACTAGGGCTCTTAAACCCCTAAAAGAGTTGTTTCATACCCTAAAAGAACATAGTCATCTGATTACATCATTCCCCAAAAGTTCCACCTGAAAAACCATCCAGAAATGGCCTAAACTGAACCATATTGACTACTCCACTAGCCAAGTGTGATGAATACTGAGTGGTACACTGCGAGGGTACGATGCATACTGATTAGGCCTTCTATAGGGTGTGATGGACGAGGATGGACAAATGTCCATCACTGTTTGCTAGGTGGTTGCTCATGGAATCTTCTAGAAACTTTTCCTATGCCACTTGCCTCTCTGAATTCGCCCAGGGATGAGTAAGAGACCCAAGAAATCTCCAAGTGGAACCAATTGTAACAAGTGGAATGACACTAATCAAACCCCATGGATGACTCACACCCTTGCACACGTCTATAAATGGATCCCTCATCTAAGAGATCCAGGGTCTGGAATATTGTGAATCGCAAGGAAGTGTTGATAGTTTGTAATTGAGGAAAGAGCATTGTATTGTTGGTGTGATCTTGCTATTTCATGAGGTGAAGAGGGATTGATGCTAGGAGGATGATGTTGGATCAAACAAATGGGTTGTAATTCTCCCTGATATTTAATAAAGTTCTTTAATTTTTCTTCCATATGATTGCGTGATTGTGAATGTTATCATTTCTGAATGCTATCATCTGTTCATTATATATCTAATTCTATAATGTTTATGTTGTAATAGATCACAATGCTTTGACGGTTCTTTGTTGTTGTACTTGTGCAGGTACTCTCCAAATAGGTTAAGTACAGGGAGGAGTTGCAAGCTCTGTCAATGGGGAGATAGATCAAGCAATGGATTAAGCGGAAGTTCCATGTTGGTCCCATTACCTTTCTCTTATCTGCTACACATAGAAGAAATCATTGAATTGCTTTAAACTGTTGTTTCTAGGGTAGCTGCCAAACCTAGAGGGCTAGTCATTTAACAAGACACTAGTTTTCCCAGAAACAAATTGGAAACTCCACTGGGGAGCGAATAGATGTTTGTTTTTTGTTATTGTTTGTTTTATGACCTATATATAGAGCCTAAAGTCAGCCAGGTAGCCTTCGAACTACTCTTGCTCTACAATTGCATAATAGATGAATGCTGCTTTAGTCAATCTCTGGTTTAGTTTATGAATTAAACATTTGACTTGCAAGCACATCTAGATGCCTTTTTGGTAGCTTAGTAACCTCTCAAGACATTCCTTAATACTGTGCTCTTTACTTTCCATCAAAGCTCAGCTTAACTCATTGAAAACAGTTGCACATCTGAGAAAAAACCCACCTCAGTTGCACTCCCTGGCCCATCGCACTGTCTGTCACTGTAACCCAGTATGCATCGCACCTCCCAAGTGTAATAAGTGCGATGCATCCATGTTTCTATGAAGCCCAGGTGCGATGACTGACTGAACCCTTTTTCCATTCTAGAAGTTGGGGGTTTTTAACCTTGTTTTTAGTTTTGTTTAGTTTTTTTGCTGCTTATGAACAGTGCCTCTTTACTGAAACATACTTGCATAAAATAGATCAGCCTCCATTAGATTAGGATTAGTGAATTTTTTTGTGTATTTGTTCATCATTTACAATTCCTTGTCGAAAAGTTGTTTAAATCAATCTATCGCTTTGGTACAAAAAGTGTCGTAATTGTTGTTTTGTGTCGAAAAGAGAAGTGTCGTGAATTCTTCCTTCCATGATAGTCGATTGAAATTTCCGTCATGTATTTGGTTTTATTTGCTTATATTCGAAGTGTCAAAAGCATTTTTTCTTCAAAATTGAAAAGTGTCTTTTAGTCTTCCTTTCTCTTTTGAAGAAGAAATTGGTGAAAGTGTCATTTTGAAAGAAATATTTCAGATCTTTACTGCATTTAGTTCTCCTTTTTGGCATTTTTCACATTAAGGAGAATGAAAACAAATACATGCATTTGCATTTAGCATTTTTTAGTTTTTGTACGAAAAATGATTTAGGAAAATGCGCTAGTGTGTGCTCTTTGCTCTTTGTTTGAAAGAATTGTAATCTTCTTTCCCTAGTAGCTAGGATTTTCATTGCTCAAAATCAACAAAGATTGTTTATCATTGTTTATTGCATTTTAGGAATTTCAAAATCATCATCGCGTGATGAACCATTGAAAGGAAAACTCTAAACAAGATCAACTTTAAAATAAATTTCAATGAACCTAACAACGCTTTGGAACTTAACGCAACACATCTAGAGGTCTAGGCTAGAGACATGTTCTAGCGTCATTAAAACTAGTGGCTATCGTTTTCATTAAAGGTTGGGTGATTCCTCCTCCTTGATACGACAAGCACTAGCATGGACTTGTGCTCCCCGTACCGTCGCTTATATATTGGGAGACCACAATAGGCTTATATCCTTTATCCATAGGAAACCAAGTCTACCGCCTTATTGATCGCAATGCACTCAACACAACATTCGGGAAGATTGACTGCCATACATTTGGGAAGATTCCAGAGTAGTCACTTTCATTCCTTTTCGACTCTTTGAAAGAAAAGGTCCATTTGAGCACTTGTCACTTTAGGCTCAATAAAAATCGAAGGAGACTAGATTCATCTTTAGCTTTCTCTCGACTCTTAAAAACTGAAAAAGTGAAGTTGTGTCAAAGCATCATTAAAATTAACTGAATTCAGAATAACATCCTTGTTCCTTAGTTAATCTTAGATTGATACATATGGCGATGAATCCAGAGTCCACTGATAAAGGAATCCCTCTTGAGGGGAATGCTAGTCCTTTTCCTTCTTGGGGAAATATTGGTGCTCCTTATATCACTACGTTGTCCCTTTCGGGAATTACCATTGGCCTACCTGTATGGCTATTTTCAACCTCTATGGTTCAAAATGTTGTGATTTCTCTGCAATCAAACCAACCTCCAATTGATCCTGAAGTTGACCCTTCACCTTCTTCCTCATTTGTTTCTCCCTTCTCTTCTTCCTCTTCGCTTGGTGAAAGTAGTGATAGTAGTAACCAGGTGGCTGAGAAGAAGAAGAAAGGGAAGGAAAAGAAGAGGAAGCCAATTCAGCAAGGGGGCAACTGAGAAACCATTTCTTTGAATTCATCATCTAGTGAAAATATGCACATTAAACTTCCAAAAGTTAAATTTCCATGCATAATTTGTGCGGGAGACCATTTTCATCAAGATTGTCCTTCTTTTCCTCGGATCTTGAAAGAATGGTCTCCCCATTCACACCATCTTGTGTCATAAACTTCTGGATATCATGTTGGTAACACACCTTCAACTAGTGATAGTAAAGTTCATGGACAGAGGAGAAAGGTTAGGTTTCCATGTAGGTTATGTGAAGGGAACCATTCCCTCACCTTTGTCCCTTTTTAGATGAAGCCAAAAGAGTGTTGGATAACCATCATGCTTCACCGCAGTGACTTCCATCTGGCTTCAGGAAACCCTCCCCAAGTCCTTTACTAGTTGAAAAACCAACTGACTTAAATCCACCGTCGGTTGAAATCACTCTCTCTGAATGTGAATCTTATGAGTCTATACCCGATCAAAGTCAACAGGTCAAGCTGACAGTTAACCCAATTTCACCTTCAGATATTCGTACCCTTTCGGAAGAGAGTGAGAATGATACCGTTCAAATTCTTTTTGTTACTTTAGATTCCGATGAACTTAGGGGCGATCCTCCCGTTCCTTCATGAAAGGAGGAAAACCCCCCAGTTCTCGTAACTCAAGGGGTTAATTCACCCATTTATTCGGTACCCCCTCCAAGTAGTCTAGTCACTTCCTTTGATGGGAATCAACTAGCAATACCCCTCCTTCCTTCTTATGTACCTTTCCCGATCATAGTACAAGTTTGTAAAATGATTGTGTTTGGCACTATTATAGATGAAGGTGCATCCATGAGTATCCTTTCCTCAACTGCTTGGAAAGTTCTTGGTTTGCCATCACTTATGCCTGTTACATAGAATCTGTTAGGCTTTAACAAAGGAACCAGTCGACCGTTAGGGAGGGAAAACCATTCATCTGAACATGATGATAGTCCCAGGACTGTTAGATTACAATTTACTCCTTGGACATGACTATGTTTATAACATGGAAGTTATTGTTTCAACACTCTTCTGAGTGATGTGTTTCCCACATGAAGGCAAAATTCTCAACATTGACCAGTTCTCATTTCCCGGTCCAAGTATAGCTCCAAGTCAATCATCATCCCTAAATGCTCCTTTTGCATCAACGGTGTCACTTGAACCTTCATTCCATCCACCTAATTTCCATGACTAGTCTAGTGAATGTAATGAAGCTTAAGGGGCATGCACCTAGAAAAAAAGTGTCCTTGTAGGTTATGTGATTGGTCTGTCACATCGGTCTGTCACACCATTCATCTTTGTCTCTTCTGGACAAAACCGTCCTGCTTCACCGCAATGACTTCCATCTTGTTACAAGAGACTCTCTTTTTTCATCATGTTGGGGGCATGCACCCCCCTTTTTTTCAAGCATAGTTCCCCCATGGTTTAAGATTGTCAAAAAATAAACCCATTTTTCAATTTCATTTTCAATTTTTATTTTTGTCATTTCGAGCTTGCGTAGTAATAAAACTGATTCAAGCATAGTTTGTTCTGAATCCAAGTGTAGTTCCCCCATGTTTCAAGCTTGTCAAAAAAATGAACCCACCAAGCATATTTCCCCCATGGTTCAAGCTTGTGAAAAATTGAACCCACCTTTAACTAAATAACCTTTGTGATTGCCATTCTATCAGCCTTTTGGAGCCTTGGTTGTGTACCTCTCATCACTTCCGTCCCTTTGGCCAATCATACACTCTCACTTGGATTTTTTACCCTTTTTTAGGAATAGTTGTGATGCTTTGTCTTATTAGCCAACCTCTTCACATAATTCACCATGTTTTGAGAAGTTCCAAATTGACTGGAACCAGTTGCTACCCTAAACAACACTCATTCCTCAGAATCGAGTCTCCTTTAAACCCTTTTTAGACTCGTTAAATATGAAAAGATTGTCGAGTACTAGCCTTTCCAGCTTGTTAAAGTGATTGGAAATGTCATCCCTCCTATACGATTTTATACTTTTTCGGACCCGAGGGATTATCTTACGAAAAGGTCAAGTGCTTGTATTTTTCGGCTCGTTAAAGTGATCGGAAAAGTCATCCCTTTTGTATTATTTTATCCTTTTTCAGACCTAAGGGATTATTTTACGAAAAATAAATTTTGGAGTTTTATTTTCATCCCTTTTCAAACTCTCTAAACATGAAAAGGACAGAGTTATCCTTGTTGTTAAACTCGTTAAAGTAATAGCGAGAAAATTGTCCATTCTAGACAAGACCGAGTTTTACTGTCGCTAGACTCGTTAAAACATAGCGACAGGTTTGCCCGAAGGGCAAATTATAGAACAAGCATATGTTATCCTCCTCAAGCTTGACAAAAATAAAGAGTTACTAGTCAACAATGACTAGGAAAAAGGGAAGAAACTTGAAGAATTTATGGTAGTAGGTCGCTCTTGAACATGACACTTTCACCTCATCTCCATTATTGAGTTGGGTTGGGTTATTCTGTTCACCAGTCATCTCACCATTGGTATTTCACACCATCCATCTTTTGGGGTTAATACTACCAATCCATCTCAGTGTCGCCGACATGTTCAAGAGAAGTCACTCGGTTGAGAAACCACAATCTAGTTAATGTCTCATCCACTGCAATACCTTCAACCTTCATTTTTTCATGACCACCATTCCTAAACCTTGTGTCGTCAGTGTGTTTTCACCTCCAAAAGTCATTTGCTTCATTTCATGTCGTAGATGTGGGATACATCAAGACTCTCCTACGATGATTCACTTCTTGTCGACATCAGCTCACTATCCAAGAAGTTGACTTAGAAACACCCCTTTCAGTGCTTTTAAGCTTGCATGCATCAAGGTAAAGTTTCTCACTTCCGGCGATAGGTTGACATCAATGGCCTTCGACTGAAAGATTTTGCGTGGTGTTCGACATCGGTTCATATATTCACACCACATGAATTACATTGTAGTACCTTGAAGACCATTATCATTATCGGTGATTCCTCTCGCGTTTGTTAACAGCTTACATCATTGGCTGGTAATTAGGTGATGTCTTTCCATGTTCGACTTCAAAACATCTCTTCACATGGATTGACTTGTACATCGGGCGAAGATTGAATGAGTTTGAAGACCCTAGATCTAGTTTCATCCATCTGGGCTGCGATATATTCAGAGATATAAAAACATCAAATGTACAAAGACACTTCACAGATGGTCATCCGAACCATAGATGATGACTCTACATCTGAAGAATCACCAGTCTGCATCTATAGATGACTATCTGATCTATGTACATGAAATGAATTTATTAATTTGAGCATGGGAATGCTTACCTCAGCTAGATCATGAAAATTATATTAAGATGATGTATTGTATTGTAACTTATGCAAGTCACCTTCCAGTTTGAAACCTCAGATCCTCATGATAAAGAATTTCACCCGATATCGATATTTACGACTTCATGCTTTAGGGGGCAACTGTTATAGACATATTTGGGCACATCAACCCCAAACTTATATGTTGATAAACTAGGGCTCTTCAACCCCTAAAAGAGTTGTTTCATACCCTAAAAGAACATAGTCATCTGATTACATCATTCCCCCAAACTTCCACCTGAGAAACCATCCAGAAATGGCCTAAACTAAGCCATACTGACTGCTCCACTGGCCAAGTGTGATGCACACTGAGTGGTACACTGCCAGGGTGCGATGCATACTAATTAGGCCTTCTACAGGGTGTCATGGGTGAGGATGGACAAATGTCTGAGATTGTTTGCTAGGTGGTTGCTCATGGAATCTTCTAGAAACTTCTCCTATGCCACTTGCCTCTTTGAATTCGCCCAGGGATGAGTAAGAGATCCAAGAAATCTCTAAGTGGAACCAATTGTAAACAAGTGGAATGACACTAATCAAACCCCATGGATGACTCACATGCCTACACACATCTATAACTGGGTCCCTCATCTAAGAGATCTAAGGGCTGGAATATTGTGAATTGCAAGGAAGTGCTGATAGTTTATGATTGAGGAAAGAGCATTGTATTGTTGGTGTGATCTTGCTATTTCATGAGGTGAAGATAGATTGACGCTGGGAGGATGATGCTAGATCAGACAATTGGGTTGTAATCTCCCTTCTATTTAATAAAGTTCTTCAAGTTTTCTTCCATATGATTGTGCAATTATGAATGTTATCATTTGTGAATGCTATCATCTGTTCATTATATGTTGTAATAGATCACGATGCTTTGACAGTTCTTTGTTGCTATACTTGTGCAGGTACTTTCCAAGCAGGGTAAGTACGAGGAGGAGTTGCAAGCTCTGTCAAGGGGGAGAGAGATCAAGCAAGGGATTAAGTAAAAGTTCCAGGTTGGTCCCATTACCTTTCTCTTATCTATTACACATAGAAGAAATCCTTGAATTGCTTTAAAGTGTTGTTTCTAGGGTAGCTGCCAAACCTAGAGGGCTAGTCGTTTGACAAGACACTAGTTTTCCCAAAAACAGACTCCAAACATTTTTTACTGGGTTTACACATTGTAGAGAGGAGAGACTCTACAAAGCTGAATACATTGAGGATATCCAAGTACACATCCCACAGAGGGGGACTAGTAACATGATTTTTTCCCTTCACAGGTGTCATATAATAAAATCTATTCTTTATATATGGTTTTAATTGAGTTATTGGAGTTATTTGTGCTTAATTCCTTATTTCGTCTTGTTGTTTAACTATTTATGTTGCATAGATCAGGGCTTCGGTAGGTCTTGTTTGTATCATTTGTTGTAGATCTAGATGGTTTTATAGTCATTTTTATTATTCAGTATGTTTTTTCATTCACAGTCTAAAGTGGTTTCTTTTCGTACACTCTCGATAAGAATACCATAAAACAAATGGCAACTTCGTTCTATTTTTAATTATGATTCAGAAACCTGGGTGACCTTTACATTTTAGCTTAGGGTTTTCTTTTTTCAATCTCTTAATGTTGTTTACTAGATTTCTAAACCTAGATCAATCAGATTTCTAACTTCCAAAAGTTTTCTGGTTCTTTCCGCAGGTTGTAGGAACCAACTGCAACAGAGACAACAACTTTTTTTGTGACTTGCCGAGAACTGAGGAGCAGAAATCACACGTTTCATCCCCAAACCTATGATTTGGAGATCCATAGTGCACTGCCTGGCCCAAAAAGTGCGATCTTGCCTAAAATAGGTAAGTACCTGCAATTTTAGGGTTTTCCAGGTTTTTTCTGATCATTTTTTGGGTTTTGCTAAGAGAACTTTGTT
The DNA here is from genome assembly GCA_031772625.1 of Pinus tabuliformis. Taxonomy (NCBI): domain Eukaryota; kingdom Viridiplantae; phylum Streptophyta; class Pinopsida; order Pinales; family Pinaceae; genus Pinus; species Pinus tabuliformis. The sequence continues at coordinate 279,799,424 of CM062816.1, forward strand.
GGGTTGTTTAACCATTGTCTTAGCTAAATTAGGTCTTTATCTACCCTGTTTTTCTCGTCGAATTGGAATTTAGCCCCCTAAGGCTTCTAGTACATTTCCACCTTTGTAAGAGGAGTTCAGTTGAGTAAGAAGTCTAAGTTTTTTCAGAACTTTCAGCCATACATTTCGGATTTATTCCTTTCCTTTTTAGATCTTTAAAGATAGGTTGTTTCAATCCAATTCCCTCTTGAACCTTGTTTTGTTATTTTCCTTATGGTGCCACTATTTTCCCTAGGTTCCACACCCATCACCTTATCTTTTTCTGCGATTTTCCTCACTAGTTTTTTGTTATTGCTACACCACTTTCTAGCAGCATAGTGTCATTTGATCCCAGTCACAATCACATTTAGATCTCTTAGCCATTTTAGTGTGTTTTCAGTTGATTTCGCCACTATCCAGCACAATGTTTGCAAACCCAGTATGGGTGGGGTTTATATATTTGATTTGTTGTTTATTTACTATTTTTAATTTCAATTTATTTATAGTATTTCAACAATATTTCTCTTTTTATTTTTTCAAACATGATCTAGGCTTAATTAATAAATACACATATTTGCACACACAAGCATAGCTTAAGAGAAGGGCACTTGGTTAACATCGCCAAGCCAAGACTTACCTTAATTAATTTATCTCCGCAATAGAGATAAAGGCATTTTGTTTATATCCCTTCATCATTTCCATGTCACTTGTGTCTTAAAACCATTGTGCCACTAAGGCATTTGTCACAGAGACTTTTAGGTCTTCATCCCCTATTTCCAATTGGACGTATTACTCTTGCCTACAGGGTTGGGGTTAGTCCTCCCCTGAGTCCCCATATTGACTCTTCTTCTCATTCATCTGATTCATCATTCAATTATGAGCCTCCTTCACCGCATATTATCATCATGTTAGGACCCACTACAGGTGCAGGAAACCATCCTGGTGCTAGCTCATGTTCTACCCTGGTAGTCATATCTAGCAGAACCATTACAGGAGCCATCCTGATAGCTCCTTTGCTATTTTCATGGATGGGTTAAGTCGCTTGGATTTTAGCCAGTTGATTAATGACCCCATACACCACAATGCTGGTTGGCCATTAATGCTAACGAAGCTTCCCTCATACATTCCCAAGTTTGAGGGTAATTCTGGAGCAGACCCCACTAATCACGTCCTCTCCTTCCATATGTGGTGTTCATCTAATTCCATCACCAATGATTCCATTCGTCCTTGGTTGTTCTAATGCATGCTCAATGGAGATGATGCGAAGTAGTACATTGAACATCCCTCTACTTATCATTCCATTTTTTTGATGCTTGCTGAATCATTCCTTTCATATTTTCAGTTACCTCTCCGATACGACACTGGTACGAAGCATTTGACCACATTTCGTCAATCCTCTATTACCCGTCTTTCTGACCATGTCTAGGAATGGCGTAGAAGGAGCAACATGTGTCGTTCTCCTTCCTTCAAAGACCATGTATACCTCAATTGTTTTCTTAGGAATATTTTAGCGCCCATTGCCAAAGATGTAATATCTCACTTTCGTCAGACAGAGGAAGAGGCTCTCTAGATAGACTTGAGATATGACTTGACTTATGCTCAATCAGTTTCTATCCATACTGTTATACCATACTTCCCTCATCCTAGTGGTGCCAATGCACTAAGGGAATCTCACACTGTTGATGGTATCATTGGAGATATTTCACATCCTTCGACGTATACTCAGTAGTGTTGTGGCTATCTGTAGGGGGAACCAGTTCCTTCAACACTTATCCCCCTCTTGCCAGCAATGTGTATTTAGAACAAAGCACATATTATGCATTCACCCAACCACATTAGCAGATGTCAGGGCCAACTATTGCTCAACTTGACTACCAGACCATTTCCCCTTCACCATCTTACACCTATGCACCGTCTAGTGCTCCAACCCCTTAGGCATTAGTGTCATAGCCTCTCATGCATCCTCCACTCGAGCAGCCACCGCCCTCTCAGGGTCAAGTGTATGCACAACAAAATTGCAACCAATACAAAAAATTTGAAGAAAAACAATAAGGGGAAGGGTAACTAGGGTAACTAGGGTAATCAACCTAATCAACCCTAGAGGAATCAACCTAACACTAACAACCAACAACAAGGAAATTAAACGAAGCCAAACAAGGTTATTCGTACTAAAAATCCTTGTGAATTTTGTGGTGTACATGGCCATTATACTGATGATTTTCCCCTCTTACCTCAAATGTGCCAAAGGTGGGAATCCCACATAGCTTCTAGAGGTCAACCACTCATGCAGCAACTGCCTTAGAAACCTACCTCATCTTAACCGGTCGTGCTTACAAACCCTTTCCCCCAGCAAGAATTTGTTGTTGCTCAACCTCAGTAAGGTCAAGCAGTCCATGCTCCCCAACCTTTTGGTCATGGTGACTACCCGATTCTCATGATGAATTTTCATGGAGTCGGTACCTCTGATGTCAACATGCAAACTCGGTCGCGTCAATACGACAATCCATCAAATTTTTCCATAATCGATTCCAAAACCAAAAGTCTGCTGAGTCTCTTATGACATCAAATGGTCCTTTACAGATCCCCCAACCCAAGGTTGAGTCAATTCCCAAGATCCCCGAAGGGCCATTGTGTCATAATGTGGCTTCTAACTCAGTCACCCACACATACACTATAGTAGATGACTTGGCACAATCACCTACCACCATGTTGACGTTTGAGGTCCTCCAGCCATGCCAATCTCATAAGAAATCTCTACTAACTACTTTGGTTGCAGTACATCATTTATATGATCATTTAATTGTCTTTCGTGTTGATGCGTCAGAACATCCTTCACCTCCCCCTAGTCCATTATTTCATCGATGTTCGACTAGAATTCTGCCAACCCTATCATTGAGGTTTCACCCAGAGTATACAAAGATTCCACCTTGTAGGGTGCTTACCCTGGTCCTCCCCTTCCCACCTCTAAGCCCAGATCATCGAGTATTTTCATGTTACAAGCGTTACAGGCTTCTCCAAAGTAGTCTGGTACCTTTGGTCAACGGTTAGTTCCATAACACCCTGTTTTTGCGACTATAGTCAAGCCATCAGGATCTACTCATCCAGGACCTCCTCCTTTTGTGGGTGCCTCTCCTTTATTCCCACCAGGAACTCTTCCTCCAGGTCTTAACCATGTAGGAACTGTTTCGTCAGGACATTATCCCATAGGACAAATACCCTTCTTATTTCCTCCTCCTTGAATCCTTTTAGTCCCTCTCATGGCTTCGTTGAGTCTCCCTAATATGACTTTAGTGATCCCAATATGGTACATTGATGCTCTAGTGAACACTCTACTTGGACATATCAGACCATATCATACTTTGACCCCAGTTCAGCTCGTCCCTATAACCCTTTCTTCTGCTCTAGTTCCACCGCAACCTCAACATGAACCCACTCTTGTTACAAAAGCATCCAAACAGGGGGGGATCCAAGATGAAGGAACCTAAGGACAAGGATCCCTAAGCACCCCCATCTCCCAAGCCTCCAAATTCGACACCTCCATGTGCTTTGTGTGATGTTTTTGGGCATGCCACCAATAACTGTCCTGAAATTCCTCACCTCAAACCCTTGGTTGATGAAACATTTCTTGAATCTAACATACCTGAGATCCAAGTTACCTTACCTTATCCAACTAAGAAACTTAAATCATTATGTACAAATCACCCGTGTGCTTTGTGTGATCATTACGGCCACTATTCCCATTTTTCCCTCGTCTCAATGAATTTTGTGATTTCCTCTATGTCCTTTGTGACTTTGAGGCCACTCGTAGTGGATCATCTACTCCTCTACCTGTGGGTTCTGGTACCACTAGTACTCTAGAACAGGGTGATTCTAGCGCAACCATTGTGATCACTACCCCCAATGTCGAGATGAGAAATTCTACGATCCATATCCTTTACTCATCGTCATCTTTGAGATCCTCACAGGAAAGCTTCTCTAAGTTTCCCATGTGCGCTTCTGTCAACCCTCCCTTGTTAGAAACTTGGGTATCAACATCGTTAGATATTCCATATACTATATTATCTTCTACCATTTCATATGATGCGTATGTGAACCTTCTTTATCAGGATGATGCACTAGGTAGTTCCTCCACATCATGTAGTCTATTTTCCTCTAGTCCTCCCTTCTTCCATTTTGGAGGAGGAAATCATGGAAGCCATGACTACCCTTGATTACCCTTGGGATGATATGCATCATTGTGCATAATTCATCACATATTTTCAAACCCAGAAGTTTTTCCCCCATCTTACTCGTGATGATCAATGACGTATCTGATAGTAGGCCCCTCACTATCTTCTCATAAGTGATGACCTTTATCATCACGATCTCATTTTTATCCTTTGTTGTTGTCTCACTCATCATTATGGCTAGGACCTTACATCATTTGTATGGACTTGGGTAAGGGGGCATATCTCTTAGAGGATTTTGAAGGAAAACTTCTTCCTAATCCTTAGAATGCACTCTACCTGAAGAAATTTTACCCATATCATATCCCATTGATTTTCATTTATTTATTTCTGTCATGCATTTCAGTAGGATGCATCATCTCATTTGTTGTCTTTTACACCTTTCATATGGATCCATCATCCATATTGTATATCGGTTATGCCGATAGTACGAGCCGCTTCTCCAGGAATCTAGCCTCGATAGCATGGGCCATTTTCACCCCATTGCATACATTAGTCCATTCTAACGACGTGTGCATTAGATCTGCCACCAATAACTAGCCCAAATATGATGCAGTCATAGGTTTGTCAGTCGATGTACTTTCTCATTGCATCCTTCATCTTCATGTTCATTTAGATTCCTTTCTGCTTGTCATGCAATTGAATGGTGTGTATCATGTGCATAACGAAGTCCTATTTAGAAAATATCTATGAGTTAAGTTGTTGGTACGTGAATTTGAAACAATTAATTTCAATCGTGTTCCTAGAGCCAAAAATAACTTTGTAGATACCATTGCAAACAATATTGTAAATTGTAATACCAAAGAAGACAACCATAACCAAAAGAAATGGCAAACCACAATCATCATATAAAAGATGTATAACCACATTATGTATCGACATATAAAAACAAATATGTTTGGAGTCTATCACTCTAAATACATCTAGTACGCCCATAGAATATTGGGTGGCACATAGGCCACTATATATCCTTATCATCCTTTGGAGGATCTCATGCCAAGTTGGTCTGAGATGCTTGAATCCCTTTTCCGAGCACTCAAAACACAATGGTGCTCCACAAACTCCTCCTGCAGGGGGCATCATTCCCACTTTAGCATACCAGATCAGTCCCCTCCATCACATATGCTTGCAAGAAGTAATCCATGCTTGGGAGCATGATGGTTTTCACCTGGCCATCTTTTCAATCGATTAACATAAGTCTCGGGCTAGATCCCATCGTATCTAGGTATGGTTGATTATCCTCCCATTCCTTGGATAGTTTGTCCTACCGGCCTCTCTGACGAGCCATATTCACATCACATATCATAGACATTTGATACCATATCTTCAAATATTCTAATCTATGTCATACCACCTTTACCACATAGTTCCCAAGTTTGACTTAGTGCGTGAGGGTGATTCTAGACCTCCTCTAGTAGTTCATTCTCGTTTTCCTCTTCCCTTAATTCTTCACTAGGAACCATCATTCCAAGAAGCATTAAAGCCATGTTTAGCCAAGTAAGGCCACTTTCCTGAGAGTCACAGATCTTGATTTCGATGGTCGGTTTGGCCACTACAATCTCCACAAGATTTAGGGAATTTTCCTCCTCTCCGAATTCATCAAAGCTCAATGCACAAATGAATTAAATTGGAGTGAAAGCACCCTTTTATAGGAAAACCCTGACTTTTCTATTGCCCATTGAGACCAAACCATAGCTTCATTTGACAAACCATCAACGCCATTGGAAATACCTCATCAAGAACTATAATAGGTCTCTCTTTGTTTTTGATGATTTGACACTTTACTTGGAAGCCATTTTTCCAAGAAGGGTCAATTCATCGCCTCTCAAAATCAAATTTCTTTGTATGTCATGCTTGTACTTTGGGGACCACCTTCCCTTGGTGCTTATCATCTCACATGTCTATTTTTGTCCTAAGAAACCATCATTTTCTCATGTTTTCATGGTCCCAATAGGGCCTATTCTGTGTGGCATCATCATCTAGTCACCCTTGTTTAGATCATTTTTTATGAGTCACCTTTTCATCCATGGAGTCTATTTCGCATCCCATTGTATCATTTCACAATATTCCATCCACATTTTCATACCATTCATCTCATGCTACCCATTTCGGCCTTTAGTCATACCTTTCACCATCCTCTCTAGAGTCAAGTCAGTAGCTACCAGGTCAACCATGCACTTTATGCTCTGACAAGGGAAGTTGTTTGTTTGTCCCTTACTCACATTTTCCCCATTTTCCCTAGTGTTAGTTCATCAATCAAATTACTATTTTTCCTCTTTCCTTATTTGAGTATCCTCATTGCCTCACCTATGGTAGGGCCTATTCTGTCGACATTAGCACATCTATTCCAGAAGAATGGCCTAGAGGGCAGTGTATCTTGGTTCCATCTTCCACTCTTGTTTGGTACCTCAAATCAAGAAAATGGAATCATCATTTCCCTTTGACTGGGTTGTTTCATGCTCATGATTCATACACTTGATGGTTCAGTGATGCAACAGATTGTACGAGTGATTCCCAGGTGTGTGTTATATGTTTTAGACCTCATGAGGGGGTGGCCCTTCAGGTAGCTTGCCACATGCTCGGATGACTTCGTGTTATGCTACAACCTAAGATGAAATTACACAGATATGATGGGTTTGGTTCCTACCACTTGTAGCGCTCATAGCATGCATGCCTCCTTCAGATGATCCATTTAGTTTGGTAGAGCCTTTTCCTATTCAGTAGGGCCACTTTTGTTGTTATATCCTCCCTCCCACCCATTTTTTGAGGGAAGGGCCATTATGTCTTAGGTACTCAGATTTTATTGTATTTAGTCTTGGCTCATGTTTTTCTAGGCGCATCATGTATATGGGATACATTGTATTATTTCCTAGCTTATTTATGCCAGCATGTCTTGTACCATTCAACATGTACTTTCGTACTCAGTTTCATTTTGTTGGCCGCATTATTATTATTTGTACTCAGTTATCTTAGCGGGTATGGGTATGCCTCCCCCACCTCATTTGGTATTACGTACCATAGCATAAAAGGAGGCTTACATCAGTTAGTTAGTCTCGCCCCTTCAGTCACTATCCTCTTTCGATTCAGATCCATTGGTCTCTCTCTCTCTAACTCCCCTTCGGTGTCTAGTGATTGTGTCCTTACAATGTACTTCAGTGATCTATTGTTGAATATTAGTTTTGTTGTGCTAATTTCAACTTTAGAACTAAAAACAATTGCTCATCATTTTCTTCACGTGCATAGGATTCCTTATGGTGTTTGTGAATGTAACAAGTAAATTTGTCAAATTTTATGTCAAATTCATGATAAAAATAGCATGTAAATAAAGTGTTGAACAACAACAAATAAATATATAGCAAACCATCAAAATGAACACTTAACACATTGTTTTGATGAAGTAGTTCACCCCTCCTGGGCGAAATCTCCTTGGCAGGCCATGGCTTGGTCCTCTGTATTAGCTCAAAATTGGAAAACGATGTTGTTTACAATGCTCTACTACTCTTGAAATCTGCTTCAATGTGCTCAGAACATCAAAATCATCTAGCAATGACTCTTTTTGAGCCAAAATTGGTCAAACATTGTAAAAGTTATGGCCTCCTCAGTTTTCCCTAGGAAAACTCCACCAAATCTATAGAAACTCCAGTTAACCCCGCCAAAACTGGAGCAATGTCAGATTTGTCAGAGCCACCAAAAGTACCACCAAGTTAATCCATGCTTTAATTAAGTATAAGCATGGTTTAATTAGTGTTAAAGTTTAGCTAGTGTGTTAAGGCATTGTTAGCAATTAGTGCTGGCTCCTGGTTTACAATGTTGGTCACATGCGGAGGGGGTTGGCCCTCTCCTCCTCAAACCACCACGATTTATCACATGAAATACATATCACAACCTAGTAGGTCCCTATACTACTAGTGTAACCCCTTATTGTTATTAGTACAACCCCCTTATTATATTGTTGATCGATCTTTCTATCTTTTTGTGAGCTGGTTTCATAACATTTGGTATTAGAGCTTTGGATTTTAGGGTTTCCCTGCTCCAAATAGGTCATCATGGCATTTTCACTATACATTTTTCGGTATGAATTTTTAGAAGCAAGAAAAAAAACCATTTGAGAAGAGCTCACGCTGAAGCTCAAGTCTGAATTTCAGATCTTCTCTCACTATATTTTTGGATATATGATTTGAGGAAGTTAGGGTTTTTGCAAGCTCCATAATTTCATCTCAAAAGGTCATTATGGAATTTTCGCCATAATATTTTTTCTACAAAGGTTCAAACTCTGCAATTAAAACCCATTTTAGTTGAAATCTTGGTAAAGTTTGGATCTGAACCTTAGACCCTTTCATGCTATATTGTTGGCGATATAATCTGAGGAAGTTAGGGTTTCTGCAGACTCTCGAATTACATTCTAAATAGGTGACCTTGGGAAAATCATCATAAATTTCTCTCTGAGCAACAAATTGAAATTTCGTCAGAAGTTACAAAAAGAGGACAAACTGTAGTTTTCTATGTATATTTTCAGATCTAAAGGTTGAAATAGTGACACATGGCACGTCATAGAATTTTTTTCTACTGAAACATTATATAATCAGATCACCTTAGGAAATTGGGCATAAGTCTTTCTTGGAGAATCAAATTCTAATAAGACTTGTGGGGTTAGAAATAGGACTCGAAGGGCTACTGCAAGATGTAATTTTAGAACTAGGAGATTTGAAATTACTGATTTATAGTCATTTTAAAGTCAAGTACCTAAAATCGAGAAAAGGTGATATGAGGAAGTTTCATGGAAACTATCTGGTAAATTGGATACTACAGATGGAGCAATATTTTGATCTACATGAGGTTCAACTATTACAAAAAGGTACATGTTACATCTTTATACTTAGGACCAAATCAACTTCTATGGTATAAAGGGATTTTTTCTCGTAAAGCACTTGTCACTTTGTTATAGACATTTTTGTGCCTTACAGCATTGAGCATGAAATGTCCATAATCTAAGGGATCCAAAGTCCCTAAACATGTTGTTCCTACCCCTAGAGGAACAAGGCTAACAAACCACATCAATTCACAGAAGTTCTCCACCTGAAAACTACTCAAAACAAGTCAATTCAGGATCATTTCAGTGGCTACACTAGCTGTCTGCACTGAATGTCAAAGCCAACACTGGCTACCTGCGTTGAATGTCAACTGGAACAAAGGCTACCTACGCTGAACGAGAGTGGACAAGTGGCAGGCTCATTTCTCAAGGTGTCAAAACCCAGGAAGCTTCCAAAATGACACTTGCCTCAGGGAATTCGACTGGTGATGAGTAAGAGGTTCCAAATCTCCAAGTGGAACCAAGAACCTCCAAGTGGACTCAAGAACTGACAGAGGGAGAGGACACTAGTCACATCTCAAGCTGACTCATCCTCTCTCCAAACATCTATATATGGATCTCTCTTCCGTGAGATCTAGAGGCTGGAATTTTGTTATTGCAAAGAATTGCTGCTGGTTTGAGACTGGAACTATTGGGTGCTTAATGCTTTGAAAGGGGTGAAGATAGGAATTCCATTTGCTGGGAAGGAGATGCTGGATTGGAGCCCTTTGGGTTGTATCTATTCCTGAACCTTGTTATTCATCAATAAAGCTATCTTGGTTTCTCCTATATGCTGATGTTTCTTTGATGTATGATTGCATTAGTGTATTTGATTTATTTCTAATCCTGAATCATTTATGAATATGAATATTTTCCTTTGTGTTGTGTTCTTCTCTTGTCGCAAGTAGCTGTTCTCTTGTGATCTCGCAGGAATCAAGTAGCTGTTCTCTTAGACGAGCGAGGAGGCAAGTAGCTGTGAACACCCAAAGAGAAGAGGATCTGGATCGAGGGACAAACGAAAGACACCGGTAAGTCTATTGATCTCTCTTCTTTCACATTTCATAAAGGAAGAAACCAGTATAGCTGTACTCGTTTGTTGCTAAGGCACTGTCACACCTTAGGTTGATAGGATCGTCCTGCATAGGCATTTTTCCCCACAACAAATTGGCGACTCCACTGGGGAGATCTGTTTAAGTCATTTTATTTGTGTTTCTATCATTTGCTTGTTTCATAGACTTGACAGCAACAATCGAACTGCATCTTTCCCGGATGCAAAGTAGAAAGTTGTTGCTTTGATCCAATTGTTGGACTTGTCTATGATCTTAACAATGGATCCAAAAATGATTTGATGATCCTTGTGATAGATCTTAGTAGCCTCTCAAAGCATCCCTTTAGTTGTACCTTGCTTGTTGTTTTTATTTGGCCTGAAACAGTTGATTGAGTAGCAATCTGTGACCCAGAACCTGAGGGAAACGAGAGTTTCTCCTTCAGCGCAGACCCAGTGAAGGGATTCTGCATTTCAACGCAGGTCCCGTAAAGTTTACCTACGCTGAATGTCAAAACCCCTGTGTTGAGGTTGCGCTGAACCAGTTTGTCCTTGTGCAGCTGGGGTTATCTGCTCTGTTTTGCCTTGTTTTGATCTCTGTTTTTTGCAGCCTGTAACTAGCATAGGTACCAGTCTGATAACTCCTTTTCTCTGCTTACATTCCACCTCCTTTTGTACAAAAAGACTGTGAGTGTTTTTATGTGTTTGTTGCGTCATTTATAGTCTTCCTTTGCATGACTGAAGTAATCATCCTGTAGCCCTTGATTCAGATCTGTTGATTGTGGTCTTAGGAGAGAGTTCATTGGCTGTTTGCAGATTGATTATACATTTAATTTTGCTTATTGGTTTGAGTTTGTCTCTTTTAAAGTGTCGAAACAAAAGTTTATTTCGAAAATCGTTAAGTGTTGTAATCTCTTCTACCCTTTAAGATTTCGAAAAAGTGAACTTGTTTGTATTTGTCATTTAAAAGAAAATTCAAAGTTGTGCAAAAAGCTTTCTTTTGTAGGCATCAATACTAAGAAAGCGGAAAACAAACACCTGCATTGTGCATTTGCATTTGATAAGTTTTGCATGTTGGATTTAGGAAAAGTGCATTAGAGTGTGCTGATTGCTCTTTGAGAAAAGATGGTGTCTTTCTTTTCCCTTAGTAGCTAGGATTTTCAAAGTTGAAAAGATATAAAGCTTGCTTATCATCTTTAGACTGCATTTAGGAATTTGTATCATACATCTCGTGGTGAACCTTGAAAGGCAAAATTTAAAAAGATCAACCTAAAATAAATTGAATGAACTTAACAACGTTTTGTAACATAACGCACAACATAGAGGTCTAGGCTAGAGACGTGTTCCGGTGTCGTTAAGCCTAGTGACTGTCGATCTCGTGGAAGGTGGGTGATTCCTCTTGAGGGACGATAGAACTAGTACGGATTGTGCTCCCACGTACCGTCGCGTATATATTGGGAGACCCCTATAGGCATAAATCCTTTATCCTTAGGAAGTCGTGTCAGCCGCCCTACTGACCGCAATGCAGTGAACACAACATTCACGAAGATCGACCGCCCGTACCTTAAAAAGTATTCTGCGGTTTTGCGAAAAGTTTGGCACACCCTCTGCCTAGAACTCCAGAGCAGTTCCTTTTGGCCTTTTTCAGACTCTATAATAGAAAAATTCCATCCGAGCATTTGTCACTTCGGGCTCGTTAAAACATCGAAGGAGACTAGAGTCATCTTTAGCTTTTTCTCGACTCCTTAAAACTGAAAAAGCAAGTTGTGTCTAAAGCGTCGTTAAAATTTATTTTAAACGGAACAATCACCCTTTATTCCTGCGTTGATCTTTAGGTTGAAAAAATGGAGCACACCAACCAAGGAATTCCCCTTGGTGGTAATCCTAGTCCCTTCTCCTCTTGGGGAGATGTTGGTGCGCCCCACATGGCCACATTGTCACTTTCAGGACTGACAATTGGCCTGCCAGTTTGGCTCTTTTCAACCAATGTCATTCAGAACACCACAATTCCTGAACAGTCGAGTCAACAGTTAGACCAGACCAGAGTTTCCCACCAGCCTTCTACTTCATCTTCCTCTCCTCCTTCCTCTTCGCTTGACGGAACTGGTAAAACCAAAAACCAAGTTCCTAAGGAGAAGTAGGAAAAGAAGAAGAAAGAGAAGAAGAAGAAGGAGCCAAAGGCGACTGGGGGAAAATAAGTGTCGTCTGACAAAAATCCACACACAACACTGACAAGGCCTAAATCGCCATGTGTCATATGCAAGGGAGACCATTTCCACAGAGATTGTCCCTGTATCCCTCGAATACTTAGGGACTGGTCTCCCCGTCTGCAAAATTCGGTAGCATCAACCTCTGATAGTCATGTTGACTGCTCACCGTCAACTAGTGAAAGTGAAGCCACAGGACAGAGAGGGAAAGCTAAATTTCCCTGTAAACTGTGTGAAGGCGATCACGCCATCCACCGTTGTCCCTTCTTAGACGAGGCTAAAAGAGTTTTGGAAGATCGCCCGATTTTACGAGCGCAACTTCCTCCTGGATATCAAAAACTCCTGCCAAGTCCTTCACTAGTTGAGAATCCGGCCGGCCCGTTCAGGTGGTCAGCCGAAGCACCTATCATTGAAGATGAACCGTCTAGATCCATGCCTAACAAAAGTCAAAAGGTTGATACGGCAGTTGACCCGGTTTTGCCTTCAGAGGCTCTATCTTCGAATGATACCATCACAGAGGAGAATAAAGATGACACCGTCCAAATTCTCTTCATCAGCACTGACTCTGATGAACAAGGGGGAAATACCCCCATTCCTTTATCGCAGGAAGGAAGTTCGTCAGAGCGATATCCGGCCGTTTATTCGGTCCCACCACCAAGCAACCTGGTTGTGTCCTTTGATTGGAACCAACTAGGCAGACCCCAGTTGCCAGCTAGTATACCATTCAGAATTATCGTTCAAATATACAGAATGGTAATGGCTGGCACTATCATTGATGAGGGGGCATCTGTGAGTATCCTTTCCTCTATTTCTTGGAAAGCGCTTGGTTCGCCAGCGCTTTTGCCTGAAATGAGAAACCTATCAGGCTTTGATAAAGGAACCAGTCGACCTTTAGGGATCCTCCCCAATGTGCCCATAACATTGAAAGGGAAGACCGTTCAAATGAACGTGATGGTCGTTCAAGGACCCTTGGATTATAACCTAATCCTTGGACGAGACTATATATATTGCATGAGAGCTATAGTCTCCTCACTCTTTAGAGTAATGTGTTTTCCGCATGAAGGAAGAATGGTCAAGCTCGTGGACTAACTTTCATTTCCCGGATCACGCATCGCAAATAGTCATGTACCATCCCTAAATGGTCTATTCATGCAAGAGGTGTCTCAACCCACGGTCCGTCCTCCTGATGAGCGCGAGTAATCCGGGAGGATATGACTGGAACCCAGGGGGCATGCGTCCTGGTCTGCTTCGGTAGAAAAACTTTGGGTATAGGGTAGGTTTCCGCGGGAGAATATGAATAGTTCGTACCCCGTTCGTGGTTGGAAGAGGGGTTGTTCTGGAATAGAATTCTCTTGTCAAAGTTATGTGTTTGGCGCTTGTTGTCACTCACCTTTGTCTATTTCGGTAGACATCGCCGAAGAAATGTGTTGTTGAAAGAATAACAGAACAATCTTTGGGTAGCCTGAAAGAGGTAGGCCTCTCCCAGTGAAACGAAATTTTTGACAGAAATGAAGTAGAGGTAACTTTGAAATCGTACTTTATACCTGGGGGCATGCAAACCTTTTGGAGTGCAAGCAAAGAGCGGTTATTTATCTATTTTTTGGGTTAGTCGTTTCCTAACTTGCATAAAGAAAGGATGGGGAGCAAAGCTTAGTGAGATGAAGCTCCATAAAAAGTAGAATCTTGATGAGACACTCTTATCTTATGACTGGGTAATCGAGCAGTTTTAGCACAAAGTTCATGCTCGTTAAAAAATAAACGCAAGATCCGAGCAGTTTTAGCGCATAGTTCATGCTCGTTAAAAAATAAACATAAGATCGAGCAAATGTTTCTACCCAAGTTTAAGCTCGTTAAAAAATGAACTATTCTGGTAAATAACCACTGTGAATGTTATATCATCAGCCATTAAAGCCTTGGTCGTGTTTGCACCCGTCACCTCCACTTTTCCATTGGCCGATCGTTCACCTCCATATGATTGTTTACCCATTTTGAGGAGCAGCTGTGAAGAGTGATTTCACCTAGCCATCCTTGTGACACTGCCGTGATTGGAAAATTCCAACCTGTACCTGGAATCAGCTGCTAACCCTGTTTATCACTCGTTCCTCAAAAGACGAGTCTTCTTTAAGCTCTTTTCATCTGACTCGTAAAATATGAAAGGATTGCCGAGTTTTGGCCTTCCAGCTTGTTAAAGCGACCGGAAGAGCTATCCCTCCTCTAGATTTTAATCTTTTTGGACCGGAGGGATTATTGCACAAAAAGATCAAGCGCTTGTTTTATTCGACTCGCTAAAACTATCGAAAACTCATCCCTTCTGTATTGTTTTATACTTTTTCGGACTTAAGGGATTATCGACATCATCTCATTATCCAAGAAGTTGATCTAGGAACAGCCCCTTTAGTACTTTGAAGCTTGCATGCCACAATGGCAAGTTTCTCACTTCCGGCGACGGGTATACATCAATGACCTTCGACCGAAAGATTTTGCATGGTGTTCGACGCCAAGTCCTTTATTCACACCACGTGAATTGTACTGCAGTACCTTGAGGGTCATTATCATTATCGGTGATTCCTCTCGCGCTTGTTAACGATTTACATCATTGACCGGTAATCAAGCGATGTCTTTCCATGTTCGACTTCAGAATAATTCTCACATGGATCGACTTGTACTTAGAGTGAAGATCGAACGAGTTTGAAGACCGCGGATCTAGTTTCATCCATCCAGGCTGCGATATATATTCAGGAAAGATAAAGACATTGACATGTACATCATTGCAGCAGATAATCATCCTACTCAAAGGATGATAATTTCATCAAAATTATCAGTCTACCATCAGACAATTGTCTGTTCTATGTACAAAAAAATGAATTTATAAAGCTGAGCATGGGAATGCCCGCCTCAGCTAGATCATGAAAGCAGTATGAAAAAATAATGTATTGTATTGTATTGTATTACAGGTCTCCTCCCAGCATTGGATGAACTTCGGATCCCCTTGATAAAGCATTTCACCCGATAAACAGCCTCATACTTTAGGGGGCAACTGTTATAGACATTTTTGTGCCTTACAGCATTGAGCATGAAATGTCCATAATCTAAGGGATCCAAAGTCCCTAAACATGTTGTTCCTACCCCTAGAGGAACAAGGCTAACAAACCACAGCAATTCACAGAAGTTCTCCACCTGAAAACTGCTCAAAACAAGTCAATTCAGGATCATTTCAGTGGCTACACTAGCTTTCTGCGCTGAATGTCAAAGCCAACACTGGTTACGTGCGTTAAATGTCAACTGGAACAAAGGCTACATGCGCTGAACGAGAGTGGACAAGTGGCAGGCTCATTTCTCAAGGTGTCAAAACCCAGGAAGCTTCCAAAATGACACTTGCCTCAGGGAATTCGACTGGTGATGAGTAAGAGGTTCCAAATCTCCAAGTGGAACCAAGAACCTCCAAGTGGACTCAAGAACTGATAGAGGGAGAGGACACTAGTCACATCTCAAGCTGACTCATCCTCTCTCCAAACATCTATATATGGATCTCTCTTCCATGAGATCTAGAGGCTGGAATTTTGTTATTGCAAAGAATTGTTGTTGGTTTGAGACTGGAACTATTGGGTGCTTAATTCTTTGAAAGGGGTGAAGATAGGAATTCCATTTGCTGGGAAGGAGATGCTGGATTGGAGCCCTTTGGGTTGTATCTCTTCCTGAACCTTGTTATTCTTCAATAAAGCTATCTTGGTTTCTCCTATATGCTGATGTTTCTTTGATGTATGATTGCATTAGTGTATTTGATTTATTTCTAATCCTGAATCATTTATGAATATGAATATTTTCCTTTGTGTTGTGTTCTTCTCTTGTCGCAAGTAGCTGTTCTCTTGTCGCAAGTAGCTGTTCTCTTGTGATCTCGCAGGAATCAAGTAGCTGTTCTCTTGGACGAGCGAGGAGGCAAGTAGCTGTGAACACCCAAAGAGAAGAGGATCTGGATCGAGGGACGAACGGAAGACACCGGTAAGTCTATTGATCTCTCTTCTTTCACATTTCATAAAGGAAGAAACCAGTATAGCTGTACTCGTTTGTTGCTAAGGCACTGTCACACCTTAGGTGGATAGGATCGTCCTGCATAGGCATTTTTCCCCACAACACACTTGGTTAATGATAGCACATTATGAGGATACAAAGAGTAACACTTTCTTTAGACAATTGATAAATCTCAAACAAAAGGGTTCAATGGCAGAGCACATTGAGGACTTCCAAAAATTGAATATAAGGGTAAATTATATTCTAGAGAAGAAAATGCATAATGTCTTCATCCAGACTTTAAAGGATAACATTCAACATGAGGTTTGTCTTTGGGAACCTAATTCATTGGAGAAGGCATTTAGGTTGGCAAGAAAAATTGAAAGCGAAATTATGGAAATAAGGAATCCCACCACTCATGACTATAATTATGGAAGTGTTTTTTCTCCTAGCCTTCCACAACCTACAAGGTTTACATGACAATAATTGGAAGAAAAAGGAGAAAAAGGGCTTTGTTACAATTGTGATAGAAAATACACTAAAGGTCATAAGTGTGCTAAGAAGAATTATTTTACATAGATTCTGAAAAGGAGGAAAAAAAGGATGAAGAAACATTAAAAGAAGAGGATATACACCAGGAACCAGCCCTAGAGAAAGAATAATGAATCTGACGATATCTTGTAAAGCGTTGGTAAGAATTACCACTCCTTAAACTGACAAGGTAGAAGGACATATCAAGAAGAAAAAAGTTTCAAGAAGTGAAAGACCACATCGAGAAAGAAGAAATGAATCTGACCATATCTTGTAATGCATTGGCTAGAATTACCACTCCTCAATCTATCAAGATAGAAGGACATATCAAGAAGAAAAATGTTCAAGAAGTGAAAGATCACTTCGAGCATCAAGAAATGAATCCAACCATATCTTGTAATGCATTGGAAGAAATTACGACTCTTCAAACTCTCAAGATAGAAGGACATATCAAGAAGAAAAATATTCAAGCAATGAAAGATCACATTGAGCATCAACAACAAATTCTCCAACTTTTAAAGGATAATGCCACTTTGGTGCAGAATCAAATGAAACAATGGGCAGATCAACATTGCAGTGAAAGAAGTTTATATGTAGGTGATTGGGTATTTTTACAACTACATCTCAAGCAAGCTATTTATGAGAAGGAAATGTTGGTAATACTACATGCACTTAATAAATGGGGACCTTACCTAATGGGAAGACACTTCAAGGTAAAAAGGGATCATGATAGTCTTAAATACTTTTTAGAACAAATATTATCTTTAAAAGAACAGAAAAAATGGGTCACAAATATGTTGGGTTATGACTTTGAAATCATCTACAAAAAAGGGAACCAAAATGTTGTTGCAGATGCACTCTCAAGAAAGGATAAGGATGTGGAAGCATTGTTTTGTGCTATTTCTATTATCCAACTAGATTGGATAAATGAAGCAAGGGACGAATGGAAGAAGGACGAGGAAGTGTTGCCACTCATTCAAAAGTTACAGAAGATCCCAGTTCAAACAATATTGCTAGAACTTGACGCGTAAGGAAAAGTGATATTGGATCCTGCAACAGTCATAGAAACAAGAAGCCAACAGCTATGAAATCGATCAATTTTAGAGTTTCTCATCAAGTGGAATAACCTAGCTATTGAAGATTCCACATGGGAGGACAAGAACTTTATACAGAAGCATAAAGAACTACTCAAGCATTGAGGACAATACTTTTTGAAGGAGAGGAGCATGTTAGGTCCCTATACTACTAGTGTAACCCCTTATTGTTATTAGTACAACCCCCTTATTATATTGTTTTTCCCATGTAGTCCCCATATTGTTATTATTTTGAGTCATATGAGCCCACAATTGTTATTATTGTGCCCTTACATTATTATTGTTATGTCAACTATGATTATATTATGATCCCTTAGACTCCTATATATAGAAAGGAGGTATTTTCATTTGTATCATCCAAGAATTGTTCATTTGTATAATGTAAAAGAGGTTGCCTCCTCGAAGAGGCTGAATTCTAAAGCATTGATCTACATTTTCTATCTTTTTGTGAGTTGATTTCATAACATAACCATTGTATGTTATGTAATGATGTCGCACAAAGTGGTAAGAATTTGGGTTTGTGTGGGCAAGGTCGTGGGTTTTACTCTGTTAACCTACAAATAATTTTTTTTCATTATGCACTGATGCTAATAAGCCCCTGGGGAGGGACACATTGTGGCCTCTGGGCTTGCCACATGTCTCCTCATCGGTCCTCCCCCACCCTATAAAAAATGCAAACTCATCAAACTGTAGACCAATCAAAAAGTGCCACTTGGAATGACCTCACTAGCTGTTGACAAAACCTTTAACCTGCATAGTCACCTACCATGTCAGCAGTACAGATTGCTGATTGGGCAATGATTGTATTTTTTTTTTGCAAAACTCCTCTGTTTGGTAAAGCGGATAGAAGTCCCTATCTTTCTCATACAAACTCCATTTTGAGTGAAACGAGTTACGTCGGGATCATATCACCAAGATGGACGCGGTCGTTCATTCTTTGAATGATTCTGAGGACTTTGACTTTTGAGATATATATTGATCACCTAATCATTCGGTCATACATTTTGCTCCTAACACTCATACGTTAGGGGGGAATCTATTATCACCAAAAAATGGTCATCTAGCCATAACCTACTATATGGATCGAAGTACACCATGTAGGGCCAATTTTTCCATACTAAAATTTCTTTCACTATAAGAAATTACTTAATAATCCACATTTGTTATGTTATTTCTGGTTAAACCCATGAAGAATAATTAAATAAATCATTATTTATTTAATTATATTCTAGGAATAATTAATTAAACCATTGTTTAAATAATATTCCTTGTCATATTTGACCCAATCATGAGAAATAATTAGATAAATCATTGTTTTATTTTTATTTTTCTCTAGGAATAATTAATTAATCATTATTTAGTTATTATTCTCTGTCAAGTTTGACTAAATCCTCTAGGAATACTTAAAAAAATAATTATTTGTTTATTATTCCTTAACCATATTCCTTGAGATAATAAATAAATCATTTGTTTATTTATTATTTCTAGATAAAAGTATTTAACCAATTTAAATACATTTTCCCTCGAACCAAATATAATAAAATATTCCAAACTATTAATTCTAGATTTTGGTTAATAATATTATATTATTTTCCATTATAATAACCCAATATTTTGTTATAAATTGGAGGGTTTTACATCCGTTCTTCACTTTCGATCATTTTCATTGTTGTGCTCACTATTGTAACTTTGGTTATAATCATTGTCTCTTGCGAGTTTCTTTTTCCATTTGAGTTCCCATTGAGCTCAAACATTTTTTGTTGGGTTTACAGATTGTAGAGAGGAGAGACTCTACAGATCTGAAGACATGGAGGATAGCCAAGAACGCATCCCACAGAGAGGGACTAGTAACATCTTTTGTTCCCTTCACAAGTGTCATATAATAAAATCTATTCTTTATATCTAGTTTCCATTGAGTTATTGGAGTTATTTGCTTTTAATTCCTTATTTCGTCTTGTTGTTTAACTATTTTTGTTGCTTAGATCAGGACTTTGGCAGGTTTTGTTTCTATCATTTGTTGCAGATCCACACCATTTTATAGCCATTTTTACTGTTAAAGTTGTTTGTCATCCATAGTCTAAAGTGGTTCCTTTTCTTACACTCTTGATAAGAATACCATACAACAAGTGGTTTGGTGAAAAAACAAATCCCCAGTTGCATGGGTTCGAGTCTCCAAAGACATGTAACCGACCCATTAGTGGTATTTATAAAAACTTGTATTTGGTGTAATAATGAGAGATAAGCTTCTCAGCCGATTTTTCGAAGTTACCAATTCTCCAGAGATTCTTATTATTGTTAAAAAGAAGGTGTCTAGGCCATGACATTTATTCCAGTTATGGATAAAAGTATTATGTCGAGAAATGTATTGAAGGCTCTCTATTTTATAAAAAACAATTATATATATATATATATATATATATATACTTAGAAAAACACAAATAGTTGCTAGTTGAGGTAATTCCTTCTTACAAGTACCTAGGCCTTGGAATTTATTCCTATTATAGATAAAAGTATTATGTGAAGAAATATGTAACAAGTATTATATACATAAATATGTAACAAGCATCGTGAAGGACCTATATTTTATGCAAAATAAATTAAAAAAAAAATAATCAATTACACATGTAGAAACTAAGGATGTTTCTCTCAAAAACATCGGTGCAAACAACAATGTTGTATGCTTGTCTAGTTTAGGACTTGAGCCTCTATAAGTAATCTTAAAATAAACTTACCCATGAGGTGCAGACCAATTGACTTGAATGGGATTTAGTCCCCACTATGTAATAAGTTCAAATCTCATGGGGAGGGGTTGAGGATGGGAGCCACCTTTTGGGTAATTAAATTATCCCAAGGGGCATCCAAGCTCGACCAAGTTTCATGTGATCCAGGTGATCCCATCCCAATAGTAGGCATATTGTTCTTCCATCCAACATTGAGGTTGGTCGTTTCCTAAATTCAACCTATTTTGAGAAAGTAAATAAATTTTGGAACAAACATTAAAAGAGTTAAAAAATAGTTTTTGTAAGAGTTATAGAAATTATTTCTCTATATTGGTAATAGAAACATGTTTGCTACCATTACAAGGAAAATTATTATATAAATTTTATAGATATGTTATATAAATTTTATAGATATGTGAATTCATATAGATACGAATAAATTGTTGTACCAAATAGATATTGCAATTAAAGATAAATGTAATTACCATAATAATATGAAACCATTAAAAGCTTAGGAAGCAGAGAAAATGGCTTTCCACTAAACCATTTAACATTCAATAATTTATATAAAATAAGAAAATTTGTAATAATATCTTAGTGATAAAATTACATTTATCATTATAAAATTAACCAAATAATTACTTATATAGAACACTAATACATTAAAAGAAGATCTCTATGCATAAACCCATAAAAATGGTCATTTAAAATTAAATTTTTATCATCTAACACTTAACAAAGAGATAGAATCATATGAACGAATACAAATTTTATATCTATTTTGCAAATAAACACAAATTACAAATAAAATTTATGCTATAATACATTATAATATATTATAATATGTATAACCATGTGAGATATTAAAAAAAACAAAAATAACAAACTTAATTAGATATAGAAATTTAAATATGATACGTAGGTTCTTTTTATCCTATCAACAAATAATATTAATAGATATCTTAACTATATTTAAAATGAGTATATTACGAGATGTAACATCATTGAGATAAAATGACATCAAAAGAATTTTGCAATTCTTTATATAATCATTAGAAAAAAAAGTATATATATAACATCATTAAGATAAAATGACATAAAAGTATCAATAAGCCCCAAGGGTTAGCTCAATCGGTCAAGTCGGGGCCTCGCCAATGGAAGGTCACAGGGTCGAAACCCGAAAGCTCTTGGGGTTAGGTCTGTGGTGACCGAGGGGTGGACCCCCTTCGGGTGGGGTCCACCCAGATTGCAAAGAACCTGGAGTAGCGGATCAACTGACCAGGGTCCGTGAACCAGCTGGAAAAAAAAAAAAAGAAGGAAGAAAAAAGACATAAAAGTATCAATATAGAATTTTACAATTCTTTATATAATATCATATATCCTAGAGATATAAATAAAAACTATTTTAATCTATTTTATTATATATAAGAACAGCATGTATGTTCATTGATTCATGATTGAATATTTACGTAAATGATCATTAATATTCTTTTAAATATTATATTTGAACTCTGCTTCAAACATGGTGATTACGGAATTATCTCATTCCATCATTTTAATTTCTTTTTGTTAAAGTTTATTATTAAATTTTTCGAAAATCTTTACCCTTTCATTTAACTTGTAATATTTTCAAAGGTTACATAATATAAAAATGTTGGTACGTGCATGCGTGCTATAGTAAATGGATTTATTGGATTTTGAAAGGATTTTCTCATATTGTATTTTCATTTTTAATTTTTTTTGTTTATTATAACGAAATAAATATATTTAATTTTGATATGGTAAAAGAAATATGAATATTATTACCTAAAACTTGTTCCTCATTCTAACTATTATGCATGTACAAATGTGAAAACCCATCACATGCGGAATATATGTTTTTGTTTTTGTTGTTTTTTTAAATATATTTTGAGATTCTTATATTGTTTTAGGCATATAAACTTTCTATTTAGCATTTGCATATTTTTTTTTGGATAAATAAGCTCATGTTAATAGATTAAATTTTCAATTTAATTTTTTCTCACAATCAAATAGTTAGTTTCTAATCTTAGATCAGGGACCTTAAAACTCTTGGTCATAACTTAAACTGACTTTAAAGACTTTGTTAAGGGATTTAAGCCCTCGGTCAAAGGTACAAATCTAATAAAGAGTTTAAAATTCAACATATATTTTCCATTTTTTTGTTTTTATGGGATATTGCAACTACTACGAGAGCAATGTTATGCAAATAAAATTCAACACTTGGATTTGTTGCAAACACCAACTTGCAGCTCCTTGGATTTATGCAAGCACCAACTTGCAAGAGGAACCAACCCCCAAGCTCTTTTCAGATACCCACTGGATGGAAGCACCAACTCCCTGGTTTGCAGGCTCCAACCCACTCTCAATAAAGAACTAATGTTCCTTGTATATGGAAACCACTCTGCCAGATTTGAACTTTGTGTTCATCAAATTGGCCCACTAAATTGGCACTTACTCTACCTAACATTATACTTTGTTCTCCTCTGCAACCTTCACTTTTCTTAGCCCACACAACAATATGCTTTATTCTCACTCTGCAGCAACACACTATTTTCGGTCCTTTTCTCACAGCATCATATACTCAACTCTCGACCCCTTTTATTCTACAGAATCTCTTACCCTCTCATAGCAGCATAGGCACACTCTGGGCCTCTTTCCTCTACATAGGCACTCTTAGTGTTTCACAGCAGCACAAACACACTTGGCCTCTCCTCAACAACTCTCACACCCACAGAGCTCTCCACTAAGCTCACTCATTATGCTGCATCCCCCACTTGCCTAATGGAAATCTTGGGTTTTGTTCCTCTGTTGCATAGGCAATGATGTTGTCTTTATTATCCTCTATACTGCCCAAGTGTACCCTACGCATGACTCTCCTCCTTGTGATAACATCAATTTTCCTAATCAATACAACTGCACTAAACATAAGGATGGGAACTTGATCATTCTCCATACTAAGGATTAAATCTCAATCAACCTACACACTCAAGGAGTAATACTCATGAATTATGTTTGCACACATAACATGGCTCTCCATTCCTCCTTAATTTCCCACAGAGCACATATTGTACTTTAGGCATGACTCTCTTTGACTATGATCAGAACTCTTGCACTTAGCCATCTTTTCCATTTAATTCTATAAGGTGTGTAAGTAAGATCAGAGGAGGCTTGCTTCTATTTAAGACATACTCCACTAATTATGCTGCACATTTGTGGTCCTTGTTGCATTGACTTAGTGATTCTTTATAGTCATCATTGCCACCATTTTCTAGAGACTTAGTTGTTGACCCATTCATCCTTTGAATGTTGTGCCCAAGAGTTGTAACAATTGGAAAATTCAACACAAGTGGGAGGAGTAAAAGGGAAAACTGTGACCATCACAATATATCACAGTATGGAACACAAATTGAGATGCTTGCATGTCTGTAACTTCTTATAAATTTCAAATTCCAATCTCTTCCATGTATGGCCCACTTTCCTCCTATCGTCATGCCTTATCATATTTCTCCTAGAACTTTTACTAGTTATCCACCATTGGACCAACTATTTTGACCTCCAACTAGGCCTCTAGGCACTGAGCTTATTTGTTGACTTGCGAGGGCTTGATTCCCCTTATAACTTTTTGTGCCCCTCATTCTCTATTATGTTATGACCTCGTGGAGTGCTTTAGCCTGTATCCGTCTAATTGAAAACCTTCAGTCTCTTCTTAGTGAGTTGTGTTGTAAGGTCGGGTCCTCCCGCTCTAATGAGAGCTAATAGCATCATACCAAGGCTAGCCCAAATTCCACCTACAATGTTTGTTGTGACCAACTTCATAACATACCCAAAACTCCTTTTGGTTGTAACTTTTATTAATTGAAATTCCTCAAATTTCTAGGCTATAGTCTTTGGGTATGGCCCATAATCTCCATGTCAACACTCCACATCATGCCTCTTGTAATGAAGACCTCTGGGCTATCCCACTTTGATCTCTACTGTTGGCCCCATTGCAATGCCCAACTCTCAATTATAATTTATTTCGGGCTCAACCTTCCCAACAATCTCTATTATGGGTTACGTTGATTGAAGATTCATCAATTATCATTCCTTGCTAGCCCAACTCCATGTTATCTGACGTTTCTTGTTAATAAAAATCTTAGTTTTCAAGCTTCCAAGAATTCTACCTGCTGAGCATTTTTCCTGCTAGCTATCAATTGGCTTTCAAGCTTCTAAGCATCCTACCTTCCAGAAATTGTTCCTGCTAGCTTTCAACCGAATTCCTAACTTTTGGGAATCTTTCCCACTAGCCTGAATTGAAGCTATCTAGGACACTTATTTAACAAAGTTATGACCTTCTGAGCTTCTTGACACTACAACTTTGACCATGGATATCTTGACTTTGACTGTCAATAACTTTCGATTCAAAAGGCCATTTCTAGAATTCCACATAGTGTTGGAAATCTCTTTCCGAGCATAATCCAACTATGTCATCTCCATGATCATATAAGCTAAACATATGGGGCATAATTTCCTCCAAATTTTTGGACTCCCAACCATCATAGTCATCATATTATGACTTCTTTAATAAGCCTTCTACTATGATGATTATCTACAAGTGACTGCAACAACCATGGGACTCCCCTTAAGCTTGACACACCAAGCACAATAATGCTAGCTCAGTCGCCATCTCCATCCATGCTAGTCTAGTTGACATCAATTCCAACACACTTTCCAACTATCAAACAATTGCAACTACCCAGCACATCTCCCCCGGGTTTGTTGACATCAATTCTAACATACTCACTGCCACTATCCATCTAGGTAATGTCAACTATCCAACACATCTCCTGCAGGGATGTTGACATCAATGCCAACACACTCGCAACCACTGGCCATCCAAGAAATTCCAACTTTCCAACAATCTGCCCCTTTGGTATTGATGGAAACACCTCATCCTTTATCCACATTGATGGCCAACCCTCATGTTGTTTCCACACTTCTCCTGGAATAAGCCACCAATGGCTTTCTGTCCTCTACATGGACATCACAACTACCTCTCCCCCTTTGTCATCAATGGAAATGGCTACAATTTGCTTATTCTCCGTCTAAGAAGCAATGATTTTCAATGATAGAGGGTCTTTCTCTAGATGTGCATTCTTTTTTACAAACTTCTTCTTCTTCTAGTGTCAATATCTTCATGATGGGGAATTTCAATTTTGTCATCCAAATTGAACTGCAAACACCATAAGAAAGGACATATTCAAGACTAAACGTAAAAAATACAAGTTCTCGCACCTTTCTTGTATATTTTATTCTTCTAGGAACTGGCCATATGTGATATGCTCCCCCTGAACATATATTGCCTCTATTTTTGAATAATGCTCCAATTCTGAACACCTTAGGGTTTTTGGATGAATTATTTCTCTGCCAATGCATCTTTTGTAACAATTAAAAGAAAATGATACCAAGTAATATTTCTCATGCTACTGTTTCGGCTAGAAATACCAATCATTGCTGATGCATTTCAGCTTGCTCTTCATGGTTTTTGTTATTGTATCCTATATTCTCACATCTCCTGAGCATCTTAAACGGCTCTCCCGTTGAGATCATACCCCCACAAATATGGATTGCTTCTTGAATAATACCAATTGCATCAAGGAATTGACACAAGTTGGATATTGTACCAAACAAACTATTATAGCCCCTTATCATATAGAAATTTCCTCTTGCACAAAAGAGTTACTCCATATGAACCAAGGGCCACAAATTGACATAGTGATACCAATTGAAAGCTAAGGTACATGAAAAGCTTAAACTAATTGTGTTCATGGACACAATATTGCTAGGAATAATCAAATTCACAACTTAAATGAATAATGGTAGTTTCCCCAAGGTGTAAACCTTTCATTTACTCAACAATATTTCTTACCGATGCTGAAAATTGTTGTTTGCTACTACTTACTAAAACAAATCCCAATGAGCCAATTCTCTATGATCTCGTGCATCTGCTTCTTTTCTTATTCATGTGGGCTAATCTTGTGGACCTAACTTAAATATGGGCCTTTTATCATTCCACACTTCTACTGCAACATGTCTTTTTCCATAGCATACAGTATTGTTGTGTACTCCCGCTGCAACCATGCTTGTTGCTCTTTCCTATTTCTCACAATGATGGTATACATGAAAAGAAAGCAATTTATTCTTGTAATCAACATAGGGATGAAGTCATACCTGCAATGTTCAGATACATCACTTTCTATAAACATTATTATCCCTGCATATCACTTATTTGGCCTCCCTTGAGGCCATTCTCTTCCTTTACTAAAGAGAAACATAGGATCTACTCCACTTAGGCATATTTTGTTGGAAATAATACTGAGAGGGGGGGGGTGAATCAGTATTATCAAATTAATATGTGATGCAACAAGTATATATCCAGTAAACATATGATTCAGTTAGTTGATCTCTAATGAGTACATCAGAACATTACTAACCATATGAGTAGTAAACCGAAGCAGTAAAATAGAACAGATCATCACACACAAGAAGCACACATGAACACCATGATGTAAGGTGGAAACCCAATGTGGGTTAAAACCATCTGCTGCAAGTTGTCTCAATCTTCTTTAATAAGAAATACCTTTTAAAATAGTTCTGTACTGGTGCAAACTTATACCAGTACACAGGCTTCTACCTGCAGAAGGCTACAACCTTCTCTCGTTCTCCAGACTCTCCCAGAAGGGAGCTACAACCCCTTTTCTCTTTTACTATCCAATCGATTTACTAGTACGCAGGCTGTTACCTGCTAAAATGCTCCAACCTTTACTTGTTTTCCAACTGCTACTAGAAAGGAGCTACCACCCCCTTGGCTCTTGTACTAGCTGATGTACTAGTACGTAGGTGCCGACCTACCGAAGGCTAAAACCTTCTCTTTTTTCCTCCAGGTACCATGTTTCATCAATTTTCAGACTGGATACACTGAAGCACAACATCATATTTTGAAAGGCCACGTTTCACCCAATTTTCATACTGGACCCATTAATATAATTGAAGCTCATAATCAATCAATACTAGCATCATCAATCTCTGAATTACCCAATACTGAATCAATGCTTTCACCAAAGCCAACCCGCATACAGATCTGCAAATATTTCCTTATAACATTACAGCCATTCCATACATCAAACA
This sequence comes from Pinus tabuliformis, assembly GCA_031772625.1. Classification (NCBI taxonomy): domain Eukaryota; kingdom Viridiplantae; phylum Streptophyta; class Pinopsida; order Pinales; family Pinaceae; genus Pinus; species Pinus tabuliformis. Next base: position 279,827,310 of record CM062816.1, read on the forward strand.
TACTGAGATCATACCATTCATAAAACATACATCAGTAATTCAGATCTAGTCTATCAAACCAGATAATGATAAACATTACAATCCTTAAGATCCCGATCCATCAAGTATCAAATAGATCTGCAATCAACCAACTTCCTTGTGCATAAACTGAATTAATACTTTCTCAGCACACAGCAACTAGATATCAAATCAAAACCTTGAACACCACAGTAATAGATAAAAACAGCTAAAACATATTTCAAGTAAAGTCCGCAACTTCACCAACAGAAACCTACGTACAGATCTATAAATTCATTCTTTCAAACATTCAGATATTAGTTAATCCAGATTATCAGATTTATAGATCAAGCATGCGCCACATATCACAGATCAAAATCATATAGAGATACCACTATTCCAGCCTTAAGATTTTGACCCATCAATAGAACTTATCCTTCTCCTTGCACTCAGGTTCCTTCTTTATTCAGGTCTAGATCTACACCATAAACCAATCACCGTATTCCAGATCTAGCACTTTATCAGATATTCAATTATTCAGAAGATTGCCTTGCCAAATGATCTCCTTCTTTTATAGTATTAGCCCTTTCACAATACCACGGTCCAAAACCATAATAACACAATACCATGAACCCCATACTTGGGGTCAACACTTTTGGATGCAATACCACAGACCAAAACCATAGGATCAAAAACTGTCGGACTAATACCATGAGCCAACCATGAAAGTGCGTCAACTTTTCTCTTCATGAAAGGAACTTTTCTCTTCATGAAAGTGCGTGAACTTTTCTCTATATGAAAGAAAATTTTCTCTGCATGAAAGTGCGTGAACTTTTCTCTACATGGAAGAAGCTTTTCTCTACATGAAAGTGCGTGAACTTTTCTTTACATGAAAGAACCTTTTATCTTCATGAAAGTGCGTGAACTTTTCTCTACATGAAAGAAACTTTTATCTTCATGAAAGTGCGTGAACTTTTCTCTACATGAAAGAAACTTTTATCCTCATGAAAGTGCGTGAACTTTTCTCTACATGAAAGAAACATTTATCTTCATGAAAGTGCGTGAACTTTGTTGCACTATAATTTATCATCTGAGATTTGTCATACTGAGAATTGTCATCTGATTCCTTTGAGCTGTCCTGCATCCTATGTGTTCTGTCACATCTGATATCGTTTCTGTAGATTCATCTAGATATATATAAGTGAGTTGATCTTCTACGAGTTGGTTGCCATCAAGTACAACACATGCATCATAATGCGAACAATCTCCCCCTTTCGACTTGATGGCAACAATACCAAATCACTCTCCCCCTTTGACCTCAAGGGCAAAGGGCGGACCAAGATATTCTCTTCCTTTGCTGTCCATACTCCCCCTGAGTGCCTGCTGAAATTTCTGAATGAGCTCCCCCTTTGTATATGCCAAGGTGTACCAATCTGTCCATGCTCCTCTTGAGTACATGCTGAGTCTCTGCTCTGCTGAAATATGCTTGTTCATGCTCCCCCTGACTGTAAGCAAGGTCTGCAAAAAGATGTTTTACAAGAAGAACATGACTCTATACATCATAAATGACCTTCCTATCACCAAAGGTTCATACATACATCTATCTCCCATCACAATGGTGATATACCAAAAATTTACATATGATAACATAACATCATTCATCCCAGGCATAGTGGGGAAACCAACATAGGTCGTTACATGACCTGAAGAGATCTCATCAAATGACTTCAATAGATAGAGACACACTATTACATCATGAGTCTTGATATGACCTTTACATCGAATGATATACATGACATTTATAACAGAGACCAAACACCTAAATAAGATCATGATAAACATCAACAACGACACTGTATGATCTGCTCCATAGCATCTGTCAACAACAAATAGACCAACAACTTGTATTAGTGCATGAATAATCAAGGTATGTCCGTATCAACTCATTCTTTTGAACAGAATTCTATATATACAGAATCATTCACATTCTATCATATGTGAGAAACACCATAGCCATCCAAATCTGCATGAACCAAGTATCATCAATTGGGAATATCTGCATCAATCAACATATGTACGAAACAACCTATCATCATATAGGTAAGAACTCATCATCATCATGTCTCCAACAATGCAACTTTGAATAATCATCCATGTATCCAGCCAACAATCCTCATCCATATATGTGCCAAGAACAATAGGAATCCTGCATCATCACTGTAATATATGATCTTTATGCATATGACAACAACATCATATGAGTGACTCATCATCAAGTAAAGAAGATGTGAATTCAAGCTATGTACTTCTCCTTATCCTTATGAAGATCACCATGTAAGCACCATTAGAGAATCAACCACAAATCTGATCTAAATATCAACTATGTAACCCCAAGAATCAACTCATAACCGTATCATAGCAAGATGAATCATTTATCCATATAAGCATCATCACCAAGGACTATTAGCCATAATGCCAACAATGTATTAAAAGCATATGCTCCCCCTAAACCTGTGCCATCTTGTTTACTGTAAGATCTGATCATGCATATCAGCAAGAAGTATCAAGACATCATCATTATCAAGTTAGAAACAAAACACTTCTAACCATCAAGGCATTTCCACACATCATCAGCAAATTGTCACCATTATCAAACAACAAAAATAATAAACCGAATCATAACTGATCCTTTTCCTGAACCTGTCCCTACTGCCTTTCCTCAAACAATCATATACGCGACTATGACATAACCAACTCGCGTATATACGTGACTTCTCTTTAAGAAACTTGCATATGAGATTTATGACACTGAAGTTTTACATTTCCAGCTCCCTTTGATTCTGTTATGTCTGTATGTGGTGTTGTGCCGCCTCTTTCTAATTGTACTTCTTTCTTCTTCCACATCTTCAAGTGTGATGATGATGTTTTCTCCTTTCGGTATGGTGCCCATACTTTGTTCCTGCATTCCTTAGCTATATGTCCAAGCTTGTTACATTTGTAACATCTTACATGTCTCATATTTCTTCTATAGCAATCAACAGCTCTGTTACCAAACATATTGCAAGAAAAGAAATATCCATTAAAGTACCTTGAATGTGATGATCTTTCTGCATGATGGTCTTGAACCCTTCTTCTTGTACATATGGCTGTAACATGTCCAAGATTATGACATACATAACATTCAACATTATTCATAGGAGGAGTAAAAGATTTTCTTTGAAGAATTTCTTTCCTTGGTTGATGATGAGATTGACCTTTCATCTCCTTATTGATCATTTCAGATTTTGCAGTAGAGTCCCTTGTCTTATTTCCTAAACTAGATTCACCTTCAATAGATTCATGAAAACCAAGACCAGTTTTGATAGCAGGAGACCTTTGACTACTAAGAATATCATCCAAAATCTTAGTACTATCTTGAAATCATAAGATCTTATCTTTTTATTCTAATTTATCCTATAGAATGGTTACCTCAACCTGAAGATGCTCTTCCTTTTCACGATGTTGCTTCTTCATGTTTTCTTCAACTTTTCTTTCTTCTTCCAACTGATGTCTTAGATTGAGGACTTCATTTTCTTGTTTTTCATGAGCTTGGAGAAGTTCCTTATTCTGCTTCTTTGATTCTTCAAGATCTCCCTTCAGCAAGAGGATCATAGCTTCAAGACTTTCATAGTAACTGGATCTATCTCTGAGTTTCTTGATTGTTGTGCTCTTCTCACTGACTTCATCTCTTAGAGATGTTACTTCATCCTGCAACTTTTGATATTTGTCCTTGAATAAATTCCTTGCCTTGTTTCCTTCCTCTAGTTGAGCTTTTAGTTTGGTAGCTTCTTCTTTGAAGGCACATTCCCTTTTGTTCAATAGATCTTGTTGATCTCTAATTTTGTCTGTAAGCCTTTTGAATTCTGCCTCTATTTGATATCTTTCTTGCTCACCCATAAGAGAAAATTCAGTTGTTTTGTTATCACTTTCATCTTTTCCAAATGGATAGATAGATGGAACATCAAAGGATAACACATTCATACCTGATAGTTCATCTTCATTCTGAAGTGATTCTGAATCTGAACTGCTTCTTCCACATAATCCCCAATCGACTCTCCCACTGTCATAGTTCTTCTGAGATGTCTTCTTCTGCTTAGAAGCTTTCTTCTTAAGCTTCTTTCCCATTGTTCCATGGATCTCCTTCAAATGATCAAGCTTCTACAAAAGGACCTGCTCTGATACCAATTGTTGGAAATAATACTGAGACGGGGGGCTGAATCAGTATTATTAAATCAATATAACTTTTCACTTTCCATATTAAGATTCATATGTGATGCAACAAGTATATATCCAGTAAACATATGATTCAGTTAGTTGATCTCTAATGAGTGCATCAGAACATTATTAACCATATGAGTAGTAAACCGAAGCAGTGAAATAGAATAGATCATCACACACAAGAAGCACACATGAACACCATGATGTAAGGTGGAAACCCAATGTGGGTGAAAACCACCTGCTGCAAGTCATCTCAATCTTCTTTAATAAGAAATACCTTTTACAATAGTTATGTACTGGTGCAGATTTATACCAGTACACAGGCTTCTACCGGCAAAAGGCTACAACCTTCTCTCGTTCTCCAGATTCTCTTGGAAGGGAGCTACAACCCCCTTTGCTCTTGTACTAGCTGATCCATTTACTAGTACGCAGGCTGCTACCTGCTGAAATGCTCCAACCTTTACTTGTTTTCCAGCTACTACTAGAAAGGAGCTACCACCCCCTTGGCTCTTGTACTAGCTGATGTACTAGTATGTAGGTGTCGACGTACCGAAGGCTACAACCTTCTCTTTCTTCCTCCAGGTACCACGTTTCATCAATTTTCAGACTAGATACAATGAAGCACAACATCATATTCTGAAAGGCCACGTTTCATCCAATTTTCATACTGGACCCATTAATATCATTGAAGCTCATAATCAATCAATACTAGCATCATCAATCTCTGAATTACCCAATACTGAATCAATGCTTTCACCAATGCCAACCTGCATACAGATATGCAAATATTTCCTTATAACTTTGCAACTGTTCCATACATCAAACATACCCATATCATACCATTCATAAAACATACGTCAATAATTCAGATCTAGTCTATCAAACCAGATAATGATAAACATTACAATCCTTAAGATCCCGATCCATCAAGTATCAAATAGATCGGCAATCAACTAACTTGCTTGTGCATAAACTGAATTAATACTTTCTCAGTACACAGCAACCAGATATCAAATCAGAACCTTGAACACCGCAGTAATAGATAAAAACAGCTAAAACATATTTCAAGTAAAGTCTGCAACTTCACCAACAGAAACCTGTGTACAGATCTATAAATTCATTCTTTCAAACATTCAGATATTATTTAATCCAGATTATCAGATTTATAGATCAAGCGTGCGCCACATATCATAGATCAAAATCATATAGAGATACCACTATTCCAGCCTTAAGATTTTGACCCATCAATAGAACTTATCCTTCTCCTTGCGCTCAGGTTCCTTCTTTATTCAGATCTAGATCTGCACCATAACCCAATCACCGTATTCCAGATCTAGCACTTTATCAGATATTCAATTATTCAGAAGATTGCCTTGCCAAATGATCTCCTTCTTCTTTTATAGTATTATTCCTTTCACAATACCACGGTCCAAAACCATAATAACACAATACCATGAACCCAATACTTGCGGTCAACACTTTTGGATGCAATACCACGGACCAAAACCATAGGATCAAAAACTATCGGACTAATACCATGAGCCAACCATGAAAGTGCCTGAACTTTTCTCTTCATGAAAGGAACTTTTCTCTGCATGAAAGTGCGTGAACTTTTCTCTATATGAAAGAAACTTTTCTCTGCATGAAAGTGCGTGAACGTTTCTCTACATGAAAGAAACTTTTCTCTGCATGAAAGTGCGTGAACTTTTATTTACATGAAAGAACCTTTTATCTTCATGAAAGTGCGTGAACTTTTCTCTACATGAAAGAAACTTTTATCTTCATGAAAGTGCGTGAACTTTTCTCTACATGAAAGAAACTTTTATCTTCATGAAAGTGCGTGAACTTTTCTCTACATGAAAGAAACTTTTATCTTCATGAAAGTGCGTGAACTTTGTTGCACTATAATTTATCATCTGAGATTTGTCATACTGAGAATTTTCATCTGATTCCTTTGAGCTATCCTGCATCCTATGTGTTCTGTCACATCTGATATCTTTTCCGTAGATTCATCTAGATATATATAAGTGAGTTGATCTTCTACGAGTTGGATTCCATCAAGTACAACACATGCATCATAATGCCAACATATTTTACTCCTTCCAAAACTTTAATGGTTGATTCCCGGCAGGAGAACTTGCTTCCATCTCCTCCTTTGCCTTTGTTTAGGAATTTTATTGTTTGTGCATGCCTAGAGGGTACTCCACCCTTTGTTCCTCTTTCTTCACCCAAATCCTCTTGCTGCCTTTCAACTTTATTTGCAAGGATGATTAAATGGGCTATTGTCACTCATTATTTCCATAATCCTGCCCTCATTACAATTGATGATTGTAGAGGGATTCAATACCGAAATATGAGGATTATCTCTTTTGATTTTGGCTAGTTTTTATTTAGAGAAACATCAACTCATTCATATTTTCTTCCTCTTTTTAGCATGTCCCTTTTGCATAGAGTGCTAAAGACAAAATTGTATCCCTCTGTTCTATTACTCCTTTTTTCCTTCAAAGCTTGGGCTATCATATTTCCATGCATATGCTGAGAAACAATCTTTATCTTCTCATATATAAAACATCATGCATTTTGTCCAAAATTTCGATAATTGTAGTGTTCAACGTGGCTTAGGAATTGTAACAATCCCAACCCTATTTTCCTCATGAAAAATACATTGTAAATATTTTTATAAGAAAATTAAAAATGGGTTGAGTAAAAAGGACACAGATTCCATCACCGACGAGGTTGATTTCTTGGGACAGTCAAGGTTTCCTTGTGGACGAAAACATGAACTATTGTGATAACCATTAAAGGTTGGTTGGTGCATTTAATAAACTAGTTTATATGAATTATATAGGACCACAAGAGAAGTACGTAGACCATGCTTCCTTGGAGAACACTGATAAGGAAGGGAGGATAGGAATTAATGAAATGGATTGTGTTGTCAAATAAGATAGTGACATTCAAACATTTCATAGGAGGAGAAAATAAGGGTTGGCATTATTAGAGGGGGACACGCATAGAGACATTGGGACACTCATCGATTGAGGCAGTGGGAGAGTCGTGATAGTAGAGAAATATATGAAGGGGATGAGCTCCCGAGTAGCAGGATCGGGTAAGGAACATTTAATATCTCTCTATTTGTTGTAAGAATGATATTTCCATGGTGCACTAGTGGTGATATAGTTATTTTTTCTTGTGGAAAGACATAGAAAATCCCTAGTTCCTAGGTCATCCATTGGTAGTGTTTGATTTCCCAAGAAAGCCCTCCAATCTCTGGGATCTAGCTTAGGGGAGACAATTGTTAGTGATCTTGGTTGTAACTGTCTAAGGTTGGGTGGAGAGTTGTAGTCCCAAACTCAGTTTCCCAAACACTACAAGATAAGTTCTCTTATGTATCTGCATTGCCCATGAATATATGTTTGCATTTCTGGATTGAAATGGTATGTGTAATTGAATTTAATATCTATTGCATTTCCTACCTTGTCATGGAATTTTAGAGAACAATTTAGGACTATATTTTGTCCTTAAGATCATAAATGGTATAAGATGCAATGTCTATACATACTAAGTAGGATCATGTTACATCCTTGGGTCGAAATAGTATGCTTAGGAAAGACATGAATGTGCTTCTGTTATGACTAAATAAGAAACATATATCGTCAAGCCTTGAAGGCATTAAACATATAAAAAAATATATGAACCAAGAAACATGACAAAGACTAGCATATGAACCTCTCTTGTTGATGAATAATGCTTACATTGGAGACTCCTATTTCAACAGGTTCTGTGTATACATATTTAGATGTATAAATAGACATATATATATATATATATATATATATATATATATATATATATATATATATTTTGGTTATAAGAATGTGCCTCAAATTTTGAGGCATTATGATCATTCAAAAGAATCACTCCTCTTTTAAATATAATGACTTACGACCTTACATCATGGGCTTCCTCATCCATGAAATTTCATCAACCCACATTCTTTCCCTAAGGGCGTTGATGTTGGGGACTGCAAGTCCCTACAAGTAGCCAAATGCCATGGAAGTTCCTGAGTGACACTATAGAGCCGCTTGTAGGCTTTATTTGGAGCCCGAAACTCCTCGCCAGTGGTAACAAAGGTGAAGTCACTTCAGAAGCTCACTTCAAGTATCTAGCAGAGGACAACTGAGAGTTTTCTAGCACCGACATGTGTGAAATACCCTATCCCTAAACAGGGAAAACCTGAAGTCTAAGAGCTTGTTGGAGTGGTTTCACTATAAGCTTAGGAGGGGTAGTGCCTATAGGTATTTTAGTAAATCACTGCAACAATTACTGGAAATTGGTGTAGATCGTGAAGTGCACAAAACCAACATGGCCAAGTCATGATCGAATGGACCAACGAAAGGTTATTGATGCACAGAAGAGAGTGATCTCTATTGAGAACCTGTTTGACCAAGATCAAGAAGGTTGCTCAGAATCTCACAATCCTCCTTTATTGATTCATGGAAAGGATTGGCTATAAGTAGTGTTGCAGTGAAGTTGAGTAGATCCTTAAGCTTATAGCTCAACTAAGAAAACTTTATCCCTTAACCTCGAAGAAGCCTAGTCATGGATGCTTGCTATTGATGCACCTAGATTTTCCCTACCATGATTGGATGAGTAAATGATGACATGTCCCCGAACCCTCAATTCGGAAGGATTAACCTAGAGAGTTATATTGTGTTGCCAAAGGATTTACTGGGATGACATCAACCATGATGAGTTGGTTGACACGTATGCGTGACAAGTATACCATTGGATAGAGGTGGTTCCCATCAAACAATGTATCCCAGAAGCCCTTGCTTAATGGTGCGAAGACCATGTGAAGTGATGTCAAATTCCATAGAAGACCAATGGGAAAGCAATTGATCGAGAGGAGGCCCTACTGCAAAGTCTACCTAGTGGTCCCCACCTGAATGTTTGAAGGAGTGTAATGGAGGAAAACATTAGGATGGGTGCATTGGGATGACATGTTGAGAAGGGTCTTTCTCAGTTGGTTATATTGTACCCCATTGGCAGAGAGGATGACTCACCATGCATGCACGCTCGACAAGGGGATCTAGACAATTAGTCAAGGAAAGTGATAGGGGGATCATCAGGATGGAAGCATTGGGATGACGTGGTGTTGAAACCACATGAGCCAATTGGAAGTGGTAGATTGTAGCAGGGTGGTCTGTAGCCTTCACCTGCTCTAGAGGGACCCACTCAACTAATTTAAGACCAAAGTATAACCATAAACACAGGATAAAAGAGTCGAGGTGATGTATAATGGCTATCATGGCAAGGCGTGTAAATGAATTACATTTCGATTTGTGAATGGTGGACCCATGGCCAGGTCAACTCACACGTTCCATCCCAGAGTAGTAAATGAAGGGGGAAAATGGGGAATGTTGAGGTATAAGGATTGGGATGACGTGGTGCAAGCTTTGGTGGCAAGGAAGGTCAGGGTAGAGGACCAATGGAAATAAGATTGAGTGACCCCACTACACACATAAGCCCCTAGGCGAGGCCTCGACAATGAGTCAAAGGTTTCTCTTATGAAATTATCTGGATGGTAGAAGCAAGTTGATGTAAGATGGGTGTGTGGGAGGGCTCACACTGAGGTTGACATACCATTGGTGGGAGATGGCCCCACATGAAAAGCCATGCCGATGGATTTACCCCAAAAGTATTGAAAGGTGCAACAAGAAAAGCTCCAAGATCCCAAGGTCAGGGTGATGTAGGAAAGTTGCAATGGTGGCCAACAGTCAAATTGAAGGGGGCCAATTAGAAGAAGTATGTGTGGTCCCACCATCCTTATAAGCCTGGAATAAATACCCAGAAAAATAGCAAGGAAAGATCTTAAAAATTTTCAAGAGAGAGTAAGCGGAGTGACATGTCTAGTAGGACCCACCTAGGAGGCATAAGGGAGCCATGTTGAAAGCATTAGGTTTGTATGGAGAGCAGGGACTGTTGCATTCTGTGGGGTCCGATATATATATATATATATATATATATATATATATATATATATATATATATATATATATAGATAGATAGATATATAGATATATATATATATATCTATATATATATATATATATATATATATATATATATATATATATATATAGATAGATATATATAGATATAGATATATATGTATGTATGTATGTATGTATTCACGCAAGGTAATGGCTCTAGTTGTAAGGCTTTGAGGATGAGAAATCCTATGCAAAGCAACAAAGACAGAAGAAGAATTCAAAAACAAATAAATAAACTTCTTACCCCATTCCTCCGACATGACTCATTTTATTGGGTATGTTAAAGGTTGTATCAGAACATCCAAGCTCAACACTTGGACTGGATGGGCTATATCATGGGAAAGTAGTGATAGGACCCTGAGTAAGGAAGTTTCAAAAATACTTTTAGAAGTTAAGAAAACAAATGTTTAGATGTTAAAAAATGGTTGTAAATGGTTATGAAATGCATGATCTATGCATTTACAATGTGCTCTACTTATGTTGCATGGTTGAATATATTATCTCTTTAGTGCATCATCACTATTAGTCATATGGTGAGCCTTTGCATGTTTGGTGGAATAAGTATGTAACTATTAATGTGATGTAAGGAACCTTTCAAAAACATTCTGTGTTTCTTGCATTATGTATATTTATCAATTTTGTATTTATGTGTATGCTAACTAATCAGGTTGTGAGATCTCCCTATCTTATTTGGCATATGGGAAGGACCCTAGTGGAGGTTGACTATTTCTATATGCTAAAATGGTGGTTGTGTTTACTAGGGATGTTTTCATATCAGTAATTAATTCATTTCTTGTCATACTGAAACTAGATTAGCTCAAAGTTAGAGGTCTTGTGTTGAACTTGTAGATGCATGATCTATAACATGCTAGATAGTAAGGTGGTTGATGATTGTTCACTTATGTTGGTTTCTTACTTGTGAAACTGAGTTCTAGGTGTAACATTACGACAGATGGATTATGCGATGATTGAAAATTGCACACATACCCAAGATATATATATACATACTAATTGGATGGGAACATCTAATGGCCTATATATGATAAAGTGCCTCAAGAGATTAGAGGTATTATGTTGGACATATTATAGGAATTCAAGCAAATGATAACTACTTGGTTGTAGGTAGTTTTTATAGAACCATGGATCATGGTTAGTTATTGGACAATTGCATGAGCATAGTGCATGCTGACTATGATACTGTTATGAAATATGCTAACTTGAGTGCATGTAGGTCCTATAATGCATCCATGTGAACATGGAAATTACAAGTATGATAAATTTTAGTATAAGATGATATTTCTAACTAAATATTTGAAGTTGTAGATTCCATCGCTATTGCTGACCTTGACAAGAGGGTTGAATTCTTCTTGAGTTTTAAAAAGTTGATTAAAACAATAGTGTGGCATTAGTAGAGAGGATGATTTTAAATAATGTTGTTAGTATGGGTCAAAGATTGAACTCTAACTGTTACTTTGGCATGATGATGATTATGAATAATATTAATATGAATAATATGTATTACTAAATTTTGAAAACAAGGTTATGTATGTGATAACTAGTGTCATGGTTTATGGAACGAGGTTGATGATGATCTTACTGATGTGTGATAGTTACAGGACTCCACGCTTGTCTTAACATGGTATAGATGACAACTGGAATATGTGTTGTTAATTTATTCTATGAGTTAATAGTTGATTGTATGTGGAAGCACATAGTAAGACTCAGTGGAAAACGAAAGGAAACATGTATCATGGCATTGTGAAACAGGACATAGACCAAGTCCATCAAGAATGAGGAAGAGAGCCATCCTTCCAAAGGAAGAGAACCTTCAGGAATTTGGAGGTTAAGCTCAAGGACTTGGAATATATTTCATGATCTGCAGGGAAAGACTTAGAGAGAGCACCTGCAGACAAAAAGGACTAGATGAGTGGCATCTTGAGTCTCAAAGGTAATTGTGACAAAGGATTTACAAGGATGAATCCTCTGAAAGGAAAAATGGCATAGGCAAAAAGAGGCAGCGTGAGGTTGAAAATGAGAAGAAGATAGTCTCTTGTTAGTGTTGTGGAGAAGAGAATCTGAAAAAGGATTGTCCTTGCATAAGGAAGAAGAAATACAATAGCCTCTACGAGCCACAGGGACACACAACCACAACGCAATATATCAAGAAGGAGGAGGGGGCACTCCCTTAAGTTCCTTGACCAACACACATATATGTGTTGAAATATTACCTATGCACTTTCGGGGAACATAATAATTCAAGGTTGTTGCTATCCTTGTAAAGAAGCATTGAACTGATTTATAGGTGTACATATGCACACTTGTGTGATGGCTGAAAATGTGATGAATGCTAGACTCCTTATTGGCTTGTTAGGGCTTGGCCCGGGTTTAGAGTTATTTAGCCAAACAAATACCTATGCTACTGGCCCTTTTGGTAACAGTCCATGGAGCACGGGCTGAGGTCTCACCTAAAGTACTATGTGGGGATCCTGGAACCAGGTTTCCGCACCCTTGAGATATTTGAGAGGTTGAATTGGTCCAACTCTGCCTAGGTTACTTCGTACACTTCATTGGCCTCCGCACCCTGATATATTCACCTTCGCGTAGCCCTAACAAAGGGCTATGGGGCTTCTGTGCTACTAGAGAAGCGCTCTGCACTATTTCACTAAGTCACACCCAAAATCTAAATTATCTTCTTACACCGGTTAGTTATCTTCACGTAAATGGATGCCTTATGTTAAATTTATTTATACAACACATTCATATGAGTTCACATAGCAAATCAACATTAAAGTTGTAATTCATACCCAATGATACATAAAACAGGAAAAGACACACATAAATAAGGTACAACTTCTCTTTTATTAATTCCTCCCATGGTTACAGACTCAATCTACCCTACACACTCAGCTACAGGGGTCCATGCACTCAACTGTAGACTACTAAGCCTCTGTACACTCAGCTGCAGGGGTCCGCACACTCAGTTGTGGACTACTAGGCCTCTACGCACTGAACTGCAGAGCCTTCTCCTACCCTATGACCCAAAGACATGACTTACACTTCCACTCAGTCACTTCCTTAGACTCACCATGCTTCTCTCTTTCTTCACTTAGAGCCTTGCTCTATTTATACAATCGTATGGTTTGCAGACCATTGGTAGATCTTTCAAGCTGACATTACATTACAAAAATAAGGGGCAGAGAACCCTGTGACTCTATTATGACTTCACGCTCCACGCCCACAAATCGTGGACTCTTTATAATGGACTTGGTCAAAACATGGGCTTTAAGCCCCAAAACATGCCTTGGGGGGATTCCATGCCCAACAGGCCCCCAACACAAACATCGTGACTCACCCTCGAGTCACTCTATTGGTCGACAGATCTTTGCATGGAGTCCCTCCAACTCTGCTCGAACCACAGCAAGATCGACAATGCACTGAGTGACTCCTTATTGAATCTCCTGTACCCATTGTTCCGAGACCACGGTGTCGAAACTGCTTCCCTAGACCTATTCCTGTGTCCCCTGCATTTGCACGAGCTTTCCTTCAATTTTCGTTGTAATGATGAAGGCCTCATCAATCCAAGGCTGAATGCGCACCTTCAAGACTCCTTCTGGGTGTCATGCGGTGTCCACTTGCTCTTTCAGTGCTTTTTCCTGTTGCATTCACATGAGCCTCTAAGTGAGGGCCACTATCTATGCGGTCCCTTTGACGTTTTCGTACTACTGCTGGAGCTTACACACCTCTATCTCTAAGCTCTAGATGTTAGGGTCCTCCTGCAGATTAGTGATGACGTCAAATGACTCCTCCAACATTCTGGTGAAGTCCCTTAATGCACTACTGATCTCTTCCATCCCCTATGTAATAGTGCTGGCATGTTGTTCTCTTACCTCTAGAGGGGTGGATGGTTGCACCTTCAATCACAGCTTTGTGATCTAAAGGTTCAGCTCCAACTGAACCTTAGTAATTTCTTCTCACGCATTGCGCACCCCTGCTACTAGTCTATGGATGCGTGCCTCCGCTAGTGCATCTGCTAGGATGGCCAGCTCAGGGACCATCCGACAGGCTTCTTCCAGTACCTGTACCATCTGCCTGTTCTACGACACCACTTTGTCACGCTGCAAGCTCAACTACTCCATGTTGATCTCTTTCTCGATTAGCACTTGCAATGTGCGGCTCCCCCTAGCCCACAGTTTTGTAGTAATCCCATCCTGCAGAACATATAGCGTCTCCTGTGGGAGTGTAGCCATATTGATCCCGATACCTCTTAATGCGTTAATTGTAGGCCTATCAGCCTCATTAGTTGTAACCAGTGCCCCTTCTAGCAACACTATTATGTTTGTTGTCCGAGCGTACAGCATCTGCTCTACTACAGTTGTCCCTATTGCGTGGTTGGTTGAAAGGGTACCAGCCTAAGGAGTGTGCACCTACAATTCCTGAGGCTATGCTCTAAGGGCCCCCAACACAATCTGATTCTCTTGCGTGAAGTTCTGGAGAGCCTCGGAGGTGACGTCGCGCACCGTCTCGCCAAAGTCGTGCAGATCACCCTTAGTAAGAGTGATCAAGTCGATAGAAAACTTTGATGCCTTGACCTTCTTGCGCGGCCTCGTCTGCTCGCTCGGGCGTTGGTGCTTCAGTTGTGTTGATGTGGTTTATGGGTCTACACCACCATCCTCTTCCTTTGTTTCCATTTCTTTTTCCTACCCATGTGAAGGCGAATCATGGCCCTTGCATGCCTTCTTAGCTGCCTCCTGTGCTGTTGCTACTACTGTGGCCTTTTTCGGTTCTACTAATGTTTGGACAGTGTCTTGCACCTCTTGTGATTTTTTTGCTGCTACTTCTTTCCTTCTCTTTGCTGCCAACTACACCATGCACAATTTGGCCTCCTCTTTCTTCTTCTGCACTGCAGACTTCTCCACTGCCGTGATGTCTAGGGCGCGCCACTCCAACATCCATGTCTCTATTACATAAAAAATTATATCATCTATGGCTATGAATGGTAGCTCACTCCATTTCTTGGCCGGGTCCTTGCATGCTTTGATATATATGCTGTGGAGGTCCGCTTTAAATTCTGCAAAACTTTGCAGGTTGTTGTAGACAGTGGATGATAACCGCGGCTTGTGGTTAATCCCCATTCTGATGTTCGTTTCCATGAACACCCAATTACCTTACTGTCATTGATTTGGTTTGCATCTTTCGTGGCCCACAGCGAGGCATACTTCACGGCCTCCTGCAAATCCCTGCCAATTGTGGGTAATTGGTTGTCCTTCGACAATTTTGCTACCACGAGCACTATGGACAGCAGAAGCCATGCATAGTGGAATGTTTTTCCTTGTTCTTGGGCCTCGCGTCAATTTTCTAGGAACTCTTTACATAAGAACTCAGACCAGTTGAACTAGGCCCCCTCCATGCACTACTCAGCAAGTGTCACCACTGGCACGGGTACCTCATCCGCGCGGAACTTGCTCATAACTTTACTCACTAGTATCTGGGTCACCACTTTAACTACTTTGTTTTTATTGTTGGATATGGTGTAGACCCTTTTCTTCTTCTCTAGCTTGTATTTCTTCTTCATGGCCTTCTTAATGGCCAAGTCACTTCTCTTCCCCTCCGAGATGTCTGTGGGACCCTCTCCATTGCATGGGAGCCAGGTAATGTGGTGGATTAAGTGGTCCGTGATGGGGATGGGCTCCTCCAGCCACAAACACCCACCACGCACCAGGCATAGCAGCTTCCTGATGACGAATATTGTTATTGGGGCATGGTGGAAATGCGGCACCTAGATCAGGTTTAATAACCCTTCCTTTTCCACTTTGCATAACCACTTTTGCAGCACCAATTCCATAACCCCCATCATGGTGTTCTTCTTGGGCTTCATGAGCTGCGTGGTATCTAGATGAGGGAACTTCTTGTGGTCAATGAGATCCAAATCTTCAAATTTCAATTTATGCACCCACCCTAGGTGTGATGCAGGAAAGTTCCCTCTGCAGACAGAGGCAACCCCTCTAGCCTTAGAGTGGGTCTAGTCATAGCAAAGACAAAACCAAAGCAAGTTTCCTTAGATAGTTGATGTCATAAAGGCCTACCTTCAAATCCTCATTTGACAAAGTTCTCGTTATGTTGCTCCAGCTTTTGTTCTTCTAATCACTTTTGTAACTGAAAACAACACACAGAGAACATCAACGAACATAATAAAATACGAAAAAAATGATCTACTTAAAGGGTCAAGGAACTTCAAGCTATCAATATGAAATTTGACATAAGATATAGGAAATAAACCATTAATTTGTATTAATATGAATTGAAGTAAAACTTACAACCATGCCTTGACATTGTAGGTCTCCTTGAAGGGTCCTCTCAGCATATCTCCACAAGCATTCACTTATTAAGTGTCTCCCAAGAGGATGAATAACTCTCTCTCCTACCCAAAGGGAAAAATTATGATGCTAGGACACTCATACAATCAAGCCAACTCCACTCAAAAGCATTGTTGAGCCCCAAAAATACCTCTCTTCCAAGCATTTTCTTAAACCCTTTCTCTTCTATTTTCCCATGTCAGTGCATCCTAAACTATCAAAAGTTGTTACATGTTGATTTCAGGAGTGTATTTGAGTAATTTTCAAATTATATCATTGTGTGTGCTATTTGATCTAGGTTTTCTTTATTAGCTATGGAATGTATCCACTTTCCATAGCTGACTGGAAATTCTGTAGCCAATTCCATTGTTTTGTAGGTTACAGGTGTCAGTAAGAGGAATGAGACACATGGGCAGCTCAGGAATTTTCCATACATGGATGAGGTCCTATTTACTTAGCCAGATTCGAAAGGAAAGGTCTCAGTCAAAGGGAGGTCAATGGAGAGTTCTATGCCAACTAGAACTCTATTCTTACGTGTAAAAGAAGCCCGAAGTCATTCCTGAACTCATGGATCCATTTTTTCCACCTGCATGCCATCTACATAACACAATCCAACATCCATCTCACATAGATTTACTGCTCATGGCAACCGAGAGGCTGAATCCTTGGATTTTGACCTGTTCACGTGTCTATTGTTGAAGGAATTCCTCTGAGATACAGTTATCCATTTTCTCTATAAATACTAGCATTTGCAACGCAAATAAGATGTTCTTAATATTGTTGTTATAGTGTTATTTTGTTGTTTTGTAACCAAGAGACATATTACTCTGTTTTTATAATACAAGTCTATGTTTTTCACATGGCTGTTTGAGCATGTTTGAAGTAACAGCGTGCTAGTTCGATGCTGTGTAGAGGGCCCCTATGTAGCTGAGGTCCTTCCTTTTGTTTTGTGATTATAGGTGAAGTAATTGGCTTTACTTTCATTAGTGTGCAATTAGATAATTTAGATGTCATTTCTTTCATGCCATATGATGATATTTCTGGGGCCTTTAGCTTAACCCCATTTTAGAAGTTAATTGGTGAAATATTGTGATTATGCATGAGATTATTGACTAACCATTAGTTTCAAGTTTCTTTACTTTCTAGTTTAAGTTGCAACAGTTCATTAGATTTCAATTCTGCAATTAGGATGGATAACGGAGATATTAATCTCATTTTCAGTACTTCATCTGTAGTTTGGTTTATATAGCTACATGTTTACACTCTTATTCAAGTTCTGATTTTGTAGACAGCATGTTTTAAGATCTCTTAAGTTCATAGTTTGGAAATTATCATAATCAACAAGAGGACAAACCTTGTCTTCAACTCTACATCCACACTTTATCTTTAAAAAGTATTCTTAAACTTTTGCTTTAACAACAGATTAGGATTTCCACTGCATTAAACCACTTTAGGAGACCAACAAAACACAAACCCCAAAACATGATAAAACTGAAAATAATGAGGTAAGAAAAGGGTTGTCTAGCACATACAGTGCACTACACTTCATCAGTTTACGACTCCCAGATTGATAACTTATGTAGCAATTTAGGACACACTAAATTGACTAAACATTTTGGCACCGTTGCCAGGGAAGTGTAACTAGGTAGCCTATCTCTTACATTAAAAAAAAATAAAGAAGGGAAAATTAATAATTTCTTGAGTATGTTCTCCTCTTGCACCTAGTGTGATCTGGAGGATAAGAAAAAGAATTATTAGCCCAATAATTTCTTTAGTATGTTCTCCTCTTGCACCTAGTGTGATCTAGAGGATTAGCAAAAGAATTATTTGCCCAATTAAAATCACAAAAAAACAAAAAAAATGACATGCATAGAGAAAGAGATTCTAGGGCAAGATTTATAGCTAGAGGCAAAAGTTAGATTTTTACAACTCCAACTACTCCAAGGAATAGACAAGATACACCTTCATCCCAGACTCATACTCCCAACCTTAGGATTCCTGGAATTCAAGGTGCAGCAAATAAATTAGAAGATTCTCCCACTCCATCTACTAAATCTGACCTAGGAGAAGAAGCCTTCTTCACCTCCATAAGGGAGCCTATTACAGTTGAAGAAGTATAATTACCTAGAGAAGAAGAGGAGGTAGAAACTCTGTCTCATCAGCCATTAATAGAAGAGCTAGAAGATTCTGAGGAAACTATCATGGCAGAGGAAGAGAAAGATGGAGAATTTTCACTATTTGGAGGAAGGGGTAGAGGCAGAGGTAGGGGAAATAATGGAGGAGGTAGAGGTAACAGTGGTGAAGGTAGAGGAAATAAAGAAGAAGATAATTCATTTGGATTCCCTATAGTAAATGAAGACACCCATGCAACAATGAAAAAAATTTCACCATCTGTCCTCCCAAACTTTTATGGATTGCGAAGTGAGGATCCTGAAACATTTCTATTTGGGTTTGAAGTCTTATGCCAAACCTCTGACTATCTAGAAGACTCTCAAAAACTCAAATTGTTCCCTTCAACATTGAATGGGGCTACTCTGAAATGGTTTATGGGATTAGTCACTCAATCTATTAGGACTTGGAATGATATGAGGTAGGCATTTTTGGATAGATACTTGGATTATTGTATGCCTACCAATCATAAAGATGAGGTATTCAAAATGATGCAAAAATAAGATGAGAACTTAGAGGATTTTCTTGAGAGGTTTCAATACAACTTAAAGAGGGCAAATATGAACAATTTAGATGAGGAAACCTTGAAAGCCCTTTTATTGAAACCCATTAGAGATGAATGGATAGATATTTTAAACATGATGGGGAAGGAGGACATATCTCAACTTCGATTAAGTGACATAGCAGAACTATGTGTCCATCTCTCGAGAAGAAAATCTAAAACTAGAAAAGGGCCTAGAGATCCTTCTCTTATTAGAGCAAACAAATCTGCAACTGGGACAATAAGTAGGGAAGAAATAAGCAATATTCTTGATGAGTTCAAAACTGACATTCTAGGGAGCCTTAGTGAACAGCTAGACACCCTCAAAATTCAAAACAAGCAGAAAACAGAAGCTGCTGCCTTAGCCATCTTTTTCCCAAAATGTAGAAAGAAACATGCTCTAAGAGAATGTTCCTTAGATGCAAAAGTTGTGGAAACATGTATGATTTGCTCGGAAAGTCATAAGACCAAGGATTGTCCTTCAATCCCAGGTCTTAAAGTTGTCTTTTAGGAGGAAGTAGTTCCAAATCCTGTAGAACCTCTTTGCTTTGTTTCAAGAAGACCTTGGCAAGGGCAACAAAATCAAAGATTTAACAATCCAATGAATTTTCAGCCTTCATCAAATTGGAATTCTTGGCAACAACCTTGGCCTCTGTTATAGACATTTTTGTGCCTAACAGCATGAAGCATGAAATGTCAATAATCTAAGGGATCCAAAGTCCCTAAACATGTTGTTCCTACCCCTAGAGGAACAAGGTCAGCAAACCACAGCACTAAAAATCATTTCTCCACCTGAAAACACTCAAAAACAAGTTAATTCAGGATCATGTCAACTGCTCCACTGAGCATCTGCACTGAATGTCAACTGCTCCACTCTGTACCTGCGCTGAATGTCAAATCTAATGAAGGCTACCTACGCTGGGCGAGATTGGCCAAGTGGCACAGTCATTCTGCAAGGTGTCAAATGCCCAGGAAGCTTCCAAAATGACACTTGGATCAGGGAATTCGCCTTGTGATGAGTAAGAGGATCTAGATCTCCAAGTGGAAGCAAGAAACTCCAAGTGGACTCAAGAACTAAAGTATAACTGAAGTGGGAGAGGACACTAGTCAGCTTCATGCCAGCCTCAAGCTGACTCATCCTTTCTCCAAAACTCCTATATATAGAGCTCTCTCATGAGGTCTAAGGAGGCTGGAATCTTGTGAATGTAAGGAAGTGTTGTTGGTTTGTGCATAGAACTATTGGGTGATTGCTTTGAAGGAGGTGAAGAGGAGATTTCTTTCTGCTGGTAGGTGTTGCCGGATTGGGCCTATTATGGTTGTAACACTCTCAGAACTTTACTTCTTCTATTAATAAAGTATTTGAGGTTCTTCTATATGCATGTGTCTCTACGGTGAATTGATGCTTGTATATTTGATTTATTCTAATCCTTGAATCAATTATGGATGTATGCTTCTTGTAGTTTCCTTTCTTTGTGCTTTTATAGGATCTTTGTGTAGGTGGGCCGGTGAAAGAGCAAGGAGCTAGGAGCAATCAGCAAGAGGGAAGATTGGATCAACCATTAGCGGAAGATAACGGTTAGTGGATCCCTTTTCTCTTCTCTCTCTCATCTCGTAATGAACTAATCTTGAATAGCTTTGCATTCAGTTGTTGCTGAGGTACTATCACCCTTAGAGTGGGATAGGGTCATTCCGTATTGGATACTTTTCCCAACAACAAATTGGCGACTCCGCTCAGGATCATATCTTGTTGGTTGTTTGTGTTTTTTCTATTCATTTCATAAACAAAGGGAGTACCGAATCGAACTGTGTTTGAATCATTCAAATACAAAGTAGAGGGCAGCTACTCTAGCTCAGTTTCTGGCAAGTTTATGATTTGAAGAGCTGATCCACAAGGACTCTAATAAGCTCTTAGTGATAGCTTTTCATCCTCCTTGTCATCCCTTAGTGTGTCCTTGACTGATAGCTTCTGATTTGAGCAAAAACTGTGAATTTTTTAGAAATCTGTGACCCAGAAACCACCAGAAACGAAAATTTCATTCTTAAGTGCAGGCTGTACAAAGGCTATTTGCATTTCAGCGCAGTTCCCAAAGGGGCTACCTGCACTGAAGGTCAAACAGGCAGTGTTCCACCTGCGCTGGACCAGTCCTGCCTAGTGCTGCTGGGGTTTCCTGCTGTTTCTTGCCTTGTTTTCACTCTCGTTTTTGCTGTTTGTTACCAGTCAGTGGGCCTATCTGAAACCAACTTTCCTTCTCACTATTCCGCCTCAGTTGTATAAATAAATTGTGTTTGTTCTTTGTGTATTTCTTGTACATTTACAGTTTCCCATAACGAAAGTGAACTAGTCTTGCTGTGACCTCTTAGATCTAGACCTGTGATAAAGTGTCGTTTTGATCTTAAGAGTTAGTTTGTTTGCTGTTCATAGCTGATTGAGCTTTTACTTTCGTCATTTGGTTTGAATTTATATATTTCTAGTGTCGAAACAAGTAAATCTTAAGGTGTCTTTTGATTTTGGACAAGCTTGTTTGCTTTCACTTGAAATTGAATTCAAAATTATACAACAGCTTTCTTTTTGCATTACACCAACATTAAGAAAGAGAAAAGAAATACTTGCATTGTGCATATACATTATGACAGTCTGCATGTTGATTTAGGGAAAAATGCATTAGTGTGTGCTCTATGATCTGTGTGAAAAGGTGTTATCTTTCTTTTCCCTCAGTAGTTAAGGTTTTCAAAGTTGAAAGATTGAAAAGCTTGCTTATCATCTTAGACTGCATTTAGGAGTGTTATCATACATCTCGTGGTGATCCATAAAGGCAAACTGCTAAACAAGATCAACCTTAAAATAAATTGAATTTACATAACAACGCATTGAAACATAACGCAAACACATAGAGGTCTAAGCTAGAGACGCGTTCCGGCATCATTAAACGTGATATCTTAGCGTTGAGTGGTTGGGTGATTCCTCCACGGTGAAGCGATAAGTATCAATACGGACTTGTGCTCCCACGTACCGTCGCGTATATATTGGGGGACCCCTATAGGAATAAAGCCTTTACCCAATAGGAAACCGTGTCGGCCGCCCTACTGATCGCAATGCAGTGAACACAGCATTCACGAAGATCGACCACTCGTACCGTAAAACGTATTATGTGGTTTTGCGAAAAGTTTGGTACACCCTCTGCCTAGAACTCCAGAGCAGTTTCTTTTGGCCTTTTTCAAACTCTATAACTGAAAAGTCCATCCGAGCATTTGTCACTTCGGGCTCGTTAAAACATCGAAGGATACTAGAGTCATCTTTAGCTTTTTCTCGACTCTTAAAAAGTGAAAAAGCAAGATGTGTCTAAGCGTCGTTATAAAATTTATTTTAAACGGAACATAATCACCTCCTATTCCCGCGTTGATCTTAAGTTGAGAACATGGAACGCCCCAACCAAGGAATTCCACATGATGGAAATCCTAGTCCATTCTCCTCTTGGGGAGAAGTTGGTGCGCCCCACATGGCCACATTGTCGCTTCCAGGACTGACAATTGGCCTGCCTATTTGGCTATTCTCAACTAATGTAGTTCAGACCACCATGGTTCCTGAGCAGTCGAGTCAACAGTTAGACCAGTCTAGAGCTGCCCACCAGCCTTCAACTTCCTATAACTCTTCCTCCAATCCTTCATCTTCGCAAGGTAGAGCCGGCAAAAGCCAAGCTCCCATGGAGAAGAAGGAGAAGAAGAAGAGAGAGAAGAAGAAGAAGGAGCCTAAGGCGACTGGGGGCAAGCAAAAGACATCTGACAAAAATCCACACACTGCACAGACCGGGCCTAAACCGCCATGTGTCATATGTAGAGGAGACCACTTCCATAGAGATTGTCCCTGTATTCCCCGGATACTAAGGGACTGGTCCCCTCGGTTGCACAATTCAGGAGCATCAACCTCTGATAGCCATGTTGATTGCTTACCGTCAACCAGCGAAAGTGAAGGTTGAAGACAAAGAGGGGGAGCAAGATCTCCCTGCAGACTGTGTGAAGGCGGTCACGCCATCCACCGTTGTCCCTTCTTAGACGAGGCGAAGAGAGTTTTGGAAGATCGTCCGGTTTCACCGGTAATACTTCCTCCTGGATACAAAAAACTCGTGCCAAGTCCTTCGTTGGTTGAAAATGCAGCTGGCCCGCTCAAGTGGTTAGCTGAAGCGTCAGTCATTGAAAATGAACCTACTGAATCCAGACCAGACGAAAGTCTAAAGGTCGATACGGCATTTGACCTGGTTCTTCCTTCAGAGGTTTTATCCTCAAATGACACAGTCACTGAAGATTCATCTTCAAACGACACCCTCACTGGAGAGAATAAGGATGACACCATCCAGATTCTTTTCATCAACACAGATTCTGATGAGCATCAGGGCAATGCGCCCACTCCTTTATCGCAGGAAGGAACATCGTCAAGGTCATATCCGGCCGTGTATTCGGTCCCACCACCAAGCAACCTGGTTGTGTCCTTTGATTGGAACCAACTAGGCAGACCCCGGTTACCAGCCAGTATACCATTCAGAATCATAGTCCAAATTTATAGAATGGTAATGGCTGGAACTATCATTGATGAAGGGGCATCTGTGAGTATCCTTTCCTCTATTGCTTGGAAAGCACTGGGTTCCCCAGAGCTTTTGCCTGAGATAAGAAATCTCTCGGGTTTTGATAAAGGAACCAGTCGACCATTAGGGATCCTCCCCAATGTACCTGTTACATTGAAAGGGAAGACCGTTCAAATGAACGTGATGGTCATTCAAGGACCCTTGGATTATAACCTACTCCTTGGACGAGACTATATATATTGCATGGGAGCTATAGTCTCCTCACTCTTTAGAGTAATGTGTTTTCCACACGAAGGAAGAATGGTCAAGCTCGTAGACCAACTTTCATTTCCGGGATCACGCATCGCAAATAGTCAAATACCAACCCTGAATGGTCTATTCACCCAAGAAATGTCTCCACCCCCAGTCCTCCTTCCCGATGAATGCGAGTGATTCGGAAAGATGGGACTGGAACCCAGGGGGCATGCATCCTGGTCTGCTTTGGGCAGAGGAAACCTTGGGTATAAGGTAGAATTTCCGCGAAAGAATGTGACTAGTCCATACCCCGTCCGTGGATGGAAGAGGGGTTGTTCTAGAATAAGATTCTTTTGTCAAAGTTATGTGTTTGATGATTTCTAGTCATTCACCTTTGTCTAAATAGGTAGGCAATACCAAAGAAAGAGATTCCTTTGCGGCAGCAAATTGTAACCATCTTTGGGTAAAAGGCAAGCCTCACCCATTAAAACAAATGTTTTGAAGGATAAGTAGGGGCAACCTCCAAAGAAAGAGATTCCTTTGCTGCAACAAATTGTAACCATCTTTGAGTAACCTAATGATAGACATCGCCGAAGAAAGAGTTTCATTTGCGGCAGCAAATAAAACCATTTTTTGGATAACCTGAAAGAGGCAAGCCTCACCCTTTAAAACAAATGTTTTATCGGATAAGTAGGGGCAGCCTTGAAATTGTACTTTATACCTGGGGGCATGCAAACCTTTTGGAGTACAAGCTAGGAGCGGCTATTTATCTGTTTTTGGGATTAACCGTTTCCGAACTTGCATAAAGAAAGGATGTGGGGCAAAGGTCAAAATTTGCCAGAGAGAGAGCATAGCTTATGTGAGGTGCAAGCTCTATAAAAATTGGAATCTTGCAGGAGACATTTCTTATCTTATGACTGGTATTTCGAGCAGTTTTTCCGCGGAATTTATGCTCGTTAAAAAATAGAAAAGCGAGATCCGAGCAGTTTTAGCGTCATAGTTCATGCTCGTTAAAAAATAAACATAATATTTTGAGCAAGAGTTTCCTCCAGAGTTCAAGCTCATTAAAAAATGAACCTATTCCGGTAAATAACCATTGTGATCGTAAATTTATTAGCCATAAAAGCCTTGGTCGTGTTTGCACCCGCCACCTCCATTTTATTTGGCCAATCGTTCACCTCCATATGATTGTTTACCCATTTTGAGGAACAACTGCGAAGAGTGATTTCACATAGCCATCCTTGTGACACTGCCGTGATTGGAAAATTCCAACCTGTACCTGGAATCCGCTGCTATCCCTGTTTATCACTCGTTCCTCAAAAGACGAGTCTTCTTTGAGCTCTTTTCTCCTGACTCGTAAAATATGAAAAGTTTGTCGAGTTTTGGCCTTCCAGCTCGTTAAAGTGACCAGAAGAGCTATCCCTCCTCTAGATTTTAATCTTTTTGGACCTGAGGGATTATTGCACAAAAAGGTCGAGCGCTTGTTTTATTCGGCTCGTTAAAGTTATCGAAAATTCATCCCTTCTGTATTGTTTTATACTTTTTCGGACTTAAGGGATTAGATGACGAAAAAGGAATTTTGGAGTTAACTTTCTGTACCTTTTCAGACTCTATAAAAATGAAAAGGATCGAGTTTTCCTTGTCGTTAGACTCATTAAAATGATTAAATAGCGACAAACTTGTCTTTAGACAAGAACGAGTTTCCCTATCGCTAAGCTCGTTAAAACATAGCGATGGGCTTGCCCGAAGGGCTGGTTATAGAACAAGCATATGTTATCCTCCTCAAGCTTGACAAAAATAAAGAGGTACTGGTCAGAAATGACTGGGGAAAAATTGGGAGAACCTCAAAGCTTTAATAGTAGCAAGTCGCTCTTGAACATGACACTTTGTCCTCTGTATCACATCGGGTTGGGTTGTTTCATTCACCGGTCTCATCACCATGGTCCTCGCCAAACCATCCACATTTGGGGTAATGCTACCGATCCATCACATCAGTGTCGTTATATGTTCAAGAGATGTTGTTCAGAAAGAGTCAACCGTGTCCCATCCACTGCCATACATTATCCATCATCCACCCATGATCGCCACCCTGAATCATATTTCACAGATTGTTTTCGCCTCCACTAAAATCATTAGCTCCGTTCCGTGTCATTGATGTGGGATTCATTAAGGCCCTCCTTTGATGGATCGCTTCTTGTCGACTTCAGCTCATTATCCAAGAAGTTGATCTAGGAACAAACCCCCCCAGTACTTTGAAGCTTGCATGCCCCAATGGCAAGTTTCTCACTTCCGGCGACAGGTATACATCAATGACCTTCGACCAGAAGATTTTGCGTGGTGTTCGACGCCAAGTCCTTTATTCACACCACGTGAATTGTACTGCAGTACCTTGAGGGTCATTGTCATTATTGGTGATTCCTCTCGCGCTTGTTAACGGTTTACATTATTGACCGGTAATCAAGCGATGTCTTTCCATGTTCGACTCCAGCGCAATTCTCACGTGGATCGACTTGTACTTAGAGTGAAGATCAAACGAGTTTGAAGACCCCGGATCTAGTTTCATCCATCCGGGCTGCGATATATATATTCAGGATATAAAGACATTTGTTATGTACATCATTGCAGCAGATGATCATCCTACTCAAAGAATGATAATTTCAGCAGAGAATTATCAGTCTACCACCAGACGATCGTCTGTTCTATGTACCAAAATGAATTTATAAAGTTGAGCATGGGAATGCCTGCCTCAGCTAGATCATGAAAGCAGAATGAAAAATAATGTATTGTATTGTATTTTATTACAGGGCACCTCTCAGCGATTGAATGAACTTCGGATCCTCCTGATAAAGCATTTCACCCGATAAATGACCTCATACTTTAGGGGGCAACTGTTACAGACATTTTTCTGCCTAACAGCATGAAGCATGAAATGTCAATAATCTAAGGGATCCAAAGTCCCTAAACATGTTGTTCCTACCCCTAGAGGAACAAGGTCAGCAAACCACAGCACTAAAAATCAGTTCTCCACCTGAAAACACTCAAAAACAACCTAATTCAAGATCATGTCAACTGCTCCACTGAGCATCTGCGCTGAATGTCAACTGCTCCACTCTGTACCTATGCTGAATGTCAAATATAATGAAGGCTACCTGCGCTGGGCGAGATTGGCCAAGTGGCACAGTCATTCTGCAAGGTGTCAAATGCCCAGGAAGCTTCCAAAATGACACTTGGATCAGAGAATTCGCCTTGTGATGAGTAAGAGGATCTAGATCTCCAAGTGGAAGCAAAAAACTCCAAGTGGACTCAAGAACTGAAGTATAACTGAAGTGGGAGAGGACACTAGTCAGCTTCATGCCAACCTCAAGCTGACTCATCCTTTCTCCAAAACTCCTATATATAGAGCTCTCTCATGAGGTCTAAGGAGGCTGGAATCTTGTGAATGTAAGGAAGTGCTATTGGTTTGTGCATAGAACTATTGGGTGATTGCTTTGAAGGAGGTGAAGAGGAGATTTCTTTCTGCTGGGAGGTGTTGCTGGATTGGGCCTATTATGGTTGTAACACTCTCAGAACTTTACTTCTTCTATTAATAAAGTATTTGAGGTTCTTCTATATGCATGTGTCTCTATGGTTTATTGATGCTTGTATATTTGATTTATTCTAATCGTTGAATCAGTTATGGATGTATGCTTCTTGTAGTTTCCTTTCTTTGTGCTTTTACAGGATCTTTATGTAGCTGGGCCGGTGAAAGAGCAAGGAGCTAGGAGCAAGCAGCAAGAGGGAAGATTGGATCAACCATTAGCGGAAGATAACGGTTAGTGGATCCCTTTTCTCTTCTCTCTCTCATCTCGTAAAGAAGTAATCTTGAATAGCTTTGCATTCAGTTGTTGCTGAGGTACTATCACCCTTAGAGTGGGATAGGGTCATTCCGTATTGGATACTTTTCCCAACAACAGCCTCAACCTCAAAATCATTATCAATCTCAATCATGGGTACAAGGGGTACAAAATCCTTATGGGATATTTGCTCAATATTATCAATATCCTCCATCTTATCAGAGCTATCCTCCCCCAAAAAACTGACAACAAAGTCCACAACCACAAATTCCAAATCAAAGCCCTCGCTTTTCATTGCCATTTCCACAACAACAACCTCCTCAACAAAATCAAAATTCTCAACTCTTGCTTCCATTTCAACAGAAGCCAAATCAACTACTAGCCCAACCATTATCAAATCCCAACAACAAAAACCCTCAGAATGCTTACATGGTAGAAGGAAAACCATTTCCTCCCTACATGATTGTTCCTCTAGTTCTTAATGATGTTCAACTTAGATCTGGTAAGATTTTAGAAAAGGAAAAACCTTCTATAGATATTCAAGAGCAAGATGCTTCTAAGGAGGATCCTCTAAAAGTCAATAAAATTTTTGAAGAAGCATCCCTTAAAAACCCAACCATTCAAAAAGTAAAACAAAAGGAGTCAATCGACACAACTCCTATAGTTGAGTAACCTGTATCAACATCCACACCTCCTTTTCCTGAGAGATTACAAATTGACAAGGGGGTGGAAAACCAAATCTTGTTGCCTGACTATGATTTCCTAGATGAATTAAAGAATGTCTGTATCAAGATTCCCTTGCTACAAGCCATTAGAGAAAGTCCTATTCTAGCAAAAACAATAAAGGAGTTGAGTATCAAAAGACCAGGTAGGAAACCAAGAGACAAAAAGAATCCACCTGGTAGGAAAAATAGCAAATATCATGATGGGAAAGATTACAATGCAGAAATATGTGGATCTAGGAAGTCCAATTGTCAAGACACACATAAATGGAATGGAAATTCCAAATACATTGATTGACTTAGGGGCTGCTATAAACATTATGAGTAGACAGAGTATGGAATATCTTAAACTTCCTAATCTTCTTTTCAGATCTACCTTACTGCAACTTGCAGATAAATCAGTAATCAAACCAGATGGTGTACTAGAAGATATTTTAGTCTCCTTGGATTCTTTGGAATATCCAGTGGTTTTCATGATTTTGACTCCCAAGAATAATCTAGGTAGACACCCACCCATCTTAGGAAGACCTTAGCTAGCCACAGCTGATGCTTTTATTAGTTGTAGATCTGGTGACATGTACATTTTTTATGGTAGTTCAACAAAGAAATTTACTTCGTATCCTCCAGCAAAAGAAATTACAAAAGTAGGAGACAATGAATGGGTCGACGATGAAGATTCTATACAACCTATCTTTACTCTCTCTGAAGTTAGTGAGGATAGTAAAATCCTGAACACATTAGAAAATTTTGAAACATCTTCAAAATATGACAACACACAATTTCAGTTAGATTCTAATATTGAATATTTGTCATCTAGACAAATGTCTCCCTACTCTATGGAAGAGTTTGGCAGTTCTGCAATTGAATTTCTTCTAGGTAGAACATTGAATATCAACAAAAACTTGGAAAAGTTACAACAAGAAGAGCTAACCAAAGTCTTACAAAAACATTTTGCTGCATTTGCATGGGAGTATAGTGATATGAAAGGTATTCACCCTAATACTTGCATCCATCATATCTATATTAAGGAAAACAATAGACCAATCAGACAACCTCAAAAATGGATGAATCCAAATCTTAGGGAGATTGTGAAAGAAGAGCTCCAAGAATTACTCAATGTAAACTTCATTTATCCAATCGCAGATAGCCAATGGGTCTCTCCCTTGGTGATAGTGCCCAAAAAGAATGGTAAATGGAGGGTTTGCATTGATTATAGGGAATTGAATAAAGCAACCTTGAAGGATCACTTTCCTTTTCCCTTTATAGATCAAGTATTAGATACATTAGCAGGCAAAATGTACTCTTTATTTTTGGATGGTTTTAGTGGTTATAATAAAATTTAGGTAGCACCTGAAGATTAGGATAAAACTACATTTACTTGTCCATGGGGAACTTTTGCCTACCGAGTGCTTCCTTTTGGATTATGCAATGTCCCCGCAACATTCCAAAGAGCAGTACTAGGAATTTTTTCTGATCTAATACACGATTGTGTAGAGGTATATATGGATGATTTTACAGTCTATGGTAACACATTTGAAGAAGCCTTGGAAAATTTGGAAAAATTCCTTAAAATATGTAAAGAAACAAACCTTTCATTAAGCCATGAAAAATGCTTTATGATGTTTACTAAAGGTATTGTTTTGGGACATCATATTTTAGGGGATGGGATTAAAGTAGACAAATCTAAAGTTGAAGTCATCTCCAAGTTACCTATTCCAAATTGTCAAAAGGATGTTAGAAGTTTTCTAGGATTTAATTGATATTATAGAAGATTTATAGAAAACTTTACCAAACTAGAATCTCCACTCTTCAAACTGCTTACAAAAGACAGTGAATTCAAGTGGAATCCTGATTGTCAATCAGCATTTGAAGCCTTGAAAACAAGAATATCTGAAGCACCTATCTTAAGAGGACCAAATTGGAAACTTACTTTCCATATTTCTACAGATGCTTTAGATACAACTCTAGGAGCTATATTGGGACAAAAAGACTTGGTTCCTTATGCCATTTACTATACAAGTAAAAATTTGACTTCCACTGAGTTAAATTATACTATCACTGAAAAAGAGTTCTTAGCTGTTGTTCATGCAATTAATAAGTTCAAACATTATATAACAGGCTATGAAACTTTTATTCATACTGATCATTCTGCAATTAGATATTTGATGAACAAACCTATTACTAATGGTAGAGTTACAAGATGGCTCTTACTTTTACAGGAATTCAATATTACTGTGTTAGATAGACCTAGAAAACAAAACATAGTTGCTGATTTCTTATCTAGGATTCAGAATATCAAAGAAGATTCTCCTGTAGAGGATAAGTTTCCTGATGAATAATTATTTGCAGTAACTACTAAAACTCCTTGGTTTGTAGATATGGCTAACTATTTGGTTATAGGGAAGCTACCTCAACATTTTTTTCGTAGAGAAAGAAGAAAGATTATTCAGGATAGTTCAAGATATTTATGGATTTCTAATGAATTGTGTAAAACAGGGCCAGATTTTGTGATCAGGAGATGTGCCAGGGAAGATAAAATGCCTGATATTTTCAAAGCATGTCATGATGAACTGTGCGGTGGACACTTTGATGACAAGAGGACAACTTACAAAATCCTTTCTTTAGGATATTATTGGCCATCCCTCTTCAAAGGTGCAAAAAAATATGTCAAAAGGTATGACAGTTGCCAAAGGGTAGGAAAACCTACCACCTCAAATGAGATTCGATTACAACCTCAGGTACTCATTGAACCATTTGAAAAATGGGCTTTAGACTTTATTGGACCTATTAATCCTCCATCCAAGCAGAAAAGGTATATATTGGTATGTATTGATTATGTCACTATATGGGTAGAGGCCAAAGCATTAATTTCTGCTAATAAAAATACAGTAGTTAATTTTATTTATGAGGATATTTTTACTCGCTTTGGTGTTCCAAGGGAAATTGTGACAAATTAGGGAACTCAATTCACATCCAAACTGATAGAGAAGCTTTTAGAAGAGTACAAGGTCAAGCATAGGAAATCCATTCCTTATCATCCACAAGAAAATGGTCAAGTGGAGTCCACAAATAAAGTAATTGAAGGAATCATTATCAAGACTGTGCATTTACATAGAAGAGATTGGGCAGAAAGGCTTCTTGAAGCCTTATGGGCCTACACAACTACATGGAGGAACACAACAAGACACACTCCTTATGAACCTTTTTATGGGAAGGAAGTTCTGCTCCCCATTGAGTTCCATGTTAAAACCTTCAAGATGGTAGTTCAGTTGGGAATGGATCTATCAGAAGCTCAAAAGCATGGACTGGAGCAGTTGAATGAAATAGATGAGATCAGACAAAAAGCAGTTCAAAGAACTAATCTAGTTCAGCAGTAGAGAGCTAAGTGGCATAAAAAATCCATCAAGGACAGAAGGTTTCAAGAAAGAGATTGGGCATTGCTATTTGATTCAAAGTTCAAATATTTTCAAGGTAAATTTCAGACTCATTGGCTTGGGCCATATGAGATTGAAAAAGCTTTTAGCAATAGAGCAGTAAGAATCAGAACAATTGATGAGCACCAAACCCCTCTCCTTGTGAATGGGCATAGATTGAAGATCTATCAGAATCCAATATCAAAGGAGGAGTTTATCAAAATCTTTCAAGATAATTCTACAATAAGGATGGTGAAGAAGAATTGTAATTCTCCACCAACCTAGTCTTTGTTTTTTTTATCATTTAAAAAAAATTAAAATGTATAAGCTTGAAAACCAATCATTGATTGGCATTCTTATATAGAAAATACAAGGGGAAAATTAGAAGATTCTGATGCCCTATATTTTCTAAAAAAAATCTCTCATTTCACTCATAGTTTGTTTCATTCCATTTCATTTCATTTCACTACATCTCACCACCACATTCCATCAATAAAATTTCTTTCATTTTCTCTTCATATCCACCTTACCATGTATCACCCATGTAGTCATTTTTCATTTCCATTCATTCACCAAGTCATATGTTATTCATAATGTCATTTTTCGCAGTTGTTTTTCAATTCCGTAGCTGAATTCTGATTCCGCAGCTCAATTCTGATTCTACAGTAGATTGCTGATTCCACAGCTAATCCTATTACTCTGCAGTGACAGTCAAATGATTAGCCAAATATAATAATAAAATCAATATGCAGGTATCGAAGGAGAAGATATTTGAAGACTTCAACACCTGAAAATCACCTACAGAGGCAGGTAATTAAAAGTTAGCAAAACGAAAGAGGTATAATTCCAACGTATGGACAAAACCATTTCAAATAGAATTTCAAAAGCATAATTTGTATAGTTTGTAAATCATAGCTCCTTAACGTGTAATGATTTAACTTGATGGCTACCTTAACTCCACCATATCTTCCACATTAATCCTAATGGTCTCATAATATATTTCCAAGTTTAACACGTACTTAGTCGTACACCCTCATTACATCCACAAAAATAGTTAATTATGCAAACATGAGCTAATTGAATACGGCTCTCCTCCACCGATATTCCACTCTGTAGCCTTTTTATGAACTCAAAATCATAAACTCCGTTCAGTCTCACAAGTTTTCATGAGTGACACTCCGCCTCCATGCTTGCACACCAAGTTTTATAGTCTTCGGTTCATTTTTCGTTTACACAAGTTTCTACTCCGTAAAACCCTTTTCATTTCATGCTCAGTACTCTCCCCATTTTGTAACCACCAATCTTCTCCACGGCCCTCGTCTATTTTCCACTCACACAACCATTCTGCTTCCGTAAAAATGCCATTTATAGAGGTGTGTTCACAGTGAGAGGGAAGAATGGGTCTTATAGTGAGAACAAAACCCGAAGGAGTTAAATTCATGGAAGGATACTTGTAGCTTAAGAGCACATTAAAGAAGGAAGGATGGTTGCAGTTCATTTAGAAGTTCAAGGGTCATCACAAGGAGGTTACAAAAATGTTTGCCAGATCTTTCAATGGTGTAGAAGTTGAAATTGGAGACATCAAATTTCCAGTGATAGAATCATCAATTGTAGCAGCCACAAAGCTTCCACAGGAAGGAGATATATGGTTTAAGAACAAGGACTTTGATGAAAAGGCCTAGAGGGCCATTCTTTATAATCTAGGTATGGATATATCAATCTTTAAACGAGGAATTCCTATCTCAGCCTTAAAAGATAAGTGGAATAGTCTGTTCTTGATCATTCAGAAATTCATTACATGCAAGGACAGGTATGGCTCCATTTATATGTATCATATTAGATTATTAATGAATTTCTTGGAGAATGAAACTATCAACCTCCCTTGCTTCTTGTATAATAGTTTTAGAAAAATGTCTACTACTGCGCAAAAGAATATAGATGATGTGGAACCTCATCTCTACCATCATGGCCTCATAAAGATCTTGGTTGAAAATCATTTGAAAGAGAGGGAAGATACATGGGAAAAATTCCTAGTTAGGAACTTCTTCCAAGACCCTCCTGAAGTGCCTAAGGGGAGTTCAGCAAAGAAAAGTAGGAGGAAGAGAACAACTTTAACAATCCAAGAAACTCCTACTAGTTTGACAAAGGAAAATAGTGAAGAGGAATTGCCTTCT
Organism: Pinus tabuliformis; assembly: GCA_031772625.1. Lineage (NCBI taxonomy): Eukaryota > Viridiplantae > Streptophyta > Pinopsida > Pinales > Pinaceae > Pinus > Pinus tabuliformis. The sequence goes on from CM062816.1 coordinate 279,861,633, forward strand.
GAAACATTGACTGAAATTATGAAACAAACAAAATAGAAAGGAAAGAGGAAAATTGAAGAAATTTACCAGACTCCTGAGCCTTCATCAGAAGAAGAGAAAGTTCTTTCTAAAAGATTAGTTCATATTAAAAAATAGTCAACTAAAGCAAAACAAAAAGGAAAGGAGAAACAAATCATAGAAAAGGGAGACACAAGCTCACAAGGTCTAAGAAGAAGCTCTAGATTAAAGGGAAAGTTGAGGAAAACGCAAATCAAAGGAGCTCAATTCATAGACCTGGGAGGTGAAACTCCAGATCAATCACCAAAAAGAACTCCACTTGATCAAAGTTCACAGTATTCTACTTCTCCTCAGTTAAACTTTGAAACTAGTCGAAGGAAAGCAACTCCAGAAATTGATCAATCCCAGCAGCAGATATATGATTTCATAGAATCATTGGAACAACAGAAAAGTACAACAAACCAAGGAACTTCATCCAATCAGCCAGGTACAACTCAAGAACTTTGATTTAGTCATTGAAGCAAGAAATTTATGAGCTGGAAGTCTTAAATAGACATATCCAAAGGGAGAATGAAACCTTAAAAGAGCAAAACAAATTGGACAAAGTTATCCACGACAATACCATGTTGCATTTAGGATTATGGAATAAGAAAAATAGAAAACTAAAGAAGAAGAATAGGAGGTTGAGTAGAGCCCTCATTAATCTCAAGTATAGATGTCTTATGATGAAGCCTAGAATGACAGTGATAGCAATAAAGAAGAAGAAGAGGCTGGATGTCTTAGCAGAAGTTTCAAAGCAGATGCATTGAAGGGAGGATTGTTACAATTTTGGTTGCATGAGGACATGCAACATCTTCACAGTGGGGGTATGTTGAGCCCCAAAACTACCTCTCTTCCAAGCATTTTCTTAAACCCTTTCTCTTCTATTTTCCCATGTCAGTGCATCCTAAGCTATCAAAAGTTGTTACATGTTGATTTCAGGAGTGTATTTGAGTGATTTTCAAATTATATCATTGTGTGTGCTATTTTATCTAGGTTTTGTTTATTAGCTATGGAATGTAGCCACTTTCTGCAGCTGACTGGAAATTTCGTAGCCAATTCCATTGTTTTGTAGGTTATAGGTGTTAGTAGGAGGAATGAGACACATGGGCAGCTCAGGACTTGTCCATACATGGATGAGGTCCTACTTACTTAGCCAGATTCGGAAGGAAAGGTCCCAGTCAAAGGGAGGTCAATGGAGAGTTCTATGCCAACTAGAACTCTATTCCTGCACGTAAAAGAAGCTCGAAGCCATTCATGAACTCATGGATCCATTTTTGCCACCTGCATGCTATCTACATAGCGCAATCCAACATCCACCTCGCATAGATTTACTGCTCATGGCAACCAAGAGGTTGAATCCTTGGATTTTGACCTATTCACGTGTCTATCGTTGAAGGAATTCCTCTGAGATACAGTTATCCATTTTCTCTATAAATACCAGCGTTTGCAACGCAAATAGGACATTGTTAATATTGTTGTTATAGTGTTATTTTGTTGTTCTGTAACCGAGAGACATATTACTCTATTTTTATAATACAAGACTTTGTTTTTCACATGGCTGTTTGAGCATGTTTGAAGTAACAACATGGTAGTCCGAAGCAGTGCAGAGGGCCCCTGTGTAGTTGAGGTCCTTCCTTTTGTTTTTGTATAGTTTTTCATGTATATTTTCTCTCATTTGGATTGTATATTTCTCATGTTTTTCTTATGATCTCAATCATTCTAACCTTGTATATTTTTTTGCAACTTGTCAAATTTCTTACTAACACTGATAGGTGCACCTCAAAATAGGTCTTTAAGTCTGGTTATGCTCGAGCTTCTTAGTGTAATTTTTGCATCAAGTGGTGTTATTGAGACTTACTCCCTCTGCTGAACTTTAGTTTTCAATTTCAGTTGTTTATGCTTTTACTTAGTGAGATTTGCTTATTGTTCTAGATAATGTAGATGTCATTTCTTTCACGCTATATATTGATATTTCCAGAGCCTTTAGCTTAACCCCGTTTTAGAAGTTAATTGGCGAGATATTGTGATTATAGGTGAAGTAATTGACTTTTATTTCATTAGTATGCAAGTCGATAATTTAGATGTCATTCCTTTCATGCTATATGATGATATTTCTGGAGCCTTTAGCTTAACCCCGTTTTAGAAGTTAATTGGCGAAATATTGTAATTATAGGTGAAGTAATTGGCTTTGCTTTCATTAGTGTGCAATTAGATAATTTAGATGTCATGTCTTTCATGCCATATGATGATATTTCCAGAGCCATTATCTTAACCCCATTTTATAAATTAATTGGCGAAATATTTTGATTATGGATGAGATTATTGACTAACCATTAGTTTCAAGTTTCTTTACTTTCTGGTTTAAGTTGCAGTAGTTCATTAGATTTCAATTCTGCAATTAGGATGGACAGCAAAGATAGTAATATCATTTTCACTACTTCATCTGTAGTTTAGTTTATGTAGCTACATGTTTACACTCTTATTCAAGTTCTGATTTTGTAGACAGCATGTTTTAAGATCTCTTAAGTTCATAGTTTGGAAATTATCATAATAAACAAGAGGATAAACCTTGTCTTCAACTCTACATCCACACTTGATCTTTAAAAATTATTCTTAAACTTTTTCTTTAACAACAGATTAGGATTTCCATTGAGTTAAACCACTTTAGGATAACAATAGAACACAAGCCCCAAAACAAGATAAAACTGAAAACAGTGAGGTAAGAAAAGGGTTGTCTATCACATACAGTGCACTATACTTCATTAGTTTACGACTCCCGGATCGATAACTTATGTAGTAGTTTAGGACACACTAAATTGACTAAACAAGCATCCCAGGCTAAGTTACATAAGAGGCTACTTCAAAACTCTAAAAGCTACCAACTTCAAATTCCACTTCCCACTAATTCTTCACTACTAGCTTGAACTCATCCATGAAGGAGATATTTATAAGAGGAGGAGCCTTGATAAGAGATGCGAGAAAGAGCTTAGCCCTTTGGGAGGTTGCATAAAGGGTGGAACAACCATCCTAAAGGAGGGAGTCGAGCTCATCTGATCCAACAACCAACCCCAGGACTACTCATGGATAATTTGTTAAAACAAACTCGCCAAAAGTAGATCATCGCGAGTGAAATGCAGAGACTGAGTGATGATGTCACTAGGCTTAGTTAAATCTTGGCCATCTTCACAGCTGGTATAACTGATGACCCACGATGACCCAAAAACATAGGTAAAAAAGTGTATGTTCCAACAGTAATGAACTAAGGTATTCTTCCTGAGATGACAAGGAAGACACTGACACATATTTTGCAACATGACACAAAGCAGATGTCAATAACACGAACTGACAATGTCCAGGATCAGGGAATGCTGGGTCGATGACAAAATATTGTGCAACGATAAGTGATAGGTTTGGCCTTTTCTCAGCTAAAATTTTAAAATTTTCCTTTGCTTTGGGGTCGTCACCTTTTATTTAATGATAGTCGCGAAGATAGTCACATCTATGCTATCTAATTAGTTGCACCTTCTATTATTTGGCACGATTAAATCCACTCACAATCGTGAAGGGCTCTGAAATAGGCTCATCACTGTTTTCTAGTGTACTCTTGTGACGACGTCGCAAAGTAGCTAGTTAGGGGGTGCGACCTTTCATTGTCGACACATGTTGTCAGTTTGACGCTCACGAAGATTCCTGTAGGTTTTAATTTTGAAGTTCTATTTGTTGATTGGCTAGTTTGTCCTATCCTTCTGAGCTTGTCTTTTGCCTATTTCTTGTCTGTCAAATTGTTGTTTGCTAGAATACTTGACTCTTGGTTTCATTCCCTTGAGATTTTTCCCTTTGAACTGTGTGAGCTGTTCACCTTAGGGTTTCTTGAAGCATTAGATTTTTCTTGGGTTGCTCATTCGTTTGGACCTTTGAGCTGTGTTTGAAATGATCCCTTGTTTTATTTCAGGATTTTCCTTATTGACCGTTCTTTCATCTTCCTGATTGGTATGTGATGTTTGGTTGCCAACAATTTCAAGTCTTGTTTGTTTGGTTTCCTTCCATCACTTTGGCATAGATGACATTGCTTCCTAGACAGTTAGAAAGCTTTCAAGTTTTTGCAAAAAGAAACATATTCTTTGTTTTGATTATTTGATTAGTTTATGAGCGCAATGTTTCTCTTCACTTATTAAATGATTTCATTTGAAAAGGACTTAAAACTAGAATTGTTTTGAGTTTTACATTTTGTTTCTTGTCATATATTCGAAAAATCAAAATATCGCATTCATTTTGCATTAGGAAATGAGAAAAATCATTTGCATTAGCAAATTCTTGACATTTAGACGTTGAAAAGCAAAGGATGTATTTTTCATTTTATTAATTACATTGCTTGCAAGTTAGTGAAAGATAGAAGCAATTCTCTTTCCTCTTGATTGGTTTGCTTGTGAAATAATGAAAAGTACCATTGTTGCATTTGCTTGCTTGTTGCTTTGATTACTTTGAAATGAACCTCTCACTTTTCTTTAGTTAGTTTTCCATTGAAAAGAAATGGTTTCTTTACTCATTTAGTTGCATTCTAGGAGCTTTGGAAGATACATTCGGTAGGGCCTTGAAACTAAGATTTAATTCAAGATAAACTGCTAAATTTTAATGAATTAATCCAAAATGCAATGGAACTTAACACTCGTATATCTAGAGGTCTAGGCTAGAGACGTGTTCTAGCATTTTTAAACCTAGTGGTTGGTGTTTTCACCAAGGTGGGGTGATTCCTCCTTTTGTGATTCGATAAGTGCTAGTATGGACTTGGTCCCTGTACCATCACGTATATGATAGGAGACCTCACTAGGTTGCAATCCTATTATCCACAAGAAGCTGAGTCGGCCATCTTGTAAACATGATACACAAAGCACAAAATTTGGGGAGATTGCCTACTCATACTTCTTGGTTCGCTAGGAGGTATTTTGCAGTTCATGATTTGTCTAGTAAACCTTTTTCCTAGAGTTCCAAAGCATCCATTTGATCCTTTTGACTCATTAAACTTAAAAGATCATTCAAGCACTTGTCCTTTCGAGCTCATTTCTAATTGGAAGTGATAGAGTAACCTTTCATCATTTTCTCGACTCTTAAAACATGAGAAGGTAAAGTTTTGTTTTAGTGTTCTAAAGTCAACTTCCCACAAAATATTCCTGGTTAAAGTTGTCTTCCTTGGTACTTCTTTAGAGTCAATTCCAATGGCAACATTTTCAGAGTCTACCAGTCAATGGTTACCCTCAAAAGGGAATCCTAGTCCCTTTCTTTATTTTGGAAATGCTGGTGCTCCTTATATGGCAACGTTGTCCCTCCCTCGGTTAACTATTGGTTTACCTGTTTGTCTATTTTCAACTTGAGTGATCCCAAGTGTCCCAACTCCTACCCCACCATCTCCTTAATTCGAATCACATCGCGATGATTCTAATGTTGATCCCTTGACTTCTTCCCATATTTCTTCACCTTCCTTCTACTTCACCTGGTGAAAGTTTCAAATCTAGTAATCAGGAGGCTACGAAGAAGAAGAAGAAGTCAGCTAAGAAAGAGGCTAACTGTGCTAATGTTACTCCAAATGCACCTCCAATAAGCGAACCTTTTGTTCCTCCACGGATGTTCAAATTCATTTGCAAGCTATGTAAGGGTGACTATCTCCTCCAATATTGTCCTAAAATTCCTAGAGCCTTAGAGGTATTGTCTCAAAATCTGGATCGACCATCCCGATCGACCTCTGAAGATCATGTCAATGCTACACTCTTGGCTAGCAATGGTAAGAAGAAAGGGAAGATTAGATTCCCCTGTAGGCTATGTGAAGGAGAGCATCTTCTTCACCTTTGCCCTCTTATGGATAAAGCTTCCAAACTTTTGGAAAACTTTACAGCTCCTCAACCCAACTCCCTGTTGGTTGTCATAGGCTTTCTTCTAACCCTCTCCTAGTTGGTAAAGAGATTGACTTGGGTTCATCTCTTGTTTGTCCTGCTCTTCCTAATCAAGACTCTTCTGTGTCTATTCCCGACCAACCATTGGTCGAAAAGAGTGTCGACTTGGCTCTGCCACCAGTTGCTCACTCTATTCTGGAGGAGCATAGTGATCTTACTTCTCGTGTTCTTCTCATCTCGTCATATTCTCATGAACTAAAGAGTGACCCTCCTGTCCTGGTTGTTTAGGAGAGTCCTTCTCTTATTCCTGCACAACATCGAGGCAATCATATGATACACCCTGCCAAGTAGTTTTGTTGTTTCTTTCGATTGGAGTCACTTGACTGCTTATCACCTCCCATATTATATTCCTTTCTAGATCACAGTACAAGCCTATAATATGGTATTACCTAGCACTATATTAGATGAAGATGCATCTGTTAGCATAATGTCTTCTACTATTTGCCAGGCTTTGGGCTCCCCACAGCTTGTGCCGATCACCCAGAATCTATCGACTTTCAAGGGAGGAACCAGTCAACCTTTAGGGATCCTTTTGACATTCCCTATTACATTAGGAGGAATGATCATCTTTATAGATGTGATGGTAGTCCAAGGTCCATTAGATTTCAAACTCCTCCTTGGACGTGACTATGTTTATGTCATGGGAGCTCTTATTTCTTCATTTTTCCATGTGGTTTGTTTTCCACATAAAGGGAGAATAGTGACCATTGATCAATTGTCATTCATTAGTCACCAGGCATCTCCTTTACAACCATCATTCCCTATCAGCTATTATTTGCAAGTAATAACTTCCCAGCCATAGGTCATTTGTGTGGTTACCTGTTTTGTCTTCGCATTTATTGATGATCACATAGATGGTATACTACATATTGACTTGGGGCATTGGAACCCGATCTGTGTTTGGTACCAAATGACATGTATTCCTCCCAGAGCATGGTCCTTTCATCTTGTGAAGACCTCTTGGGAACCATGTTCTCATATGGTCCATGAATAGTTGTATGAGGATAGTTCTTGGTCATGTGTCAACCTCGTTCAAAAATGAAACAAAGTGTGTGAGCATAGTTTTTGTCTTGTGTGAAGCTCGTTAGAAAATGAAACAAGGAGTTGTGAGCATATTTTTTGTCTTGTGTCGAGCTCATTAAACAATGAAACAAGGGTCTTGAAGATATTTCTTTTACTATGTCAACCTCATTAAAAAATGAAATAATTCCCTTTCCAAATCGATTCTTTGATTAAGATCTCGTAAAATCCCAGTCGAGTCTTTCGAAGATCTCACAAGTGAACCTTGATTCCATTCACCTAATTGACTGAAGTGAAGATTGGGGGTCATGTACCTCGATTTGAGTAATTATGTTGGGGGCATGAAAAATTATAGCAAGCATAGGTTTTTTCATTTCAAGCTTGTGTAAACATGAAACCGAATCCAAGAAGAGTTCTCCATGGTTCAAGCTTGTGTAAGAATGAACCCATGCCTGATTCACATCTCATGATTGATGTTTTAACCAACTAATTTTTGGTAGATGAGACTTGGCTGTTTCATTCCATCACCACCATCTCTTTGGCCGATCATATGCTTTCACTTGGTTGTTTTTCCTTTACTGAGGGACTGCAAGGATGAGTGGTTTTATTAGCCAGCCTCTTGACCATCACATGTTTTGAGTAGTTCCACCATTTCTTGAACTAGTTTCTACCCTTTATACCACTCGTTCCTTCAGGACGAGTCACCTTTAAGATCTTTTCTGTCTTGTAAAAGATGAAAATATTGTCGAGTATTCTGCCCTTTTTGACTCGTTAAAGAGAATAAAAATGCGGTGGTCCACTTTCAGCTCTACTCCGACCCTTTCAAAATGAAAATATGGCTAAGCCCTTATCCTTTCACACTCATTAACGGATGTGAAACGTCATGTGCCCAGTATAGGTTTACCCCTTTTTTGGGCTGGGAGGCACTGTTTACAAAAAAGGTACCCTTTGGCTGAAATGGTCAATTGGTTCTCTCAAGTATTGTTTTCTACCTTTTCGGGCTCAAGAGACACAAATGTGCGAAAAGGGACCTTTGTATTTTTCTTTTCCGTTTCTTTTTCAAACTCTCTAAACATGAAAAAGATACTGAGTTACACCTTTGTCGGACTCGTTAAACTATTAAACGACATTGGATTTGTCACCATGAAGAAAATGAGTTTCTCCTTCCTAGGGCTCATTTAACTTACTAAGAAGGATTCTTCCGAAGGATGAACTTATAGTGCAAGCATACGCTATCCCCTTCAAGCTTGTGTTTCAAAAAATAATTGGGGTACTCGCCAGAAATGGTGGGGGAAAATTTGGAAGTATTCTGTCGGTTGTATTAATTATTACGACAGCTTGTCACTCTTGAACATCGACACTCTTTATGCTTCGTGTTTGTTTGGGATATCCTCACTTTATTGTTGGCCTTCAGGGTTTTGGGTTATCCATTTTGCCCCATTCCATCTGATCCTTACTGCATCATCATCACCTTTGATCCCTTGGTACCAAAATGCTTCTAAACTCTGGAGTCGTGTCGTCAATATGTTCGAGAGCTTAACCCTTCTGCATTTTGAATCATTATGCACTTTCCTAATATTCTATGCCTCATCCACATTCATCTTGTTCCTTTGTCTCATGCCAATGATGTGGGAAACATTATGGCCCTCCTTCGATCGATCGCTTCCTGTCGACTTCAGCTCATTATCCAGGAAGTTGATCTAGAGACTCTGTTGTGGGGAAAAGTATCCGACTCGGAATGACCCTATCCCTACTCTAAGTGTGATAGTTCCTTAGCAACAACTGAAAGTAAAGCTTTGATATTTTTCCTTTATGAAAGTACAGAGAAGGAAGAAAAGATTGACCAACCGATGTCTTTCGCTTTTGTCGATCCTGTCTTCTCTCTTTGCCTCTTGTTCCCAGCTCCTTGCTCCTTTTGCCAGCCCAGCTACACAAAGATCCTGCAAAAACAAGAGAGGGAAACTACAAGAAACATGTACTCATAACTGATGCATGGATTAGAATGGATCAAATATACAGATAAAAACAATACATCATTGCAATACAAGTATATAGGAGAACACCAAAAGCTTTATTGATAGAAGATAAAGGTTCTGAGAAGGTTACAACCATAAATGGCTCCAATCCAGCAGCACCTCCCCAGCAGCAAGAAATCTCCTCTTCTCCTCTATAAAAGCAATCACCCAATAACTCTAACTGTAAACCAACAACACTTCCTTACTTTGCACAAAATTCTAGCCTCCCTAGACCTCATGAGAGAGTTCTATATATAGGGTAGAAGGAGAAAGGATGAGTCAGCTTGAGACTGACATAAAGCTGCCTTGTGTCCTCTCCCTCTTCAGTTAAACTTCAGTTCTTGAGTCCACTTGGAGATCCTTGCTTCCACATGGAGATCAAGTACCTCTTACTCATCATAGGGCGAATTCCTTGAACCAAGTGTCAGTTTGGAAGCTTCCTGGGCAGTTGACACCTTGCAGAATGACTGTGCCACTTGGCCAATCTCGCCCAGCGCAGGTAGCCTTCATTGGTTTTGACTTTCAGCGCAGGTACAAGGAGGAGCAGTTGACATTCAGCGTAGATGCTCAGTGGAGCAGCTGACATGATCCAAAAATAGCCTGTTTTTGAGTGTTTTCAGGTGGAGAACTGATAGGAAGTGCTGTGGTTTGCTGACCTTGTTCCTCTAGGGGTAAGAAAAACATGTTTAGGGACTTTGGATCCCTGTAATTATCGACATTTCATGCTCCATGCTGCGAGGCACAAAAATGTCTATAACAGTTGCCCCCTAAAGTATGAGGCCGTTTATCGGGTGAAATGCTTTATCCAGAGGGTCTGAAGTTCATTCAAGTGCTGAGAGGTGCCCTGTAATACAATACAATACAATACATTATTTTTCATTCTGCTTTCATGATCTAGCTGAGGCGGGCATTCCCATGCTCAGCTTTATAAATACATTTTGGTACATAGAACAGACGATCGTCTGATGGTAGACTGATAATTTTCTGCTGAAATTATCCTCCTTTGAGTAGGATGATCATCTGCTGCAATGATGTACATGACAAATGCTTTTATATTTCCTGAATATGTATCGCAACCCGGATGGATGAAACTAGATCCGGGGTCTTCAAACTCGTTCGATCTTCACTCTAAGTACAAGTCGATCCATGTGAGAATTTCGCTGAAGTCGAACATGGAAAGACATCGCTTGATTACCGGTCAATGATGAAAACCGTTAACAAGCGCGAGAGGAATCACCGATAATGATAATGACCCTCAAGGTACTGCAGTACAATTCACGTGGCGTGAATAAAGGACTTGGCGTCGAACGCCACGCAAAATCTTCTGGTCGAAGGTCATTGATGTATACCTGTCGCCGGAAGTGAGAAACTTGCCATTGAGGCATGCAAGCTTCAAAGTACTGATGGGGTTGTTCCTAGATCAACTTCTTGGATAATGAGCTGAAGTCGACAAGAAGCGATCCGTCAAAGGAGGGCCTTAATGAATCCCACATCAATGACACGGAACGGAGCTAATGATTTTAGTGGAGGTGAAAACAAACTGTGACACATGATTCAGGGTGGCGATCATGAATGGATGAAGGATAATGTATGGCAGTGGATGGGACACGGTTGACACTTTCAGAATGACCTCTCTTGAACATATAACGACACTGATGCGATGGATCGGTAGCATTACCCCAAAATGTGGATGGTTTGGCGAAGACCATGGTGATGAGACCGGTGAATGAAACAACCCAACCCGATGTGGTACGGAAGAAAAGTGTCATGTTCAAGAGCGACTTGCTACCATTAAGCTTCGATGTTCTCCCAATTTTTCCCCAGTCATTTCTGACCAGTACCTCTTTATTTTTGTCAAGCTTGAGGAGGATAACATATGCTTGTTCTATAACCTGCCCTTCGGGCAAGCCCATCGCTATGATTTAACGAGCTTAGCGATAGGGAAACTCGTTCTCGTCTAAAGACAAGTTTGTCGCTATTTAATCATTTTAACGAGTCTAACGACAAGGAAAACTCGGTCCTTTTCATTTTTAGAGAGTCTGAAAAGGTACAGAAAGTTAACTCCATAATTCCTTTTTCGTCATCTAATCCCTTAAGTCCGAAAAAGTATAAAACAATACAGAAGGGATGGGTGTTCGGTACTTTTAACGAGCCGAACAAGACAAGCGCTCGATCTTTTTGTGTAATAATCCCTCAGGTCCAAAAAGATTAAAGTCTAAATGAGGGATAGCTCTTCCGGTCCTTTTAATGAGCTGGAAGGCCAAAACTCGGCAAACTTTTCATATTTTACGAGTCTGAAAAGAGCTCAAAGAGGACTCGTCTTTTGAGGAACGAGTGATGAACAGGGATAGCAACTGATTCCAGGTACAAGTTGGAATTTTCCAATCACGGCAGTGTCACAAGGATGGCTAGGTGAAATCACTCTTCGCAGATGTTCCTCAAAATGGGTAAACACACAAATGGAAGTGAATGATCGGCCAAATGACGGTGGAGGTGACGGTGCACAAACACGACCAAGGCTTTTATGGCTGATGAATTTACGATCTCAAAAGGGTATTTACCGGTTCATTTTTTCTGAATGAGCTTGAACTCTAAAGGAAAGCCTGCTCATAAACTTATGTTTATTTTTTAACGAGCATGAACTATGCGCTAAAACTGCTCGGATCTTGCGTTTATTTTTTAACGAGCATGAACTATGTGCTAAAACTGCTCGAAATACCAGTCATAAAATAAGAATGCCTCCTCTAAGGATCCATTTTTTATAGAGCTTGCGCCTTACCACAGCTATGCTCCAACTCATCCTTCCTTTATGTAAGGTCGGAAAATAGTTAATCTTAAAACCAGATAAATAACCGCCCCTAGCTTGCACTCCAGAAGGTTTGCATGCCCCCTGGTATAGGGTAGGATTTCGAGGCTGCCCCTCCTCTCCCCCACCTCTGCTTTTCTTTGGGTGTTCACAGCTACTTGTCATCTTGCTAATCTAATGTTAACGATACTAGTCTTCTCGTTATTCTAAGGGGTCTTACGCGGTACTCAGTCTTCCCGTCGGCCCACCTTTTAACGAACAGCTATTTGTGACAAGAGAAGAACACTACTCAAAGACAAAACATTGGTATTATTGAGGGAGGCTTGCCTCTTTCTTATTATCCGAAGAGGGTTCTACTTGCTGGCGCAAATCAATCTCTTTCTTCGGCGATGTCTATCATTAGGTTACTCAAAGATGGTTACCCTATGTCACAACAATAGAATCTCTTTCTTTGGAGGCTGCCCCTACTTATCCTTCAAAACATTTGTTTTAATGGGTGAGGATTGCTTTTCCCCAAAGATGGTTACTGCTTGTCGCAATAAGGGAATTCCTACTTGGGCATTGCCCACCTCTTTAGACAAAGGTGAATGACTCTTTTGCCAAACACATAACTTTAACAAAAGAATACTATTCCAGAACAACCCCTCTTCCATCCACGGACGGGGTACGGACTAGTCATATTCTTCTGCGGAAATTCTACCTTATACCCAGGGTTTCTTCTGCCCGAAGCAGACCAGGGTGCATGCCCCCTGGGTTCCAGTCTTTCTTCCCGAATCACTCGCACTCATCGGGAAGGAGGACTGGGGGCGGAGGCAAATCTTGTGTGAACAGACCATTTAGGAATGGTATTTGACTATTTGCGATGCGAGATCCCGGAAATGAAAGTTGGTCTACGAGCTTGACCATCCTTCCTTCGTGTGGAAAACACATTACTCTAAAGAGTGAGGAGACTATCGCTCCCATGCAATAAATATAGTCACGTCCAAGGAGTAGGTTATAATCCAAGGGTCCTTGGACGACCATCACGTTCAAATTAACAGTCTTCCCTTTCAATGTAACAGGCACATTGGGGAGGATTCCTAATGGTCGACTGGTTCCTTTATCAAAACCTGAGAGATTTCTTAACTCAGGTAAAAGCACCGGGGAACCCAGTGCTTTCCAAGCAACAGAGGAAAGGATACTCACAGACACCCCTTCATCAATGATAGTACTAGCCATGATCATTCTATAGATCTGGACAATGATTCTGAATGGTACACTGGCTGGTAACCGGGGTCTGCCTAGTTGTTTCCAATCAAAGGATACAACCAGGTTGCTTGGTGGTGGGACCAAATATACGGCCGGATATGACCCTGATGATGTTCCTTCCTGCGATAAAGGAATGGGCGCATTGCCCTGACGCTCATCAGAGTCGGTGCTGATGAAAAGAACCTGGATGGTGTCACCCTTATTCTCTTCAGTGAGGGTGTCGCATGAAGATGACTCTTCGGCGACGGTGTCATTTGAAGATGAAACTTCTGAAGGTAGAACCGGGTCAACTTCCGTATCGACCTTTGGACTTTCGTCCGGTCTGGATTCAGTAGGTTCATTTTCAGTGACTGACGCTTCAGTCGACCACTTGAGCGGGCCAGCTGTATTTTCAACCAACGAAGGACTTGGCACGAGTTTTTGGATCCAGGAGGAAGTTTTACCAGTGAAACCGGACGATCTTCCAAAACTCTCTTCGCTTCGTCTAAGAAGGGACAATGGTGGATGGCATGACTGCCTTCACACAACTTACAGGGGAATCTTACTCCCCCTTTTTGTCTTGATCCTTCACTTTCGCTGGTTGATGGAAAGCCATCAACCTGATTGTCAGAGGTTGATGCCCCCGAATTGTGCAGACGAGGGGACCAGTCCCTTAGTATTCGGGGAATACAGGGACAATCTCTGTGGAAATGGTCTCCTCTACATATGACACATGGCGATTTAGGCCCGGTCTGTGCAGTGGGTGGGTTTTCATCAGATGTCTTTTGCTTGCCCCCAGTCGCCTTAGGCTCCTTCTTCTTCTTTTCTTTCTTCTTCTTTTCCTTCTTCTCCTTGGGAGGCTGACTTTTGCCGGCTCTACCTTGCGAAGATGAAGGATTGGAGGAAGAGTTATCAGAAGTAGAAGGCTGGTGGGCAGCTCTAGACTGATCTAACAGTTGACTCGATTGATCAGGAACCATGGTGGCCTGAACTACATTGGTCGACAACAGCCAAACTGGCAGGCCTATTGTCAGTCCTGGAAGCGACAATGTGGCCATATGGGGCGCACCAACTTCTCCCCAAGAGGAGAAAGGACTAGGATTTCCATCTTGTGGACTTCCTTGGTTGGGGCGTTCCATATTCTCAACTCACAGATCAACGCGGGAATAAGAGGTGATTATGTTCCGTTTAAAATGAATTTTATAACGACGCTTTATTAGACACAACTTTGCTTTTTCATGTTTTAAGAGTCGAGAAAAAGCTAAAGATGACTCTAGTCGCCTTCGATGTATTAACGAGCCTGAAGTGACAAATGCTCGGCTGGACTTTTTCAGTTATAGAGTTTGAAAAAGGCCAAAAGAAACTGCTCTGGAGATCTAGGCAGAGGGTGTGCCAAACCTTTCGCGAAACCACAGAATACGTTTTACGGTATGGGTGGTCGATCTTCGTGAATGCTGTGTTCACTGCATCGCGATCAGTAGGGCGGCCGACACGGCTTCTTAAGGATAAAGGCTTTATTCCTATAGGGGTCTCCCAATATACTCGACGGTACGCGGGAGCACAAATCCGTATTGATACTTATCGCTTCACCGTGGAGGAATCACCCAACCACTCAACGCTAAGATATCACGTTTAACGACGCCGGAACACGTCTCTAGCTTAGACCTCTATGTGTTTGCGTTATGTTTCAATGCGTTGTTATGTAAATTCAATTCATTTTAATGTTGATCTTGCTTAGCAGTTTGCCTTTAAGGATCACCACGAGATGTATATATACAACTTCCTAAATGCAACCTAAGATGAGAAGCAAAACTTTTCAATCTTTCAACTTTGAAAACCTTAATCTACTGAGGGAAAAGAAAGACATCAACTTTTCACACATATCATAGAACACACACTAAATGCACTTTTTCCTAAATCAACATGCAAACTGTCAATAATGCACATGCACAATGCAGATATTTCTTTTCTTTATCCTTAATGTTGATGTAAGACAAAAAGGAAACTGTTGTGTAACTTTGAATCTAATTTCAAGCGGAAGTAAACAAGCTTGTCCAAAATCAAAAGACACCTTAAGATTGACTTGTTTAGACACTGGAAATGTATAGGTTCAAACCACAAGATGAAAAACAAACAAACTCAAACAGCCATGAACAGTAATAAAACTAGCTCTTAAGATCACAAAGACACTTTTACAGTTCAGGATCTAAGAGGCCACAGCTATACTGGTTTGCTTTTCACAATGGGAAACTGTAACTGAAACAAGAAATACTGAAAGAACAATCACAGTTTCATCACACAACTGAGGCAGAATAATGTCAAGGAAAGTTGGTTTACAGCAAGTACAAATGACAAGCAATCAGCAGCAAAATAACAGTGAAAACAGGGCCAAGACTCAGTGGGAAACCTCAGGAAGACATAGCCTAACTGGTTCAGCGCAGGCTCTGGTCTGTCAAACTGACTCTCAGCGCAGTTCCCGAAGGGAGTACCTGCGCTGAAATGCAGACTGCCTTTGGGCAGCCTGCACTGAGACACAAGAGTTGCGTTTACAAGGGTTTCCGGGTCATAAAAAGCTCAAAAATTCACTGTTTTTGCTGAAATAAAAAGCTATAGGTCAAGTACAAGCTAAGGGATGATCAAGAGGATGAAAAGCTATCACAAAGAGCACAAGAGTCCTTGTGGATCAGCTCTTCAAATCATAAACATGCTCAGAAACTGAGCCAGAGCAGCTGCCCTCTACTTTGCAATTGAAGGACTCAATTGCAGTTCGATTTGGTGCTCTCTTTGTTTATGAGATGAATAGCAAGAAACACAATAAACCAACAAGATACTAGGCTCCCCAGTGGAGTCACCAGTTTGTTGTGGGGAAAAGTATCCGACTCGGAATGACCCTATCCCTACTCTAAGGGTGATAGTTCCTTAGCAACAACTGAAAGTAAAGCTTTGATATTTTTCCTTTATGAAAGTACAGAGAAGGAAGAAAAGATTGACCAACCGATGTCTTTCGCTTTTGTCGATCCTGTCTTCTCTCTTTGCCTCTTGTTCCCAGCTCCTTGCTCCTTTTGCCGGCCCAGCTACACAAAGATCCTGCAAAAACAAGAGAGGGAAACTACAAGAAACATGTACTCATAACTGATGCATGGATTAGAATGGATCAAATATACAGATAAAAACAATACATCATTGCAATACAAGTATATAGGAGAACACCAAAATCTTTATTGATAGAAGATAAAGGTTCTGAGAAGGTTACAACCATAAATGGCTCCAATCCAGCAACACCTCCCCAGCAGCAAGAAATCTCCTCTTCTCCTCTATAAAAGCAATCACCCAATAACTCTAACTGTAAACCAACAGCACTTCCTTACTTTGCACAAAATTCCAGCCTCCCTAGACCTCATGAGAGAGTTCTATATATAGGGTAGAAGGAGAAAGGATGAGTCAGCTTGAGACTGACATAAAGCTGCCTTGTGTCCTCTCCCTCTTCAGTTAAACTTCAGTTCTTGAGTCCACTTGGAGATCCTTGCTTCCACATGGAGATCAAGTACCTCTTACTCATCATAGGGCGAATTCCTTGAACCAAGTGTCAGTTTGGAAGCTTCCTGGGCAGTTGACACCTTGCAGAATGACTGTGCCACTTGGCCAATCTTGCCCAGCGCAGGTAGCCTTCATTGGTTTTGACTTTCAGCGCAGGTACAAGGAGGAGCAGTTGACATTCAGCGCAGATGCTCAGTGGAGCAGCTGACATGATCCAAAAATAGCCTGTTTTTGAGTGTTTTCAGGTGGAGAACTGATAGGAAGTGCTGTGGTTTGCTGACCTTGTTCCTCTAGGGGTAAGAACAACATGTTTAGGGACTTTGGATCCCTGTAATTATCGACATTTCATGCTCCATGCTGCGAGGCACAAAAATGTCTATAACAGACTCCTTTCTAGTACCTTGGAGCTTGCATGCCTTAATGGCAAGTTTTTCGCATTCAATGATGAGCTTTCATTATTGGCCTTCGATCAGATGATTTCATGGGTGTTTGAATTTATATCATTCTTCATACTTCATGAATTGTACTAGCAGTACCTTGAGAACCATTGACATTACTACTAGTCTCTCTCGCACTTGTTAACAGTTTACATCATTGATCGACAATCAAGTGATTTTCTAGTAAGCTCGACTTCAGCACATCTATTCACATATTCGAATTTGTACCTTGATCGGGTTGCGATTCAAGACCCTGGGCTCAGATTACAGAAGTCTAGGTTGCATGGATTTCTTCATGATTGTATACATGACTCTTTTGATTGGATGGATGTGACCATACTTGAGTCTTTCATATGGTCCTTTTGATTGGATGGTTGCTTCCATACCAAAGATCATTTATGTTTATCTTCTGGATGGCTACGGCCATGCCTTATGCACTTGTATTTCCTTTCACTATGTACTCATGTATCAGAGATATCAGTTCTACTTGCATTTGTAGGTTCTCCGCAACAACATCCTGTTTCAGTTATGGATTCGTAAAGCATTTAACCCCTCCAACTCTCTTAGCCTTCATGCTTTAGGGGGCATTTGTTACATAATATTTTTTCATCGACCCCACATTCCCTGATCCTGGACACTGCCAGTCCGTGTTATTGACATCTATTTTGTGCCATGTTGCAAAATATTCTCAGGAAGAATACCTCAATTCATTACTCCTGGAGCAGACCCTTTTTTACCTATGTTTTGGGTCATCGTGGGTCATCAGTTATACCACTTGTGAAGATGGCCAAGATTGAACTAAGCCTAGCGACGTCGTCACTCTGTCTCTGCATTTCACTCGCAACGATCTACTTTTGGTGAGTTTGTTTTAAGAAATTATCAATAAGCAGTAATGGGGTTGGTCGTTGGATCAAATGATCTTGGATCCCTCCTTTAGGGTGGTTGTTCAACCCTTTGTGCAACCTCCCAAAGGGATACGCTCTTTCTCCCATCTCTTACAGAGGATCCTCCTCTTATAAATATCTCCTTCATGGCTAAGTTCAAGCTAGTAGTGAAGAATTAGTGGCAAGTGGAATTTGAAGTTGGTAGCTTTTAGAGTTTGGAAGTAGTCTCTTATGTAGCATAGCCTAGGATGGTTTTGAGTGGAGTTGGCTTGATTGTATGAGTGTCCTAGCATCATAATTTTTACTTTTGGGTAGGAGAGAGAGTTATTCATCCTCTTGGGAGACACTTCATAAGTGAATGCTTGCGAAGACATGCTAACAAGACCCTTCAAGGAGACCTACAATGTCAAGGAATGGTTGTAAGTTTTACTTCAGTTCAGATTACTACAAATCAATAGTTTATTTCCTATATATTATGTCAAATTTCATATTGATAGCTTGAAGTTCCTTGACCCTTTAAGTATATCATTTTTGTCGTATTCTGTTATGTTTGTTGCTATTATCTGTGTGTTGTTTTCAAGTACAGAAGTGATTAGAAGAACAAAAGCTGGAGCAACAAAACGAAAATTTCATCAAATGAGGATATGAAGGTAGGCCTTCATGACATCGACTATCTAAGGAAATTTTCTTTGGTATTGTCTTTGTTGTGACTAGACCCACTCTAGGGCTAGAGGGGTTGCCTCTCTCCGCAGAGGGAGCTTGCCTGCATCACAAGCCTACCTTCAAATACCTATTTGATGAAGTTCTCGTTGTCTTGCTCCAGCTTTTTTTCTTCTAATCACTTATGTACCTGAAAACAACACACAGAGAACAACAATGAACATAATATAATATGACAAAAACGATCTACCTAAAGTGTTAAGGAATTTCAAGCTATCAATATGCAATTTGACATAAGATATAAGAAATAAACCATTGGTTTGTATTAATATGAACTGAAGTAAAACTTACAACCATGCCTTGATGTTGTAGGTCTCCTTGAAGGGTCCTGTCAGCATGTCTCTACAAGCATTCACTTATGAAGTGTCTCCCAAGAGGATGAATAACTCTCTCTACTACCCAAAAGGTAAAATTATGATGCTAGGACACTCATACAATCAAGCCAAATCCACTCAAAAGCATCCCAAGCTAAGTTACATAAGAGGCTACTTCCAAACTGTAAAAGCTACCAACTTCAAATTCCAGTTCCCACTTATTCTTCACTACTAGCTTGAACTCAGCCTTGAAGGAGATATTTATAAAATGAGGAGCCTCCATAAGAGATGGGAGGAAGAGCTTATCCCTTTGGGTGGTTTCACAAAGGGTGGAAAAACCATCCCAAAGGAGGGAGTCAAGTTCATCTGATCCAACAACCAACCCCATGACCACTCATTGATAATTTGTTAAAACAAACTCACCAAAAGTAGATTGTCACGAGTGAAACATAGAGATAGAGCGATGACATCGTTGGTGTTCTAATTGCACTGTTAGATGTATTTATGTCTCCTCTAAGATGGTATCATCTTCGTCTAGGAACAGGAATGAGAGGTCGTTTTCTTTCCCATGCACTAGGGAGTTTTTTGAGCCTTTAGCTGGGGTCACAGTTTTTACAAACCTACATTCTCTGTATAGCCTCCTTTGCTTGCCTCCAAAAGTGGGATTAATGGCATAAGTCAAATCTTACTTGATATATCCCCCCACCTTGGAACCCCAAGATCTCGATAAGAGCATGCCGAACCGAGGGGGAATGCCTGCCACTACTATGTTCATTACCACGCTCTTCACAAGGATATGAGTCTGGTTTACCACAAAATCCTTTATCATTCCCAAGCATTTTACCCTCTTAGAGTTAAAGGAGTACAGGTAATTGTAGGTCTTGGTGATGTGAAAGCCCAATTGTTCCATCATTGCTAGGTGCATGAGGTTGTGTGAGGCTCTGGAATCCAACATGCAATTATGAAATAAGAGGTCATGTATTACAAAGGTCACGTAGAAGGGTGTAGTATAAGGATCAAGTTCTTCCATATGAGGCCCAAAAACAACCATTGGCCTTTCCTCTTGAAGGTTTAAATTGTCATGGATTGGTACTGAGGTGGATGGATGCATGAATTGAGAGACTTGAGCTTTATAAGTAGGATTATTTAGAAGCTCAATTAGAGGAACAAGAATATTTACCTTTTCAATCTCCTTCTGAAGATTGAATGTAGGTTGGACTTTTTATATACCTCCTGGATTTGCTCCTTCTTCCTTACCACTAGCAGTTTTTAGCTGAACATGTGCCTCCTTTTCTAAGTGTCCCTTGGAACTATTGATTTCCTTATTAGAGGGCACTTTTATCTTGGAAGGGTAAGGATTTAGCTTACCTTTCCCTTTACCTAGTACGAGGGGAATAACCTGGGGAGTAGTTGCCTCTTGTTGTTTTGGTTCTCTTGAACTCTTCTTTGAAGATCTCAGATCATATTTTTGGTGTTTGCATGAAATCTGCAAACTATTTACAATAATAATATATATCCTTCCCATTTGTTGCTACTTCTTTATCATGAATAGTCTCCTAGTGAGCCATATTTTCATGTTCTTCTTCAGAGAAAGCAGAATACATGTTTCCCTGCATCTCATGTGTATCTAACGATTTTTCATCGGTATCATTTTCTAAATATAGAGGATGAGTGATCTGATCAAGTTGTTCGTTTCTTTCCCTTGGAAGTATTTGCAATGGATGACTTCTATAATGTAGGTTATAACCTTGGTTGTTGACTTGAGCATTCTATTTGTAGGGATTCTTGTTCTCAAGTTCAATCTTTCCAACCTTATGTGATAAACTATTGATGAGTTTATCTAGTTCATCCCACTTCAAGTATGGTGATTCTTTAGCTAGACCCAAGGAGGATTCTTCTTCTTTCCCTCTTTTATTCTCAGTACGTTCTTGCTTTCCTCTTGACTTCCCTGCTAAGGTGAAATTTTCTTCCACCTCAAGTGCTTCAAGTTGGAGTTGATCTAGAGTGAGAGACTTCCTTTACCTTAGAGTAAAGCCAATGTCATATTCAAAGGCTCCCAAAAAAGCTACTCAAGCAGTAGCTAGAGGAGGCTTTATTTGACATGATAGGTTATTATATTATTTACTGAACCATTTTATAAACTATGAGATATCCTCTTTTGGATTTTTCCTTATAGCATTAAACTCTATGAGCAGGTACTCATGATTTCTCTTTTCACCCCATTTTTGTGTGAAGGAGTTTTCTAGTTCCTTCCAGGTAGTGATGGAGGCATGGGGTAGGGGTTTAAACCATCTTCTAGCTTCTCCATCAAGGGATTGTACAAAAAGTCTCATGGCCACATTGAGTTGTTCCATGTTTATATTCTCAAAAAGGGCACAAAAGGTTTCAATGTGTCTCTATGCAATGTTATCATACTCCCCATTAAACCTAGGTAGAATATTTAGGTAGTCCTGGGGCATAGCACTTAGGGGATGAGATAAATCAAGAGAGGCATATTTACTTAGAAAAAAATACGGAAGATATGTCTAAATTAATTGAGGGAGATTAAGACTCGCTTGAGGAAATTGGGCCAAAAACATAGTGGTAGGAGTGGCTAGACTAAAAGCAGGGTCTGTAAGGGTTTTAGGAGTAATTCTTGAGTAGTGAGTAATAACAGATTTAGAGATGGATGAGGAAGCTTCAAAGACAGTTGAGACATTCGTGCGGGTAATAGGAGTTTTCTCCTTCCAGAATTTCTTGAAAATTAATTTCTCAAGGTCAGATACGAATGGGGCTTTCTAATGAGAAGTATCTAAGCAAGTGAGAGGTTTTTTAAAATCCAGGATGATAAATTATGATTTGGTGTGTGGAGTCACCAAGGTGATTTCGATGAAATCAGAACGTCTTTCCTGTTAAACACACATGGGAGCAAGAATAATTTGAAAGATAAATCATGAGAGTACAATTTTTATTAACAAGAGATATACATTTATAGTACATTATGTGACCGTTGGGTTTCACATCCCAAGGTCTCTTGGACTCCTTTTGTCCATTCGGCTTCCACACTAAACCATTGAGGATTAGGTGTCCAACGTTCCCCCCCTTAATCCAAAGGGTTATGTATGAGTCCATGAAGAGAGCTGTAATACAAAATGTGCAAAAATGCATGGCAGCACTAGGCTGAATGTGCTCTCTGAAATGTTGGTATAAAGGGTGGTGGTTTAAGGATGACCACCAACACTGGAATGCTTAGTGCAGTTCCCGGAACTCTTCCAATACTGGCAAGAAGCTGAAGTCTTCTGCTAGGAGAAGTGCTCTTATTGTTTTGAATAGGGAAACCTTCAACCATGAAATGGAGGCCTCACCTCACATAAAAGGGAGAACTTCAACCTGAAAAGGGAAGTTTCAAACTGTGATGGTTTAAGGATGACCAACAACTCTAGAATGCTTAATGCAATTCCTGGAACTCTTCCAAAACTGGCAAGAAGTTGAAGTCTTCTGCTAGAGGAAGTGTTCTCAATTTTGTTCCTGGAATTCTTCCAAAACTGGCAAGAAGCTGAAGTCTTTTGCTAGAGGATGTGTCCGAGATTGCCAACTGAGGGCATGCTCAGGGGCATCTTTGTCTCTGGCTACAACTCTGAAACTGGTGTGGCAGGTTGTGGCTCAGGCTCGCTTGATGTGGCTTTGAAGCTTGTAGATGACCATCATTTCCCCCCTATCAGATACAAGGTGAGATGATGGAGAAAACTCAACTACAAGATTGTTCAATACTCTAGAACAAGTTTTGACATGTGTTTGGAATATCTTCTTGGCTGTTGATGCCCATTGCCAAGAAGCGATCCATCCAAGATGAATCTTTGTTCTTGCAGGGTGTTTGTTTCTGAAGCATCTGTTTAAAGAATGGCTGGTTTTATGACAGTGCTTACATGGATGAAGATCAAAACAGTGATCTTTCATATGGCTAACTCGGTCACAGTGTTGGCATTTCACAATCTGTTGTTTTTGTTGTTGTTGTTGTTGCTGTGGAAGAGGGGCAGAATCTGGAACAACTGGAGGTGAATTGTCATGAAGAGCAGGTGAACTGTCATGAATGAATCCAACACTTTGAAACTAAATGGGCTTTGAGTAGTCTGAATATGAAAGGACAAGTCCTTGTCATATCCAATACCAGTTCTGTGCTTGTTGTGGACAAGCTCTTCCCAAGGTCTGATGATGGGCTTGGGAAGTGTAGATTGAGTTTCTGCATCTGCATGTACAACTGCTGCTTTATTTGAATGAACAGTAACATTATTGACTTGCTGCTGATGGGTTGTTGTCTCAATGTTCTGAACAGAAACAAGTTCAGAATGATGTCTATTTTGATGTAGCTCTTCTTGTTGTAGCTGTGATTCAAGTTGCAAAAAATCGATCTTTTCCTGTGCATTATGCAAGCAGGTCTGAATGTCATAGAGAGTGTCTTTGTTAATGTTTACCATCCCACCATCATTAGACTGTATCAAAGTATTTAATAAATCTAATACATCATAAATTAAAGCCAATTTTTTTTTTTTGGCTTTAACAATCAATGTTCCAATCAACCAGCAACAATCACTGTGATGCTAAACGAACACTTCTTTCATGAACCATATATACTTATGCAGCAGTCAATATAGCAAGTAATCAACAACTCTGGAATCAAGAAGTCAATACCTCTTTCCTTCAAAGATATAATGTCATTATCCTCTCAAGAGTTCAGATCAGGGTCTTAGAAGATGTTGAAAACCTATCTCAAATCAGTCGATGTAGAGTCGTTTTCTTGTAAGAATCAACACGTTGATATAAGCTCTAGAAGATTGTCCTATTCATACATCATTCTCTTCCCTTTTTTTGTGAGTTATTATAGATATTCTGAAGGTCCATTGCGTTCCATGGCGTTGGCGGCAGTTGATGAGATACCCGCTATCATATTGTGATATGCAGCAAATAGCAGCATTTGTTGAACCTACGACATACTAGTAAGGAGTACAGACACGATTTTAATACGGTGCTTACCTGCGAAGGTTTTGTTTTGTTTTATTTTCATTGTTGTACATGGCGCTATACTGAACCTGAGAATGGAGGTTATGTAAGGAGTCCGTATGTGATATGGTCGTTAGAAAGGTGGTCTCGACCTCAGATCCAACTATGGCGGCGTCGTTGCAGAAATTAGCGGCCCTGGATTTGGAATCCGGGTTTCACTCAGGTCTCACCGATGTTGTTTTGATTAGCACTGGTGCTGATAATGTTGTAACAGATGTTCTGCTCTCCCCGGAATGACTTTAGTCGAACAGAGGTGCTGCGTGAGGAATTTATTGCTCCGCTAGATGACTTTGACACTCAAAAAATTGGCCTCTGTTCTTTAAGTCTTACTCAGTCTGGAACTCAAGTCACACAAAATGGTGCGAGTGTGAACTACGTCCATGGGTTTTGAGTGAGCCGTGGGTTTTGAGAGGCAATAGCTTCTTCAATCTGATTACACAGGCAAATCTGGAACAGCTGCTGGAGAAACGTAGCTAATTGTTTATCCGACGCTGGACACCAAGGGTCCGACCACCTCGGAGGCTGTTATAATGCTCCACCTTCCACACAGGGTTATAAACTGGTGGCAGAGGACTGGCTCTCAACTGTGTTATTCCTGTAGAGGACCAAGCATTAACCGAAGACCGTTAATATATATGGAATCGGCCTCCAAACTTGACTGCTCGAGCATGGGCACTCGCGAGACTAGTGACTTGAAAACCTCTCAACTGCAACGTTGTCATCCAGTGTGAATACCACAAAAAACATTACTTTTATGATGCCTCTGGAATAACACATGTAGCAAGCATTATACCTACTGATTCTGGCATAAGGTGGATCCCTGCATGTTGCTTTGCATGTCAGACCTTCAACGAATTGCGTTGGTCCCTTTTGAAATGAGACTTGTCATTGCTACTCTTATTCATGTAACGGATCGAAAAATGTCTGGGGAATCTCCTAATGTGACCGAACTCTCTCCTTCAAGATTAAAAACTTCCACACTGTGTACACAGTGCAGATTTATCTCACTGGCAGAATGCAAACTGCGGCTCCAGTTCACCAAATTTCGTACAGAACTGTCCCCGTTCGTTCGTGTGGTCTGCCATAACACAGACCTGCTAGAAACACCTTTGCAGCTCGCCTAAACTCTTCCAGCGAACTCCTCAGTCTTCCAAGTCTGTGAGCAGACAGATAACAAGAAACTCTTCAAAACAGCACGCCGACTTCTCCACGCAAAACAGCACAGCGGCACTCTACAAACTGCAAACGGGTTTTGATACCAGAAGCAGCATCAGGGCGTAGAGCATAAGCTCTAACCTCCTCCCCAGTTATTTTTCACTACGGCTTACAAGGCCGAGTGGCGTCTCTTCTTTCAAGCACGCAGCTACAACTGCATAATTTCATTAACAAATGAAGAAGTCGAGTGGATTCTGCAGGCTAAAATCAATGGTTTGCAATCCTTACGGGTCAACGTCCATCAAACTACCACCCCCGACATCGAGACACAGTATTGACACAATCTTAACAATACGCACTGCAAATGATAATAATAATAAGCTAGACATCTACAGTGTGGTCGTTATCGATGGAGAAGCGGCTCGGCTCAAATGCAAAGATAGTTGAAATATACGATTCTTCTGTAAAATCATGGAGGATCGCTGGACAGATTCCGGAAGATCTGGTTACAAGCTAGAAAAAGATGATTCATGGCACCGGCATTTCTGTCATAACCGGCGAGCTAGAGGCCTGAGCGAGGTAAAGGACCGGGTCAACCATTTCTACAGAGTACCCGGCTCAGCTATCATTGACAACACTCCTGAATGTTGTTAGAGCAGACTAAGGCACCAGACTCAAGATAGTAAAAAATACCACTAAATTTCCAGCAATACCAGCTAGACCACCGAGAAGAACCGTTAGAGGGCGGACTGGGCGGACTGGTCTATGCGCAGAAGATGGTAGAAGATGATTATGGCAGAGATCCCAGAGAGCAGAGAAAAGAAAAACAGTGCAGATAAGCAGTAATAATTTACCGAAGATGATTCTTTGCAAGGAAACCCTATTTCAGGAAGAGCGGGTGTTTATGAGTAAGGGGCGTTCAGCATTTACTTAAAAACGCATATGTCAGAGTGCGCAATCTAGACAAAATGCATAGTATTGGCAGAAAAACGCATATATGTGCATGAATTTCGATTAGGCACAACAGAGGGATAATCCAAGGAATCGACAGAGTAAAAGCATCAAATTTCTTACTTTCAGTGAATTAATGGAGTGTTATGGATAGTGAACAGAAATGTCATAACTGATATGCACATAGAGGCCACAAAACAAATGGTTCAAATTGGAGCAGGACCAGCAATTGCCCGTTATGATACCATGTTAAACACACATGGGAGCAAGAAAAATATGAAAGATAAATCATGAGAGTACAATTTTTATTAACAAGAGATATGCATTTATAGTACATTATGTGACCATTGGCTTTCACATCCCAAGGTCTCTTGGACTCCTTTTGTCCATTCGGCTTCCACACTAACCCATTGAAGATTAGGTGTCCAACATTTCTTCACCTACAAAAATAATGATGAATTTGTCGTATCCTAGGGGAAAAATTCTTCAACAAGTTCCCTGGAAATAGTACCAGAAGGTGTTGTAGCTACCAAAGACAGCCTCAGATTGCTTACAAGACCAGTGGCTGGCATCATCTAGATTTTGTGTGTCTCATATGATTCTCTAGAAATGGAGACATCACATATATATATATATATTATATATATATATATATATATATATATATAGATAGATAGATAGATATATATAAAGGGTCGGTTCATTCATCCAAAGGTATAGGACATGTATTTCTAGTGCTTCTTCACATATGCAATTCACTCAAATATGTGCATAAAATAGTGGATGTCGAGTAGTTCAAGGACTTACATTTTAATAAGATTTTGTAGAAAATGAAAGAGGATAAGGAGAAAGAGAAACTTATCACATAGATATTAAAGAATCAAGAATTCTAAGCTTACAACATAGAGCTTGAAAAATCAAGAATTTCTACATTTATTTGAATTACAGGTAGATATAATGGACATAAGAGAGATTGGGTGCTATGATTCATGGACCACAACTTTAAAGGTATAATTTCAATGATCCATACACGCACATGCATTAACAATGTCGATACAAATGTATCTGTGAGGAAGTTACAGGAACATGCATTAACATATCAATACAAATGAATATGTGAGGAATTTTGAAATATTTATAGCAGCTATGATTACATGCATTCAGAGAAGAAACATGAACATAATGGGTTTTAACAAAGGCATAACATACTGTAATAACCGAAGGGGGAATCACCACCATTTGCCTCATATTCTGAAATATATATATTATAAAGTTATACAGTCTGAAATTAACATGTAGAGTTTTATTTAGGATTTTTGAACCTTTGTGAAGTGTTGCTTCCACCTATTTATTAGGAGAGCAGGAGAATTGAACTTTCATTACATCAAAATATCTTTGACTAAGTCTCAACTGTTAGGTTGACTATCTGTCTCGGCCAGGGATGGCTATGTGGCCTAAAAGAATTACAAAATATTAATTTCCTCATTAAGGGGCAACACCTTATAGGATAACAAATCAGTGAATCAATTACATGAACAATATAAACAAAATATATTCATGCCCATCCATGTGTTCGCTTCTGCTTCAGGGTATAGTTTGCTCACGGTATGGCCTCCTGTGTTTCCCAGCTGACTCCCATCACTTCTGCCTTTACTGCTTCAGCCATTCCTCATTTAAAGCTAGGAGTGGGCACTATCAGTTTCATGCCATAATACTAGAGAAGAGGAGCCATGACCAACACTTCGCATTCCCTCTATATGGGACACACAGGCTTATCTATTGGTTTATTTACAATTTGCTTAGCAATAGTAACACACCTTGAGGTATCCAAATGAGAGAAATTTTCTATTTGTGATGTGAAACTATTAACAGAAAAAGGTGATGATTGAGTGTTAAAATTACCAAAGAATGACTCGGCTGAGTAATTTCTGAGAACGTTGTTATTGAAAGCTATAGGTTGGTTTTCCTACTCAAACTCTGTTACAGTATAGGTCATGTGCTTCTCTCGATCGATTTTGATTTGATTTGGTTTCCCTTTATAGGGAAGCCACATATGAGACCAATCAATATAAATTTAACCATGGAGTTTCTCAGACCAATCCCTGCTTAAAATTAAACCATAAAACTTAGGGATGTCAACAATCAATATATCAATTCTCTAGACTACTTTAGGATTAGCTAATTGTGGAGTATTAAAGATGGTATGTTTTTGGTAATTATTTCAACATCTTTTCATTAGAACTTACAAATCTTTTGCATCATGAACTAGGTAAATGATAGGGAATTGTATAAAACCTGTGAAGATTAATGTGCAAAACAAAAACACTAACAATTGTCATTTTCTTATGCAGGAAGAAGGAAAAATGAAAGATTGCCATTCCAAATGAAAGAACAAGGTTGGGTTAACCGCTGTCCCTTTGACGGGGAACCATATGCAAACAAGGCAAACCAAATCAAAGCGTATTAGCCCTGGAAAGGAAATGGAGATATCGGCTCGGTGGAAGAAAGAAAAGAGATAACTGAGAACTAACGTTTCAGCGAATCCCTCGAGATCCTTTGATCCTAAGGGATCATTGCTTTAACTATTTTACGCCTAGACATCTTCGCCTTCACCATTATAAAAGGGGACACTATTAGCCCTAGGAGTCTGTTATGTTTTATGTCATTTCCCTTAAGATTGAAACTTTGATCATCGAGTCTCATTGAGAACTGATCTACTGTAATTCTGTCTTATGCATTAATAAAAACTTGGTTGCTATTTCATCTCTGAGTGTGGAATAACTTCAAGCGGTGTACCCTTGGAGGCTAAGGGCCCGACCATGGAGGACACTTGCTCCTGTACTATTACTTTTGGTTTATGCGTGGTTTGCTTATCAGTGTTATTCGGTAATCTGATATGTTCTGTTAGTTTACAACACATGCTCTATTATGTTTGATTTGTTGAAGTTTCCGAAGACATAATCATTGTATTAATTTTGCAACATATTATTGTTCCTTCAAGTGCTGATATAATGTCGTCAGTCTTTACAGAATATTGTTGTTGTTCAATTACAAAGGCTCTGTGCGTACACTTATTTCATTGGTATTACTGAATTCATATTAGGGATTATGTTCTTTGCGATTGTTGAATCTATAGACATTGATGTTCCATTCTGAAATACAGTCGTAGCCTTTATACCTAAGATTGATAACTGGATTACCAAGATCAAATTACTAATAAGGTGTGCCATGTGCATATGAGTGGTTTTCAAGCACTGTTCTATATTACATCATTAATCAGTGCTACTCCATTTTTATGTGTTGTTCGATTCATCCTTAAAAGTGAAGGATTGCCATTTGATTCTTGTAGGACGCGATTATTGCATTTGATCCTGTAGACTAAAGTGTTACTACTTGTTAGACTTAATTGCTGTTACAGTTTCTTGTTTGTTGTTCCATTTCAGGTTTGTTGTTCCATTTCTTATTTGTTGTCCTATTTCTTATCCGTCGTTTCATTTCCTGTCATTTACATTATTGTGTGGTGTGAAGAAAGATCTAAGGCTGTAGTGAGCATTGACATTTACTGTCTGGCTCCCAGGTCGATAATCTGTTCCCTGATTTCCTTTAGTTCCATCAGTTTACAAAGGGATGAGTTACTGCTACTGAACCCTTGACTGATAAATTGCTTGGTTTTCTGAATGCTTAGTTTAATCTTTAAAAGTAGTTTGTTGTAAATAAGCATCCGTTTACTCTTGTATTTCTAAGCACTGTACTACTAGCATTACTCTGGAAAATGATAACCTTAGACTGAGACACTCTTTGAAATAAAAAAACATTCCTGGATTGAAAAACTAATGTGAGGTAATTAGAGGTGAAAGAGACCCTTTTTATAGCTCGACATTTTGGCACCATTGTCGGGGAAAGAGTGTAGCCATTTGTTTCTTTTCAGAGTAGTGTAAGAACCTGCTAGGGAAGAATTGGGTTTTAAAAACGGAAGGTTTGAACCCACGTGTGGAGCATGTAACAACCCTGCTCCCCTGCCTGCTTTCCTACAGATTTGTTGTTGTTTTGTTTAGGTAGAACCTAGCAGTTGATTTGTGTGCATGACTAAGCAGAAAAAGCTAGAAATGAATTCCAAACCTCTACCCAAGCCAGAAAAAGCTAAGGTGTCGGTGACCCTTGGCCGATCAACCTTCATAGACGAAATCTTCAAGAAAGCAGAATCTCAGCCTTTAGTAGGACCCAGAAAAGTTATTTCTAGATAGCCTACTAGTTCCCTTCAGGCCACAGGATCACCATCTGTAGCCTTTGCTGAGGTGCATAGTCAAATTGAAGAGCAGGAATTTCAAGAAATTGAAAATTCTACTCCAGAACTATTGTAAGAAGGGAATTTCAGCAATCTTTGTGAAGGAGGAGGAGAGACAGGAGAAATTGAGGAACCGAGGTCTCCTCTTGGGACAACTTAGCCATTGAATATCCCAGACAAGGGAAGTGCTACAAAAATCATTTTTTGAAGAAACTCAATCTCCTCAGACATTAGGCACTCTCATTATCCTAGATAGAGGAAGTGTTATTAAAACCATTCCTGTTAAAGCCATTCCCTCTCAACCTAGGAATACCCTCCTAGATATCCCAGAAGGTTATTGGCATATATTCAACCAAATGGCTCAAAACCAACCAAACACTCAAACCTCTACATTACAATACCCTATAGTGGATACTGCAGCAAATGCGCCTATGAAAGCAATCCCTCTTCAACATATCCCTACATTCCACGGTCTTACATTAGAAGATCCGGATGCATTTCTATTTGAGTTCGATGTGCTGTGTAGGGGATATGATTACACCACCAACCCCCAAAAACTGAAATTATTTCCCTCTACATTAAAAGGGGCTGCCTTAAGATGGTTTATGGGATTAGGTGGCGAGGTTATAAACAACTGGGATCGAATGAAATAATATTTTCTAAAAAAATATCAGGACTATTCCAGGTCTAGAGAACTGAAGGACGAAATATTTCAGATGGTAGCTAGACTAAATGAAACATTAGAGGAGTATGTGGAATGTTTTCAGTATAATCTTCAAAGATCTCCTTATGCATCACTACCTTTACTTGATAATGTGTTGAAAATAGCATTAATTAGGGGCATGAAGGAACAATGGATTGAAATATTAAACATTATGGGAAAAGGAGATATTTATCAGGAAAATTTTGCTGACATTATGGATTTATGTATCAGGAGCTCGAGAGGCAGCACAAGATTAAAACTAGCAGAACATGATCGGTTTGTAAGAGATAATAAAATTTTGACAGAAGGAGTAACACGTGCAGAAATTGGAAATTTATTGGAAAATTTTAAAATTGATATACTAGGGACACTAACTACACAACTTGATATTATGTAGTCCAAACAAAAGCAAATGGAGGCAGAAAAAAATTTGGCAATCTTCTATCCCCGATGCAAGAAGAAACATAGCCATAAGGAGTGTCCACTAGATGCAGTCCAAACATGCGCCATCTGCACAAAAGATCATCCTACGGAAAGCTGTCCCTCACTTCCTAGATTAAAAGCAGTATATAAGGAAGCAGAAGAAGAGCCAGAATCGGTGTATCTGCTCAACCAGCGCCGTCAGTGGTAGTTGCGACAGTCTGGTATGCTTTTGGACCCAACTTCTTCTTTTTAGTCTCCACAGTATAATGCTCAACAATATAATATGTGGCAAAATCAACCTCAACCCCCATTTCCAAATTGGTCACCACAGTCGTTTCCTTCATCAAACCTGTGGCCGAATCAGGCAAGCCAATCTAGTTGACCGAATTTTCCATATGCCCCACCATATTGGCAAAGTAATGCATACCCAGCATAATGGACTCCCCCTACTCCACAAAGTCCAGCCTGGCAGACAAACTGGCAAAGACCGATGCACCAGCCAGTAGGAACCATTCCACTCCCTCAACCTACACTGCCAGCCTTACAACAAAATCCCCAGTCTAATCTGAGACCTCAACTCCTAGCCCAACCCAACCCCAATCCAAATAATAGACCGGTCTAATCTTTCCAAATAATCGAAACATCAGAAATAGGAGCCGATCTGAGGGAGTGTAATGATCTTCAGCTAAGATCTGGGCATATTATTGAAACTGAGGGAGTTAAGACAGCCCATGTTGAAAATCAGTTACCCAGATAACAAATGTCACAAGAAGAGGATGTGAAGAAACAAAAAACTTATAATCAAGCAACCACATCCTCTCCCCCATTCCCAGAATGATTAATCATACCTCGACCCACACAATATCCTGATTTTGACATTCTGGGAGAATTACAAAATTTGTACATAAAAATTCCACTCCTCCAAGGCATTCAAGACATTCTGATATATGAAAAGACTATCAAAGAATTGTGTGTAAAGAAACCAAGGAGGAATATAGCAAACAATCCAAGAGTCCAAGTAGTTGGCACTCTATCTGACTTATTATTAGTAAAAGAAACACCCATTAAATATGAAGACCCAGGAAATCCAACAGTCAGCGTACAAATTTATGGTCAAACCTTCCCCAATGCCTTAGTTGATCTAGGAGCTGCAATTAACATTTTAACAACTACAACTTTCCAAAAGCTAGGCATTACATCTATAGGACCCACCTCTACCTTACTAGAACTGGCTGACCGATTTGTGGTTAGGATAGAGGGCACACTGCATGATGTCATGGTATCTGTTGACTCCTGGGAATATTCGATTGATTTTCTGATAATAAATCCCAAAAGCCGACTTAATGGACACCCATTGATTTTAGGTAGACCTTGGCTTGCAACTGTCGATGCCTATATTGGTTGCCGACAAGGCAATATGACCATAACAAGAGGAGCGAATATCAAGAACTTAGCTTTATATTCTCTAGCACAGCCGAGTGTCACAATAATCAAAACTAATAAGCACCCTGTATCATACTTTACTGATAACATTAGATCTCCATTAACTATACAAGAGGCACTTGATTTTAAAGACCAAACAGAAGACGATGCCATTAATAATTTTATTAGTCAAACTGAACTCAGATCCCACACACAATGTCACATGATAGAGGAAACATTCGATAACGAATTAGAAAAAAATCCTCTTAAAGATACGCATGATCAAACAATAGCTGTTACCTCTATTGCAAATAGTAAAATTGTGGAAATTGAACTGGGAAAAACCTTAAACATTAATGCCAACCTTACCTCCGAACAAGAAACGAAGCTCATCCATTTTTTGAGGAAATATAAAGAAGCATTTGCATGGGACTACCCTAATATGAAAGGAATCGACCCCCAATTATGTACACACCACATTTACATATAAAAAGATGCGAGACCTATTTGTCAGCCTCAAAGGAGACTGAATCCTCATCTAAAATATGTGGTAAAAGTTGAACTTCAAAAACTTTTAGATGTCAATTTCATCTACCCCATATCCGAGAGTAAATGGGTCTCTCCTCTTGTGGTAGTACCAAAAAAGAATGGGAAATGGAGAATTTGTGTGGACTACAGAGAACTAAATAAAGCAACACAAAAAGACCACTTCCGTCTCCCATTCATCGATCAAGTATTAGACACTTTGGCAGGAAAGAAATTATTTTCTTTCCTAGATGGCTTCAGTGGATACAATCAGATCCAGATTGCCCCTGAAGACCAAGACAAAACCAATTTTACTTGTCCTTAGGGAACATTTTCCTACATAGTTCTACCTTTTGGCTTATGCAATGCTCTTGAAACATTCCAAAGGGCTATCCTCAGCATTTTTGCAGACTTAATAAATGAAGGACTTGAAGTATACATGGATGACTTTACACCATACGGAGACTATTTCGATCCAGCATTAGATACACTGGAAAACGTCCTACAACGCTGCATTGTTACCAGGCTTTGTTTAAGCCATGAAAAATGCTATATGATGATGACTGAAGGACTTATTATAGGACACTATATTTCAGTAGCCGGCATTCAGGTAGACCCAGCCAAAATCCAAATAATTATTCCCACTCCTACCACTCAAACGGAGGTACGCAGTTTTCTTGGATTTTCTAGTTATTATAGGAGGTTTATAGAACATTTTTCGCATATTGTTGCACCCTTGTATGCACTAACAGGTAATGTTGATTTTCTTTGGACCGAAAAATGTGAACATGATTTCTAGGATTTGAAGAAGCTTGTGCCCATAGCCCCAATCCTTCAAGGACCAAATTGGGATTTTTCATTTCAGATATCATCAGATGCCTCAAATACAGCTATTGGAGCAGTCCTTGGGCAAGAAGAGGATAAAAAACCATATGCAATTTATTATATTAGCAATAATTTATCCCCTGCTGAACTAAATTACACTATTACTGAAAAAGAATTTCTAGCTGTAATACATGCTGTCAATAAGTTCAAACATTACATTACTGGATATCCTGTTATCTTGTATACAGATCATTTTTCCATAAAATATTTAGCAAATAAGCCTATCACGAATGGAAAAATAACTAGATGACTCATTTTATTGCAGGAATTTGATATTACAATCAAGGATCAACCTGAAAAAGAAAATCCTGTAGCAGATTTTCTCTCAAGAATGCCAAAGCCAATTGATGCAGCAGCAGTTGAAGATCAATTTCCAGAGGAGCATCTGTTTGTTGTTGCTTTTAAAATGCCCTGGTATGCTGATGTTGCCAATTACCTAGCAGTAGTTAAACTGCTGAAACATTTAACCCCTAATGAGCGGAAACAGATTGTTCAGCAAAGTGCCCGATTTTCTTGGATTGAGGGCTACTTGTTCCACACAGGGGCAGATATGCATATCAGGAGATGCGTTCGAGAGGATGAAATCTTTGACATTTTAAAAGCCTGCCATGATGGACCATGTGGCGGAAATTTCACCGATCACAAAACTGGACATAAGGTGCTGCAAATAGGGTATTATTGCTACAATTTTCAAAGATGCAAAGAAATTTGTCCAAGCTTGTGACAGTTTCCAGAGAGCAGGACGCCCTGGTCAGTTCGATGAGATGCCCCTGAATCCACAGCTAGTCATTGAACCATTCGAATGATGGGCCCTTGATTTCGTTGGACCAATTAACCCACCCTCGAACCAGAAAAAATATATTTTGGTGGCAACTGAATATGTCACCAAATGGGTTGAAGCAGAGGCATTGTCGAGAGCTACAGAAGATTCTGTCATACAGTTCTTGTTCCATATATTTGTGCATTATGGCCTTCCAAGAGATATAATTATAGACGGTGGACCATAGTTTTCTAGGAACAAAATAGCTGCAACACTAAAAAACTATCATGTACAGCATAAAATCAATACTCCATACCACCCACAGACAAATGGTTAGGTAGAAAGCAGCAATAAAATAATAGAAACAATCTTAACAAAAACCATTGCGTCACATAGACGCGATTGGGCTCCTAGACTGCCAGAAGCACTGTGGGGTTACAGAACAAGATGGAGAAGAACCACTGTTGATTCACCTTATCAATTAGTGTTTGGAAAGCAACCCATTTTTCCCATAGAATTCGAAATCCAAACATTTCGAACAACACAGGAAGTTGGCTTAGATCTAATTGAGGCACAGATTAATCGATTACAGCAGATCAATGAGCTCGATGCAATCAGGCTCTCTGCACTTCAAAACATTGCACTGATCCAACATCAATGAGCTAAATGGCATGATGCTCTCATTAAAAATAAAGTCTTCCACGAAGGAGACTGGGCACTTTTGTACGATTCCAGGTTTCAGAACTTTCCCGGGAAACTCCAGACTCATTAGTTGGGAGCATACGAAATCCAGAAGGTACACGACAATGGTACTCTTACTCTAATCATTATTGATGGTTTTGGATATGCCTTCAAGGAAAATGGCCACCGAGTTCATCTTTATCGAAAACCACTCACTTGGGAGTCCTTCTACCAGCAGCTACGCTAAGACTCTGATATGGAAATTTTGGGCAAGGGAGATAAGTCTTCCTCACTTTTGATTCATTAAGTCATTTATTTCTTTTTACACTTTGTACATAATTTCTTTGTTTTGTTGAATTATTTATGTTACTTTTTCGAGCAGCAGCAATTTTATTATTTTCTGTTGTTCCCTTTTTCAAAGGGACAACATTTCCGTCTTGCTGTTCCTTTTTCAAAGGAACAACACTTTTTGGATCAGTCATTCATTTTGCTTTAATTTTGTTCTTTTTCTTTACTTTGTGCTTTTTGCTGTTCCTTTTCTAAAGGAACGTCATTTTTTATTTTTGCTGTTCCTTTTCCAAAGGAACAACACTTTTGATTTTTGTTGTTCCTTTTCCAAAGGAACGACATTTGTGTGCTCTGTTGTTCCTTTTCCAAAGGAACAACATTTTCGATTTTTGCTGTTCCTTTTCCAAAGGAACGACATTTGTGTGTTCTGCTGTTCCTTTTCCAAAGGAACAACATTTTTTATTTTTGTTGCTCCTTTTCAAAAGGAATGGCATTTGTTCTGCTATTCCTTTTCCAAAGGAACAACACTTTTGATTTTTGCTGTTCCTTTTCCAAAGGAACAACATTTTTTATTTTTGCTATTCCTTTTCCAAAGGAACAACATTTGTATGTTCTGTTGTTCCTTTTCCAAAGGAACAACACTTTCGATTTTTGTTGTTCCTTTTCCAAAGGAACGACATTTGTGTGCTCTGCTGTTCCTTTTCCAAAGGAACAACATTTTTTATTTTTGTTGTTCCTTTTCCAAAGGAACGACATTTGTGTGTTCTGCTGTTCCTTTTCCAAAGGAACAACATTTTCGATTTTTGCTGTTCCTTTTCCAAAGGAACGGCATTTGGGTTTCTGCTGTTCCTTTTCCAAAGGAACAACATTTTCGATTTTTTGCTGTTCCTTTTCCAAAGGAACGACATTTGTGCTTTCTACTCTTCCTTTTTCTAAAAGGAACACTGCTTGTATTCTTTTGCTCTTCCTTTTTGAAACAGCAACATCCTCATATTCCTTTTACTTATGCTTGCTCCCCTTGCTGTTCTAAATTAAGGATGCTTATTGTTCCTATTCTTTCAAGTCTTTTGGAATATAGCTATGCACTTATGCAATGGATACAAAATCACAACATACTGAAATCGGTGAATTATAAAATCACTATTTTAATAATAGATTGCTCTAAATTGGTAAGAGGACGGAGAGAAGGACACACTTACCCATTATCTTTTGTTGTCATTATTCCACTAACTCTGCTCTGATTGGTTATCTTTATCATGTTGGTTCTTTTTAATCCTCTTTGATTATTATTCAGGAATAAGAGCAAAGGGTTTATATCTTCCTATTGAGATTTTAAGACTTCTTCCACCATTGCTACTCTTAAGGAGTGCTGAACCACCCTTTTTGTATAAATGGGAAAGTACTTTATTAAAAAGAAAGAAAAAAAGAGCAAACAATGATGTCTTAATGACTTGTTTATATAAGTTGTCAAATGCAGGATAGGGGGTCCCATGAAGAGCCATCCTACCATGATCATGAGGAAGAAAGTGAAGTGGCATTCCCACCATGGCCACCACACCAGGGATATGGTCCAAAAGGTATACCAAATAAAGAACCCTTGGAACAGGAGGTCTCATCACGAGCCGACCTGCCCACCTTTCGCTCCTTCCTCGTGAATGGCATTATGGTTAACTGGTCACCAAGCCAGCATAATGGCCTACATTTTGACATCGCACAACATGTCCTAAGCATACACAAAGGATCATGGTTCCATGGGTGAAATAAACAACTCTGCCAAGGTTATGGACACCTGTTGGCAGCAGAGCACTGTTAATGGTATTGAAGTCACATTGTTTACACCAATAGGTAGTTATCAGCACCCTTTTGTTTCTTATACCTTAGTAATAAATCACATAAGAAGAATGTATATTATTTTCCGAACCATACAACGCATGCAAATCTATTATCACCAATCATGACAAAACAATTGACAATGACCGCATGGGACTCTATATGCACGGCAGATGTCCTATCCTCCCAACCTCGCATCATATCACAACAGTCTCTTATGTATTAAGCAATCCAACTTTACACCTCTATTTTGGTAGTCTGCTACTTTTGTAAACATGGCATATTGCCATACACTGTTCCTTTATGACTCTGCTTTAGAACAGAATGGCACGCTGCTCCTTTATTTGATGGCCGGGACGGCCTATCACATTGCGAGGGGGGAGGTTAACCTCATCATTCCCTGGATTATGTGTTAGACCGCTATTTGGGAAATTGCATACT
This sequence comes from Pinus tabuliformis, assembly GCA_031772625.1. Classification (NCBI taxonomy): domain Eukaryota; kingdom Viridiplantae; phylum Streptophyta; class Pinopsida; order Pinales; family Pinaceae; genus Pinus; species Pinus tabuliformis. The sequence goes on from CM062816.1 coordinate 279,899,963, forward strand.
TGGGAATAGCACGGCTCAACCGTATACTATTTTTATTTTTGCATGGCTTGCTATTCCTAAGCCATTTCCATAGTATGCTTTGTGGCATTAGTAAAACCCTTTAGATTTTGAGCGAGTCCTGCATCTGTCAGCCTCTCCGTGTTTTAACAACTGTTGTTCCATTGTCAAATTCTGAGAGTTTAAAGCGAAACCATAAACATGGGAGGAATATCGATTTGGAGAGAACCACAGGAGTTAACAGTCTCTGATGCTGCACGGGAAATCCTGGCAAGAGCAGGGTGGCTAGCTTATCTCAATCGCTTACAGGAATCCAACGAGACGGTAGCAATTGAATTCTTGCAGAACTTGCAAGAGGATCACTCCACAGTGAGGGTGAGACACATAGCAGTCACTGATGACATAATTGCAGAGGTCTCAGGACTGCCAGCCACTAGACCTGTATGGACGTTAAAGAAGGAGAGATTGCAGAAGATCATAGAGACCTTCCAGGAGGAAGGCCAGAGCCTGACAATTAGAGGAAAGGGGGTTATACCAACAATGTTAGGAGAACCATCGGTGGAATTGGCAAATACCATTCAAAGCTACATCACCTGTGAAGGAAGAAAAGACGTGGTAAGACCACGACACCTTAAACTTTTAGCTGTATTAAAGCAAAAATGCTCTGTAAATTTACCTGCACTTTTGAATTCATTACTTCATGACATTGCACGGAGCATGAAAAAGGCACATCATGTAGAATCAGTTGTTAGTCATCATGGGTTGATACGGTTAATAGTTAGCCATAGCCTTACCCAGCAGCAGAGCAGCTGGGAAGAGCTAATTGCCATGATAGATGGAGGATTGACCACACCATCCCCAAAAAGTAAACATGCCACTAGTACACCAGAGCGTCCAAAAAAATGAAGCAAATCGGTCCGACTAGCACGGCTAAAGGGAAGGAAGGGAAAAATCCCAAGGAGATACCAGCCAACCAGTAGAAATAGACGATACAGGGGATGAACAACCCCCACAATTAGAAGGAGAGGGAAATGAGAAAGAAATGTAGGAAAATGAGGAAGAAGAAATGCAGGAAAACGAGGAAGGAGAAATAGAGGAAGAAACCGAACAACCTGAGCAGGAGGAGGAAATGGAATAGCAGGAAGGCAGCACATTGCAGAATCCATTGAGAGAAGATGAATTGGCCAAAATCTTGGCCAATATGGGTGAATATGGCCAACCCTCCAGCCCACCAGATCTCCATGCTGAAGAAGAACCAAAAGAACACTCTGCTCAGGATAGAAATGCACCTGAAGAATTACATGCCGAGGAGGTAGAAGAGGAGAGTCAGCTTGTTCATGATGAAAATGTGACAGGAGAGAGAAGTGATGCAGAATAGGAACAATTCGTTCCTAGCCAGACGACACCAGAAGAAATTCCAGAAGAAGGGGAGGCAGAAAAGGAAGTCACCCAAGAAATAAAAGAACCAGCTAGGGTTCTTGCTCCAGAGCAACTAGAGCAGAGCAACAAAGAAGCACCCCAAAGAGAAAATTAGGGAATTGATCCAGGTCATAGTCTAGGCCACAGTGAAAAGTCTACTGTTCCTTCTAAGGAAATTGAGGAAATTAAGAAACTACGAAAATAACAGCAAAGACCACTGAATGTAATAGTTCAGCTTCGACAAAAAATCATGATTTTGAAAGCAAGGAAAAGGGTAGAAAGGACTTCGGGAAGGAAACATGCAACTACTCCAGAAAAACCCCTCAAGGCAAAGCATTAGAAGACCAGAGCCCATCCTACTATTCAAAACCCTGTCGAAAGGCAGGCTACTATTCCAAATGTTGTTGAGGAGCAGTCTACTATTCAAAATCAAAAGGAACAGTAGTTGCCTGTTAACCATGTTGAAATACAAACGGATGATGTATTGACCTGCGATAAAGAAATTCAGATGGAGGCACAACCCTCAGGAGAAATACGGGCCACGAACTCAAGACAACGCAATAGGAAAATTCAGGTAAATCTCCCGGTCTCCACCACCGTATGGGAAAGTGATCCGAGAACGGTAACCCTACGAGAAGGTTTGATGCAAGCTCAGCAAGTAGAAAAAAATCTTATAGAGCAAATAGTCCATCGATAAAGGTTTGAAGAGCTATAGCAATAGATAAGGAACATCAATCTATCCGAAAGTTAGGCCTTTGAAGGGTGGCAAAGGGAGGAAGAAAAAGTCGCGAAGGTAACTCGTAGGTTAGATATAGTTATCAAGCAGATGGATACCTTATGTTCTTTATACAATGACGTCCTAGCATGTAGAGCCCCTGCTAAGAATTATTCCTTGTTTTTAATGGAACAATATTTTCAATTGAAAATAAAGGTTGTTAAAGCAGGTGATCCTATACACATTAATACCATCGATGATTATATAAACTGCTATAAGCACTACGGGGTAAAAGTTCAAAGATTACTGTGTGAACTTTATTTGCATAACCTTGTATTAGACCAGGACACCGAGCTGAACCCCGGCCCTTTTGTTGGGGATATCCAATTACAAACATTTATTTCATTTGGGGTTAATCAAATTAAATGGCTTAAAGCCTATAATGCTTTCCAAAGGCAAGAAAACATATTAGACTTGTAGGTGAGAGTTAAGCCTAGGGATCCAGTACAGTTGTGGAGAGAACATAGGAACCTCACGAAGACTCCAGGTGTAATTGAAGCATTAGGACCCATTCATATAGCAGTCAATCGGCAGGGAATAGAATAATTTTTCACTATTAAAGACCTTGCCATTGATGCAGCTAAATTTCGTTATCAGATCTCTAATCCGAATATCCAACTCATGGAACCATTTAAGTATGAAAATTTTAAGCTAGCTGCCAACCGCTTGCACCTCTATGGCGAAGTCATTTTGAGGGCAGGGCCATCCTGGTTAGGATATAGGTTCTAGAGTCCAATCATTTGGCACCCTGCACCTGGATACCAAGCCCTGTATGAGATGCCTGAGGGTCAGACAGGCCATTTCTTTGAACACCTAGTTATGCATCATGGTTGTAGACCTCCACATGAGATTCCATCTCTAGCCTACTCTCTCACTGCCTTACATGTCAACTACAATGTTTTCATGAGGGCATGAAAAAGGGTAGGTAGTGGGGTGTCTGGAGTGCTAAAGAATGTATGTTTTTGGTAATTATTTCAGCATCTTTTCATTAGAACTTACAAACCTTTTGCATCATGAACTAGGTAAATGATAAGGAATTGTAATAAAACCTATGAAGATTAATGTGCAAAAGAAAAACAATAACAATTGTAATTTTCTTATGCAGGAAGAAGGAAAAACGAAAGACTGTCATTCCAAAGGAAAGAACAAGGCCGGGTTAACCATTGTCCCTTTGACGGGGAACCGTATGCAAACAAGGCAAACCAAATCAAAGCGTATCAGCCCTAGAAAGGAAATGGAGATATCGGCTCGGCGCAAGAAAGAAAAGAGATAACTGAGAACTAACAGTTCGACGAATCCCTCAGGATCCTTTGATCCTGAGGGATCGCTGCTTTAACTATTTTTGCACCTAGACATCTCCGCCTTCACCATTATAAAAGGGGCAACACTGTTAGCCCGAGGAGTCTGTTATGTTTTATGTAATTTCCCTTAAGATTGAAACTTTGATCATCGAGTCTCATTGAGAACTGATCTACTGTAATTCTGTCTTATGCATTAATACAAACTTGGTTGCTATTTCATCTCTGAGTTTGGAATAACTTCAAGCGGTGTACCCTTGGAGGCTAAGGGCCCGGCCCTGGAGGACACTTGCTCCTGTACTATTACTTTTGGTTTATGCATGGTTTGCTTATCAGTGTTATTCAGTAGTCTGATATGTTCTGTTAGTTTACATCAAGCGCTCTATTATGTTTGATTTGTTGAAGTTTCTGAAGATAGAATCATTGTATTAGTTTTGCAACATATTACTGTTCCTTTAAGTGTTAATATAATATCATCGGTCTTTACAGAATATTGTTGTTGTTCAATTACAGAGTCTCTGTGCGTACACTTATTTCATTGGTATTACTAAATTCATCTTAGGGATTATGTTCTTTGCAATTGTTGAATCTATAGACATTGATGTTCCATTCTGAAATACAGTCGTAGTCTTTATAACTAAGATTGATAACTGGATACCAAGATCAGATTACTAATAAGGTGTGTCGTGTGCATATGAGTGGTTTTCAAGCGTTGCTCTATAGTCCATCATTAATCAGTGTTGTTCCATTTTTGTGTGATGTTCGATTCGTCCTTAAAAGTTAAGGATTGCCATTTGATTCTTGTAGGACACGATTATTGCATTTGATCCTGTAGACTGAAGTGTTACTGCTTGTTAGACTTAATTGCTGATGCAGTCTCCTGTTTGCTGTTTCATTTCAAGTTTGTTGTTCCATTTCTTATTTGTTGTCCTATTTCTTATCTTCTGTTTCATTTCCTGTCATTTGCGTTATTGTGTGGTGTGAAGAACAATCTAAGGCTGTAGTGAGCATTGACATTTACTATCTGGCTCCCAGGTCGATGATATGTTCCCTGATTTCCTTTAGTTCCATCAGTTTAAAAAGGGATGAGTTACTGCTACTGAACCCTTGACTGATAAATTGCTTGGTTTTCTGAATAAGCATCCGTTTACTCTTGTATTTTTGAGCACTATACTACTAGCATTACTCTGGCAAATGATAGCCTCAGACTGAGACACTCTTTGAAATAACAAAACGTTCCTGGATTGACAAACTAATGTGAGGTAATTAGAGGTGAAAGAGACCCTTTTTATAGCTCGACAGTAATAAACTAATGGTCTCTGAATTAATCTCTCCTAAGACTTGAACCTTAGTTCGATCTAACTGAAAAATATGGATTGCATATTTTTGGGGCTCAATGTTTAATTTTGAACAAACCGAGGATGGCATTATGTTTGATGAAGCCCCTGAATCTATTAGGAAGTTATGCAAATTTATATTGTAGATCTCATAGGTCAAGAGAAAAGGAGGAGTATGAGAATTAGATCTATCTCCAATCAAAACAGCATCAGTAGAATCTACTTTATCCAATGGTGGCTTACCTGATCCTTTAGCCGCCTTGGATAATACAAAATTTGGAAGAGGAGAAGAGGTACTGTATTTAACTCTTTGAGCAACAATTTCTGTTGATGTTTGAGCTTGCTAAGCTCAAATAAAGAAATATTCGATCTAGTCTTCTTCATGTATTCAATAATGTTGTAATCCATAGAGTTAGAGACTACCAATGTCTTAGATGATGAGGGTGGATTGGAAGATGATGGCTGATTTTGGGTAGGCAAAACTGGAGTTTTCTTCATGGGAGCCTTATCTTTGGCAGTAGGGTTTGTATTTTTCTTCTTTTGAGTTGTTTGAACAGGCTCTGCAGTGATTTTACTTCTGGTATTTACTGGGAGAGCTTCCTGTTCACTTTCATTATCAGATTTAGGCAAAATGAAGTCCCACATACCATGACATTCAACTATCTCATCTTCTTCTATTTCCTCTGATGACAAAATTGTGTCTTCATCCTCATCATCATCTGGATTTGATTCTGCATTAGATATGGCATTAGGTGGTTTTGATTCATCTCTTTTGAAGTTCCTAAATGGTTTTTTAGTGGAGGTTTCAGCTACTTGTTTCTTTATCTCTACCATTTCATTGGACATAGTCTTCAAAACTTTTTGCAAACCCTCCATATCATATGGATCTTTAGCTTCTTTCTTTTCTGAATCATCTTTAAAAGTTAATTTTTTGGACTTTCTTTCTTCAAGAGAGATTTTCTTTTCTAAGGCAATAATATGTTTTTCAATGGCGATGGCTTCTTTCATATTCTCTTCTAGGGTGGGCTTTGCAGCCCTATCAACGAAGATGGCTATATTTGAAGGTAAAGTAGAAATATATCATTCGCTTCGGACTTCTTCACTGGGCTTAGAAATAGCAGGAATTTTATTTAAGAGCTTATTAGATTACAAGTTTGAATCTTTAATGGGTTCTTTTGACTCAGTTTTAAGATTGGAGAGATCATTGATTAATGTTGTTGTGGACATATCATCTCCAAACATAGTTAAAAACTACGCTTGGAAAGCATTCCAACTATTAATGGATCTTGGTGGTAATGAAAAATACCATGATCCAGCTGCTCCTTGCGAGGTGTATGGGAAAAGCCTAACAACAACATCTTCTTTTGCCACCCCATTTAAGTTTATTGAAAACATAAAATTGTTTATATGCTCTTCTGCTAGTATGTCGATATCAGGATTAAACTTTGGTAACCACTTTTTAGGATGGGCTAGTAATTGACTCAAGGGTGCAGGCATTGCGACTGCCCCTGGATTTGTCCATGGCCTCGGTTGTGGTTGATTCTATGCCATTGTCGCACTAACAATAGAAGAAAGTGAGGATGTAGTTAAAAGTGGTTGGGTAGAGGATATCAGAGTACCTGTACCCTTTTGGACTATGATGTGTAGTTGGGGAATGGATGGTTGAATTTGCAATGGTTTGGATGAGATGGATGATGATGATGAAAGACTCTCACTGTCAGACTTTAAAGGTGTCTTCCTAGCTCTTTTCTGACTAGGCAGAGGAAATTTTGTTGGTTCAATACCAAGATTTTCGCTCTGTAATCTTGTAAGAGGCTGAGAAGGAATATATTGCGAAGTCACACTACCTTGGGATAACTCAAATTATTCTTGAGATATTGGAAAACCTTGAAGCTTATGAATCAAAGACTGAAATTCAGGGGGTTCAAGGGAAGAATTGTTTGATGTGTTTAAGTTTTTAGTAGTGGGTGTTGCCTTTTCAACATCTCGCTTGAAAATGGGAGATTTAGAATGCGAGGGAGAAGTTGGAGGATATGGTGAGGGAGATTTACTCTCAGAATGGGCTATGGATTTGGATTTGCTTTCTGTTCATAGTTCATGGCCCTCCTCCTAGTGCCAAAAATGTTGATTCCTCTAAAATCCTAGCATCAACATCGGGGAAAACCACCCAGTCTGGACCTTAGTGCAACTCCTTTTCCATTTGGTATGGTGGCTCCGACTGGATATAATGCGACCATTTTCCCAGTGATGTATGAATTGCTGGGTGATTGTTTTATAATGTGTAACGAAGGTGATAGGCGTTTTATCCTACAATTCAAAAATATACAAATATAACTATATAACTTAGGTATCCTATTAACAATGCAATTTCTGATTATTTCTAATAGACAAATAATCATAAAGATGGCTTATTTGTAAATAGAAATATGTATTCATCTCATGATTACCTCGTTTAAAATGTTAAACAAAGTAATAATATAAGCATATCACATTCATCATAATATATATCACTGACATATATATTCAAATGATAACAATTCTAAAACCTTTAAAAATGATATGCTAAAGAATTTTCTGAAAAACATACATATATATCAACAATAGCAACTTTTAAGAAATGTTCATTCAAATAAAGAAATAAGACAAAAACAATGATAGAAGTACCGCATGCATTTGAATCCTTTTGATGTAAAAAACACTCTGATTCCACTTTCTTATTTGAGAAAACCTCCAAAAGATGAAAAACTGCAAGTCTTGAAAAAGCTTCTTTTACAAAAATGCAGAACCTTGATCCACTATTGATAAAAAAATATTTAGAACTATAGAAGTGCAAATTCTTAAGTCAAATTTCATAAAAATTGAGGACCCTTTCTATATACATAAAAGGGTCTTAAATAATAAAAATAAAAAATAACTATCAACAAAAATTGTTATGAGTTGTTTAAACTGTAGACATGAAAATCTAGGATTTGCTATAAAAATAGCAGTGCAATAGCGATTGAACTAATTAATGGAATCGGCTTCCTTTCTTGTGCTTGTAGCTGATAGATTACGAGCATTGGCTAGATTTCAGAAGGTTGACTCATCCTGGAATGTAGTTGGGCTGTGTGGGTGGCATTGGAGACTTCGGAAATCATGTAGTTGACTGCATCAAAAAGGCATTTCATGGCCATCTGTTGACTATGTGGCTTGACTGGAAAAAACTAGAATGTATCCCATGTCAAGTTTTTCACTTCTCCAATCTATTTTTCTCTGCTTGCTAGCTCTTGCTTCCAATGATGTTCCAGTGCCTTTGCTTTCAAGAGCTTACCTGGAGAGCAAACGGAGATCAAATTAGGCATATGTAAACTGTTATTTACTAATTCAACTACATCATTCATTGTAGCTTTGGATCTAGAAGTTTCTCTTTCAACTTTCATTAACTAGGACTCCCATTCTGAAAACAAGATTTCCTTGTGCAATTCTTGTATTTTGGCAAACTGGCAGCCATTCCTTCTTCAGAATCTTGCTAAGAAAGAAAATTTGTTATCCTTTCATCTACTTTTTCCAATTCCAGTCTAGTGTCAACTGCCTTCTCAATCAATGATGTAGAGATATTGCACAATGGGTCAGCTAGTGTTATATTATGGAAAAGGATGTTCAACTGTCGGGACAAGGCTTTGGTTATCTCCATGGCTTCTTTTCTGAATTCACTAACTTGTGGATAACCCCTATACATTTCTATCTATAATTGCATTTGTGAAATTTGATCTTCCTTGGCCTTCTTTTCTTGCTCAATTGTCATCTGAAGCGTGCTTAGTTCTTGAGACAACTCCTATTTTTTCTGGAGAGTTTACTTATCAATCTTTTGTTTCTCTAGTTTCAACTGCTCTTTTAGTTGCTCATTTTCTTGTCTCTTCTCTGCTAGTTTCTATTCAAGCTGACTAATCCTTTTCTGTTCTTCTACCAATTGCACTTCAAGTTGAGTGATCCTTTGATCCTTTTCCCTAATTAGTTGGTTGACCTCTAAGGCTTTTTCCATTGTTTCTGCTGTAAAATCCCCTGCATACTAATATAATTTAGTTAAATCCTCAGAAGGATTGACTTCTGCCTTCCATACCACATTCATCATTTCAGCCTGAGGAGTTAGAAGAGGTCCTTGATTAATTTTCGTCTTTCTCCTCTGTCTTTTAACCACAACCTTGTGGTTCGAACTGTATAATACATCTAGGGGTGGCATTTACTCTATATTTAGTACAATCTCCTCTGTAGGATTTTCGGGAATGATTTCTATATCCTACTAAATCTTGAGTAGGCCACTTGTCCCTTCAATCGAAACACTAATAACCTCCAACTTTTTTGCTACTAGAAATTTTGGTGTAGTGAGCTCCTAGGAGTCATTCGAGTTCTTGATGATTAGATTGAACTGCTCCCATTCCTTGATTAAAACAGCATCAATATTTATATCAGTATCAAGGATCTCACTAGATCCTTCCTTTCTTTGCTCCCTTTCGGGGCTCTTTTCCTTTTCAGGAGTCTTTTCAATAGTTTTTTCTTCACAGTGGCCTTTCAGTTGCACCATAGAGGTAGTATTTAACAAGTCCATAGGTAGTGTTTGCAACCTCTGTGCCTTGAACTTCAAAAATTCCTCTAATCCCTCTGCTCCCAATTCTTTTTTGCTATATGTTTCACTTGAGAAAATCACTCAGCTGAAGTGAACAAATCATCATTATCATCCTTCTCATGTTCAAACTTGGCAAGTTTGACATGAGAGGTGAAATTGTAGGCGATTGCTTTTGGATCATACTGCTTCCTTATCTGCATGTTTGAAGTCATGCAGTGTGAAAGTACCACATCGGAGGGGGAATGAAGGCCACATTTGTGTTTTGAACTCCTTTAGGTTCCTCGACATCCTTGCTTCTGTTATCTGATAAGTTATTTCTTTGGCAAATAGTTTATTAGGAATGTATAAGGGGAGGACATGTGGATCAATGGTGCTACCAAAAAGTCTGATGTAGGTGAAATTCTATTCACCGAACCAACTACCAATTGATGTTAGGTCAACACTAGCTTCATCAGACAACCGAGGAGTGGGTTTGTTGAATATAGCATAATGAAAAAGCAAGATGAAACCATGACAGATTCTATAAAGATGATTTTTATAATGGGCTTTCCACAATTCCTTATGATAGATATGAATGGGGGTCAGGTCTTGTGGAGTTCATTTCCAACCTAAAATGGGGTAATCAGAATTGAAGCAGATGATATCCAAAATATAGGCACTCATATAAAACAGGGGTATTACTCGAGTAGTCACAAACCTGTTTCTTCTGTCATCAAGGATTTGGTTGGCCATTTTATCAGATAAAATGGTTTCTCAATCCATGATATAAGAGTTAACTGCTACTTCCATTAAAGGCACCATTTCTATAGGAAACCTAGTCAAATAATGGACTCCAAAGAGTCTTCATATCATAGCACCAGCATAGTAGTAAGGAGATGTTAGGGAGTCTATGGAGTACGTACACAATGATTCATGCTTGTGTTTGTTTGGGTAATGCCTCCACTACCTAATAGGGTCCGACTCCACAACATTTCCTTGCCGAAGGATTCCAAAAATGCCTTGTTGTACTGCTTCTATGGTTCAGGAAAATGGTACATCTTTTTGATATCTTCTGCCCTAAATGACCCAAACATCCTTCCATCAATAGTAAAGAATGCTCTGGCTGTTATGCTGATAGTCTCAATTACCCATCTGACCCAGTCATTGTAGGGTAATATTTTAACGTGGGCTTCTATTCTATGAAGATAAGAGCTAGCCAAATCCTTAAGAATACTCTCTTATTTTTCAGTGGAATCCAATGTTCCCTTTTCTTCTTCAATCTCTTTTGGATCCTTGGCTTTCAATAAATTATATATGCTTTCCCATGAAGCTTGGCATAGACTAAGGCAGGTAGTATCAGCTATCAAGACCTTTTTTACTGGTTCCTCTTTGGTTATGATGGGAACCTTTGGTTTCTTTGACTTCTTCATCATTTTCGCTGGATTCACAAATTCAAACTTGCTTTGCACAATGAACTAGAAGAACGTAACAAAGGAAATATTTGCTCAAAGATAATACATAGTATACAAGATTAATGGCAATTAATTGCAATGAGTGGGATGGATTTGATATATTACACTACCATAGATGAAATCCTTGAAGGATTTAACCATAACAGCTTAATTAATGATTTTCCATAACTACCAATGTGACACTTGAATGCCATAAAGATATGTTGCATCGCAAATCTTGATAACGGTTCTTTTAAAATAAATATTCTAACTTCTTGATCAGTGATAAGCGATTAATTGCATATCGCAGATCAGGAGGTATAACTATTATACTTAACTGTTTCCTTTGTAAAGTTCTGATTGCGATAGATGGTAAGTGGGATCACTTGAATAAAACGTTTTTCTTTTATTTATAATTGACTTAAAATTTAGACTCGCAACATTCTCTTAACGATTATATTTCACCTTTATTGAAAAGTGTGCTTTCCAATAATGAAATAGTATCGGCAGCTTCGAAATGGGCATTTGTTATGCGTTTCATGCTTTTAGTGATGGCTGATTGTGATCATCTTATCGCATCGAAAGATTTATATGACCCCTTGGAATGATTCCTTGGTAAGTTGTGATATGCACTTTTCGATGGCATTATCGCATTGACGATTGCCAATGGAAACCTTAAGTCTATCTTTTAAACAAAGGATGTGACACATTCATTTGTATTTGTTTTATGACAAGGTTTTGTTTAATATTTAAATTGGATTGGACCTTTTCATAAGGATTTTCATGTGTTTTATAGATTTTGCAAAGTTGTGATTGTCAATGAACTTAACCTAAAAGAAAAAGACTTATCACAACTATTGATTTTTTAAATGTTTTATTGATTTTATCTAAGTTCTAAAAAGGGGTCTCATTTCTTGTTAAAGTTTTAGATAAAAATTTTGAAATGGAGAGGGTTGTTGTATAGCACAACAAGGAGATGATAAGTGTGGAATATTCTAGATGGCTCGAGAAGATAAGAATATTCCTATAACCCTATGTGGATTTCTCTCAATCTCACCCAATGCAAGTCAAAGTGGGCCTAAGTGCTATGGAAAGCACTTTGACATGGGCCTAACTGCACTAAAGTGCACTTACCCCTGACCAAGGCTGCACTGCTCCCTCAAGGAGGCATTTCTGGAGGGCTTCAGACCAAGAAATTCTCAAGGAAGGAGGCATTCAAAGTGATGACTTGTCTAGGGCATGTAGCAACTGAATTAGGGTTTGATGAGACCTAAAAGTACTAATATGAATGATGAGAGTGATGTGCCCAAATGGATCTATAAAAACTGCCCCCTAAATCATGAAGTCGAAAATGTTAATGTCGAGTGATATGCTTTATGATGTGATGAGGAGGTTACAAAGTGGATGGTGACATGCATCGATTACAATTCATAATATCATGATATTTTGAGTTTTTCTCATGAATTGTTGAAGAAAGTTATACCCATGCTCAACATATAAACTTTCATTACAAGTACATATATAGTTGTCTACAAATTAGACCCATGATAGGATGACCATCAATGTACAACCACTGTACGGATTTAGTACTTTCCTAAAATCACAGCCTGGATGGATGAAACTAGATCCGGGGTCTTCTATCTCGTTCAATATTTTTCTCAAGTATGAGTCTAATCATGCGAACATTGGAACACACCGTCTGATTACCAGCAAATGATGTAAGTCGTTAACGGACATGAGAGAAATCACCGATAATGATAATGATCCTCAAGCATAAAAAAAATTAGGGGCGAATGTTCGCCCTTTGGCGAAATTAAGGGGTTTTAAATTTTTAGTGGGTGAATATTTTGTATCATAGTACATTTCTACAAATCACCTCAAATAGCCCACCTTATTTTAAGGGAAAGGGTAAAAAGGGTAAATTTAGCCCTTGAAATTAGGAGTTACAACCTTCCATTCGCCCATTTTCAAGAATAGGTTTTATTTAAGTGAATCATATGGGCCAAAGGCCCAAATACCATATTTATAAAAGAGGTATGGTAAATTAATAAAAATATAAATAAATGAGAGGTATGGTAAATAAATAAAACATTTTTTATATTTACTCCATAAGTCACCTTATATACATGCAAGGGTGTAAACAAATAAAAATATAAGTAAAGTGGAGGTATGGTAAATAAATAAAACGTCTTTTACTCAAAAGGTATGGTAAATAAATAAAAATATAAATAAACTAGATGCATGGTAAATAAATAAAACCTCTTTTTATATTTAGTCCATAACCCTCGTTCTATTTATGAAGGCTCAACAAATAGGTTTTATTCAAGTGAATCCTATGGGCCAAGTACCATATTTGTAAAAGAGGTATGGTAAATTAATAAAAATATAAATAAACGAGAGGTATGGTAAACAAATAAAACATTTTTTTATATTTACTCCATAAGTCATGTTATATTTACGAACACTCCCCCGGATGCGGGTGATTGAAGGGATGGGACGGGCGATCAACCGCGGCCACCTGCCAGCTATGCGCAGAGGCGCTGTTCACACATGGGGGCAGGGACATTATCAGCTGCGCGGGATTGAGATTAATGGCATTCAACAGGGGAGCATAAATGCTCCATTCACCTCCGCACGCAAGCCAGGGTCTGGCTCCTCGGCTCCCATGAAGGCCACAGTAATGGTGGGAGGGCCTTGAGGGGCAGGTAGGTGTGTTAAATATGGTTGTGGGTTGGGCTTCACAATGCATATTCATGGTCTGTTTCCTCTGTTCATGCAGCCTCTGGAGCTTCGGGCCGCTTCAAGTGTTCGCCTTTCTGCTTGGGCTAATCCCCCGCCTGCATTTGGTCTCCCCGTGACTGTTATGGAACTCAATTTAGCATTGATCTCTATTCAATTTGGCTCTACAATCATGGTTCGGCCTTGACAGCGAATGCTCAGCCGTCGAGGCACCTCCCGTAGAGGATCTTCGTGCCCCCCTGTCGACGAAAACTCTCCCCATTGCTGCCATTGCCATTGCCATCGCACTCAAGGTGCAAATCCCCTTCGGTCCAGTCAATTCCTGGATACCAGCGCTCCGGAATCCTCTTCCTCGCCCGCCTTTGGCTGTGCCATTTTCAACTTCAACAGTTCTTTGAACCGTCCCCGGATCAATGCCCATGTTTCGGTGCTCTTCATTGAGGAGACCCCTGATGAAAGCGATTCTAGAGACAATCGGGGGACGATGCCAGCTGATGGCTCCGCGAGAGCCATGGAGACTCCCTCTGCAGATCCTGTGAATGTTTCAGAAAGCCCTCTTGCTGGTCCCTCGGGAGCTCAGGAGGCGATGATCAGCCAGAATGAAGATGACAAGATGGAGACCATTCCAACAACAATGGAGGTGGCGGAATTCGGGTGGCGCATGGTAGTGTAGGAGGATCTTGAAGACTAGACACGATTTCTTACCAGGTCTCTGTGGCCCGTTAGTGAGGGCATTTGGCCACTCTTGTTGTTTTTGGATATGCTCTTGTTTCAAAGCTGTGGTGTTACTGTCTCTGTGTCAATGCTGATGGAAAACTGTCTATGTTTGGGTTCTGGATTTTTTTCTCTGTGGCTGGGAAAGTGTTTGGCTCCTCTGCGCGGGATTAGTTTGTTGTTCCACTGGCGCCCCTGTGTGGGTTGGTTTTTTGATCTGGTTAGTCCTCGAAGACTGCGGTCTCTGATATTCCAGGCTGCCATTACCTCCAGGCAGCTGGTTCTTTTTGTTATGTAATGATGTAATTGTTCTATGTTTATGTATATAATAGAATAGTTTTAACGAGAAAAAAAAAAAATATTTACGAACCCTCAAAAAATGCGTTATATTTAGGTGAAATCTATGGGAAAAATACTATGGGACAAATACCATGGACTAGATTGTTATTAATACCATGCAAAAAAACATTATTAACCCTAATATTAGTATTAATAAAAATATAAATGGAACATGGTATTGACCCATGGTATTCACCAAAATGGCACATGGTATTGACCCATGGTATTCACTTGGAATGTAGCCTATTTAAATGGGGGAATTAAACCAGCATAGATCCATCTTTACTTTGGATCTACTAACCCCTGAGAGGTATCAAATATCATGATATGCAAATTAGCATAGAGTGAAAAATATTTGATCCGATCAAGAGTAAAAATGGATGTTGTAATTTAATGTATGTTAAACATTTTAGCTTGGTTAAAATAAAAATCAACTATTAATTTTATTAATTTTTATAAATTACCAATAGTAATTTTTAAGCTCCAGGTTTATGATAACCCATGGTATGGACCCATGGTAATACCATGGTATTCATGTGAGCATAGACTATTTAAAGGGGAAATTCTATCATCTTAGATCCATCTTAATTCTGGGTCTACCAAGTGCTCAAAGGGATAAATAGATTTCATCCCCCTAAGAGTGGTAGATGTGGAGTTAAGATGGATATACATTGGTTTTTATGATAATGAAGATACTAAATAGACTTAGGAAATTATATTGTAAAAACATCTTAAGGTGAATGGTTAAAGCATAGACATTGGACAAGTATATTTGTATACTTCTGTTTTAAACTGAAACAAATCTAGGGCTAAAAGGAATGGATTGATTGCACTAGTCATCCTTCTATAACTTTCCAACATATGCTGGAGTAAACAGATTGTAATTTGGGTAATTTTTCTAATTGCAAACAGGAAGATACTTGTGTATTGGCAGGGTGGTTACGTGGTCCCTAGAAGTGATGAATTTGAATTTTTCTTGGTTCTATATATAGTATTAGGTTTTTTCTCATGCTTTCTGTGAATGGCACGGGTAAATTTTATCCTACACCCACTAGGTTATCGATATGTAATTTCGGTAATTTTGATTTCAAAATATATTTTAAAGAAATGCAATGATTTCATTTGTGTATTCAATAAACACAAGATTTGATAATTGAGTAAAATATTCGCCATGCTTGGTGAGAGATTCGCCAGTTTTTTTTATATACATATCATATTATTGATAAAATCTCCTTCCATTTTTCCTATATATCGTTGAGATTTGCCCATTTATTAAACATGTAAATTTGGGGGGGTTCTTAAAATTTTCCCTATCCTCAAGGTATTGCAGTACATTCTGAATGGTGTGAATGGATTTTTTGATGTCGAACACCATAAAAAGTCTTTTAGTCAAAGTTTGGTGATGTCAACCTATCACCGAAAGCAAGAAACCTGCCATTGATGTATACAAGCCTCAAGGTACTGGAAGGGTGTTTCTAAGTCAACTTCCTGGATAATGTGCTGATGTCGACAAGAAGCGAATAATCGCAGGAGGGACTTGATGTATCTCACATCAACAACACGAAACTAGTGTAATGAGTTTTAGAGACGGAATGTGACTGACGACACAAGGTTCAGGAATGGCAGTCATGAAAATGAAGGCTTATGAGTATTGCAAAGGATGAATTTTAACTGAGTGACTTCTCTTGAACATGTCGGCAACACTAAATGGATTGGAAACATTGACCCAAAACCAATGTAATGGATGGTATGATAGACCAAGGTATGATGACCATCAAGCCGATAACGCAACCCAAATATTCACAGTGATGAAGTGAAAGAGTCATGTTCAAGAGCGACTCACTGACATAAAGTGGTTTACCCCTTTTCCCATTTTCCCGAGTCATTGTTGACCAATACCTATTTATTTTTATCAAGCTTGAGGAGGATAACATATGCTTGTTGTATAATTCCACCCTTTGGGTGAATCCATCGCGATGTGATTTTTTAAAGAGTCTAGTGAAGGTGAAAATCAGTCTTGTCAAAATAGACATGTTTGTCACTATTTGATTTTTTAACGAGTTTAACGACAATGATAACTCGGTCCCTTTCATGTTTATAGAGTTTGAAAAGGGACAAAAGGAAAACTCCACAAGTTCTTTTTCGTAAGTTGGTCTCTCAAGTCCAAAAAAGCATAAAATAATATGAGAGAGAATCTATTGACCATGTTCAATCAACGTATTCCTTTTTCGTAAATAATATATCTCACTCCAGAAAAGGGTTAAACTTATACTGAGTAGATTTTGTTTCCAATCCGTTAACGAGTTGAAAAGGACAAGTGCCCGGTAGTCTTTTTAAATTTTGAGAGACTGAAAAGAGCTTAAAGAGGACTCCACTTTGAGGAATGAGTGGTGTCTAGGATAGAAGCTGGTTCCGTGATGTTGGAACTTCTCAAAACATGTTGATTTATGTGAAGAGGTTGGCTAATAATACCACTCATTACAATTGTTCCTCAAAAGGGTAAAATAATCAAGTGAAACCGTATGGTCAGCCAAGCACATAGTGATGATGGAAGGAGAAAAACCAAGGCTCATCTGATAGAAGAGGCTAATAGAATGGCAATCACAAGGGTTAAAATGGAGATGGGTTCATTTTTATACAAGCTTGAACCATAGGGAACTATGCTTGGATTCAGTTTCATGTTTACACAACCTTGAAACAAAAAACCATGCTTGGATTCAGTTTCATTTTTACACAAGCTTGAAACAAAAAAGTATGCTTGAATTCAGTTTCATGTTTACACAAGCTTGAAATGACAAACTATGCTTGGAATTATTTTACATGCCCCCAGCATGATAAATCAAAACAAAGGTGCATGCCCCCCAAGCTTCATTGCATTCACCTATGTAGACTACTCGTGGCTATTAGGTGGATGGAATGAAGGTTCATATACGAGATCAAGTGAAAGACTCGACTAGGATTTTACGAGATCTAATCAAAGACTCAAATCAGAACTTTGCTCCAGGGGACCTTGTTTCATTTTTTAATGAGCTTGACATAACACAAGGAACTCTGCTCAGAGTCCTTGTTTCATTTTTTAACGAACTTGACACAAGACAAGGAACTATGCTTTGTTCCTTGTTTCATCTTTTAACGAGGTTGACACAGGAAAAGGAACTATCCTCAGGGACTTGTTTCATTTTTTTAATGAGGTTGACATAGTAAAAGAACTATCCTCATATTCCTTGTTTCATTTTTTATCGATGTTGATACAAGAACAGGAACTATCCTCATACCCTTTGTTTCATTTTTTAACGAGGTTGACACAAGACGAGGAACTATCCTCATATTCCTTGTTTCATTTTTTAACGAGGTTGATACAAGACTAGGAACTAGCCTCATTTTTCTTATTTCATTTTTTAACAAGGTTGACACAAAACTAGGAACTATCCTCATACACTTTGTTCATGACCCGTAAGAAGTCATGACTTCCAAGAGGTTCTCATCAGATGGGAGAACAATTCTGTGGAAGGGATCCATAGCAAGGAATCCATTTCAGAGATCTGGTTCCAATGCCCTCAGTACATAATGTACAACATCATAGAATTGATTGTCCGTTGATGTAGGCACAGAATGGGTTGCCACATAATTGACCCATGGTGGAGAAGATACAATTGGGTCAAAAGGAACATTTATGGAAGATGGTTTACTCGAAGCCAAAGTTAGAATGGGAAATGAAAGCTGGTCAATAGTGACAATTCTACCTTCATGCAGGAAATACATCACTCGAAAGAGTGTTGAAACAATAGCTCCCATGTCATAAACATAGTCATGCCCAAGAAGTAAATTGTAATCTAAAGGGTGTGGGACTACCATCACATTGAGATAAACAATTTTTCCTCCCAAAATAATAGGCAACTGAGGAAGGATCCCTAATGGTTGAATGGTTCCTCTGTTAAAAGCCAACAAATTTTGGGTAACAGGCACAAGTGGCGGTGAACTGAGCATTTTCCAAGAAGTGGAGGAAAGGATACTCAATAATTCACCTTCATCTATAATAGTGTCAGGTACAATCATATTACAAAACTGTACTATGATTTGGAAAGGCACATAAGAAGGAAGACAACATCCTACCAGTCGATATCAAAGGAAGTGACTAGACTACTTGGATGGGGTACCACAGAAACGAGAGTATTATCCCCTTGAGTGACGAGAGCGGGAGGATTTTCTTCCTGTCTTGATGGAACATGAGGGTTGCCTCCAAGCTCATTCGAATCAGAAGAAACAAAAAGAACCTGAGTGGTATCATATTCACTCTCTACGGGAAAGGTATGATTAACTACAGGTGAAATCAGGTCAACTGTTTCCTCGACCTGTGATTGGTCAAGTATAGACTCATGGGATTCACATTCAAAGAGAGTGGGATTGACTGAAGGTTGATTTGGGTTAGTCACTTCATCAGCTAGTGAAGGATTAAGGGAGATTATCCTGTAACCATATGGAAGTATTTACGGAGAAGCAGGACGGTTATCCAACACTTTTTTGGCTTCATCCAAATAGGGACAAAGGTGAATGGGGTTATTCCCTTCACATAACCTACATGGAAACTTAACTTTACACTTATTTCCATGAAATTTACTACCACTAGTTGATGGTGTGTCACCAACATGATCTCCAAAAGTTGATGACACAAGATGATGTGAACGAGAAGACCATTCTTCTAAGATCTGAGGAATACTAGAACAATTTCAAAGAAAATGATCTCCCATACATAGTTTGCAAAGATATTGAATTTTGCGAGGCTTATCGGATGGTTTCTCATCAGAAGTTGCATTCAAAGAAATGGTTGCTTAGTTTCACCCCTACCGAATTTGCTTCTTATTCTTCCTCTTCCCTTTCTTCTTCCACTTAGCCACCTGGTTACTAGTACCAATACTTTCACCAGGCAAAGAGGAAGAAGGGGAAGAAGAAACAACTGAGGAAGAAGGCAAAGGGTCAACTTTAGGATCAACTTGAGGTTGATTTTGTCCAGTTGGATAAGTACTCAATTACAAAGAAATCACGACATTTTGAACCAAGGAGGTTGAAAACAACCATACTAGAAAGCCAATGGTAAATCCTGGAAGGGACAATGTAGCCATATAAGGAGCACTAATATTTCCGAAAGGAGGAAAAGGACTAGGATTCCCACCAAAAGGAATTCCTTGATCGGTAGACTCTGGAGTTGTTGCCACATGTCTCAACATAAGATCAACTAAGGAGTGAGCATGGAGGATGTTATCCACGGTCAATTAATTTTATTTTAATCAAAATAACATAACAAAACAAAATAGGAATAATCTAGGCAAAAGGATTACCAAGACACTGTGAACTACATAATACCTTCCGGCGAACCGAGAAGTATGGGCAGACAATCTCCTCGAATGTTGTGTTTGGTGTATCACAGTGTACAAGACAGCCGACTTGGTTACCTAAGGATGGATAACAACCTAATGTAGTCCTCCCATATATACCCTAAAGTACATGGAGGCCCAATCCATGTTAGCACTGTCTAATGAGAAGCTGCACAGTGAGAGCATTCCTTTATACTTTACGTACTGTAACACTGCCCTATATACCTGAAGGTACGTGGACAAGCTACGATATAATCACGTACATGGAATGAGCTATCACACTCAGAATGTATCACAAAAAAGTTAGTGACAAATGCTATGTTTAATGACGCTGGAACACGTCTCTATCCTAGACCTCTAAATGTTATGCGTTAAGTTACAATGCCCCATTAGGTTAATTGAGATAACTTTTAAGTTGATCTTCTTAAGAATTTTCCTTTCAAGGTTCACCATGTGATGTATGTTTTCAATTCCTAGAATGAAACTAACATGAGAAACATCTTTTCATTCAATTAACAATGAAAACCGTAGAGCAATCAGATCTTTGACAAAGAGCAAAGAGCACACCTAATGCAATTTCCCTAGCTATTCCTATCAAGCATTCACAAACTACAATATGCAAAATGCAAGTTTTTCTTTTCAATTACATTAATTTTGATATGAACAAAAAGAAACTAATGCACATACAATCAATCAATCTTTTTTCAAGAACAAATACTTTACGACGGTTTCTTTTCAAAAGAAATGAAGACTTTTACGACACTTTCTTTTGAACAAAGATTAATCGACTATAAGCTAACTTTGACAATGAATTGATAATGATAAATAAATAATTTAAAAAACACTAAACAACCAAGGCCAAAGTAAGGCTAGGAAGACAAATAAAAATTGATTTCAGAGACACAACAATCATTGATCTTTCAGCAAGCAAAAAAACAAGGAAATTTGGGAAAAATCAAGTCAAAGTTGGGATTTTTTACCTAAGGAGGATCAATGCAGCCCTGAATGGGAGAAAATGAGCTTTAGAGCACTATCCTCAATCCAAGGGTGTTCTGTAGCGCTCTGTCTCTTGACCAAGCCTACGTTGGTGCCAAAGAGGTCATTCTAGGGGCTTTTAAGCACAATTTTTTTACCAAAAACACTTCAAAATGGCTGAAACTAGATCAATGGAAGCAAGTAAAGTCTACAAGGGTGTACTAGGATGAAGTTAAATTACCTAGAATGATGATCGTTCCCTAGCAGAGTCGTCAATTTGTTATGTGGAATTTTTCATCTACGGATAAACACAATTTCCCTAGGTGGGTAGCTACACCTAGAACAACAGATTTAAAGTTCTTAACCTTTTTCCATAGAAGATAACTAAGACAAGGGACCTACTTGTTATCTTTCAATTTCCCTTTGTCTCCTTTGTTTGGCTCTCGTATCTCCTTCTTGAACTTAATCTGGTCAACAAGTACCTACAATCATAAACAGAAGAAAAAACCAATCAAAGCAAGAGATCTATCTACTATAAGCAAATGGAATCGAAAGCATTTACACATATAATCATCACACATAAAGACAAGAATATGGGAAAAGGTGTAAACAACTTTATTAAGTAGAAGGAAGAATTAAAATCATGAAGTCCGATCCATTGTCACTCTTCCGACTTGGGTTCCAACCAACATCACATCAAAAGCACAACACTTCAGAAACATAACAATACTTTCTTACAATCTCAAACCTCACACCAACAACATATCCTTACAAATTCTCAATGTCCAGCCCTTGATCACTTAGATGAGTGCTCAATTTATAGGATAATGATGGTGGTTTGGTCATAAATGAGGGTATTGAATGGCCTTACAAACTTATAGTTAGTTTCCATGGAGGAAGGGATGAGAGGATAGGAGGTTACTTAACTCATTCCCTATCAAGTTTGAGCTCATAGGAGATGATAAGTGTGGGAATATTCTAGATGGCTCTAGAAGATAAGAATATTCCCAGAACCCTATGTGGCTTTCGCTCAATCTTGCCCAGCACAGGTCAAAGTGGGCCTAAGTGCTCTAGAAATCACCCTAACATGGGCCTACCTAAACTGAAGTGCACTTACCCCTAACCAAGGTTGTGCTGGTCCCTTAAGGAGGCATTTCTGGAGGGCTTCAAGCCAAGAAACTCTAAGGGAAGGAGGCATTCAAAGTGATGACTTCTCTAGAGCATGTAGCAACTGAATTAGGGTTTGATGAACCCTAAAAGTATTGATCTGAATAATGGGAGTGATGTGCCCAAATGGATCTATAACACTATATAAAATAAAATAAAAAATAGACAGTCGACATTATGTTGAGGACTGATTCAAGGGTTTCTAAAGGGGTTGTACAAGTCGTACAAGTTCCCAATTAATTTCAAAAGTTTTGTTGTAACTTGTATTGTCTTTTATGTGGACTGTTTTCCCAATAGGGAAGTCCTTGTAAGATTTGATATTATTTTAATGAGAAGTTTATTTGAAGGGAAAAAATATTTGTGTGAATGTGTGGTTTCATTTTCTTCCACTATAATTTTATTTTGCTAATTAAAAATTATAGTGAGTGCATTTTATTTAGTAAGCTAAATTCAAATTTTATTTTTAGCAAGGAAATTACTAGGAAGTAATTTTCCAATTTACTAGGGTTAAAAAATTTAATAGGATCTTAGTGATCTAGTGTTAGAGCTAGTCACTTTTGATGATGATGATCCTCTTGAGGGGTCATCCACACCAACAAATGCACAAATTGGATCAGATATTAAAGAGGAGGAGGAGGTTGGAGGAGATATTAGTGGTAGTGATGATTTTGATAATATCGAAAAGGAGGATGGCAGAAAGTCAGGAGCTATGAGATTCTTCTATCTATGGTTCTATTATCTACCCTATTTTGTATTTTCCATTGGCATTTTCACCTATAGTAGCACTGACTCAGTATCTATGTAATGCATTTTAATTTTGATGACTTAATAAGAGAACTGCAGTTTATGGCTCTAATTTCTTATGTGTTTTCCATTTGATTATTATCTTACAATAAGTAACTAGTTGTATGATAAAATATGTATCATGTAAATGTTCTAGTTTCTAACAAAATTTGAATCTTATGTCAACATTTCATTTTTGCATTTTTTCATTTCATTTTGTTGACAAATGTTTTTGATTGGTTGGCTAGGTTTGACCTTCCTCGAGGTTCGGGAAGGTGGTAAAACATTATAAAATTGATCCTAGATGGATGTTCTGATTGGTGGGCCAGGCCTAACCTTAATCAGGGGTTAGGGACTCGAAGATGTGCGCTATGGATTTCATTGTGGGAAGGACGGCCTCGACGTCGTGAATGGTGGGCCCTAGGATCAAATGGAATGGAAATGGACACATGGTGGGTGACATGGACCACTAGATGAGGTGGAGCACAATACAAGTGCCATGTGGCATCACTCCTGACGATGAACCACACTAGTTGGTTTGAAACGCGTCGACAAATGGTTTTTTATGTGATTTACGCCGAAAAATCTCTCACAAACTGGATATGGATCACAGAAGCCTGAACTCTATAAATGTAGTTAGGGTTTTGTTCGATTAAGCATTGAGTGGCCATAACTTGTGATCTAGGAGTCAGATTTCGATTAAACATATATTGCCATAAATCTCATGATTATTTGGTCATGATGGTAATATTCATTTACAGTTTCAAAGAATTTTAAATTTAAGGGACTTTATGAACCCATTTCCATAACTAAACATTGGAGGTTGGGTCATCATAGTAATTGTTTCCTTATACCCTTAGTGTGGGTTATGGATGGTAAGGTGGTATATTAGAGAAATCCAAGAGGTGAAAGGTATTTTATTTTTTCATTGATGATTTCACTAGAGCCACATGGATCATGCTATTAAATGAGACATCAAAAGCCTTGAACAAATTTAAAAATTTTAAATCACACGTTGAATAAGAAAAATATTTGAGGATCAAATGCTTGAGATTCGACAAAGGAGGTCAGTTCACCTCAAGGGGGTTTAAAGATTTTTGTCATGAACACATCATTAGAAGGAAATAATTTATTTCAAGAACCTCTCAATAGAATTGAGTTATTGAATGGAAGAACATAACCATTTAGGATATGGACAGGGGCATGATGGACAAAGGAAAAGTGGAAGACACTTTCTCGGGTGAAGTTACTCAAGTTGTTGTCTACTTGGTAAACATAAATCAGTTCAAACCAAACAACAATAATACCCCCCTATCAACTATGGAAATGAACATAAGCCTCAATGAACCACCTCAAAGTGTTCAGGAGAAAGTATTATATGAAGAGGAATAAAAGAAAACTTGGTAAGTTTGATTCTCATGCAGATGAATGATTTTCCTTGGGTACACAATCAGAAGAAAAGCCTCAAGTTATATAACAAAGGGACTAAGAGGATTGAACAATGCACATATGTCATAGTCGATGAAGATGTACACCATACCGCAAAATCTCTAGAGAAATTAGATGTGTATGGTGACTCTATGTACACAAATGAAGGACCTAAAGAGATGGAGGAAGAAGAAGATGAATATTTACAACAAGAAGAAGATGGAGATTTATGAAAATCATCTCATAAATACAAAGCTCCATCAAGATATGTGTAGAAGCAACATCTTGAGAGTTAGATAATTAGAAGTAAATACCTTGGTGTGTAGACCGAAAGAAGATATATGGGCAGTCTTAGACAAGAAAATTATACATTGTTGTCACAGATAGAGCCCAACAATTTTGGATAGGAAAGTGAATACAGGTGTTGGATTAAGGAAACAGAAGAAGAATTAGATAGCATAGATAAGAATAGTACATGGGAATTGGTTTCTAGGGCAAAGGATAAGAACACCATTAGCACAAAATGGGTGTTCAAGAATAAACTAAATGAATATGGTAAGCTTGAAAGGAACAAGGTCAAATTGGTCTGTAAAGGTTATGCTTAAATAGAAGGTATAGATTTTGAGGAAACATTTTCCCTTATAGCCAGAGTTGAAGCCATTAGAATATTTTTTTCATTTTATCGTTACAATAACTTTAAATTTTATTAGATGTATGTCAATTCATTCTTTCTCAATGGTGATTTGGAAGAGGAAGTGTATATTGAACAACGAGAAGGATTTTTCTCCAGAGTGTAGATTGAGGAAAATATATCTATTGGATAAAGAAAGATCCAAGAGTGTAGTATGCTAGGTTGGATACATATTTACAACAATAAGGGTTTAAAAGAGGAATAAAAAACAATAATTTATATATTAAATTTGAAAACAACAGTTTGTTGATTATTGTTATATATGTAGATGACATCATATTTAGAAGTGATTTGGAGAAAACGAGATATTAATTCAATGAAGCAATGAAAAAAGGAGTTTGAGATTCCCATGATAGGAGAGTTATCATTTTTGTTGGGCTGCAAATAACTTAGTCAACCAAAGGTATTTTTATCTCCCAATCAAAGTACCTGAAAGAAACTTTGAAAAAGTTAGGAACGAATGATTGTAAGCCTATGTGTACACCTATGGTGACTGACTGTAAACTAAGAAAAGAAGATGAGTCCACCATTATGAATAAAATGACATGTTGATCCATGATTGGAAGTTTGTTACCTAATTTATTTTAGGCCTAATACCATGCAAGCAGTGATATTGGTGGCTCGATTTCAAGAAAATCCAAAAAAAAATCATGTGAATGCACTCAAGAGGATATTTAAGTATCTTTAGAGTACAATATACTATTTTATATGGTGTGAAAGAGGTAAAGACTTCACTTTTATGTCTTATACTGATGTTTATTGGGTTAGTAGTATTGATGACATGAAGAGTACCAATGGAGTAACGGTATTTCTAGGGAACTATTTAGTGTCATGGGTAAGAAAGAAACAAAACCCCATCTCATTATCTATAGTTGAACCAAAGTACATCAATACAACTACTTTTTGTACTTAGATTCGTTTGATGAAGTAGAAATTAAAGGATATCAAAGTTGAACTTGATGATCCAATCCCCATTATGTGTGATGATGCAAGTGCCATCAACATTTCCAAAAATATTTTTATGCATTAAAATAACAAACACATTCTAATTAAATATCATTTCTTGAGAGATCAAGTTGCTCAAAGTGTTGTGATATTTTAATAAATGGCTACTAATGAATAGATTGAAAACATTTTTACAAAGTCACTACCCAGGGAGTCCTTTGTGTAACTGAGGCACAAATTAGGAGTAGTATCTCCCTCATCAAATTACTTAGAGTATGCAAAGTTACATAGATACTCATTTCCTTGAGCTATCTCGTGACTAGGATGTAGGAGCATAATGCTACATAGGAGAAATATTGAGAATTGGCATGGTGCAAGGATCGTGGAAACTATATTGGTTGGAGAAGGCATAGACTCGAGGGAGAGTCTTCAGTTCAATACACTCTTTTACATTGATGTCAAAGGAGAGAAGGTATCATGCTAAAACATTTCCCAAAGCATTGGCTTGCAAGGAGCGTAGCGATCATTGATACACAGAGCAAGCAACTTAGTCAGGCATAGTAAGTAATCAAGTATGGTAAGTTTCTTGTTTTGGGGAAGTGTTGTTACAAGTCGTTTGCTATGTGCTCAAAAAAAGAAAGCTATTTATTGATGTCAGGGAGAGTATTGAACAAAGAGAAGAGTGAGACAGATAGGTGTGAGGGAGATAATTTTTGTATATTTTTTTCTATTGCTACGTGTTTATTATCATTAATTCCTTAGACATGTTTAACACAATTTCTATCAATGCCAAAGGGAATACTACATTAATTAATTGGCATCTATGATCGATCTTAGAGATTGACGTCGTGCGGTCATTGATGTCAAGGGAGGAATCAAGTTAGTTGTTTAGGTCATTAGTATAGAACCATCATAGTATCAAAATAATTGAAGAATCCTTAAAAAGTTAACTATGACTAGTGGTTGCATGGTTAAGAGACTTGGTTACTGCAAATAGTTTATGTGAAAAAGATCAAGTAAAATAACCCTATAAATTTCTTCGATGGATAGACTTATAGAAGACCTTTTCAACAATATATCACACTAAGAAAATATCATAAGGCCTGGAAAGGTATTGCAGGATTGAATTTAGGCAATCAGACATGGTTGAAGAAGTTCAGACATTTAGGTTATTTGTGAAGAAAGTAAGAAGTGTGTGGCAGAAAGGATGGATTTCACACTAGCTTTAGGTATTCGGTTGTTTAGGCTGGATGATTTTTTCATGGGTGTAGGTGTTGGATAAGTCCTAAAGATGATCTATTCTGGGGTGTAGATGCATAAGGGACCCAAACCCGAATTTGTGCACATAATTCTATGTGATGGCATAGTTCTAGTGTAGACCATGGATTCAATCCTAAAGTTTTGTTGTAAGGGATGCACAAGAACAATAAGCAAACCCAATTTTACTCTCCATATAGTTTGATGACATGGTAGAAGTAGATGACCAGTGAATTGGCACTAACTATGCATGATTGATGACATCGTAGTTTATTTAAGTGACAAATGGAAATTAGTTTTGGAGTTTTAATGGCCAAGTGAGAAAACTTTATGCGACACATGACATCACTTGGAGGATACCATGTGGAAATATGACATCATCATGAAAAAATAAGTGTTGTTAGTTGATGATATGGTATTGGATTTGAAGTCGTGCTAGAAAGTGGTGTTTGTAGATGATTTCTTGTGTTATATAATTCTTGGAATTCTATTAAGACTAGAAAGTGGGCATGAAAACATATGTTGTTCAACAGTTTGGTCTTTGGGATGGCTTGCTCAAGTGCAACACCAAATAAGGCCTAAATGCGTAAAGGAGTATAAGAATATTTTTTGGTAAGGCCTTGGACAAAGTTGTGGTCTTATGAAAAAATGAGCACAATTTATTAGAATCCTACACCATTAAGAATTTGGTGTCAAGACTAGTTATGAAATAAAATATTTTGTACACAATTGGACAATGAAGAAAGGCACAAAATGGGAGATATCATTTGTTGATGTGAAGTGATGGATAACCTCCCATAGAGAATGCAACACAAGATTGAATTTGCTAGTTAGTGGAATCAACTAAAGATAGATAATATTTATATGAAAATCATAGCAGGTGGAATTAAAGATGAAGTTGTTTGAAATTCCAATGTGAAGGAATAGAATAAGAGGGGATCTATAGTAAATTGTAGCCGAAATAAAATATATAAAAACCTTGAGCTGAAGAAGAATTAATTGAAGTACCTATTCTCAAGTAAGGTGTAATTGGAATGAAAATCAAGAGCAACAGAGAAGTGAAATATTGTGTGAGACAAATATAGTGAGCAAATAATGTGTACAAAATGAACATTGAATGCATCGAAACTTGATAGCAAGTTATTTGTAGAGGAAGAATGTTGTAGAATTCATTTGTGCATGTGCCTACAAAAGATAGAAGAGCTTGATAAGGCATATGTATGTTGAAGAAGTGGAAGTGGTTGCATGTGAGTAGTGATAACAAGTTGTAATTAAATCAAAGAACACTATAGGATGTATCAATTTGAAAATCCTATGAAAGGGTAGACATAACTTGTAGTAGCACTTTGGCACTTGTAGAAATCTGAGGTTGGTGCCTCTAAGCAAGTTGGTGCTTGTTGATTTAAGGGATTGGAGCCTCTTGTGAGTGTGTGCTGAAAAAAAAAATGATATAAGCAAAGTGGGTGCTTTGAATTTACATCGTAATAAAAACAAGTTTTGGTGGTTTTTCTCTTGAAATGGTTTCCACATTGAAAAATACTATGTATAATTGTGAAAGCATTTTTTTGTGTGCTTATGTGATTTTTGTTTAGAGAAGAAAATATTTATAATTAATAATTAATCACCCCATCTCAGTAAATTTTGATTCCCAACACATAATTTACCCATTTTCTTATGGGAAGAGGCATCCAACATGAAATTTTATGTTTAGATTAAGAGTCCTCACCAAATACTGGAGAATAAGACTCTAGAGGAGGCATGCACAGGAGTGAAGCCAGAGGTTACTCATTTGAGGGTATTTGGTTGTCTAATATACATCCACATGCTAAAGGAGAATAGTAATCAGCAAGAACCATTGGGGAAGAAGGGTAATTTTGTGGGATACAACAAGAATTTGAAGGTGTACATGATCTCCATTCCAAGACAACATTAGATTGGGTCTAGGCAAGATGTTACTTTTGATGAGGAGGTAGCCTTGAGGAGATCTAGAGAGTCTCATATGGGGATTTATTGTGAGGAGAAGGGGGATCCAAAGGATGTCAATACAAATCCATTTATTCGAATTGTTCATCCTTCATACTATCACGAGGAGTTAATAGAGCTTGCAAAGCCAATGGACTTGCCTAGAGATGTTGTAGTTATAAGGAAGAGACTTACAGGAGTTTGTGACACTTTCTAGGATGCACAAAGGAATGAAAATCCTCATTGAACTTTTAGGGGGAATAAATTACCACAATGGTTCTCGAGTTATATAGCATTAATGAGTCACATCATTGATTCCAAACCTTTAGTTATGATGAGGTAGTGGGCCAACAAGTTTGGAAGGATTCCATGATTGAGGAGTATCAGTCCATCATGAAGAATGATGATTGGGAGATAGTTTTAATGCTAAAGGGGAAGTCAGTAGTGACTTCCAATTAGATCTATAAGATCAATCATGTCATATATGGTAGCATCAAGAAGTACAAAGTGAGTTTTTTGGTGAAAGGGTTCTCCCAGAAAGAGGGAGAGGACTATGATGAAATTTTTTCTCCAGTTGCGAAGTACACTTCCATCATGAATATTAGTTCTCTTGCTTTAGTTATGGTTTTTAGGTTACATTAGATGGATGTAAATACCGAATTCCTCATTGGTGTGATTGAGGAGGAAGTGTACATAGAACAACCTCAGGGCTTTGTGATACATGGGAATGAATCCTGTGTTTATAGGTTGAAGAAGGATTTGTATGAGCTCAAGCAGGCACCTAGGGCATGGTATTCAAGAATTGATGGATACTCGATGAGTTCAATACCCACCAAGATTGATGTGCAGATTGCCCTTTACTTTATGGTTGTTAATGGTGATACTTTGATGTTGGTGTTGTATGTTGATGATTTATTCCTTACTAGGGTAGAGAGGCTCATTGTTAGGTGAAAGAGGGATCAATTGTCTTTAGAGTTTGAGATGAAGGATCTTGGCTTGATGCATTATATCTTTGGATTGGAGGTGTGGAAGAGACCTAGAGAGATCCTCCTTAGCTAAGGGAAGTACACAATTTAGATCCCGAGGAGACTTCATATGAAGGAATGAAAGTTTATGACTACATCTATGGTGAAAAATGTAAATAATATGAGTGATTCCTTTTTAGATTCAAATTTGGTAGATCTCACTGTGTACATGTAGTTGATTGGATCCTTGATGTAACTAGTTAACACCAAGTCTACTGTTTTATTTGCATTGAGAAACCTAAGTAAGTTTATGGTTGAGCCAAAGCATGTCCATTGGGTTGCAATGAAGCATGTGTTGAGGTATTTACGTGGTACAACTGAATATGGTCTGAGATATGTCTCAAGTGGTGAAGTGAGGCTATCGAAATATGCTAATTCTGATTGGGTCAAGTGTGCAGTGGATAAAAATAGCACCTTAAGGTGTTTCTTCAGCATGGGATCAATTATGATATCCTATTTTAGAAGGAAGTATACTTTTGTCACAATCAATATAATAGAACTAGAGTATATAGGAGTTAGTATCGCAGGTCAAGAAGCAATGTGGCTTTGAAATCTAGTTGTAGGACTATTTGATCAAGTGCTAGAGATGACCTTGATATATTGTGATAATAACAATTATGTTAAGGTTTAAGAGAATATATTAGTTCATGATAGGTTTAAGCACGTTGGGATTAAATATCACTTCATCCAAGACATGGGGCAAATGAGAGTAGTGAAGCTCTCATACATATCAACAAACGTGCATATTGTAGACATTCTCACCAAGCCTCTTTCAAGGGGTAAGTTTGTATACTTCAAAAACTAGCTTTGAATGATGCAAAATGTCTCCCTCACTGAGGGGGAGTGTTGATGTTTTTGTAACATTGGGAAGACATTATCCCATGGGTTCATGTTGATTTGACTAGTGGGGGAATGATACATTCACCCACAGGGCCATGTTGATTTGGCTAGGAATGAATGAATTCGGGTAGTCTTTCTACTATGGGGCAATGTTGATTTCTCTAGGAGAGAATGGTGCATCATACTCACATTGGTTGCTCCGGGATGGAGTGATATATTTTTTATAAAGTGGGTTTGATTTGTTTATATAATGGGGCTTTTTCCCATTAGTGAAATAAACAATTCTAGTCTAATGTTGATGTGATGCAGGCTCCATAATTGAAGGTGTTTCTTGTAATAAGGTGCCTCTTTACCGGTCTCCACTCAACATTACAACTTTATATAAAACAACAAGCATGTGAGGAGACAAATCAACAACATAAGAAGCTCATTAGATCATTTCTAGTGGAGGAGAAATTTGGCTAAGTAGAAATATGTATGTCAGACGTTGCACATATGAGATGTTGACTAAATTTGACTAGCTGAGTTTTACCATTATGTAAAGTTGCATATGTGAGGTTTTCGACAAATGCTAACCATAGACTTTGACCACAGTTGACTATAGAATTTGATCACAACTAACCAAGTTTAATTGTAGGAGGTTTGATCAAATTTTAGTGTCAAATAACTTAGATGATTGTAGATCATTGACCTGAGGGTCGAACATGCAAGTTGAACCAAAATCATTTACCTCAGGCCACACGTGTGAATTTGACCACACATTGTAGTTTGACTAGTGTTCACTTAGTTGACTTTTGGTTGATTTAATAATAGTTTGACTAGGTTTGAATGGTGAATTGACATATAAGTTGACACAAATTTCTAGACAAACTTATTATTTGTAAACCTTTATGAAAAGGAAGTTTATCCTCAAGAAAAAATTCTTGGGATTTCTCCAAAGGTTTGGATTCCCAGGGTGAAAATAATGTGTCTACTATGCATGGATATCTTTTTATGATTTCCATTTTTTCTACTGCATTTATAGTTGATACTTCTTGCATGTAATTATTCAATGATATCAGTAGAATGAGAAATATTGTTTAAAAATAATTAGGAAATAATTATTGGATTAGAAAATTGTATTCTATGGCACATGTTATATAATTCAATAGATATGTTGCACCTCTGTAAACATGGGATCTTTGGCATGGCATGACAATTAAACTAGGAGGGCTGAAAGGCCAAATAACAAGGTGTGAGGTGTAAGGAAAGAGATGGAAGAGGAAAAAAACATGATTTCTTAGGAAAGAGAAGCTAGATCCATCCCCTGAACAAAGGGAAAGAATCAAACGAGGGCCAAAATGGTTGAGAATGTGCCAATAGAGGATATATCTAGTGAGAAGAAGCTCCCATAAAAGTTAGGAGCCAAACGAGTGAGGGGATTTCAAAGAAGTGTTGGGAGTTTGCGACCATTAGATAAGAATAAGAAACCAAGTTGTTATCCATAGTTAAATTTAAGACCAGAAAACTAACGAAAGAGGTAGCAAGAAATAACCATGAGTTGAAAAGGATTAAATTTCCATGAAAAGAGGCCACCAAGTTGTTGGTGTACTCCCTCATTGCTCTAGGAAGCTAAGGCTAATTTGAAGAAGATATATAAAACATAGTTGAGTGGATGATGTTTCAATATTCTAGTTGAAGTTGAGAAAGGAAAATGCCAACTTCATGGAGCAAAGCTTGCTAACAAGTTGGCACTCCCTTCCTTGAATTTGTCCTGGAAATCCAAGAGCTTTGGACAATCGTGAGAATGGCATAGAGGGATGGATGAAATGAGATTTACCATCAAAAGCTTCGTTCCATTAGTAAATAAAATAATAGGTTTTCAAGATTCCCAAATTGGCTATTTGAAACTCCACGAGTTACCTGATATCCTTTTGGCCAAGGTTGCTATTAGTAGTGGTGTAATAAATTTTCATGACAGCAACATTGAATTCCATTCTCCATGGTGGCATATTTCCCTCATTCATGCAAGGTAAGGAGGTCAAGCGATTAAACATTGTTTTTGTTTTGTAGATGAAGTGGATTTGATAGGGGTTTATAGAGCCAAGGTGGTAATTAGGGGGATTTTGAGGTCTAAAATCGGTCTCCTAAGGAAAACAATAAAATTAAAGAATTTTTTTAAAAGAGAAATAAATGAAATTACTTTTTGTAGGTTTTAACCCCATACAAAAATTACCTGCATACGAATTCTAAAACATAGAAAATAAACAATGCGAGAGCACACCACATAAAACACATATACACAGAGATTTTCCCATGGATCCCAAAACTAGGACTACCAGCTTGATTTTCATTATGTTCCTTTTAATGTTACAACACATATTTATACATGCCTAAGCATCCAATACCATGGACCGAAAACCATCGCGTCCAAAACCATGGACTGAAAACCATCGCATCCAAAACCATGTGCGAAAATCATGCACAAAACCATAGGTGGGTCCGTCCAACCTAATATAGGGTCCAAAAAACAAAATTTTCTAGGGCGCTGCCCTGGACCCCATAGAGAAGGATTAATTGCACCCCTCAAACCCCTTGGGACCCCTCGCTACATAATCAGAGCAACGAAGGTGGGGCTCCTCCCCCCCTCTAACCCCCCCATTAACTACGTGGGCTAATCGTGGAAAGAATATAACACAACCCAACATTCTCCCACTTGTTGCTTTTTTTCCATAGGGGGAACAAGAGAGCTTAGTCATCTATCCAGCCCTGCAATGCCCATTGATTCTCTACACTAAGAGAACTTCTCAAAGCTCACAGATTTTGTCAATGCATCTGCAGTATTCTTAAAAGTGTCCACCTTTACCGGCAACACCTTTTTTTCTTCTATCATATCCCTCACAAAGTGATATTGGACATCAATGTGCTTTGTCTTTGAATGATATGCAGGGTTCTTTGCCAAGAAAATTACACTTTGGTTGTCACAGTATATCCTTATAGCTGCCTGTACTAACCCCATACTCGAACACAATCTCTGCAACCAAACTGCTTCCTTTCTTGCATGACTGGCTGCCATGTATTCTGCCTTTGTAGTTGATAGTGCCACTACATATTGTTTCTTACTCATCCAACTGACTGCACCTCCAAATAGGTTAAACACATAGCCACTTGTAGATCTTCTCTAATCCAGATCTCCAACCCAGTCTACATCAACAAAGCCATGAATATCCAACACTCTATCCAATCCTAGTCTTCCTTGGTAGCACAAACCATAATCACTAGTGCCACGCAAATACCTGAAAACCTGCTTCGCTGTTGTCCACTGCTCCTTCCCTGGTTTTGACATAACCCTGCTCAATACTCCCATTGCATGTGCAATGTCTAGTCTAGTACATACCATTGCATACATCAAGCTACTAACTGCACTTGCATATGGAACATGGAACATGGGACATGTCCCCTTCCTCTTCTTATGTCTTGGGACACTGTTTAGCAGATAACCTCACACCTACATGAATAGGAACCTTCACCGATTTACTATCCTGCATATTAAACCTCTATAGTATTGTCTTGACATACTTCCTCTGGTTTAATCAAAGCTTCCTCTTTTCTTGGTCTCTTTTAATTTCCATGCCAAAATATAGTTTGCAGCACCAAGATCTTTCATGTAAAATTTGGAGGACAATTGGGTCTTCAAATCCTGGATAATTTCTTTGTCATTTCGAACCAGCAACATATCATCCACATACAAGACCAGATAAATAACATGGTCACCAATTAATTTAAAATACACACAGTGATCTTCTTTTCTTCTGGTGAAGCCAAGTCCTTGTATAAATGTATCAAATTTCTGATACCACATCCTTGGAGCCTGTTTCAACCCATACAAAGACTTCTTTAACTTGCATACCATTTCTTTCTTACCCTTCACCACAAAACGTTCAAGTTGCTTCATGTAGATCCCCTCTTCTAGATCCTTGTGAAGAAATGTTGTTTTCACATCCATCTGTTCTACCTCAAAATCAAAGGCAAAAAAAACATATAAAAGTAATCTAATAGAAGCTACCTTGGCAATAGGAGGAAAAATATCACCAAAATCAATTCCTGACACCTGGGAATAACCTTTTGCTACCAACCAAGCTTTGCATTTCTCCACCTTTCCTTATGCATTTGTCTTCTTCTTGAACACCCATTTGTTGCCAATGGGTTTCCTTCCAGCTGACAACTCCACCAGATCCCAAGCCTCATTTTTGTGCAAAGATGCCATTTCATCAACCATGGCCTCTTTCTAGAGTTTTCCGTCCTCTGAATCTACTACTTCCTTCACAGTTCTAGGATCATCATCAATAACAGATAAAGAAAAATTTGAACAAAAAGTAGATGGACTATACCTTTCCATCTACCTTCTTTCTTGAACTGATCTTCTCACACCCAGAGTGTGTGGCTCTTCATCTTCTGGTTCCTCCTCTGCTATAGAGTCTGATTCTTCCTCCTTAAGCTCAAAATCTATCTCCTGAGGTTCCTATGGTTGGACTTCATGTTTAATAACATCTTTCACCTCTCTGAACACCACATCTCAGCTGTACACAACCTTCCTTATTACTGGGTTCCAAAGCTTATAACCCTTTAAACCATCCTTATACCCATTAAAGATGCAATTTTCATATTTACTATCCAACTTGGTTCTTTTCTCCTGGAACATGTACATGTGTATCACATCCAAATGCCTTCAGATGTGAAAGAGAGGGTTTCTTACCAGTCCATACCTCTTGTGGAGTATTATCCTCCAACGCTGATGAAGGTGATCTGTTGACTAGGTAACATGTTTTCTCCACTGCCTCTACCCAGAATTCCTGTCCTAACCTGGCACCACTAAGCATGCTACTTCCTCTTTCCATCAATGTCTTGTTCATTCTTTCTGTAGTTCTATTTTTATCAAGTGTGTATGGAGTAGTCTTCTGTCGTGCTATACCACACTTTTTACAGAATTCTTCAAATTCCTTGCTGCAAAACTCTCCACCGTTATCTGTCCTCAACACCTTTATCTTCTTCTCTATATGGTTTTCCACCACAACCTTAAATTATTTAAACCTGTCAAAGACTTCAGATTTATTCTTAAGGAAATATATCCATGTATTCCTTGAGAAGTCATCTATAAATGATACATAGTACACAGACTTACCCAGTGATCAAACCTTCATAGGTCCAAACACATCACTGTGCACAAGTTCTAATATATGTTTCGCCCTCTTACCACCAGAGGGGAAACTCACCCGATTTTGCTTCCCATATACACAATTTTCACAGAAATCAAAATGCAGAGAGCTATTACTCATACATTCTACCATACCTTTACCATGAAGTATTCGAAGGCCCTTCTCTCCAATATATCCAAGCCTTTGATGCCACATCATGGTCTTCTCTCCAAAGACCAGTAGATTTTATGCTCCACTTTTAGGAATCACAGAGTTGTTGCACCCATCAACAATATTGCTACCTTGCAGCTTATACAGAGTTCCAATCTGAACTCCCCGCATCAATACCAGTGCTCCCTTAACCATCTTGCAGGTATCCTTCTCGAATACTATTTTTACACCTGCATCATCTAGATTGCTTAAAGAAATCAGATTTCTGGCCAATGCAAAAATATGTAGAACACTCAGAAGTGTTGTAACCCTTACACCTTGCAACTTCAACTTTACTTTTCCACGACCAATGATTCTAGCCTTCCTATCGTCCCCTAAGAAGACATCACTACCATCGTATTTCTCATACTCGCAGAACCACTCTCTATGGGGAGTGAAGTGAAAGGATGCACCTGAGTCAATCAACCATGCCTCATGATCTACATGTGTGCTTGATGAAGCCAAGTACACATCCCCACCTTCATCTAAGGTGGTTTTCGCCTCTACAAAAGGAGCATCATCAAATCCCTTTCCTTTGTCAGGAGCTTTAGATTTACAATCCCTTTTGTAGTGCCCATCCTTTCCGCATTTCTAGAACACCACCTTTATAGGTTTTCCTGGAGATTTAGATCTCCCTCTAGATTTAGATCTCCCACCTGATAAATTATTTTCGTTTTTTTT
Source organism: Pinus tabuliformis (assembly GCA_031772625.1). Classification (NCBI taxonomy): domain Eukaryota; kingdom Viridiplantae; phylum Streptophyta; class Pinopsida; order Pinales; family Pinaceae; genus Pinus; species Pinus tabuliformis. Next base: position 279,937,124 of record CM062816.1, read on the forward strand.
CTGGGACAGTCCTCATACAAACAAGGCATCAGCATTCTGGCTCTCCATATTTTTCTATGTCATCTCCTCCATCAGCAAGGATGAGACCATTTCATCAAACTGCAAGGCAGTTGTATTGCTACCTATTGCAATAACCAGACTATCCCACGAATCTGGTAGAGAACACAACAAACTGATGCACTTATCTTCATCTGAAATTTTAATATCAACAGATAATAACTGACTTACCACAGTATTAAATGCATTCAAATGCTCTGTCACTGAGTCTCCATCTCTCATCCTCGGGTTATACAACTTTTTCCATAGGAGCAATTTATTCACTAGAGAATTAGATTGGTACAAAGTCCTTAACTTGTCCCATAAAGCCTTCGCTATATCTTCCCCTGATACATTCAACAATACTGATTCTGAGACACACAATAGTATTGTGCTCTTTGCCTTCCGATCAAACTTCTTCCATTCTTCTTCGAACACTCCCATTGGTTTAGTACCCGGATCTACCGCAATCCATTGATCTTTATCCACCAACAGATCCTCCATCTTGAGTTTCCACAACTCAAAAGTTTGACCATTAAATTTCTCTATCTCTATCTTTCCACTGCTCGTCATCTTCATTCACCACTAGAATTGATCTTGCAGATCTCCCACTGAAAAGGGTCTACCATAGGCCCGAGAAAAACCCCTCAGAAACAAAGGCGTCGCCTTGAACCCAAAATACCAAATGTAGGTTTTAACCCCATACAGAAATTACCTGCATACGAATTCTAAAGCATAGAAAATAAACAATGCGAGAGCATAACACATAAAACACATATACACAGAGATTTTCCCCTGGATCCCAAAACTAGGACTACCAGCTTGATTTTTCATTATGTTCCTTTCAATGTTACAATACATATTTATACATGCCTAAGCATACAATATCATGGACCAAAAACTATCACATCCAAAACCATGGATCAAAAACCATCGCATCCAAAACCATGTGCGAAAATCATGCACAAAACCATAGGTGGGTCCGCCAACCTAATATAGGGTCCAAAAAACAAAATTTTCGAAGGCACTGCCCCTGACCCCATAGAGGGGGGTTACCTGCACCCCTCAAACCCCCTGTGAGTCCCCCGCTACGCAGTCGGTGCAACAAAGGTGGGGCTGGCCCCCCTCTAACCCTCCGGTTAACTAGGGCTAGTTGTGGAAATAATATAACACAACCTAACACTTCTTTTATTATATTTTTGGTTTATATCCTTATAATATTAAACAAATTTCAAGTGTAGACAGTCATTGGATGTGGAATTAAATTCCACATCCAATGAGTACCCACTATGAATGCATCTGCGAAGACCCGCATCAAGAACATGAATTTTTAATGTATCTTCCATTTTTCTCGATGTGGGTCTTCTTGGACATATGCAAAGTTGGTAAATGTTGGATGTGGAATTTAATTTTGTACCTAATAGGCATTTACACTTGACACTTTATCAATTATATCATGAGATAAGTCAAATGTACAATTTAAAAAAGTATTTTTCTTATTTTACCTCCAAAATATTTCCCTTAGGAATGACATCATCATCATGAATCCTATTAGTTATTTTAAAGTTAATTTTGTTAGTACATTTTTTGTTTTGAGGCCCATTTTTACCTGAAAATTCCCTTAATGTTTCCATTTTCATGCTACCAAACATCATATGTGTGGAATTCGCTATGTTAAGATTTATTTGCATGTATAAGTAATTAATGGGGCATGTTGCCATGTCCCTTCATCAAATTTCCAGGTGGGACGATGATGAATTTCCCCCCACCCTCTTTCATACAAAATAAACCCTCCAGGGAAAAAATTAAAAATATTAATTGAAAAAATTAGGATGTTTTACTTTTTTCTTTGTTAGTTTGTGAGAAAAAATTGCAAGAATAATTTGTGACTTGAGAAACTATGATCTAGATTTATCTATGTCATCAAGAAATCATTCAAGGATCACACCCATCTTGGACCACACTAACCTATACTTATGATTAGATTTATTCCCACCCAGTTGTAACATTTTTACTACAAATTGACTTAAGATACCACTATCTTACCAACTACTTTACACCTAATAAACCTACAATACTTTATAACTTTAAAACATATTTTAATATTTCCACTATACTTAAATTACAAAATGTTTGTGGCAATATTTTATATATATATTTCTTCATGTCCCCCTCTTAAAATTATACATTTCATATTTGAATATTTGGTACAAGCAAAAGTGGGATTGTTATAGCTCTTGAAAATTTTAGAGATAATTATATAAGAGAGAAGATTTCCACAATTGTTCATATTTGTAAAATATTTCTAGATAAATGAGGATTTATTATACAAAATTTCATCCAAAAATCTTCTATTAATAAATGTATAATTAAAATAAAATTTAAATCATTAAATTCAATTATTATTCTTTTATAATATTTTTAAAAATATATAGTTATTTATAAAACTATATCTTTATAAAAAGAATTCAAAAATATCAATTTCTAAAATTACATAAAATTTAAAATATCTTTTATCAAATTAAGATTATACAAATTTCGAGATATTATATTCTTAAATCATATAACAATTAAAATGTCTGAGGGCAATGTATGCCCTAAAACCGTTTCTGCTTGGTTAAGAGCTCCTCTTTTTTGGATGCAAGGGAGCTCCTCTTTCTTGGACGCAAGGAAACAAATTAATGACCCAAGATCCAAAGGCAGCTGGTAGGAGTGAAATCCTGCCCCCTTACGGACCACCAACCTGTTATTCTAGGTGGCATGGTTTTCCTTGAATAACGGTGATGAGTCAGCTTGCATTCATGGTTAGCAACTAGAGATGGTTTTCCTCATTGTTGTTTTGACAACTGAGTTATGGTAGGTTTTCTCACCTGTGAAAAAAAACAATTAAAATATATCTTACCAAACTTCCATACATGAGTATATGGAAAGTTTGGAGAGCACACCTTAGAATAGTCACTTTATCTGCTTCACGTATAATGGTTAATATAATTAGTTTCTTGTAAAGATTGATATAGAAAAGAGACATCAATTTTTTTTTGTTCCGGATTTAATGATGACATATATTTTTTTTATTATTAAATAGAAATAAAATACTTATTTTAAAAATTATGCTAATTATAATTAATAAAACTATATTATATTTTAATTATTTTATGTTTTTAATTTTTTAATTAAAATTTGGAAGTATAATATTCGACAAGATTATGATTTTTTGTTATTTAAAATGTGTTTTTGAATATTTAAAAATTCTATAAAGCACTCATAGCTCAAACTTATGATTTCAACAAATCCCTATAGAATTGGGTAAAAATTGACAAGAAGACAAGAGGCATATTCTATACCAAGTATGAAGGAAAAGTAGTTCATGCTATACACACCCTTATTAAACTAAAAACAAATTGCCTTCTAAATAAAAAACAATGTTTACTACACTTAAAACAAAAAACAAGTATACATATTTGATTAGTTTTAATTAAAAGCATTAATCTCACTCTCATTGTACTCACTACATGAATTGATTGCACCTACAAGGATATGATGAGGGGATATGTAACTCCTTTTATGCTCAACATGCTAAATCTAAAATTGACGTGTCCCTTTTTAAATAAAAACAAAATATTTACTAAATGGAAAAACAATGTCAATTATAAAAAGATTATATATATATATATATATATATATATATATATAGTTTTAGTTAAAAACATTATAAAATATAAATAGTCTTATAACTCATTCCGAAGGAATAATTCCTTCCATGATTAACATAGAATTATATGTAGCAGTTAAAAAAGACTTATCAACAACAAAAATATTTCTCTTATCTATAATCGATAATGTGTGGATGCCTATATAGTAAATACTATAGATTTATAAAATATATTATAGTTTTATTTTTTAGTACTAGAAAAAGATTTAATTTGTTTTATTTTTTAAAACATAAAAAATATTTGAATATTCATGTTAATTAATATATTTTACTATCAGTTTCATAAAGTTAAAGAAAAATAAATTGAATATAAATAAAAATAATTGAATAACCACCTGAATAATTTTACTTTTTAAATAATAATGTGAAATGTGTCATGTGAGAAGTGTTTTAATGCCCATCAATCTTTACCAACCATTTAATATGTATGGCTACATAGGAAAAAAAAAAGAGTAGTTGAAAAAAAAAATCCGATTGCTTTTTAATAAGAGTGAGATATATAATTCATTTAATTATTAAAATGAAGCTGATATGTAATTTATTTAAAATTGGTATATAGTATTTGAAAGATATTAAAAAAAATACAAAAATATTAATATAAACCAACTCTTTTATATATATATCGATATAGGAATTAAAAATTTCAATTGATGTGAAATTTATTCAATTATTAATATGAAGTTGATATGTGACATTTAAAAATTATTATTATTATTTATTTATTTATGGCCAATATATATGTGTGTGTATGCGTGAGTGGACAATGTGAGTTGTAAGTGAGATAATGACTAATGTGGAATATATATATATATATATATATATATATATATATATATATATAAGTAAAATATTCAAGGTATATTTTTTGGTTAATTTTGTTTGAAATCTAGTAAAGTTTTGTTGGAATTAAAAAATTAAGCTATATAAGATTTTTAATCGGTTGAATCTAGCTAAGAATCCAAAATGTAAATTAGAAAAAGAAAAATGAACAATTCCTTTCATGGACAACATGGAGTTGATATATATATATATATATATATATATATATATATATATATATATATATATATATATATATATATATATATATATATATATAAACAAACTCCAAATTTATTAATGGCTGACATGGATCAAATTTCTTGAGTTGCGAACCTCTTTTAGAAAGAAATACTTGAATAAAAGTTTCCACCTCAAAATATTTGACCCCTCTTAGTGCTTAATAGATCTGGGATTAAGATGGATCTAAGTTTATTGATATTAAGTGCAATCTATAGCCCACTATGAAAGAGATCCAGCGTAAACTCTTTAAGAAAAAAAAACAACTATAATAAAAAAATAAAAATAAATATGTAAAAGATATGTCACTCTAAGTGTATTTTACAAGCTCACTCTACAACTTAGTGTAATTATGACAAATGGCTTTTGAAAAAGATATTATTGACAAGAAATTATGTCAATGTCCAATATAAATAAAATATTCAATATTAACTTTATATAAAATTTATATCAACATATTATATATATATATATATATATATATATATATATATATATATATATATATATATATATATATATTTTGGAAGGGGAAAAAATTCTTACTAATATGTATTTTTAAGCAAAATATTTAAGAAAAAATGTATTTCAATATGAACTTTATTTATATATTTATGTGTAGAAAGTAATTCAAAGTAAAAAAAAATTAGGTAATAGGTATTTTTTTTTAAAGTAATTTAGTGCTTAATATGGAGTTGATACCTAACAACAATAACATCATAATAATAATATTTAAATATTAGTGATAAATAAAATATTTCAACATCTAGTAAAATATTTTAATATCTATTAAATGAGCAATTGAATGTTAAAAAATTATCATTACATTGGTAATTATTTAAAGGTGGGGGATAAATAAAATATTTCAATATCTAATAAGATATTTCAATATCAATTATATATAATACTAATATTAAAATAACAATTGAAAGTAAAAAATGTCTCATTGCATTGGTAAATTCTTTCTACATCTTATTAAGAGATCTTTAAGTCTTTGGTAAAGTTAATGGGAGAAATGTATTGTTCCAATGCATTTTTTTATGGAGTGTTGTTTTCTAATAAACATGAGTTGTCACCACTTCGGTGTGATTATCATTCAAGCTGTATTTGGTTATTAAAATTATCTATTGTACCTATCCTATTATTATAAACATGAAATTATATCGTCTGTTTGGAAATTGATTGGATTTAATCAAATATCTCTTTAGGAGAGTTTGGATATTTTTATTCTATTTTTTTTCTAATTTAGTATCAGTGGCTAAGGCTTGATGTCTTATTTGCTTATTTGAATTTTGGTTAGATTTGTTTATATTAATTGAGGTCTTTGGTTTTTACAACATCTTGAAGTTGTGTGTTTGCATACTTAAGTTATGAAAGATAGAGCCAAAACCTATTGTAGATGTCATTATGGAGCCTACTTTGCAGACATGTGGATGTCAAGGTGACGAAACAATGGGCGTGAAGGAGAAACCAATGCAAGTGTGAAATTATTGCTACTAAATTATTGTGGGAAGATAAAGAATATGGTATGTGATTTATTTTCTTAGATCTAGTATAGAAAGTAGAAACAAGGTCTAAGCAGAGTAGATCTATAGAAATTTTTTTCATAATTCTATAAGATCCTAGATTGTCAAACCCTAGATAATGTAGGTCATTATTATATGTTGTGTAGAGAACATAAACTTGTAGGAATTGGACATAGAATGTCATCTTGGGGAGTTAAACTCCTTTGTGGTGTATTTTTCTAGTGGGAAGGAAAACAACTTTCTAAAGAACAAGTTATTGATGGCATTTTAATTATTACCGAGAGAAAAATTGTTGGTTAATTTAATTTAAAGTTGGAACATCAATATTATAACTGGTCCAAAGGTTGTTTTCTCTGAAGGAGCATTAGGAGCCATTGAAGTAGAATAAATTAATTTAGTACAAAAAGTATGAGGAGTAGAGCCAAGATTTGTGTGAATCGTAGTGTTATTTGATCTAGAAGCTAAAGATTTGAAAGATGCATCAAAATATGCAAAAGGAGGAAAAATACTTCAAAATTCTAATCATGACATTGAACTACTACAAAAAAAATTTGATGATGCTTTAAAATAAATAGATAGGTTATAGAAGAAAAATGATTCCAAAATAGGAAATTTTGCAAAACAAATAGCATGAGATAATAAAATCTATTATGAATTTGTTGGTGTCACTATACAACACATTGACATATTGGATGAAAGGTTGGTATGAATAAATAATTGGGTGGGCTATTTATTAAAAATTCAAAATAAAAAGGATTAAGTGATAAAATCACATCAACACTGCTAAAGGAAAGTGTTTATCACTAAAAAATGAAGTAAAATAGTTAAAACAAGAGGAAGTAAATTGTGATGAAATTTATGATACAAGTGATTGTTGATCTTTTTTCTGGTTAAGGAAATAAGTTAACCTCCTAGGGCTTTGATGCATGTCCCTCTACATTTTTATAGACACGGTACTCCTCTTTTGCAATACAGTTAGATAATTTTCAATAAAATTAAAACATTAAACATGTGCACATGTGAGTGGACGAGGTGTTTTCTCAAAAGATGCGAGAAAAAGAATAATAAAAAATGTAAAGATTAAAAATTTAAATATGATAGCCATCCATTTCATCAAAAAAATAGAATATCATTGACACATATCAAAGGTAGACATGAGATAACGAAGCTTAGATATCAGAGAGCTATAAAATGATTTCATTAATGTAAAATAATAAAGATCATGGGAAAAACATTCACATGATTCATACAACTCTAAGTAAGTTTTTGAACCACAAATGAATTGTCTTCTTGAAAGGGAGCTCTCTGTGAGAGTCAAAAAATTACAATTTTTTTTTTAAATGTTCCTAAAGCACTCATCAAAATTTTTATACTTAAACGAAAAATGTAAATTAATTCATCCCAAGGGGGACCAAGATTGGAGTCCCCTAAATCGTAACATAAATAAGATACTTGGAAGAGAAAAAAGAACTGCAGTCATGGATTGGCTTAAGTGATGGATAACACAATCAAGAAAGATAAATGGTTAAAGATTGTGAAGAAGGAAGGGAATGCTTCAAAAATTAAAAAATAATCACAAAATGTGGAAGGATGGAATATCTCTGTTGTTGAAGTCACCACTACCATTTATTGTTGATAACGAAGTCATTACAATATTTTTTTCAACAATTAATGAGGATTAATGACTTCTTGGAGCAACTACTTTAGCTATTCTTTAATACAATCTTTCATTTGAGGGGTCATGATGTCCATTTCGACACGTTGGTTAAATATCTCCTCGATTTCATGAGCATCCTCCAACAATCACGTAACTAAGGTAGATTGATATTCATTCAAATTAACAAAACTAACCAACCACTTTTTAAATTTCTCTTCTATAAAATCAATTATATTGTCAAATGTTGACCCTGATGAACCCTTTGGAACATTCAATTCATCCTTCAATATGTATTTGGGAATTAACCTAGAATCTATTATCATGTGGGGAATGTATATATCATAAACAACCTTTATTTCCTTGAAAAAGGCATTACTTATTTTATCCTTAATTTTATTTCATTCAAAATTTATCTCCTCTAGTATGTTGATTTTTGTAGATCATCCATCTTGGATCTTCTTCATTCCTTTGGGCCCAAGGAAGTTTTATTGTGATATTTGTAGTTTGTTGAGTGAACCAACCTTTAATATAAAATTAGATAATTCATATCTACAAAATTCCTATCACACTTGAGGTCTTTCTTAAGCTAGTCAATAAAGGAAGAAATTATTTATGCCATATTTCTCAAATGGGAACATACTTCCATACATGTTCAATAATTTTTAGTCTCTTACTGATATTATTAACAGTATAGGATTTAACTTTATTTAGGAGTTGGGACACTTTTAATTCTATGGGGTGTGTCGAGGATGGATATTTTCGTCGTTGGTGCTTGTATGGTGAGAGGAGTCATGAATAAAGGAACATGATTAAGAGCTTCTTCTAGCTCTTTTATTTTCCCTTTTAGTCTCATGTTCCCAATTTCCTGTTTCATGACCAAGTGAGCCAATGCTTCTCCTATAGTTTGATATAATTTCATGGTCCCAATGTCTTTTACTTTAGAAACATCTATATCCATTTGATTTTAGGAAGTATCTCTTTTATTCTAAAGCTTCACCCTTTCAACTTTTAACTTCTTATTACTTCTATCATAACTTGCATTATACAAGGTGACAGGATGATAATCAAAAGTGGTTTTATCCTCAAGAGTCTATTCTAGCAATATTTGGTTTTCAACTATAGAGGCTATAATTCAATCAAGTGGTGTAGTTCTATCAACTTCAAAATCCATAATTTATTCCACGCTCGGTGTTTCCTTCAAACCTCCAAATTTCTCTAATTGAATAGTGTGCAACCTTTTAGGGGTTAATATGGGAGGGGGATCTTCCACATCTCCAACACATGATAACCTATCATTACTCTTCCTCTCACTCAAATTAGCATGTATATTCCATTGAGTTGAAAATGAACTCAGGCGAGTATAGGGTATGGAGTTTGGAGGTGGGTCCGTGGGATTTTTTCCTCTTTGCTTATATCTTCCTCTCATGCTTGTGCTAGTTTCTTCAATATTTTATTTAGCATGACTTGGAAATTATTTGTCTCTTGATGGGACAATGTGAATTTATCCACTTTCCTCCATATTTGATCATAGTCAAGTTCTTGGAAAATATTCCTTTCAAATCAAAACTGTGAATGGATTTTGATTCAATTAAATTAAAATAATTTAAAGAATGAGCAAACTCTATAAGATGGGTCTTATTCTTTACAGTTAATTATCCAAAAATAAAAGGAAAGGAAATAAATTGCATCTTCTTCTTCTATTAAAATAAAATCAACCAATAGTAATATTGTCAGCAAACTTTAGCAACAAAATACTTATTCATAAAAAATTAGGTAATAGTAGTGGCCTGTCCTGAAATACATATATTTGAATTATCTTATTGTTTAATCTTTCTTATTGGGTTCTTTTCCCACATAGTAAAGCTTTCACTTGTCTTGACATTCTCATAGGGTATTGTCAAGTTATGATGTAGCTGACTTCTTTCACAAACATGTCTTGGATTTGACAAAAATAAAAAAGATCTTCGTACCTCCACAATATTGGATACCAAAACTGAGTTGGTTCTTAATCAGGATTGAAGTTACCCTTATGAGGTATGCTATGAAAAACATGATACGAGACAAGGGTTGTTATCAAATATGTTGTCATGAAAAATATGTAGGTATTTAAAAAATTTACTAACTTGAAGGATAACTCGTTTGGCATGAGGTCTCCCAAGTCAAATAAAGAATGTCTTTCATAATAATAGTAGAGAACATAGAGTATGGAATTTTGAACATTAGTTATAGTTTCTTGCACCATCACTTCGGAAAAAATATAAGAAAAATCTCTGAACGAATCTAGAAACAAGGAAATATCATAAGGAACCTGTGAAACCAGTATGATTAATTCTTGAATGACATTCACCCTACCCACCTTAGAGCCTAATAAAATACAACTTCAGTCACTTGTTTGGTTTTCGCAACTTAAATATCTTTCTAAACACTTTAGGGGTGAGATGAATTGGATGCCTCTTCACTCCCACTTTGAGTATTCTTATTTTTGGATAAAAATTCTTTGAAAATATATAAACGATTTCCTTGAAGTCAAAAACCTCAGGAACACATGCAACATTCACCACTCCACTGGTCCAAATTTTGTTTTTGATTTTCTACTCAGCAGGAAAGTTCACATGACATTAGTATGCAGTTGTTGATAGTGTTGGATGCCACAAATAGCTAGGGGGTCTCCTTGGTGTGAAGTCTCAATTAGACCTCTCACCATTTGGGATAAGAGCTCCATCTAGTATGTGGGCCCGGCTGCCACCATGAATGTTCCACGCTTGGCTACCAAATGAAAAAGATGTCAAAATGAGGAAAAGAATGAAATTCCCAAGCATTGAAACAAAGTCAGCCAAATATTGACAAACTACAGTAAGCAATACAAGCAAGTCACAAAAAAAATAAGAAGAAGTACTCCATGAGAAGATTTAGTGATCCAAAACCTAATCAAGCATACATGAACAAGAACATGCCAGAGGTTAATCGCAAATTATTTCACAATAGATCATTGACATGGCATGGAATACGTAAGCACAATTTTAAAAGAAAACATACATGCAATGACTACAAAGCAATTCATAACATATTATGTGTATGAAAGAACACATATAGATGCAATGAGAATATAGACAACCAATACAAGCACTATGAATAGGCATGGGAATAACTACAAAGAATGAATAGCATCTTATTAATGTTGTTGCGAATAGACGTACATATCCTGCAATTCATCAGATCCCAACATTGGAACATGGGCTTCTCATACCATTGTCCATTGCAAAATTGTAGCCTCACTTCAACTCACCCTACTAGATGCTAAGAGTTGACTGCCTTTAGCTCTTCAAACACAGATTAGTTATATACTTCTAGTCTCTTCTCAACTGCCAAATCCCCCCCCCCCCCAAAACACACACAAATGAGTCATGAGGGTATATTTATAGAAATGAGGAGAGTGGCCTTTCACCTTCTCCTTTGAACTTCCTCCTGCCCTCATGCTTCTTAACCTTACTCACTCTTCTCTTGTGCCCATTGACCATTACATGCCCAATTGATTTATTCATAGATGGGGGCATTGTGATGAATAATATGTACATATTAATAGATAAGTAATTGTGAGGAGAATGAGTAGGGTTACTAGAAACCCTAATTTGGTCGTAAATTCATGATGATCTATTGAACGAGGTTGTGATCCATTTGTTGTATTGAATGTTGATTTTCCTACTATTATTCCTTCCATTGGGGTTGACGCAATGCTTTGGGCAGCTACATGGATTCGGTTAACTTATTTGTAGAAACCCTAATTACATGGCTTCTTGCAGGAAAATCTAGCTTTCTCCATGCAAATCGACATCCCTCACCTCCAAAAAAATAACTTTGTTCATATAAACGTGCAGAAAAATAATAATGCTAGAAACATGATAGACTAATTAAAAGTAAAACATTAATTTGGACCCCTGTATAGTCCCATTTTGTATGATGATGTTGTCATAGCAGGTGGCTTTCATGAGGTCTTGCTAGGCTTCCTCAACTATTTTTTTCATTCATAGACCTACTATCATCTTTGAACAACTATTGAATGCAATTACTTTATCTTGTTGCATGAAGATGAATGTATTTAAATTGTAGGATGCTCACTCTTTTGATCTTATTTTGGGTACCACATTACTCATTAGGCTGAGGACTTTCTTTTCCTCCATCATCATCATTTAATGTCCAAAGATAATGCTTTCCAATGATCCGATGAGTCATCTCATCAAATTCCTTGTTTATATCGACAAGCATTGCCACATATTCCTTGTTAGTGTGACTTCAGGCACATCTACAAGAAATTTGGATTTTCAAGTGCTTTAAAATATTTGATGAATTTTTTGATATTTCTCATTTGAATTGTCACTATTGAAAATGAGGCAAATAATAGCATTTAGGGCTTCTTTTCCAAATCATAGTGCATATATAAATATGTTAAATAACTTCCCAACAACATCCAAATTGACACTGTCATTTCGTGTGTAACCATCAATCTCCTTTATGTTCCAATCCACTTTAATTAGTAATCATGGGGAATATATATAAATAATTGTGTCCAAACTTCATGATCTTAGAAAAAATCAATTTAGTGATTATGGGAACAATCCCCTTTGCAAAAACATGGGTGCACCTTTAGATTGCCCCACAGGTCGCATTTTCTAACTTTGTGCTTACTAGAATCTACAAGTGTGATTTATGACTTCATAAGCCGGTCCTCAAGTCAAAGACTGACTATGAGTGTAAATCACATCATTGAAATCCATTCATTATGCGACTTTCAACCTCCAGGTAGTGGCACTCCAAAGTTACATCACAAATCATAATTTTCCAGTTTTGTCTTACGAATGTGATTTGTGGTTCACCAAGGAGGGAGTCCAATCCAACTTGCTAGTCACACACATACATTGGAAGTTGAAGGGCATGTGATTAGAGGGTATGATAAATGGTTCTCATCTCCAGTGAGGAATTTGGCGACATCCATCGCCTGCAATAGAGTCATATTAGGTCGCATAGTCACATTATAGTGTATGTCCCACCTCCTAACTGTATGTTGAATCTTCAAATCATGACTTTGGGACATGTAGATGATTTAGTCACACATCTAGCATACAAGAATGTGACTTGTGGAGAAAAGGCCTCCTAAATCCAGGTCGCATAGTTTAACTTTGGTGAAAATCACCCTTCCCTATTTCTTATCTAAGGCTCCCCATTACAACTTCACGACTTGGAGAGAGAGATACGAATTGAGGGGAGTACTAATGGGAATGGAAATATTGTTGTATTCCTTCAATTTAATTTACGACTTCGATCAACAACACAGGGTTTTCTTCAGAATATCAGCAAATCTGAGTCACACCTTTGAAGTAACTATAAATGGTATTTTTGGGTGCCCTCGACACCCCAAGTACCTAATGTGCCTTGATGCAATTCCCCTCATTAGCAGTGATTACAAGCACCTTTGTGTCTTGGATTTTTCACATTGCGGGCTCAAACTATGCACTCCCCTCTCTAACTCTCCCCAACACATTTGGAGACTTATGTTGTCCATACAAGGCAACCTTTGCAACAATATTAATCAAGATATGCCAGTCCTTATCACATTTGTAATGTTTGTCTAAAACACTATGAAAATTGCACATTGCAATGGTTACTTTCCTCAGCAAGCCTTTACTGATCATCATTGCATGGTTCACAGGTGAAATGCATGCTTAATGCCTTGTTGGAACAACTTTTAAGTTGGCCATTGTTATCCACCTTCACAATTTTTCCACTAATATGTAGCTTAACTACATGATTACCAAACTTTAAAGATGGACTTGCAATAAAAATGAATCACCAAATAATAATTTGCATAGGTTATAGGTATGGGGGTAGGTCCAAATAAATGGAGCGCATCACTTGTACATATGTTACGACTAAGTCATATCATAATGAAACTACATCCATATAGGAAAACGCTACATAATTTTATAGTCGTTAGTCTTTTCGGAAGAATGGTTGTGATGACCATCACATTAACACAATAGTATAGTCCCCCCACTGCTACCCTGATAGCACATGTGATGGTATCCTGGACTTTGACCAAGTCGTACTCATGTCTGCAATGGAACAACAAAATTTTTCATTCAACAAGTGCAACTTTTACCAAGTCTCAATGTAGTTTTTTATTTTTGGCGTGGTGTAAATTTGCATATGAGTGAATATTTGATCATCAAAATCTAGCTAATGGCACCCAACGATTCCCCCACCAAGAGCACACATAGTGTGCTTGAGCTAAAACCAACTTTGCCCCAACTGTTTTCTTTCTTTGGTTGCCACATAACTAAGCTCTTAATAGATGTTGAATGTAATTTCACTATTTCCATAGTATCCAATGTGATCATCATAAAACCCTCCCCATAATTTCACTCTTGCCATAGTATCCAACGTGATCATCCTAAAACCCTCCCCATGGTATAATCTCTCATGTGCATATGTATTTCCTCTCATAATTCAAGTGTTGGCCACTTTTCACCTTGCTACATGTCATTGTTACCTTTCCAAAGCATGTGTATTTTTGTATGGTCATGTGTTACATTCATATATGCAATGCTATATATGCTATAATTAATCCCAAAACCATGTGTCATGGTAATGTACTCCCATTTGCTACCTATTTATTTTTTCAATGAATATGCATGCATGGCGTTTAAATAGATGATCAATTCCTCTCTAATGTGATTTGAGCACCTAGTCCTGATTCCTTTGTCATATGGATTCTTTGCAAAGAATTTCTTTAAGAAAACTCTAATGTATGTGAGGCCTTGTATTTTGGAACTTTGTAAGATATCCTCTTGATATCTTGTTATATTAAAAGAACACCTGCTTTATTTAAAATATGATTTGTGGTCCCCATCGTCTATTATAATGAGCTAAAGCTGATATCAATCATTAAAACACCCTTCCCTTTTGTCATGGGTAACATCTTAAAAATACATCCTTTTGTTGCCTTAAGGGGGATTTTGGGTGGGTTATCCACTCACCTTGCCCTGCAATTCACCATGTAACTATAGATTAATTAAACAATGTTTATGTAATATTGTTCTATAGTTTTAAAATTAAAAGCTAAGATACGTGAAATTATACACACACATCTAATAGAGTTAATCTTCCCTGCATCATGGGCTTGAAACTAAAGCATGTAAATAGCCTTATAATAGCCTTGAAAATTACGTCATGTTTTTTTAGCATACAATATAGGTGTCATGCAATGTCTATTGAATCGCATCCTAAAGGCTACGACCAAAAAATTAATTGAGGTGATTTAGGGTTTTAAGGGAGCATGAACAAGGTGATAGTTTTACTAATTTTAATGAGTTTGAAAGGATGAGAACCATGGCGAGGTAAGGTTATTGACATGTGGTACTCTTGTGAACCCTTATGCATGTATATGATAAATTTTCGAGGAAATCCTGAAAGAGTAAACATCAAAGGGAAAAAAGGTTACGGTTTGATGACAATTGGGTCATGTGGAGGTTGACCAACTGAACATGTAATCATGGCCCAAATGGCCTAGGGCTAGTGGTGGGGGACCCAAAATTTTGAATAAGCCTAAAATTTTTAGTGTTTGTATAGCAGCTACAACAATTAGTGAACCAATAGTAGAACCCAACATCTCTTATTATGTTCCTACCTTATATTGTCTCGTGAATGACGCAAGATGGTATTGAATTAGGTACTATGGGTACCCCTAGAATTGCTTGACCTTTTAGAGATATTCCCTTCCCTTATGTCTTAGCTATGTCCGATTAGTCATTAAACACCACATTAGAAGTTCACACATGCCAGTAGTTAATGATGTTGCAGAGAACAAGATAGAGAGCTTATTGTATTCAAAATTTTAAAATAGGTTTTTGGTATTTCTCCATTGCCAATAGGCCTAGACAACACCCCTACGGAGTCACTTCAAGAAATCACAAGCATTTCTCCATTGCCAACAGACCTGGACAGTACCCTGACAAAGCCATCACATCACCTCTCTCCATTGGAAGCCTTTCTCAATCCTTTACCCTTTAATTTTATTTTCTTATACTCTCATGGGCATTATTTATTGGTCGTTTATTATTCTAGAGAAAATGAGGGATCCCGACTTATTTTATGACCAATATAAGTTTTTTATTTTTTGAAAAAACTTGAAATATATTTTGATTTAGGTTTTCTATCATCCACTATTTCCACATCACATATTTGATTGACAAGTGAACAATGAACACGAACTAGGGAATATCTAGGAGCGAGCCAAAAACAAATTTTAGGTTACAGATATAGGTCATTTGAACTAATTAGGCTTCCCCATGGCTACCTACTCATATTTTCCTTATTAATGAGATAGACAAAAAGTTGACATGTTTTGGATGCAGTTTCAATTATTGTTTCTATGAGAGGCTTCCTTTCAGCGAAACCATTACAACTGCATGCAAACGTTAGGGTTAGGGTTTCAAAATTAGGGAAAGGTGACCAAGGAAGCTCTTCTAGGGTTTCAGCATGTGAAATTATGTCAAAGAAATATTCCTTTAGGGTTTGAGCTTGTGCAAATCATGTAAGAAATCTTGTCACAACACTGAAGGTTCGAACGACTCTAAGCTTGTGAAATCTCATGTAGTGACATATAGCAAAGCAAGGCTAGGTAAAAAATGAGTATGTGCTATGAAGGAAGATGAATGCACAAGATAATGTAGCAAGAAGGGCTACAATGCAATGAAATGCTATGTAAAAACAAGGAATAAATGAGCCAATTGTAATTAAAATATTGTTGCAATGCATATGCAAAGATTTCACAAATGGCATGCAACAATGATAAATGCAATAATAGGAATGCAACTTAGAAGCATAATATGATGCAGCAAAATAAACTACCTACAACAAAGAAAACAAAATAAAGCATATTTAAACCATAAAGAAAAGCTTCAGAAGAAAACCCTAATTAGGAAACTTGCAGAAGTAAACCTTAATTAGCAAATTATTAAGAAGAAAACATAAACCTATCTAGTGTAAACCCTAAAATCCTAATTTAATGAGAGAGGAGGGTGGTTCAAGTGAAATCAAACTTCGAATGCAACCACCATAGAAATTCGCAACCTACAATGACAAATATGTCACCGGTTAGAACCGACATAAAGAGTTGTGCAAAACCACAATGATTACCAATGAAACATGCATAATAGAAAGAAGGTCATGCCTACTAGTATGGAAACGTGTCAAGAAATATTATTCAAAACAAGCTACAATCCTACTGTTGTAAACATAATGATATACTTGAAATCCATGATCGTACAACCACAACACACATATATTCATGCTTAACCCTATATTTAGTCCAAGTGATGCAAGATGTCACCTGCATGTAGAGGAATTTCCTAGATAAGATCCTTTAAACCATTCAAAAATCCTATCATGATATTGGGGGGTGATCATCTTGATGACCTTGAAAAGTTAGTCATTTGCCAGGTGCAACTAAGATACTAGAGGATTCAAGCGAAAAAACCCTAGTTTGAAGTTGTTCATGTATTTCATCGAGGACGTGAGGACCTTACATAACCATCAATGAGAGCTAAAGTACCCCACTTTCCTAAAAAATCTCAAAACCTCTAAATAGTAGGTCATCAAATGTTGGTGGTTTTCTGAGATCAACAGGAGAATGAATATGGTCATCATTAGTTGTGACAAGACAACCATCTGTGAATATATTGTTGATTTTATTAGATGCCCAAACACTAATAGGTTGGCAGTTCAAAATATCATATTATTTAGACTCCCAAGAAGGAGTTGAATCAACCGAAAGAGTCTTAGGAAAGAGAGAAATCAGGTGATTGGCTCCCTTAGTGGATTGTAAGATATCACCTATTTGTACCTAATCGTTGAGAAAGAGTAAAAAATATTTGAGACAATGGTTAACATACTTTCTTCATCAAACCAACCAGGGTATAGAGGTTGATGCATATCAACTAACAAAGAATGGAAAAATATACTGGAGATACATCACTCGAGTCAAAGAATTTATGAGATGAGCTTCCATCCAACAAGATTATGCTGAGAGGAGAGTGGAGTGTCAAAACCCTAATTATAGAAACCCTATGTTGATTTCTTTCAGGGGTCTCATTAGGATCATGAAAACCTAACATAACCATCAGCGGAAGCTAAAGTGCCTCAACTTCCTGATGAGTCCCTGAACCTTCAAAAGGTGAACCATAAATTTCGGTGGCTTTGTAAAATCAATAGGTGGCCATGAATGACAATCATCAAGGGCACTAGTGAATATGTTTTCGATAGAATGAAAATTGTTAAAGCCACGAGCTTGATCAAATAGTGTATGTGACACATAAGCCTCTTCTTGGACTAAGAGTGGGGATAGATCAATAATAGGACTATCTTGAAGTTCCCACAATGTAGAATCTTCTCCTTCAATTGGTAAATATTACAGATTGAAAATATTACAAATAGGGGATTCACTATTTCCATCCATTGATTATGAGTCAACACTACCATGTACCTGATCAACATCAAAACCAACATGATGAATATATGATGAGTTTGGGAAAAATCCCAGTTTAGAAGAATTATCGAATAAATCAGTAGACAACAGATGGAACGATTCAAGAAAAGTAAAATCCGTTGGAGTTAAACTAGATCTATGATTCACACCTTGCACATTAATTTCAACCTGAGGAGCAAATGACTCGGCATGCATGTCATGCTCAGTGGATTTGATAGGAAATTTAGCTTTATGTGAGACATGACCTAAGTCATTGCCAACAAGTGAATGAAATTCAAGAAACTATTTGGGTATATATTTAACGGGATTGAGTTGGGTTTCATCAATAGGAAAGGATATTACATCAATTTGTTTTTTAGGTTCAAATTCAATAGGATGTGTGAGAGCTTTAGAAGCAGGATAAGTTGGTTCTTCATCTTGCAAAAATTCTTCATCATCTAAACTTTTTATGACTAAACTTTTGTTAGGTGATGAATCTAAAGGAGGATGAGAAATTTCATAGGAAGTAAGTTCGTCATTGAAGGCTTAAGGCTTTTCCCAACTCATGAAGATAGGAGAGACAAGATTAGGGATGATATCTGGCCAACTTGTAACTTGTAGGTTATTATGATGCTCAAAAGAATTGAGATTTGTTTCAGATTGAAGGTGTTTCAAATAAATGTGAACCAAATGTTGAAATTCCTCACTTAAATGCATCCAATCAACGTCTCTTTCATAAAATTCACAGTAAAGGTGAAAAAACGTCACAACAAAATCCTCCAATGAATCTTTAGGTTTCATTCTAAGTTGATTTATCCTTTTAAAAAAATCTTCAAATTTGTACCTGTCAAAGGCTTGACGAATCTCACTAATGAGTTTGTCAAATGAATGAATTGAATCAGCTAGTAACATGTGGCACCATTGATTCATGCTACCTTCAAGCGTGAGGGTACAACACTTGGAAATAACATCTTTATTATGTATTTAGTTAGAGTAAAAAAAATAAATAACTTTAAGCATGTTGGGTTGTGTTATATTCCTTCCATGACTAACCCACATAGTTAACCGGGGGCTTAGAGGGGGGGCGGAGCCCCCCTTTGTTGCATCGATTATGTAGCAAGGGGGGGGTCACAGGGGGTTTGAGGCATAACCATAACCCCACTTTATGGGGTTTGGGGTAGCGCCCCAGAAAATTTTGGTTTTTGACCCTATGATAGGATGGGCAGACCCACCTATGGTTTTGTGCATGATTTTTACACATGTTTTTGGACGCGATGGTTTTTGGTCCATGGTATTAGATGCGATGGTTTTCGTTTCATGGTATTGGATGCTTTGGCATGTATAAATATGTATTATAACATTGAAAGGAACATAATGAAAAATCAAGCTGGTAGTCCCGGTTTTGAGATCCAGGGGAAATCTTTGTGTATATGTGTTTTATGTGTTATGCTCTTACATTGTTTATTTTCTGTGTTTTAGAATTTGTATGCAGGTAATTTCTGTATGGGGTTAAAACCTACAAAGCATGTGTCCAAAAGCTATTGTTTGACCCCCACCATCAAACTTCCACTGTGACAAGTGATAGATTATTTCCCTCGGCACTACAACATTTATTCTTGTAGAAAAACAACCTAGGAAAGAGATTCATGACAAAGCCATTTACAGATATGAGAATAAACTATATGCTCCAAGGGCTTAGCTTGTCATCTAGCCCTCCTAGCACCAAAATCTATTGATGGTGTTAGGTGTCGCCAACAGCTAGGGGGTCTCCCTAATGTGAAGTCCCAATTATACCTCACACCATTTGGGATAGGAGCCCCATCTGGTAAGTGGGCTCAACTGCCACCATGAATGTTTCACCCTTGCATAAAAAATGAAAAAAATGTGAGACTGAGGACAAGAATGAAATTCCCAAACAATGAAACAAAGTCAGCCCAAGACTGACAAACTAAAACAAGAGATACAAGAAAATCACAAAAAAAATAAGAAGAAATATGCCATGAGAAGGATCAGTAAGCCCAAACCCTATCTAACGTACATGACAGGAACATGCTAGATGTTAATTGCAAATTAATTCACAATAGATCACCAAAACGACATGGAATAAGTAAGAATAGATTCAAAAGAAAACATTCATGCAATGACTACAAACTAGTTCATAACATATTATGTGCATGAAAGAACACATACAAACGCAGTGAGAATATCAGACAACCAATACAACCACTATGAATAAGCATGGGAATTACTGCCATGAATGAAGAAAATCTTATTAATGTTGTTTCAAATACAATTGCATATTCTTGAATTCATCAAATCCCAACATTGGAACATAGGATGCTCATACCATTGTCCATTACAAAACCCTAGCCTCACTTCAGCTCACCCTACTAGATGCCAAGAGTTGAGTGCCTCTATCTCTTCAAGCATACATCAATTATGTACTCCTAGTCTCTTCTCAAGTGAAAAATCCACCCCCATACAAATGAGGCATGAGGGTATATTTATAGAAATGACGAGAGTGACCTTTCACCTCCTCCTATGACCTTTCTCCTAACCTCATGATTGTTAACCTTACTCACTTTTCTCTTGTGCCCATTGACTATTACATGCCCAATTGATTTATGCATAGTTGGGGGCATTATGATGATCAATATATACATATTAATAGAAGAGTAAATGTAAGGAGAATTGGTAGGTTACTGGAAACCCTAATGTGGTCACATAGTCAGGATGAAATACTGAATTGGGTTGTGATCCATTTGTTGTGTTGAATGTTGATTTGACTGCTACTATTCTTGCCATCAGGTTTGACACAGTGCTTTAGGAAGTTACATGGATCTAGATAACCTGTTTGTAGAAACATTGATTGCATGGTTTCTTGCAAGAAACTCTATCCTTCTCCATGCAAATCAACATTCCCCACTTGCAAACAAAAAAGGTTGTTCAGATAAATATGTGGGAAAATAATAATGCTAGAAACATGAAAAACTAACTGAAAGTATCACATTAATTTGGACCCTTGTATAGCCCCATTTTGTATGATGGTGTTGCTACAGAAATTGGCTTTTGTAGGGTCTTGCTAGGCTTCCTCAACAATGTTTTTTGTTCATACACTTATTATCGTCTTTGAACAATTCTTTAATTCAATTTATTTTTCATGTTGCATTAAGAGGTATGTATTTAAACCATAGGATGCCCACTCTTTTGATCCTATTTTGGGTACAACATTTCTCATTAGGCTAAGGACTTTCTTTTCCTCCATCACCATCATTTAATTTCCAAAGATAATGCTTTCCAATGATCTAGTGAGTCATCTCATCAAATTCCTTGTTTATATCGACAAGTGTTGCCACATCTTCCTCGTTAATTACTTTAGGCACATCTACAAGAAATTTTCATCTTTAGGTGCTTTAAACTATTGGATTAAGTTTTGGATATTTCTCATTCAAATTGACACTATTGAAAATGAGGCAAAAAATAACATTTAGGGATTCTTTTTCAAGCACGGTGCATAGATAAATATGTCAAAGAACTTCCCAATAACATCCAAATTGACATTGTCATTTCGTATGTAACCATGAATCTTCTTTATGTTGAAATCCCCTTTAATTAGTAATCATGGGGAATATATTAACAATTATATATAAACCTCGTGATCTTGGAAAAAACAATTTAGTGATTATGGGAACAATCCCCTTTGCAACAACATGGTCACACCCTCAGATAACTCCATGGGTCACTTTTTCTAATTTTGTTTTTATTGGAATCTGCAAGTGTTATTTATCTCTTCACAATCCCTCCCTCATGTTTCAAGACTGAATGTGAGTGTAAATCACATCGTTGAAACCCATTCATTATGTGACTTGCTACCTGTGGGTAATCACACTCGAAAATTACATCATAGACCAAAATTTTCAATTATTTTTGCTTATTCTCATTCATGGTTAAAAAAAATCATTTTGTAAAGGGAAAGACAAGTCAGTGAAACTTGAGTAAAGAGATAAAGGAGAATTAAGAAGTGACGTGTGGAGATGAGATGAGCTTATATGTTTGGGAATATGAATTTATACAAAGGAGTGATGGTAACTTGTACCTTAGTTGAAATGATGTGCGAGGCTTTCTTATGTAGGAGCATAAATCCAATCCCCCTACCCAAAAAACATTTATGATGTTTGGAAGCCTTTGGAAGGTACATCATGGGAAATGTCTCAGATTATGTAAATATAACTAATATTAGGAAGCCTCTAGATTATGTAAATATAATTAATGTCTCAGATTATTTATATGTAGCTTGCAAATGTGTGAAGTAGGAGGAGTAATGTAGGATCAGGATGAGAGAGTGGCAAAGCCCTGAGGGAGCATAATATGTAAATGATTTTATTTTGAATATATGAATCTTCTGTTTTTTTGAACTTGTATGTGGTTAACATGTGTTCAAAGAATTTTCAATTATTATGTTTTCCATGTTCTACTTCAGTGGAGAGATTGAAAAATAAAAGGTCATAGGCCCGGAGGTGCAACAAAAGTGACATAAAAGATCCACTATCGATCATTGTGGGAGTGATGGTGATCTAGTGAAAACAGTGTTAGGAGACCCTAGAAGTAGGTGTTATCAAGATTGTTGGGTGATCTACCACTAAGATCACAAAGATGCCAAAATTTCTTACTGTCAAGAGGCCTTCCACCACTGCTAACTTGGAATGTTAAAGGTTGAAGTCCACTGACAAAGGAGTTCTGGACCCCATCAAATAATAGGTTCAATAGATGGGAAATTATTCATGATTTTCAACACCGCCATTGCTCCTTGGGCAGTTGTTGAGTTAATGGAAGGTGTTGGACAGGGGAGTGTGGGGTGCTCCCATCAAGTAACAAACTTGTAAATGACACAATTGTTGTCAATTTTTAGATCATCTCTCAGTCTCGGGGTTATGAAACATTGGGATATTGGGTGATATTTAGAGTTATTGGAGTGGTTTTCCACTGTCTATTTTCTGTATACGATGTCTGGGAGGGCAGCGATATAGGATTTCACATGGCTTGGGTTTTAGAGAGTGGTTCTATGCACATTATTTCGGCCAATTGCCTAGAGCTATCACAAATGGAGGAAACTTGAGGTTTACATTAAGTCATAGGGTTGGACATACATGAAGCTAGGAAATTCCATTGTAGCCAAATATAAGATCAACCAGATCTTGTGGGACCATAACCCATAGTTTAGAGACTGAAACTAATAGGGGTTTGATTTTATCAAATACCTAGAATCAATTTTCATCAGGCGATATAATAGCAGGGAAATATTTCCTACTAGTTCGAGAGAAAACAACAACTTCTAGCTATGGTTAGGTATAATTTGTTGAGGAAATTCTACAATTGAAATTAAGGGTAGAATTTTCAAGGGAAGTGAGAAGTGTAGAAGCCTAGATAAAGGAGTGCTCAAGAGGTTCTAGAGGAGAGGATCTAAAATACGAAGAGGTCCTGCTTAGGGGAAATATTGATGAGGCATTGGGTAGTAGGTGCAAAGGATTACAAGAAAGAAAGGCTTGGTTGCATGTCAATATTGAGTATGGCGAGAAGCTTAGTTATAACCAAGGAGAAATGAGACTAATATTGAATATAGATGAGTTACAACAATGATGTCTCATGATCAGGAAATCATGAATATTTTCAACCTTTGGAGTCTCATGTAGGAGCATAAACCCAACACCCAAATCATATATATATTTGGAAGCCTCTAGAAGGCACAACAAAGCAAGGGGACATGATTTCCTCAAATTATGTAAATCATAACTAATATTATGAAGCCTCCAAAATGTAAAGGTTTTTTTATTTTTAAGAAGTTGTCAGGACTACACTTATGCATGGTCGTATATGTAAAAGGTTTAAATGAAGTTGCAAATGGACCTGGAATCTTGCCAGTATCAACCGTTGTTCTTAAATAAGGGTTGATACTACCAGATCAACAATCATTTAGTATATCACCATCTCTAGAGGCATATGTAGATTAAACCAACTATAGCTCAGATCCACTTGATCATTGGGACATCCCTATAGTCATCAAATGTGCAGAATAATAATTTGCTCAAACATGTATAGTAGAATCAATAATGATATAAGATTGTAGACCTACACATTTGAAATTGCATCCACCATTTCACTTACAAGAATGTTTAATAGGAAGTTTAAAAATTATATTGGTTTTATGCACTATCTTGTTATCTCATCCTATTAATAGTAATGTTGGAGTTATGAGCTCTTTAATGCGGTCTTAGATTACATCTGTTGACATGCCCTTTGAAAATGAATCATTTTAAACACCAAAGGGCCACAATGCTCTAGAATAAGGTGATTATGAAGGGAAAGTAGTTATAGTTTTTTGGGTGGCTTCAACAGAGCATGGATCTAGTGAATTGTTTTATGGAACACAATTAGAAGCATTGTGAAAAAGGAAATGTTACAACTTATATATTCTTTAACTATACATTTGGGTTGATTTGTCACTATCTTATTAGTGACCTTGAGTATGGAACCAAATACTACTATGGAATTAGAAATGAGAGTATTGTTGAGGAGCTTTCATTTTCAACTTCCCTAAAAGCTGATCCAGATGTTTCTTACACTTATGGAATTACAGGTGACATGGGCCAAAATTTTCGTTTTCTCTCCACTTTTAACCATTACTGACAAGGAAATGGAAAGACACTACTATATGCTATAAATATTTCATATGATAATAACTATAAATATGATAAAGGGATTAGTTGGGATACGTGGGGTAACTTTATTGAGCCAATTTTTACTTATCAACCTTAGATCTGGACTACAGAAAATCATGAAATAGAGTTTAGACCAAAACTGGAATTTTTTTTTCCCTTTGAGCCTCATTTGCATAGTTATCAAGTTCCTTAAACAACATTTGCTAGCACCTCACCTCTTCAGTATTCAATCAAACATGCATCAACACATGTCATTGTACTGTCAAGTTATTCATCATTTGTGATTCAATACTCCTCAGTGGGTATGGCTAAGGAGTGAGTTACAACACATGGACAGAGAGAAACCAACTTATCTTATTCTTTTTATGCATGCTCCACTTTATAATAGTAAAAAATTCCACTATATGGAAGAGGAGAGTATGTGACCTATATTTAAGTTCTAAATCATAAAATACAATGTAGAAATTATTTTTGTAAGACATGGGGCAAGGTAGTTGTTTTTATTGTAGGCAATTTCAACAACACTCCTTAGAACTCACTTTATAATTTTATGATCTCTTTTAGTTGGAACTTCTTGAACATGACCAAATAGAAATTACTAGTTAGATTAATAGTATTCCTAGCTTTGACTTGGGTATCCCAAAATGAAAACACATAATAAAAACCTCCTCTAACACATAAGATGAGACTGATGTAATTGAATTGAAAAAAAAAAAGAGGGCATGAAATATTCAACATGTTTGTTTCTTTTCAGAAGCCCGAAAACAATTTTGAGCATCATGAGCCTATGCCAAGTGCACTTCATCCAGAAATTCTTGTATCAAGGGTGACACATTTGGGATCTATATCAATTATCCTCAAGTCCCCATGTCCAAAAGGAATAGTCTTGCAAAAGAAACATGTCTCCATGTCCTATAAAGATTTTATTTTGTAATACTTATGAATACTCCAATATGACTGCATGAGAACCAAGATATAAATATTGACTAAAGGCATGAGGAAGACTCTCAAAGGGCCTAGATTTGCATCACTTTGTACCTGAAGTTTCCTTAGATCTTATTGTTTTGGAGACCATACTTCTCCCGCAACGCAGAAAGGGTAAAAATATATCATCACTATGTTTGGATCACTCAATGGGATCCCACAAGCCTTTCAAGGCTTATGAATGGTTGTTGTTTGCAACGAAAATCCCAATTGCAAGCAATGGTCATGGATTTGATATTTGTAATATGTACAAAAAGTAGAGAGAGCTTGTAGTTTTCGTGGGACAAGAAGGATTAACCTAAAGAAAGATGTAGTGAAGATCAAGACTACAATGTTAGACATAAGCTAGGTGGAGAGGTAATTGTAAATTTTCAAAGCAATTACATGAATCAATCAAAAATTGGGGAGATAAAGTGTGACTCTGACCACAAACAAGATGCACTATCGCATTTATAGAATTTAGGGCATAAGACCTAACCCTATTAACAACTAAATTTTCCCCTACTGGTGGTAGGTTTCCTTATCAAATTCTGTCTCATCCACTATCACAATCACAATTTGTATCTTTAGATTGTGATTTAATTCCCCTCAATCACATTTTAATTTCCAAAATTGTGACTCCTTCTTGGTCACATCTTCCCTCACTAAATTGTGGCAGTAAATACCTCCTAATTTCATAACTCTTCCACTCTATTAGTTGTGATATATCGGTCGATCTTGAAACCTACAATTCTACCCATTCACATCACAAGTCAATTTTGCAGATGGTTTGACTTCCAACTCCCCCCCCATGACTTAGTTCAACGAATATGAAATGTCTAGAATGGATACCCCAATGAAAATAAATACCCCTAAGAAAACTCCACTCGAAGATGCCAATATGGGAGAGGGAATTAGTCTAGAGATGCGATGACAACCAAGCCAGGGGATAACTATAGGATGGTCATGAAGGAAACAAGGAAGCTTCAAACTATTGGATTTCTATTTTCTAAGGAATTTTAAAATACAAACAGTGATGAGTTGAAGGTTTCCATGTGAAGTTCTTGTATTTTGATAGTGAATACATGTCCACCACATATTTGGATCTTAGACATGCTTGTTGATTTTTTACACTACCTTGGACCTTATTTTGAGCTTGTAAATTGTATTCAAGTCGTTGTTATCAGTCTATGAAGGTTTGACTGAAAAAGTGGTTCCAAAGAAGCCAAGTCATATGTGAGTGATTGGGTTGTAGAGGATTAAATGGAAAAATGTGCCTTGATTTTTATAAGTGTGTTTTGTTGAGTATTTTACAGATATCCAAAAGGCTTATGTTATGTTTAATATCTTGGCAACTCATGGAATCAATAGCATGGATCTTTGTAAAGGGCCAAGAAGGAACTCTTACAATCATTCAATTGTCCATATGTTTTGATGCAATGGATAAAATGTTAATGTTATAGAGTTTTCTTCCTAGAGGACTGGGGCTTATAACCAATATAGATGTTGATCCAAGCAGTAGGAACATACTCTAGTGTACAATTCTTCTCTTTTAGAGTTGGTTATAATCATGCCTAAATTAGTTGGAAGAAACCCCATTATGAAAAAAGTAGAATATCTTGTTAAATGAGAAAATCTGATCAGTAAAGAATTATTAGTGCATAATACTTTTTGGACCAACATTCCACACTCAATAATGTAGAGCAAGGGTTGATGGGTAATAAGACGACTAGTGCAACTAACATCTGCAACATCCTACCATCTAAAGAAGATGATAAATTCTTGTATGCCAACAAAGATGGTTCTTTAAAATGTGATCCTGATAATAGAATCTTGCAAAGGGAAATTGCATGTCAAAATGCTTCTTTTGAGCGAGAAAAGCAACTTTGTTGAGCATAGAACAATTTCACTTTTAACATAGCTTTCATCATCTATGGATTGTCTTGGTTATGTTTTTCAAGGGGTTAACCATCATATCATTCCATGATGGAAATCAAATTTACATTAATTCTATTCAAGGATCTATGCCCTTTCTTTGGGAGTTTATATAGTTGTCAATATTGATTTTATTCTTATTCTTTAGATTCTAGCATTCAAGAATCTAACTAACATGAGGAAATAATGGTCTCTAATTTAGCATGTTAAGTGGATGGATTAGCAATGGTAACATGCTGGACATTGTCTATGTTAAAGGTCTAGTGACTATTGTAGGCTCAGGGTTTGCAATAGGGAAGATATGTTTGGGGGAGATTAAAGTATATTAGGTTTCTACATTGGAAAAATATAAAGTTACATGAAGGAGGAAAGAACAACAAGGAGGTGAGTTTCTATAAACCTATTGAAATACCTGTAGGCTTGTTTTTAGCCTCATACATGATGGGTAGCCTAATTGTTCATCACTACAAGGTTTGGTCATGTTTGCTAAGAAAAACGTGGATTCTTGTAAGCTGTCGTGTGAATGTAGAGAGGAAAAAATTGCATTAGAGGATCTTAGCGATATTTTATTATTGATCTAAGAAGTGGAAAATGCATGTTGTGAAAGAGGGCCACCTCAAACATTGGCTAAATCCCTCAACTATACCTTGATATGAAGTAGTGTTTCATGGACTAGAAATCAGGATAAGTTTTCCTACATTCGGCTACCTTATCCTACTAATGGATAGAAAGGCATTGGTTTCACAAATACTCCAAATAAACCCTCCTTGGAAAAAAATAGGTAAGTTTGTGTAGATTTGATAAACACATGTAAAACAAATGGTCTGATTTGTAGTATAGAATCAAGTGTTATTGAAGCCCATTTTAGTGTTTGGATTGTGAGACCAAACCATCAAGGAATATAGTGATGTGGTATGTCAGTGGAGACATTTTATTTCAACAATTCCTAGACTACTAGGAACTACCATCCTATTTCATATTTGAAGAATGTTAGTTTCAAGGAAATGCTAAACCTAAATCAAATCCATGCATTGGTGGACAGTTATAGGCCAACTATTTTTTTCCATTTTCATCCACATGAGATTTAGTTACCTTCATTTATTTCATGGTTATTTTAGAATGGAGAATTTATTTACAAAGGAGAATACAAAACCTTGCAAAACTAAAGGCAACACTTCAAAGTTTGATTTGTGGAGAGACCTTCAACTAATGGATGTTAAAAATACTATCTACCAACCTCTAAACATACCAATATTTTGAAGATAGAAGCCAGTGACAATATTTGGATAGCTCAACCAACACCAATGTTACCCTAGTGGTTGAAGCTTCTTGGACCATTGACGATTATATGAAATTACAAGTTGCGACATCGAAGTCTATTACATTTCCTTTTCTCATATTGTAAATAATATTTTGTAATATTCATGAAAATAGAAAACGTCAAAATCATCTACGAATCATTTGGAATATGAAAATTTTTTGGATTCTAAAGGTCATTGGGAAGCTAAAATATCATGGGGGAAGATGAAGGATCACTTATCCACTTGTATAGATGTACCCTCATTCCTCTAATGTAGGGGAGTTTTGCAGTTGAGTCTTTTAGAATAGTTATGAGAAGTTAGGTAGTTATGAGCATTTCTCTTGACAGACTGTAGATTGAGCTATTGTGAGGCAAGGAGCTTGTATTAGAGATTATATGAGAAACCTACATTCCAGTACTTCATTTTGATGGACTTGTAGTGCATGTATTGGGATTTGTAGCATAATTAATGAGGATATATTCACTTTTGGCATAGATTCTCGTACATTCCTCTATTTTTTGTAACGGCTAACTAATACTCCAATCATGTGTGCATGTGTACTTACATATTGAATAAGATGATGAACTAATTCATCGCTATTGTTTACATGTTTTATTTGAATCTTTTATCCCTCATTCCACGCTAATGCTAGTAATCTATTGTTAACTAGTTCGTAGTTAGCCTCTAGTACTTTTCTATTTTTGTATGTCTTAGATAGTTTTAGCTCATTGACACTTTATTAATACACACTCCTCATTGTTTTGTTATTATATGATTATATCTTACGCTGTAAATTTTCATCGTGGGATAATTGCATCCCCATTCTCTCAGTATTTCATACTTTTCCTCACATCAACATATCTTCATTTGAAAGCCAAGAGGAAAACAATCATGGTTTAAGTTGGTCCACATGCTAGATGGGTCTCCTATCCCAAATGGTGTGAGTTCTAATTGTGAAATCACACTGGGGACCCCCTTACTATTCGTGGTATAGTTTACCCCATCAACATATGGGTAGAAGTTATTGACGCAATTCCACAATTTTGATTGTGGGTAGAATTTTCAAGAGAATGGAGAATGTGGAAGCCTAGAGCAAGGAGTTCTTAAGAGGTTCTATAGAAGAGGACCTAAAATACCAATAGGTCAAGCTTAGTGTTGGACAGTTTCCATTTCCTAGATGCGTGGTGATAGCAAATGTGTTTCCAATTATGAAAAAGGTCATGCTGGTAGATGTCTTGAAAAATTGGCATCGTTAGACTGCTAGTGACAATAAGAGTGTTCGCATTGATGTGAACTAGACTAGCATGGATGTCAGTTGCAGTAGATGTGATATCATGATGTCCACTAGCATAATTGTGATTGTAACTGGGATATTGTTGATGTGATTGGTGTATCAAGATTATGGGGATTCCCATGGTTGTTATAGTCTCTTGTAGAGAATCATCAGAAGCTTATTGAAGAAGCCATAAAATAATGGCCATGATGCTTGGGAGTCCCAGAATTTGGAGGAGATTCTTCCTCATTAGATCAGCTCAAATACTCATAGACATAGAAAAATTATTTAGTGCTCAGAAAGATCTTTCCAATGGTATGCGGAAGTCTACAAATGGTCTCCTGGATCAGGAGTTATAGTCAGTTGAAGTTGGTAGACAAAAAATCTCACTCGCTCAGGACTTGGGCGGATTTTGATCTAAGGTTGGGACTTAGGTGAGTCGGGCCTAGTCAAAGGTTGAGATGCATAGTAGAGTTAGTAGGTTAATAAATATTTGACTCCCAACTTGCAACCTATGTGGGACAAATTCCTAGTTGGAAATTGGCCTAGCCGGGACTAGTCAGAGTTCGAGTTGTTGCAACAATCTTTAGAAGGAGAAAATTCTCTGACTCCCAACCCTCAACCTATGTGGGACCTATTACAGGAAAAAAAATGGAATAATGTGATTTTCTCACAATGATTTATTTACAACAACGTGGAATATTGCATCAACATGACATCACAATACATAGGACGCATGGTAGGAATATTTGGCATTTTTAAATGGCTTAATGGGCCAAATATGGGTGACACATGTCACCATACAGAAGGTGCCACGTGAACCAGATGAAGTCAGCATGATGTAATATGATTATGTCGGAGATCCTTGAAGTTTGATCCAAGGGGTTTTTTTGTGAATTGTTTCCTGTGTATTTGGTCTTCAGAATTGAATCAACAAAATGAGCCTAGAGCAATGGAAAAGGCCTTTTTAGTCAGGTCTACAGGCAAGTCAAGGTTGAGACAAATGTAGGTGCATAAGAAAATAGAGTGGGTCAAATTCTAATCTCTTGACCTACATTGGAAGTTGTTTCCAACATTAATGGTGATTACGAGGAAGAGAAGCACAAGGCATCAATGGCCATGATTGCACATATGCTTTACTAGAGTCAATGGAGACTGTTGTAGGTAGGAGACAGAGATAGAAAGGACCATGATTTTCAGAAATAGAATTTGACTCCATAAAAACAATGGTTGAGCTTTCTTGCACACTACAAGGAATCAATTCAAAATATGGTTAGGTGTTGAAGAGCTTGTTGATGAGATGACATCTCATGGGCACTGTGTGCCATAGCTAGCAGATATGCTAACTAAGTTATTCACCGTAACTTGGGTATAATGGCATGGGTGAGTGGGAAACTTTGAAGAGAACTTCTCTAGATTTAGTAGGTATGCCATATTTTTCCATCGCTATGTCCGTAGTTGGAAAATGAAAGGCTACAATAGATAAGAAAATCTGCACAGTAAGGTTGGTTTCGCTGGAGTAATGGTGACTGTAGAGATTGTTCAGTCAAGGAAGAAAGGACCATGATTTTGCAGGATGATTTAAAGGATTTTGTGATGAGCTGAGACAAGCCATCCCTGATCTTGCTTCTATTCTATGAGGAATTGAATGACGATCAGAGCCTCAAGTATAGGAGATTTGTTCACATAAAGAACAAGAGCCTTGCTGGAGTGTGCAAGTTGACTGAGGATTTATGTATCAGCATGGGAACACTCAGGTGACCATCATCATTTGTAATGCAAAAACAATGGGTGAGTGAATGGAGCCCATTATCAATGGTTAATGAAGTTGCAGTGTGTATGTATCAGACGCAATAGAAGGAAGGAGCTCCAAGTTTAGGAGTACGCTCGGGCAGCGTGAATGGAGAAATGATGGTTGATAGAGACAACATTTATCACTTTATTTCAGTGAAACAAAACCCAGGATTGCAGTTGATAAATTGGGGGGAAGCATCATTGTTGCCAGTGAGCTATGTGGAGAGCACTCTCGAGATATCTCTGTGTGAGTGCACTGTTGAGGAGAGGCCAAGAGAGCATGTGTTACAGAAGGAGGCCAAGTGTTCCAGTGTTGCAAAGAAAAGGGGCTAACTAGGCCTATGTTGCAGAAAGAGGCCAAGTGTGCTAGTGCTGCAAAAAGGGGTGGTGTGTGCTATGTTGTAGATAAAATGAGTTGAGTGAGTCAGTGTTGTTGTGTGAGGTCGATAGAGCCTGTAGAATGGTAAAGGGCCAAAAGTAGTAGTATGATGTTACGAGGTGGGAAAATTGCAGAGAGTGTTGCATATAGTGTAGACTGTCAAGAAGACAAATGGGGTGTTGTAGAGTGTGGAGAAGACATAGTGTTGTGTGGGCCAGAAGGTTGTTGAGGATAACATAGCTGAAAATAAGTAGAGAGGCTCCCAATTACAGTGAGAAGTAAGTTTTCTTTTGAGTGTGGATTGGAGCCTCCTTACAAGAATATGGTGCTTCCATCTCTAGTGGGTGTCTAAGAAGGCTTGGGGGTTTGTGCCTCCTGCAATTTGGTGCTTGCATAAATCCAAGGAAATGCAATTCAGTGCTTGCAACAAATCTAGGAAGTTCGTTCTTCAAATGGTGCTCTTGGTAGCTTGATAAAGCGTTATAAAAAGGACGGAGTTGGTGCTTCCCGTGAGTGGTGTCTCACAAATAGATTGATGTAATAGAGTAGGTGCGCTTATTTTACATCAATAACGAAAAAAGCTTTGGTGGTTTTTCTCTCAGAAGGGTTTCCACGTTAAACCTTTGTGTCTCATGCGTCTGTTTCTCATGATCTATATGCCTGTATTGGCTGATATGGATGTTGTTATGGTTTGTTAATGTTTTCTCTCATATAATTGATTCCATGTTTGAATGAGTAAATATAAACTGGTATAAAAGTTTAAATTAGCCTTAATACTGATTCACCCCCCCCCCCCCACCAGTATTAACATTGTTTCCAACAATTAGTATTAGAGAAAGGTTTCTTTAGGAATAGCTTAGCTACTTGAAGGTAGATCAAAAGGAAACAATGGCTAATTAAACAGAGCTTACATAAGAAGGAGTTCCATTTTTAAATGAACCATAGTATGTACTCTGGAAGATTAGAATGGAAGCCTATTTAGTGGATTTAGATATTGAGGTATGGT
The DNA here is from genome assembly GCA_031772625.1 of Pinus tabuliformis. NCBI lineage: Eukaryota > Viridiplantae > Streptophyta > Pinopsida > Pinales > Pinaceae > Pinus > Pinus tabuliformis. Next base: position 279,971,000 of record CM062816.1, read on the forward strand.
GCTCCAACTAAATGGAGAAAATAGTGAGGATAATGAAGAAGCCAAGGAAATACACTTGAAAGGGTTTGTCTAAGCCAGATGTCGAGAAAGTAAGGCAGTGTGAGATATAAAAGGAAATGTTGGAAAAATTGCAATGTCTATACGAAGAAGATTTCAATGTGGCTCAAGATAAGGTTGAAGAACCTTGTTTCTTAATTATTGAAACAAGACATGTAGTTGTTGGTGATCAAAAGAAAAGGAAGAAAAAGGAGAAGGCATCTAAAAGGAAAGATGTTCAAAAGATTGAAGATATTTCTTCCTGTGAGAATTGATATTCACTCCAAGGATGGTGAAGAAGAAGACCTAGATGAGAGGCCATGCGGGTCATAAGGTAAGCTATTTCTTTGTGATAAATTTAGATAAATAGGTCACTCATTATCTAGATGTTCATGTGAATCACATGAGGATAGATATAGTCATGCATCTAGTAGTAGTGATGAATATAGACCTACTTTAGTAGCAATAGAAAAAGAGGGATCCTCTAGAGAAGAAGAGGGATCCCAAGTGTGCTCATCCATAGGAAAAAATAAGAGTACCCCTAGTAATGATGAAGAAGGGATACCCCTCAAACCTATGGAAGATGCCATGGACACAGAGATGGATTTAGATCCCTATGGTGGTTCTTCCAATACTATTATAGCGAAGAAAATGATCTAGATGAAAGGATCTACTTGAGAAAAATGTTTATCTCTAAACTAAAATAGATCAAGGAGCTATCAAAAGCAAATCTCAAGAAAAAGGAGCATTTTCATGAGTATGATCTTGAGAATGAGAAGATGAGAAAAACAATAGTTGATTTAAATTCTCAACAAGAAGAGGCTACCATATTGAATGGGAGGTTAACCATTCAGCTAGATGAAAGAGAAGCTCACTGTGAGAGACTACAAGATGAAATAGTCCCATTGAGAAGGGACTTAGAAAAGTCAAATGAAGAGTTGTCTCAACACTAGAAGCGTGAGGAGAGAATAAAGGCTTTGAATGAGATGCTTGTTAAGAAGAGATACCTGCTCATAAATTTTGGTTTGAGTTTCAAAGAAAGAATCAAGCTCCTTGATGGAAAATCTGAAGGGTCATCTATCCAAGTAAGGGAAGTTGGAGGTTCCAACAAAAACAAGGTAAAAAAGGTTGTTGGACAGTAGCACCAATAGCAATAAGAGAAGAAAAGGCAACAGTAGCGAGGAAAGGAACAGAAGAGAGCCATGGAGTGACAAGAAAGAATGCCTGGAAGTAATGAAAAATTCCATGGAAGACACATAAAGAATCAAAATAAGTCATTTCCCCCACAAGGAAAAATCCTTCAAAGAAAAGGTAACTTCTGTCATCAAAATCATTTTCATGGTTATTGTTTTTCTTGTAATAATTTTGGACATAAAGCCATAGATTGTAGATGGAATGTAAGAAAGCAAGATGTGTTGGATAGTAGCAACCCAAAAATGCAAACATTGGTCTGGAAAAGGTATTTTGGTAGTAGTGGAGGTTTTGACAAGATTGCTGGAGGATATGACAATTCCTTTTCCCCATTTGTAAGCCAAATGGAATGCTACAATTGTGGAAATTTTGGGCATGAGGTAGCATGCTGCAGATATAGGAAGAAAAAACATGTTTCTCAACATATGCATATAAATGTAGCAACCTCGGATTTGAAGACAAGAAGAAACAGTGGAGTAGAGGAAAAAAAATTTGTATTCAGTCCTCTGTGTCAAAAGGGAAAGATGAAAATAGGAGGAAGAAATTAGAAGAAAACTAAAAAGAATGATCCTCTTGCTCTTGCAGCAAACCCATCTGTAAGGAAAAAAGGTAGCGAGAGGATTTGGGTGAAGAAACAAGAGTTGGAGGAGAAGATTCCTCTAGCCATGCACAACCAAAAGAAAACCCAAACATGGGAAAATAAGAAGCTAAAAATTAATGCTCCTATCATGACTCATCCATTGAAGGTTTGGAAGAAGAAGGAATATGATTTTCTCGGGGGGAGTAGATCCTCTGTTTATCTTCAGTAAAGGAAGAGAATGGTTTCAAGGGAGGTGTCAGATGCATGAAGATAAAAATAATAGACAGAAAGGTGCATCTGATTGTTGAAGGTATGGTCAAGTTCCCTTGTTGATTATAGTAATGTATTTATTTATTTCAAATGTATCAGCATTGAAAAATAGAGGAGTAGTGCAACCATCCAAATTTTGTCTGAAGAAGAAGAAGAGCTGCAACAAAAGTGTGGAATGACAAAAGGTCCATAGTCAATTCAGGACCACAAGATCTATCCTCATGTAGATGCAAGGAAATGGATGTAGGAGATCAAAGAGCATTGACTCAGGGGGAGCTGCTTTATTAAGAAGTAGAAGAAACAATTGTGAGCCTCAGGAAGAAAGATTGTGCAGGAAATGAAAGGTTTACATCTTGGGTGAAATATCATTATTTCATAAAATTTGTGAATTTGATTTTGTCTAGCAGTCTTGTGTTCATCAAACATTATAAGTACAAGCTTTGAATGTCCCTTAGCTTTCAATTGGTACCATTATGTCAATTGGTGGTCTGGGTGTGTATGGAGAATACTTTTGTGTGAATGGGTATTTCTTTCTAAAAGGAAGTATTAGATTTTTCTTGGTATAACATCCAATTTGCATCAATTTATTGGTGAAATTGGTATTATTTAAGCAACAGTCCATATTGTAGAAGTATGATATCAAGGGGAGGAGTGTTGAACATGCTCAAGGGAAGTGAGCGTAATATTAGCAATAGCAAAAACAATGAACAAAAGCTCAATGCATCATTAATGGGTGGTATTTTCATTCAGCAACAATACCATGAGAAATTTTAATTGGTATCAATTCCTTTCAAATTGATACAAAAGATGCATTAGCAGAGAGAGTATTCATTAGATAGCCATAAGGTGTCAAAAAATTGGAGGCATTCAAAGTATAGGAAGTATACGTTCAGGGGGAGCATATCACATATGTCCAATTATAGAGTAGTAGTAGTTATCAATCCTTGAAGAGAAGTCTGTAGAGTAGAATGTACATCAACAACCATACCCTCGGTCATTAACAGTAGATGATTGCATGGGGAAGAAAACTGAAGCTTGTAGCTCTTTTCCTTTGATGTCAAAGGGGGAGAGAATTATTGGAGAGAAATTTTTGTTGGCCCAAGATGAGGAAAGAAATACATTGGTGGCTCATGCAAGGACATGTGTGGAAGCATCATGAGGATTGGTCATTAGTGTGGAGAAGTGATGAGGCCTTGCCATCAATGCCAAAGGGGAATATTGTTGGACATTTGAGATTACCTGGATGGCTAGTGGTAGTAAATGTGTTGGCATTGATGACAATGGTCATGCTGTTAGATGTGTTCAAAAGTTGGCATTTCCATATTGCTAGTGACAACAAGAGTGTTGGAATTGATGTCAACCAAACTAGCATGGATATTGGTTACAACAGATGTGCTGGCATGATGTCCACTGGCCTAGCTATGATAGTAACTAGGCTAGCATTCATGCGATTGGTGTATCAATATTAGGGGGAGTCCCATGGTATTTGTAGTCTCTTGTAGAGAATCATCATAGTAGAAGGCTTATTGGAGAAGCCATAAAATGATGGCTATGATGGTTGGGATCCCATAATTTTGAGGGGAGTTTTCCTCAAGAGATAGGATTAGATACTCATGGAGATAGAAAAGTTGGTTAGTTCTAGGAAATAGATTTCCAAAGGTATGTGGAAGTCTGCAAATGGCCTCCTAGATCAAGAGTGATAGTCAGTTGAAGTTGGTAGAAAGAAAAGCTTATTTGCTTAGGACTTGGGCATATTTTGATCTAACATTCGAACTTAGGTGAGTCGGGCCTAGTTATAGGTCGGGCTGTGTAGGAGAGTTAACGACAGAAAAAATCTCCAACCACTAACGTCTGAACTATGTGGGACCAGTTCGTAGTGGACACTCTACCAAATTGGGACCAGTCGGAGGTCGAGCCATTGCAACAAATTTTAGTAGGAGAAAAGCCCTAAATCCTCACCCTCGACCTATGTGGGACCTACTAAAGGAAAACAAATGGTATAATTTGATTGGCTTATGGTAATTTTTTTGCAGCAACGTGGTATATGACATCAACATGACATGATAGTACAGAGGACGCATGGCAAGAATATTTTCCATTTTTTGTTGGCCTAATGGGCCAAATCCCGGTGACACATGTCACTATACAAAAGGTGCCATGTGGTCTTGATGATGTCAGCATGATGTAATCTGATGATGTACAAGATCCACGAAGTTTGAGCCATTTTGTGAAGTGTTTCTGGCATATTTGGTCTTCGACATTGAATTGATAAAACATGCCTAGAGAAAAGGAAACGGCCTTTTTAGTTGGGCCTATAGGAATTTCAAGGTTAACACAAATGTAGGTGCATAAGTGAATAGAGTGGGCCAACTTCCAACATCCTGAATTACATTGGATGTTCTTTCCAGAATTAATGGCAATTGTGGGGAACATAGGCACAAGGTAATAAGGACCATAATTGCACAGATTCTTTAATGGAGTTACTGGTGATTGTCGTAGGCAGGAGACATAGATAGAGAGGACCATGATTTGCAGAAGTAGCAATTGACTCCAGAAAACCCATGCTTGAAATTTCTTGCACACTACAAGGAATCAATTGAAAACATGGTTGGGTGCAAAAGATCTTGTTGATGAGACAAAAGCTTGTGGGCATTGTGTTCTATAGTTAGCAGATATGCCAACTAGGTTATCTGCCATAAGTTGGGTATACTTCCATGGATGAGTCAGTAGATTTGAAGAGAATTTCTCCACATTTAGTAGGTATGGCTTATTTTTCCATAGCCATGATCATAGTTGGAATCAGCAAGGCTTAAGCGGCTAGGTAAATGTGCACGGTAAGGTTGGTGTTGTTGGAGTAATGGCGACTACAGAGATCATTGAGTAAAGGAAGCAAGGAACATGACTACACGGGATGATTTAAAGGAGTCTGTCATGAGATGGGATAAGCCATCCATGATCTTTCATTCATGCTATGAGGAATTGAATGAAGATAAGAGCCTTAGGTATAGAATATTTTTTTACATAAATAAGGAGAGCCTTGTTGGAGTGTGAAGGTTGATTGAGGATTTATGACTTAGCATGGAAACACTTAGGTGCCCATCGTCATGTTTAATGCAACAAAAATGGGTGAGTGAATGGAGCCCATTTTTAGTGGTTAATGAAGTTGCAGTGCCTATGCATTAAACACAATAGCAGGATGGAGTGCCAAGTGCAGGAGTACTCTCAGGTAGTGTGAATGGAGAAATAATGACTAACAAATACAACATTGATCATTGTGGTTTAGTGAAACAAAATGTTGGGTCCCTATAATACTAGTGATTACCCCATTACTATTTTAGTTATACCCCTTATTAATATTGTTGTGCCCCTATTGCCCCCATATTGTTATTACTGTGCCCCATAGAATCCCTCTATTGTTATTTTTGTGGCTTTATATTATTATTGTTAGGTCGGCTGGATTATATTGTGACTCCTTAGACTCCTATATATAGAAAGGAGGTTTTGTCATTTGTATCATCCAAGAATTGTTCATTTATGTAATGTAAAGGAGGTTTCCCCCTCGAAGAGGCTGAATTCTAAGGCGTTGATCTATTTTTTCTATCTTTTCTTGAGCTGGTTTCATAACATTTGGTATCAGAGCTTTGGATTCTAGGGTTTCGCTGCTCCAAACAGGTCATCGTGGCATTTTCGCTATAACTTTTTTTCTGTGACGTTTCAGAAGTCGCAAAAAAAACCCATTTGAGAAGAAATCGCGCTGAACCTTGGGTCCAAATTTCAGAGCTTTTCGCGCGATATTTGAGGAGATATGATCTGAGGAAGTTGGTCTTTTTGCAGACTCCTGAATTACATTCAAAACAGGTGACCTGGGGAAAATCGTCATAACTTTCTCTCTGGGGATCGGATTGAAATTTCGTAAGAAGGTACAGAAAGAGGACGGACTGTAGTTTCTTGTGGGTGTTTTTCAGAGCCAAAGGTTGAAATGGTGACTCGTGGCACGTCATACAAGTTTTCTCTACTGAAATAGTCTATAATCAAGTCACTGTGGGAGATTTCGCATAACTCTTCCTTGGAGAATCCAATTTGGGTCAGACTTGTGGCATTGGAAAGAGGACACAGAGGGCTACTACAGGTCACAAATTCAGAACTAGATGATCAGAAGGTACAGAGATACATCAGAGGCAATATCGAGCTCCTACAAAGTGAAAAAAGGTGTGTAGATTTTCTTTAATTTTTGCTTAAGCTTGGTTTGAAAATTTATTTTGAAGGAATTCAAAGGGCATAGTAGAGCATTATTATCGGTAACTGATGCCCCGAGGAAAGAAAATGCAAACACCTAGTAAGAAACCTGAAAGCTCTAGCATGACTCATGAAGAAGAAGAAGAAATGCTATATGATATATCAAAATTACAAGAACAAGTGCAACAAGTGTCACTTGCACAAAAGGCAACATAATCTAAGATGGATGGTTTAAGGAAAGATGTAGAAGCTAATATGGATGGTCTAAAGAAGGGTGTAGAAGCTAAGATGGATTTTTTAAAGAAAGGCATAGAAGCTAAGATGGATGGCATGGAAGCTAAGGTGAATGACATGGACGCTAAAATTAATGGCATGGATGATAAGATGGAAGAATTGAAGATAAATATGAATAAGTTGCTACAAGAAATGGTCACTAATGGTGAAAGGGTACTAAAGGAAACTCATGATGAGAACAAAAGAAATGTTAATCATGATTCCATAGACTCTAATGTTGGATCGAAGACTCACCATATTCCAAAAATCGATATGAGGAAGTTTGATGGCAAGGATCCCGCCACATGGATATTACAGATGGAGCAATTCTTCGATCTCAATAATGTGCAAAACACACAAAAGGTACGTATGGCAACTTTATATTTGGAACCAAATCAGTTTGTATGGTATCAATGGCTTTGCTCTCGTAAACAATTTATCACTTGGGCAATTTTTACGGAAGAATTGATAGCACATTATGAGGATACAAAAAGCAACACTTTTTTTAGCCAATTGATAAGTCTCAAACAAAAGGGTTCAATAATGGAGCACATTGAGGAGTTCCAAAAATTGAACATAAGGGTAAAAGATATTCCAGAGGAGCATAGGATTGATGTGTTCATAGGGTCTTTAAAGGATAATATCCAACATGATGTTCGCCTTTGGGAACCTGATTCATTAGAGAAGGCATTCAGGTTAGCAAGAAAAATGGAAAGCAAAATTATGGCAACCAGGAAGCATACCACTCACAACTATAAAGATGGAAGTGTTGTTGCCCCTAGTCTTCCACAACCTATAAGGTTGACACCACAACAATTGGAAGAAAAAAGAGCAAAAGGGCTTTGTTACAGTTGTGATAGCAAATACACTAAAGGTCATAAGTGTGCTGAGAAGAAATTATTCTACATAGATTGTGAAGAGGAAGAAGAAAAGGAGCAAGAAAGGTCAAAAGAAGAGGATATACTCCAGGAACAAAGCCTAGATGAAGAACAAATAAATCCGACCATATCTTGTAATGCATTGGCGGGAATTACCACTCCTCAAACCATCAAGATAGAAGGACAAATCAAGAAGAAAAAGGTAATAGTGTTGATTGATTCAGGAAGCACCCACAATTTTATTCATTGTAAGGTAGCAAAAGAATTGAATTGCTTCCTATATCCAGCACCAGAGTGTCAAGTGATGATTGCAAATGGAGGAACAATAAATTGCTCTGGAAAGTGCCATAATATCAAGCTATCCATGGGAGAATATGTATTGACTAGCCCAATGCTTTCCATTCCAATGGGAGGTGCTGATGTTGTACTAGGAGTCCAATGGCTACAATCCTTGGGTACAATAGCTTTTAATTTTCAAGAACTTTTCATGAAATTTTCTATGGAAGGAAAGGAAGTTGAATTAAGGGGTATTGCAGGGAAACCAGGAAAGATAATCAGCTCTAATGGTATGACAAAGCTTCTAAAAAAGGAGCAAAGAGGTGTAATTGCACAATTATGTTCGCTAGATGTTTCCACATTGGAATCATCTATTTCTCCAGATCTCCAAAAAGTCTTGGACAATCATTCCAAGGTATTTGAGACTCCCAAAGGTCTCCCACCTATCGTGATCATGATCATGCTATTCATCTGATTCCAGGAAGTGTTCCTCCAAACATCAGGCCGTACAGATATCCCTATGCCCAAAAGAGTGAAATTGAACGTATGGTTGCAGAAATGCTAGAGGCTGGTATAATTCAACCGAGTCAAAGTTCTTTCTCTGCTCCAGTAGTATTGGTGCACAAGAAGGATGGATCATGGCGCATGTGTCCGGATTATAGGGAGCTCAACAAGCTCACTATTAAAGATAAGTTTCCCATTCCTGTCATTGATGAATTACTGGATGAATTGCATGGATCAATTTACTTCACCAAGTTGGATCTTCGTTCGGGATATCATCAAATCAGAATGAAGATTGAAGACATTCCGAAAACAGCATTTAGAACTCATGAGGGTCATTATGAATTTTTGGTCATGCCTTTTGGCCTTACCAATGCACCTTCAACATTTCAAGGTTTGATGAATTCAATTTTCAAACCATTCCTTAGAAAATTTGTGTTAGTATTTTTTGATGATATACTAATCTACAGCAAGTCTTGGAAGGATCATGTTGAACATGTTGACAGGGTGCTACAACTATTGGAGGAGAAACAATTATATGCAAAAAGATCCAAATGTTTCTTTGGAGTCCAAGAGGTGGAATATTTGGGTCATATTGTATCTCATGAAGGAGTTAAGGTAGACCCTAGCAAAATTAAAGCCATTAAGGAATGGAAAATCCCCACATCCATAAAGCATCTGCGAGGATTTCTTGGGTTGACAGGGTATTATCGCAAGTTTGTTAAGAATTATGGGAGAATAGCAGCACCTCTAACAACATTATTGAAGAAAGATGCATTTTCATGGACTCCAGAAGCAACAAAGGCTTTGAACATCTTAAAGAGGCAATGTGCCAAGCACCGGTCTTAGCTACACCGGACTTCACAAAAACCTTTATTGTGGAATGTGATGCTTCAGGAAATGGAATTGGTGCTGTTTAATGCAAGATGAAAGACCCATTGCTTTTGAAAGTCGTCCAATCAAGGGAAAGTTTTTAACAAAGCTATTTATGAGAAGGAAATGTTGGCAATACTCCATGCACTTAAGAAATGGCGACCCTACCTAATGGGAAGACACTTCAAGGTAAAAACGGATCATGATAGCCTTAAATACTTTTTAGAACAAAGATTATCCTCTGAAGAGCAACAAAAGTGGGTCACAAAGATGTTGGGTTATGACTTTGAAATCATCTACAAAAAAGGGAAGCAAAATGTGGTGGCAGATGCACTCTCAAGAAAGGATGAGGATGTGGAAGCATTGTTGTGCGCCATTTCTATTATCCAACCAGATTGGATAAACGAAGCAAGGGAGGAATGGAAGAATGACGAAGAAGTGTGGGCACTTATTCGAAAGTTACAACAAGATTCCAGTATGTCTGATACATTTAGCTGGCAAAATGATTCGTTATGGTACAAAGATCGCTTATACCTCTGTAAGAATTCCCAGCTAAAACAAAAGATTCTTATGGAATTGCACACTTCTCCCTTAGGAGGGCACTCAGGATTTTTAAAAACTTACCACAGGGTTAAGAAGGAATTTTTTTGGGATGGCCTTAAATCAGATATTCAAAAGTTTGTGGCGGAATGTTTGGTTTGCCAACAAAATAAAGTTGAAACAATTAAGACACCAGGTCTATTACAACCTTTATCCATTCCAAGCCAACGTTGGGAGGAGGTTTCAATGGATTTTATCACAGGTTTACCCAAGTCTGAGGGAAAGAGTGTCATCATGGTGGTAGTTGACAGACTTACCAAGTATGCACACTTTTGTGCATTATCACATCCATTTAAAGCCAGTACAGTTTCTACTGCATTTATGGAAACAATTCAAAAGCTACATGGAAACCCAAAGATTATTGTAAGTGACAGAGATCCCATTTTCACTGGAAATTTTTGGACAGAATTATTTTCTTGTCTTGGTACTCAGTTAGCTCATAGCTCATCTTATCATCCTCAATCTGATGGGCAAACTGAGATAGTAAACAAATGTTTGGAAGGATATCTTCGTTGCTTTGTATCTGATAAACAGACACAATGGGTCAAATGGTTGCCTCTGGCTGAATGGTGGTATAACACTTCCTTCCATACAGCAACAAAAATGACCCCATTTATGGCACTTTATGGGTATCAACCACCATCCATCACATCATATTTAAGAGAAAATTCTAAGGTTCAGGCAGTGGAACATCACATCGAACATCAACAACAAGTCCTCCAACTCTTAAAGGATAACCTCGTGTTGGCACAAAATAGAATGAAACAACAGGCAGATCAACATCGCAGTGAAAGAAGTTTTGATGTAGGTGATTGGGTATTCCTACGGCTACAACCATATAAGCAAATGTCCCTCAAACAAGCTAAGAAGGATAATAAATTATCACCAAAGTATTATGGTCCGTACAAGGTGTTGCAAAAGATTGGTACTATGGCATACAAATTGGAGCTTCCTGCAGCTTCTCGATTGCACCCAGTTTTCCATGTTTCATGTTTAAAGAAGGTTATAGGTGACAAGCTCCCAGTTCAAACAATATTGCCAGAACTTGACGAGGAAGGAAAAATTATATTGGAACCGGAAGCAGTCACAGAAACAAGAACTCGACAGCTACGAAATCGATCAATTTCAGAGTATCTTATCAAGTGGAAGAACTTATCCGCTGAAGATTCCACATGGGAGGATGAGAATTTTATGCAGAAGTATCCAGAACTACTCAAGCGTTGAGGACAACACTTTTTTGAAGGAGAGGGGCATGTTGGGTCCCTATAATACTAGTGATTACCCCATTACTATTGTAGTTATACCCCTTATTAATATTGTTGTGCCCCTATTGCCCCCATATTGTTATTACTGTGCCCCATAGAATCCCTCTATTGTTATTTTTGTGGCTTTATATTATTATTGTTAGGTCGGCTGGATTATATTGTGACTCCTTAGACTCCTATATATAGAAAGGAGGTTTTGTCATTTGTATCATCCAAGAATTGTTCATTTATGTAATGTAAAGGAGGTTGCCCCCTCGAAGAGGCTGAATTCTAAGGCGTTGATCTATCTTTTCTATCTTTTCTTGAGCTGGTTTCATAACACAAAACCTAGGATTTCAATTGAGAAAATAGGGGGGAGAAAAATTGTTGTGAGTGAGTTGTGTGGAGAGCACTGTGGAGAGCTCTGTGTGTGAGTGCGTTGCTGAGGAGATGCCAAGTGAGTATGTGCTACAAAAATAGGTCAAGTGTGCCAGTGTTTCAGAAAGAGGCTATGTCTGCCTATGCTGTGGAAAAAAGGGGCTAAATGAGTTTATTTTGTAGAAAGAGGCCAAGTGTGCCAATGATGCACAAAGAGGCTATGTGTGCCTATGTTGTAGAGAAAATGGGTTGAGTGAGACGGTACTGCTTTGTGAGGTCCAGAGAGATTTTGGAATGGTAGAGGGCTAAGAGAAGTAGTACGATGTTGTAGAGTGGGCAGAGTGTAGAGGATGTTGTGTATAGTGTATATTGTGGAGAAGAACAATGGGTTGTTGCAGAGTGTGTTGATGAGATATTTTTGTCTGTGCCAAAAGATTGTTAGGATAATAGAGCTAAAAATAGGTAGAGAGGCTTCCAATTATAGTGAGAAGTAAGTTTTCTTTTCAGTGTGGTTTGGAGCCTCCTTACATGAATTTTGTTCTTCCATATCTAGTGGGTGTCTGTGAAGTCTTGGGGGTTGGTGCCTCCTGCAACTTGGTGCTTTCATAAATCTGAGTTACAATTTGGTGGTTGAAACAAATCCATGAAGTTCATGCTTCAGATGTTGCTTCTGATAGGTTGATCAAGTGTCTAGAAAAGGGGGGAGTTTGTGCTTCCTAATATTAGGTTCCATCAAACAATCAAAGGGAGTTGGTGCTTCCTTTGAGTGGAGGCTCACAAACAAATTGATGTAATAGAGTAGGTGCTCTTATTTTACATCAATAATAAAAATGAGCTTTGGTGGTTTTTTCTCTCGGAAGGGTTTCCACATTAAACCTTCGTGTCTCATGTGTATGCTTGTATTGGTTGATATGGATATTTTTATGGTATTTTAATGCTTTCTCTCATATAATGGATGCCAAGTTTGAATGAGTAAATATAAACTTGCATAAAAGTTTAAATTAGCCTTAATACTGATTCAACCCTCCCTTAGTATTAACATTGTTTCCAACACTCAGGAGAAAGCTTGATTAGGTATTGGGTACTAGGTGCACAGGATTACAATAGATAAAGGCTTAGTTGCAGCTCAATATTCAGTATGAGGAGAAGATTAGTGATACCTGAGTAGAAAGAACACCAACATTGAAGATGAATGAGGCATAGCAATGATGTCTCACAATTATGAGATCATGAATATTTTAAAAATTGGGAGTATGATGCAGGAGCATAAATCCAACACTTGAATCATATATGATATTTAGAAGACTCTAGAAGGAACAAAAAAACAAGGGGAAATAGTTTACTCATATTATGCAGATAATAATTGATATTAGGAAGCCTCTAAAAGGAACATCATGGCTACTGAGTTACGAAATGGGTATGTATTTACTATTAATTTCATCATCTTTTTCCTTGATTATTATCTTTTCCATATCTTAATGTGCTAATATATTGGGGAATTGTGGTGAGAAACAGATGAGTTATTTGCAGTTATGCTTTATCTAAATTTTACCCTTCTTTATGCAGGAAAGCGACAAAAGGAACAATTGTTGTTCCCTAGTGATGGAACAACAAAAACTGACAAACAAAGGAAGGAATGTGTCGGTTGTGGACAAGGCTAAGGGCGAATTAGAGGGATTAGCACGAAATAGGAAAGGTGTCTGAAGTTAACAATCGGTTGCGAATCCCGAAGGATCGGGAGATCTTGAGGGATTGCATTTACCATTTACCCTTTACCCCTTTCTGATTATAAAAGAAAATTCTTGTAGGAAGAAAGTGGAAAATCTCTGTTATTTTTCGAATTGTAATTTTAATTATAGACTCTCGCTATTTAGAGAATGTGACTATATTGTAATGCTACTTAAGTTCCATGATTAATATATAATTGAAGTTGTTGTTCCCTCGCATTATCTAAAGTAGCTCAACAGTGTTTTTTGGCAGCTAGGGGCCCAACCTCTGGTGGATTGAACCGCTTTCTTGTGTTATATTTCTGATTCTCATAAATCTTGGATTGGTTTGATAATTTTCCCATTTCTGTGAGTTTACTTTATTCGTTGTTTATCGCCTCCCTGTATTGAAGTACTATATGTTCTTTATATCTTTTACAGTGTTGTCATTTGATTCGAGTTATGTTTATTACAGAGTAAATTGTTTAGATAGTGAATCACATTGATTTAATCAGCTGTAAGAGTTTGGTTATCACTATTGGACTCTCATATTGGTATCATTTCTATTTTGATTTCTTTATAGAGATTGAATATAATTTAGATTGAATCAACCAGCATGAGTTGAGTTATTGCTACTGTGCTCTCAGCTGATGCTGTTGTTATTTGAATTGCTGTAAGATTTGATTTCAGTATAGGATTGAGTTTTGAAGCTAGATGTCATATTTCCTTTAATAATTGCAATTTGAGTTTATCAGATGCATCCATTTATTCTTGTGTCAAAGATATATACTACAATTTACGAAACATTACTCTCTAAATTTATAGCACACGCATATTGTGTACACTCTCGAAATAAGAGGACTTGCCCGGGTTGATGATTAATGTGGGATAATTAGGAGTTTTAAAAGGCACCATTTATCAACCAACATTTTGGTGCCGTTGCCCGGGAGAGTGTAGCCATTTTACAAAGAGTGATGTATATCTGATAGTTGTTGTTGAGGAAGAATTGGGTATCAAAAATGCAAGGTAAGAACCTATGTAATGAGCAAGTAAAGTGCTTGCTCTTCCACCTACATTTCAGCACAATTACAGAAAAGTGAAGTAGGTGTTTTATGTTTTTTTATTGAGAGAGAATTGGGTATTAAAAACAAAAGGTAAGAACCTGCATACAGAGCAAGTAAAATGCCTGCTCCCCCGCCCGCTTTCTAGCAGAATTGCTAGGAACTTAAGGTAGAAATAAACATTTGAATTTTTGCATGAATGACTAAGAAGAAAATACCAGAAAACAATATAGTTCCAGATCCAAAAACTAAAAAATATAAGGGATCAGTGACCCTTGGATGATCAAATTTCATCGACTACATCTTAAGAAAAGCTGAATCTCAGCCATCAGTAGGTCCCGAAACCATTGCTTCTAGACAACCTACAGTATCCCTAAATATCAGGACTATTGCAGATCTAGGGAACTAAAAGATGAGATATTCCAAATGGTAGCAAGACCTAGTGAAACATTGGAAGAGTATGTGGAGCGTTTCCAATATAACCTCCAAAGGTCTCCCTACGCAACTCTTCATCTACCTAATAATGTTCTAAAAACTACACTGATTAAAGGGATGAAAGACCAATGGATGGAGACATTAAATATTATGGGTAAAGGTGATATATATGAAGAAGACTATGCTAACAATATTAGTTTGTGTATCGAGTGCTCAAGAAGCAGTACGAGACTAAAACCAGCAAAATGCAATATGACCACTAGGGATAACAAAATCTCTGGCAGAAGCATTACTCGTGCAGAAATCGGTAACCTACTGGAGGATTTCAAAACAGATATCCTAGGAACTTTGACAACATAATTAGACATCATGCAAGCCAAGCAGAAGCAAGCTGAAATAGAACAGAACCTGGTGATCTTTTTCCCTCGATGCAGGAAGAAGCATAGTCATAAAGAATGCCCACTGGATATGGTACAGACCTGTGCCATATGCACTAAAGATCATGCCACAGAAAATTGCCCATCGCTCCCAGGGTTAAAAGCAGTCTTCAAAGAGGTAGAGGAAGAAACAGAACTAGTCTATCTGTTAAATCAGTGTTGCTAATGGCAAGCACGACAAACAAGTATTCCTACTGACCCATCCTCTTTCTTTCAGCCCTCGCAATATAGTATTCAACAATACGCAGGAGCTACATGGTAGAACCAGCCACCTTTTCCTAATTGGTCACTGCAAGCATTCTCTATGCCACCTTGGTCCAATCAATCAAATCAAAACAATAGTTGGCCAAAGTCCTCTTACTTTCCACCATTCTGGCAGAACAATACATATCCATCCCAATGAGCCCCCCTTCACTTCCCAAAACTAGAATTGGCAGTCAAGATGGCAAAGGCCTACAAACTAGCAAGCAGGAACAATCCCCCTGCCTCAACCTACACTACTAGCACCTTACACATTGTAGCAAAACCCTCAACCCAATCTACGACTACAGCTCCCAGCCCAACCCAACCCGAATCCCAACAATAGACTAGTCCAATCAGTACAAATTATTGAAGGGTTGGAGCCAGAAACTGAGTTAAGAGAGTGTAATGAACTCAAATTGAGGTCTGGATGGATAATTGAGTCAGAGGGGGATAAAAATATGCAATTAGAAGAACCATTGCACGTAGAACGAACACCTCAAATGGAGAATACAATTAAACAAAAACATCATGATCAAACTATTACTTCTTCTCTACCCTTCATAGAAAGGTTGATTATACCTCCTCAATACAATATCCTAATTTTGATCTTCTAGGAGAATTAAAAAATATTTGTGTAAAAATACCCCTCCTCCAGGCTATTCAAGACATTCCAATTTATGCAAAATCTATTAAGGACTTGTGTACTAAAACACCTAAGAGGAAAATAAAAACAACCCCAACTGTCCACGTAGTCGGAACTTTGTCTAATTTATTATCAGGTAGAGAAGCACCAGTCAAATATGAGGACCCAAGAAACCCTATAGTCACAGTACAAATAAATGGATGTTCCTTTCCCAATGCATTCGTTGATCTAGGAGCAGCCATTAATATTCACACAACAACAACCTATCAGAAACTTGGCATTACAGCCCTAGATCCAACTACGACTCTGCTGGAACTTGCTGACCAATTGGTTTTCAAACTAGAAGGGACATTATAGGATGTAATGGTGTCTGTAGATTCTTGGGAATACCCAGCAGATTTCATGATTATTAATCCTAGAAACCAGCTAGATGGACATCCCCTAATTCTATGAAGACCTTGGCTAGCGACCACAGATGCTTATATAAGCTGTCGAACAAGTAGTATGACTATAGAAAGAGGAAGTAATGTGAAGAATCTAGCTTTATATCCCAACTCAGCCCAGCCTAACAATAATAAAAACTAGGAAACAACCTGTAACATATTTAACTAAAAATATTCGATCACCACTAATTGTAGCAAATGCTCTTGAATTTAAGAATCAAACAGAAGATGACATTATCAACACTTACATTAACCACCCAGATGCCGTATCTAATCTAAAATGTCACATGATTGAAGCAGCCCTGGATAACGAAATTGAAGAAGATCTCGTAAAAGATATCAATGACCAAAAAATACCAACAACAACTATTTATAATAGAAAAACCATTGAAATTGAGCTAGGGAAAGTCCTAAACATTAATAAAAACCCGACTGATGACCAGTAGCAGAGTCTTGTTCAACTCCATAGAAAATATAAAGAGGCTTTCGCTTGGGATTACTGAGATATGAAAGGGATTGATCCCCAATTATGTATGCACCACATCTATACTAAGAAAGATGCGAGACCCATTCGACAATCTCAACTAAGGTTAAACCCTCACCTAAAAGATATTATTAAAGATGAACTACAAAAACTGTTAGATGTAAATTTCATCTATCATATATCTGATAGCAAATGGGTTTGTCCATTAGCTGTGGTTCCTAAAAAGAATGGGAAGTGGTGTATATATGTCGATTATAGAGAGCTTAATAAAGAAACCCAAAAAGATCATTTTCCCCTCTCATTCATCAACTAGGTTTTGGACACAATGGCAGGTAAAAAATTATTCTCCTTCCTAGATGGCTTCAGCGGCTACAACCAAATCCAAATTTCCCCTGAAGACTAGGATAAGACTACCTTCACCTGCCCCTGGGGGACATTTGCTTACAGGGTATTACCTTTCGGACTGTGCAATGCACCTGCCACATTCCAGAGAACCATACTCAGCATTTTGTCAGATTTGATAAACGAGGGACTCGAGGTGTACATGGACGATTTTACACCATATGGAGATGACTTCGAGCTAGCATTACAAATTCTATAGAAATTCCTGCAAAGATGCATTGCTACCAGGCTCTTCTTAAGCCACGAGAAATGCCACATGATGATGACTGAGGGCCTCATCCTAGGTCACTACATCTCAGTAGCTTGAATTTAGGTAGATTCAGCAAAAATTTAGATAATCCTCTTAATACCTACCCCCTGCACACAAATTGATGTATGTAGTTTTTTGGGATTTTTTCGATATTATAAAAGATTTATAAAGAATTTCTCCCAAATTGCTACACCATTATATCCTTTGACAGGAAATATCGAATTTTTATGGACTGACAAATGTGACATTGTCTTTGAAGAGTTAAAACGGCTAGTATCAACAACCTCAGTTTTATGGGGCCCAAACTGGGATTTACCATTTCAGATCTCATTCGATGCATCAGATACGGCCATTGGAGGAGTTCTTAGACAAGAGGAAGATAAGAAACCTTATGTGATATACTACATCAGCAAAAATTTAACTCATGCTAGGTTGAATTACACTGTGACTAAGAAAGAGTTTTTAGCTGTAATCTATGCTATTAACAAATTCATAAACTATATAATAGGATACCCTATGGTTTTGTACACTGATCACTCTACTATCAAATATTTAGCTAATAAACCTGCTATGAATGGAAGAGTGACATGATGGTTAATCCTTTCGCAGGAAATCAACATAACAATTAAGGATTGACTAGGAAAGGAAATTCTTGTGGCAGACATCCTCTCATGGGTGCCAAAGAGAGACGAATCAACAGCAGTAGAAGACCAGTTCCCTAATGAGCACCTATTTACTGTAACTTTGAAGACACCATGCTACGCAGATGTCTCAAACTACCTAGAAGTGGGAAAATTACCCAAGCACCTGACGCCCAGTGAAACAAAATGAATAGTTCAATGCAGCACTCGATTCTCCTAGATTGGAGGATACCTCTTTCATATAGGAGCCAATATGCATATCTAAAGGTGTTTCAGGGAAGATGAAATCTTCAACATCCTAAAATCTTGCCACAATGGACCTTGCGGTGGACATTTTTCAGACCACGGGACTAGGCATAAAGTCTTATAGATGGGCTATTATTGGCCCACCATTTTTAAGGATGCCTAGAAGTTTGTCCAAGCATGCAATAGCTGCCAAAGAATGGGCCGCCCTAGCCAGTCTGACGAGATGCCCCTACATCCACAGTTAGTCATTAAACCTTTTGAACACTGGGCGTTAGGTTTGATTGGCCCAATAAACCCATCATCTAATCAAAAGACATATACTGGTTGCAACAGAATATGTTACTAAATGGATGGAGATAGAAGCATTACCAAGGGAAACGGAGGACACAGTAATCCACTTTCTTTTCCAAATTTTCATGCAGTATGGTTTTCCCATAGAAATAATCAGAAATAGAGGAATACAATTTGTAGTCCATAATATTGCTGCTACATTAAAAAATCATCATATTATGCATAGAATCACATCTCCATACCACCCGCAGGCAAACATCTAGGTAGAAAGTACCAACAAAGTGATCAAGGCTATACTAACAAAGACAGTCGCCTCACATAGATGTGAATGGGCTACCCAATTGCTAGAATCCCTGTGGGGATATCGCACGACTTGGAGGAATACCACAGGATACTCCCCATATCAACTAGTGTTTGGCAAAGAACCTATCATCCTAATAGATTGAAATTTAGACATTGAGGATAACTCAAGAAGTAGGCCTAGGTCTGAATGAAGCATAGATTAACAAACTACATCAAATTAATGAATTGGATGAAATTTGGCTATCAGCTCTTCAGCATACTACACTGATCCAACAACAAAGAGTGAAATGGCATGATGCCCTCATCAAGAAAAATATCTTCCATGAAGGTGATTGGGCACTTCTATATGATTTTAGGTTCCAAGATTTCCCAAGCAAACTCCAGACCAGATGGTTAGTCCCCTACAAGATACAAGAGGTGCACGATAATGGCACCCTTACATTAGCCACCATTGATGGTTCTGGCTACTCTTTTAAATCAAATGGACATCGAGTATGCCTCTATCACAAACCGCTCATAAGGGAATCCTTTTGCCAACAATTATGGGAAGATTCCACAATACAAATTATTGTTGAGTAGGGAAACCCATTCACAACACCAGTCCAGTGAAGATTTTTTTTTATTGAAACCTGCACATAAATTTGCCTTTCTGTTTTCTTTCTATTTGATTGGATTTTCTTGGATAGTATATTGTATATTAGTTTTTTCTCTATTTTTCCTTCGTTGTTCCCTAAAGGGAATAGTTGTTGTTCCATCTAGGGAACAACACTCTTCCGTATGTATTTTGCTTCATATGCATTTTCCCATGTTGTTCCCTATAGGGAACAATTGTTGTTCCCTACAGGGAACATCAATTTTCATGTGAATTTTTCCTTGTTGTTCCCTACAGGGAACAACTGTTGTTGCCTATAAGGAACAACAATTTTTTCGTGCATTTTCTCTTGCTATTCCCTACAGGGAAGAGTGATGTTCGTGTGTATTTTGCCTTGTTGTTCCCTACAGGGAATAGCAATCTTTGCATGTATTTTCCTTTGATGTTCCCTATAGGGAACAACTGTTGTTCCCTATAAGGAACAACAAATTTTTTGCATGCATTTTTCTTTGTTGTTCCCTACAGGGAACAACAATTTTTAGCATGTATTTCCCTTACTGTTACCTACAATGAACATCAATTTTCGTGTGTATTCCCCTTGTTTTTCCCTACAGGGAACAACATCGTTTTGCGTTTGTTTTCTTTGTTGTTCCCTACAGGGAACGACTGTTGTTCCCTATAAGGAACAACACATTTTTGTGTATTTTTCTTTGTTGTTCCTTACAGGGAACAACTGTTGTTCCCTATAAGGAACAACACTTTTTGTGTGGGTTTTTCTTTTGCTATTCCTTTCAAGGAACATCACTTTGTGAATATTTTTGAGAACACCTTTTTCTTCTTCCTTGCATAATCATCCCTAGACCATCCCAATTCACTCCGTATGATCCTCTTAATGGCATAAAAAGTATGATACATATTTAAGGACAACAAGTATGGAGTCTATTGGAACAGGCAAATATCTTGAATACTATCATCTTTAACAAAATTTCTTTGTGATGATCAAAAAAAGAAAGGACACAATTATCTATATCACTTCACTGTCCTCATTTCCACTATAAACCAAACTGATTGATTATCTTTACCATGTTGGTTCCCCCTTTCCCGTATAACTCTCTCTGTGTATTACCAATAATATTATGGGTGTATTTCTTTTCTATTGATATGTTCAAACTTGTTCCCCCATCCCTACCCTTAAGGAGTGATGAGCCACCCTCTATGTATAAAATGGGGAGTGTAAAAAAAAATAAAATATATATATATTAATAATAAAAATATATATTCACTAATAGTTTTATGATTTTTTTTCCACAGATGGAGGATAGGGGGTCTCATCACGATCTGACCTGACCACTTTCACTACTTCCTAGTGAATGTCAATGTGTTCACCTGGTTACCATGCCAGCACATTGGTCTCTACTATGGACATCATAAGGCACTTCCCCAATTATACATAGATGATCATGGTTCCCAAGGGTCAAAAAGCAACTCTGTCGAGGCTATGGATGCCTGTAGGAGATAGAAGCTATGTTGATGGTATTGAAGCTTTATTTTACATCAATAATTATTATAATACCCTCTTCTTATTTTTATTTTTTTTACTGAGAGATTATTTCCCGAACGTACCTTGAAAATTTATGCATGAGTAATCTACTTTAAATCAATCACAACAGTTTTAAGTGGAATAATGGCAGTAAAGTATTATTTGTTAGGATATTCTGACACATAGGAAATATTTAAGTATAACTTGATCTAGTGTAGAGTTAGGTAAAGTGTGTTTCTTTACTATGTATATTTTGTAACTTACAATCCAACGGTCACAATATGTAGTGATCCGACGGTTCATTCTCTCCTCAGTATTACCGACACTTGATCCATGGCTTAACACCCGATTAGTCCATGATCTCTATTTAAAGAGCATGGAGGGTAATTTGTAGGGTAACCGTTCATGAGAGAAGCTTATCTAAATTTTCATTCTTTTTATTAATATATTGCCTGAAGTGGCCGCATTGGCTCAGGCCGTGGACTGTTTCCCTCTTTGAGGGTTTTAACCACGTCAAAAATACTGGTGTATTGATCTGTGATTTGTTTGTGAGTGGTGTCCTTTGGTGTTCTGTCTGAGGAACTTACCCTGTAAATTCCTACATGGTATCAGAGCTATTTGAGGCCCGCGTCCGTTGGTGATCCAAATTTGAAGCCGGTAGAACTACATCCGACTGTCGTTTCCTAGATCTACTTTCTAACCACTTTCGGGCCGAGAGGACTGCTCTATTGCATTGGGAGCATCTGTTCAAGTGAGGAACCTCTTTCGTTTCACGAGCAAAGGTTTCCAGTAGCCCTAGCTACGTCATTTTTAATATCTAGAGGTATACAATGTTTATTTGCAGTTTACAGTTATTTTCTCTCTATTTATTTCGGTTTCGGTTTCGGTTTATTTAGATTTTTGTTTTTTTATCACCAGATCTATACCTTTCATTTCTGCATATGCTCTTTGCCCCGCGACTCTGTGCAATCTGGGCAAATCAGAAACAGAAAGGAAGTTTTTTTCTCATGCGTTTGCTCTTTTCCGCTGCGCCTTATTGTGATCTCGGAAAATCAGAAACATTGAGGGAAATATTTAGTTTCCGGCTAAAGCTAACTTCGAGCCGTAAGGTTCATTTTTTCTTGTATGTCCATGTTGGGTTTTGTGTTTTTTGTTTTGTAGGGAAAAAGAGATTTCTCAAAGTAAGCACGCAGCCCAAAGCTTCAATGACTAAAAAAAAAAAAAACACCCCCCTTCCTCTTTTCCAAAAATTACTAAACTTTTAGTTTAGCTCACTTGGTCCAAAGTTACTTTACGAGAGTAGAGGTCTTGAGTTCAAGTTTTATTTTTGTTGAGCTGATTAGATTAAGTTTGGAAAGGGGGCGGAATTTTTTTTAACA
The DNA here is from genome assembly GCA_031772625.1 of Pinus tabuliformis. NCBI lineage: Eukaryota > Viridiplantae > Streptophyta > Pinopsida > Pinales > Pinaceae > Pinus > Pinus tabuliformis. Next base: position 279,993,432 of record CM062816.1, read on the forward strand.
TTATCATTCATTTCCGCACATTCCCGCACTTCGTCGGCATCTTCATCAAATTTTCTTCAAAAAGCCATAACTTCTTCATCCGGAAGCCGTTATTTTTGAACCAGCCTAATTTTTCGAGATATTTCCATTGGAACACTTTGTTTCAGCATCTATAGCCTTAGTTTCTATTAAAATGGAAAGTCGATGCCAAGTTATTCTTGACAACACCAACTACTTCCAATGGTGGTCCTACATTGTGGATTTACTTAGAAGCAAAGGTCTCTATAGAATAGCCTCAGGCCAAGAAACCAAACCTAAAGATGAAGATAAGGCAGCTAAATGGGAAAATAGGTAAGATCAAGCACAAGGGTTGATAGGGATGTCTATTTCTCCAGATCTTAGATTGCATATTGCAGAACTTGATACTCCTGAGGAAGCAATGAAACAGATCACTAAAGTTTTTGGAATTAAAAATGAACTTAAAGCCCATCAACTTGAAAATGAGTTGCTTACATTGGACCCCAACAATTTTTCTTTCATTGAATATTTTTTGTCCAAGTTCAAGACCCTTAGACTTATCTTGGAAGGTGTTAAGGTTAAGAAAGAAGATAGTAACCTTATCTATTCCATTCTTACTATGTTGGGACTAGCCTATTCTGTGTTTGTTTCCACCTCCCATTCTACAAGAGAAGCCTTATTTCTCAAGGACAAGCCTACTAGTCCCCTTCCTTTGATTCCTTTTGTGATTCTTTAATAAGAGAACAAGAAAAAATCTTACACCTTGGTCTTCTTCATCTTGGAAACTCTTCTAAGAAAGTGTTAGCCGCCAAGCAACAACCAAATTCAAAGAATCCTAAGAAGTTGTATCCTAAAAGGAATGGTCCTAAACCAAACAAGGGTCCTAAGCAATTTCAGCCTCAAAATGAAAAATCATTTCAAAAAAATGCTAAGACAAATAAAAACAAAGGGAAGAAGACTAATAGACATTGCAAATTTTGTAATTGAGGTGGCCACTTAGAATCCAAATGCTTTAAGAAGATGGAAGCCTTGGAAGCAGCAATGAAGAAGCATAACATCCATTTGGAGCACTCTTCAACTTCAACTTCATCTTTAGGAATAGCACTTTCTGCATGTGGTTGTCAAGCATCTTGGTTTGGCTATGCACTAAATATATCTTCTTCTTCTCATTCTCATGAGTGGCTCATTGATTCTGGAGATTCTTATCACATGGCCAAAAACAAAGCCATCTTTTCTTCTTTAAATGATTGTAACACCAAAAATATATATGTTGGTGATGATAGATCTCTTACTGTTGTAGGGACTGGAACTGTTCATATAGACAATGGTCAATTTAATGATGTATTATGTGTTCCAACCTTATATTGCAACCTTCTATCTGTATATCAGATAACTCATTCAGGTGAAGGTAAAATCGTTGAATTTTCACCTCACGATGTTGTAATTAAGGACCTAAGAGATCCTAGACAGATTTTAGCTACCGGCATTGCTGATGATTCGACAAGGTTGTATAAGTTTCACAACTTTGGGTCATCAAATCTTCCCTCAGTATTTGTTGCTCATAACGATGAAGTGAGCAAACTTTGGCATGAGCGATTTGGTCACTTAAACTATCGCTCCCTTCAGAATCTATGTAAAGAAAATATGGTGACAGGTCTTCCAATGGTATCTTGTAGAGATGGTGTTTGTTCCGGATGTGTACTCGGAAAACATAATCGGGATAGTTTTGAAAAACGTGCCTCTTGGCACGCCTCAGCCCCTTTACAGCTTGTGCATAGTGATTTATGTGGTCCACTTCCAGTTGTTTCATTCTCTGGCTACAAGTATTCCTTAACTTTCATTGATGATTTCTCCAGACACAGTTGGGTATACTTCTTAAAACTCAAGAGTGAAGTATTTAACATGTTCTTGGCCTTTAAGGCCTTTGTTGAAAAACAATCTGGACATCAAATTCTTAAGCTAAGATCTGATAATGGCGGAGAATATGTTAACAACAAATTCATCAACTTTTGCATTGAGAATGGAATTCAAATGCAACATACTATTCCATATACTCCACAACGAAATGGTGTAGCTGAAAGGATGAATCGCACCTTAAAGGAAAAGGCTAATTGTATGCTTCAATCCAAAGGACTTGGTCTTAATTTTTGGGCAGAAGCAATTAACTGTGCAAATTACATAATAAATCACACTCCTACTAAGGTTTTAAAGAATATCACTCCATAAGAAGCATGGAGCTCAATTAAACCAGATGTAAGTCACTTTCGTGTTTTTGGAAGTGAAGCATGGGCCCATATTCTAGATGAGAAGCATAAAGCTTTAGAACCTAAGAGTGAAAAATTTATTTTTGTTGGATATTCTGAAGATTTCAAAGGATATAGACTTATTCCACTTAAGTCCAAAAATGTTATCATTAGAAGAGATGTAAAATTTGCTGAAAATATATCGGCCTATGAGCCTAGTTTGGTGGATGTGCCACCTCTCTCTATCTCTTCTACTTTTGAAAATATTTCTTCTTCAGATGATGAAAGCGAGGATGATAATCCTCCCCCACCTTATCAGGATCCTCCTTCAGCTCCTCATCTTCCAAAATGGGTCCGTACTACTTAGGATGCAGCAGGTGATCTTGCCGGTGATCCTACAGATCAATGACGTACACATACTCAGTTTGATAGAGCCTCTTCTTTACTGGCTCAAGCTTCAGTGAATTATGATCCTCACACCTTTACATAAGCTTTAGGCCATCGAGATTGGGAAGCAGCTATGAGTGAATAATGTCATTCATTATTGGCAAATGATACATGGGATCTTGTTCCTCTACCAAAGGGACGAAAACTTATTAGATGCAAATGGGTTTACAGAACCAAGTATGGACCAGATGGGAAAGTTGATAAACATAAAGCTCGTCTTGTTTCTAAGGTTTTTTCACAAGTTGAAGTCATTGACAACACTGAAACCTTCTCCCCTATTGCCAAAATGAACTCTATTCACCTTGTTCTTTCCCTTGTTGCCTCCTTCAAATGGGAAGTTCATCAAATGGATGTTAAATCTGCCTTCTTGCATGGGGACTTACATGAAGAAATCTATATGGAACAACCTATTGGCTTTATACAAATAGACTCCAGCCTTGTATGTCAGCTTAAGAAATCCCTTTATGGTCTCAAGCAAGCTCCTCGAGCTTGGTATGCCAAAATGGATAACTTTCTTTTAGAAAATGGCTTTTCTAGGTGTCATTCTGACAATACTATCTACACCAAGAAAGTGGGCAAGTCTCTTATCATACTTGTTCTTTATGTTGATGATATTATCCTGAATTTTAGTGATACCAACCTTATAAACCATGTGAAGTCTAGCCTTAAAAGGAAGTTTGAAATGACAGACTTAGGACACTTACATTATTTTCTTGGTCTTCAAGTCTTGCAATCCAAGGAAGGTATTTCCCTTTCCTAGTCCAAGTATGCCTGCGATATTCTACGCCATTTTCACATGGAAGACTGTAAGCAGCCCCTTCTCCCTTTCAGTCTGGAGTCAAACTTTCAGTCACTTGTACTTCTCCTAAAGTTGATGCTACCTTATACTATCAACTTGTGGGAAAACTTTTGTATCTAACCCATACTCGTCCTGACCTTTCCTTTGTTTTTGGTCTTGTTGCTCGGTTTATGCAAAACCCACATGAAAGTCATTGGAAAGTAGCTAAATGAATACTTCGTTATGTTCGAGGTATAGTTCAGTTTGGGATTCATTACAGTGCCGAAGCAGCTCCTATATTGGTTGGTTTCACTGATTCCGATTGGGCTGGTGACCATGATGATCGGAAGTCTACTGCAGGTTATGTGTTCACTCTTGGTTCAGGACCTATTACATGGGCTTGCAAGAAACAAGGTGCCATTTCTCTTTCTTCAGTAGAAGTAGAGTATCGTGGTGCCGTAGAAGCTAGTAAGGAAGCCTTGTGGCTTCGTCAAATCCTGTCAGAGTTTGGCTTTCAGCAGTAGCATCTGAGTACACTTTGGTGTGATAATCAAAGTGCCATTCAACTATGCAAAGATCCAGTCCAACATCAACGTAGTAAACACATTGAACTGCACATGCACTTCATCAGAAAGCTCATTCATGACCATGTTCTTGAAGTGCAATATTGTTCAATAGATGATCAAGTTGCAGACATCTTTACAATGGCTCTCACAGAGGCGAAGTTTACTAAACTTTGATTTATGGTTGGAGTTCAGGAAGTTGTCACTAAGGGGGGATAGGCTCTAGTGCCTCCTTCCTTCTCCTATTGTGTCATATTTGTACATCCTTCAATCGTATCCCAAGTTGTTCTTAAGGGTGCATGCTAGGATATTCTGACACATAGGAAATAGTTAAGTATAACTTGGTCTAGTGTAGAGTTAGGTAAAGTGTGTTTCTTTACTATGTACATTTTGTAACTTACAATCCAATGGTCACGATATGTAGTGATCTGATGGTTCATTCTCTCCTTGGTATTACCGACACTTGATCCGTGGCTTAACACCCGATTGGTCCATGATCTCTATTTAAAGAACATGGAGGGTCATTTGTAGGGTAACTGTTCATGAGAGAAGCTTATGTAAATTTTCATTATTTTTATTAATATATTGCCTGAAGTGGTCATGTTGGCTCAGGCCGTGGACTGTTTCCTTCTTTGAGGGTTTTAACCACGTCAAAAATATTGGTGTATTGATCTGTGATCTCTTTGTGAGCGGTGTCCTTTGGTGTTCTGTCTGAGGAACTTACCCTGTAAATTCCTACATTATTCTTCTGCATATGTTGTCCCTTTTTCTTTATCATATCACATCACGACATCCTATCACTTATTGATAATTCTTGGTACAATCCTTGATTTCACCACTCTAATATCCTTTATGATCCTTCCATTAATATGCATACCTTGCAAATCCATCACCCCTGTACTTCGCCGCCAGCATGTTATCCTTTCATTCATTTGGTCATAGGTGACCTATTATTTCGAAGGGGGGTGGGGACCTCCAGTGTACTTATCCATGCATTTTCATCTTTTCATTGGATTTTGTAGAATGATACGACATTCCATGATCACAAAGCATGTGGAATTATAACAATCCTCAATAATGGTATTTATCTTATAAAGTATCACATGATAGAGCTATTACAACCATTTGTTGTTCCATCACTTGGTTGATTTCATCGCTGTGCTTTCCCCACTACACTTATCGTCTGCAGAATTCAAGCATTATGGGAGGAAGAACAGTGCATTGAGAACCTCTAATACTAGTTGTTTCCGATGAAGCCAGGGAAATTTTAGCTCGAGCAGGATGGATAACATACTTACGAGATTTCAACCACCCAACGAGGAAATTTCCATCGAATTCTTATGGAACCTACAGAATGGAAAATCCATGGTAAGAGGTAGGCAAATCATTGTATCAGACGTTGTGATAGCAAAAGTATCTGGGTTGTCGGCTGAGGGACCAGTATTTGCTAACAAGCAGTTGAAGCTGCATGACACTATCGAGGCTTTTAGGGATGAAGGATAGGAGCTAATCAAGAAGGGCATAGGGATTCGGCCATCTTCTCTTGGAGAACCATGGGGAGAATTGGCACGGATTGTCCAGAACTACATTACGTGCGATGGGTGTAAAGATGTGGTAAGGCCGTAGCAACTCACACTTTTAGCGGCTCTAAAACAAAAGTGCTCTGTTAATTTACCTGCATTGTTGAATTCTTTACTGCATGACACTGCTGAGAGGCTAAGACAATCCCAACACATAGAAACTATAGAGATCCACCACTGTCTTATCAGGTTAATAGTTAGCTATAACCTTCCCCAACAACAATCAAGCTAGGATGATCTAATATTAGCTCTCGAAGGAGGTTTACCCCTACTTACACCCAATGCTATTCCAAAAATAAAGAGGACAGCCATTTCAAGGAACATATCTCACAAGCGAAAACAATCCACAAGGTTGAGGTCAAAGCTGGGAGCGTCTAAAAATCCTCAAGGGAGCATCAATCAACCCATATAATTATCCAGCCCAATAAGTGAACAATACATGTAGCTAGAGTTAGAAGGATAGGATAACCCTAAATCAGACCATGGGGAAGGAATAGGGCATTCTGGAGATGAAAAAAGAAAAGAATTGGGACTTCCCTCGACACCAAATATGAATCCCCAAGTCGATTTGTTGCACGATTTTGAATTGACCTAGGTCCTGGCCAACATGAATGTTTACATGTAGCCCGAAAGCCCACTCAAACTTAATTTAGAAGTAACCCAATCTCCTGAGAATTCTGGCGATATCAGAACTCTATCTCCATCAAAAGATCCAAGCCGTGAAGTGGAGACAGATGCAGAGGCCATTCGAGAAGCAGAAAACCAATCTAGTGACACGCTCCCAGTGGAAAACAACCAAGTAGGCCTAAGCATAGAGAAAATAGGCCAAGAAGAAGTAGAGACAGAGATAATTCGGGAAACCGATAATCAATCAAGAGACATGGTCATATTAGAATAGAGCCAAGGTGCATAACCAGGCTCTTTAGAAGCAGAAACTATTAACGAGACTGTCAGTAGAACAGTTGCTCCTCTAAAAAAGTATAGAGCCAAAGTGAAAAAGCTTAGGAAAGAACAACAGAAGCTTCGCAAAACAGTCAAAAGGCTCAGAAGAAAAATAAAATAAATCGCAGTGGGAGAGGTTGCAGAAAAAACCCCGGAGACAGTAAATGTTACTATACAAACAGAGTTATATGAAGGTAGGGCTACAGGGACTCAAACTGAGCCCATACCCACTCAAACAGTCATCACTCAAGAGGAACAACATGCAATTTTAGTAGATGTAGCTACTCAGACAGAGGAGGTACCCTCTTATAGTAGGGCTACTCAGATGGAGGTTGGGACTTCCCATAATAATGAAATGCAGATAGAAAACATCCTTTCTCATAGCATAAGCACTCAGACATGCATACAAGCCAAAGGTATCATGACACACAATGACCCCATTATACTAAATCTTCAGGAAGAATTAGCACAGGCTCGACTTGCTTTAGAACGATTTGAACAAGAAACTGTTTCCCAACAGAAATATCAAGAGTTGCAGAGACAGATTTGGGAAATGAATGCAATAGAGAGTGAGACCTTCAATAGATATAGAAAATTAGAAGAAGATATAGAAAATTAGAAGAGAAAATAGAGAGAATCAAGCTCAAACTAGATAGGCTCATAGCTTGGACAGACACCATCTACTCATTACATACAGATGTCTTGGCATGCAAGGCTCCCACCACCAATTATGCCTTGTTTTTGTTATAATGATACTTTTTGTTGAAAATTAAAGCTGTGAGAGCTAGAAAACCAATTGAATTAAAAACAGTTGAAGATTTTATAAATTGCTATAAACAACATGGTGTAAAGGTTCAGAGGTTGCTTTGTAAATTTTACCTACACAATTTTGTATTAGAGAATGAAGTGGAAAAGAACCCTAACCCTTTTGCGAGAGATGTTTAATTCTAGGCCTTTATCTCGTTTGCAGTTAACCAACTTAAATGGTTTAAAGCTCATAATGCATTCCAACAACAAGAGCATGGATTGGTTCTCTGGGTAAGAAGTGAACCTAAGCACCCTTTGCAAATGTTGTCCAACCATAAGAGTCTGATGACAAGGGAAGGGGTGATTAAAATTTTAGGGCCTATTCATAAGGAGATTCTACATAACGGAGTATCATATTTTCAATCCATTCAAGAAATCTCTGTGGCTACATCCAAGCTTAGGTGGATGGTCTCCACTAGTAGTGCGCAGGATAGGGAGCCATTTAATTACATAAATTTTAAAGTAGTTGAGGCCCGTTTTGTCACCTATAGCAAACTTATTTTGAGAGAGGGACCTTATTGGTTAGGATGTCGGTTTCATAGCCCCATCATTTGGTATCCTCCTAAAGGTTATAAGGCTACCTACGAATTTCCTGAAGGAAAGGAAGGACCCGCCTTTGTGCTCCTAGCTCAACGTCATGGTTTTAGACCAATTTTTGATGCTCCTTCTCCAGCCTACCATTTAACTGCGCTCCATCAAAATTACGTACTTTTCATGAGGACATGAAATAGGGTAAGCAAAGGAGCATGTTGAATTATGAAATGGGTATGTATTTACTATTAACTTCATCATCTTTTTCCTTGATTCCTATCTTTTCCATATATTAATGTGCTAATATATCGAGGGATTATGGTGAGAAAAGGATGAGTTATTTGTAGTTACGATTTCACTAACCTTCACCCTTCTTTATGTAGGAAAGTGACAAAAGGAACAATTTCTATTCCCTAATGATGGAACAACAAAAACCAACAAATAAAGGAAGGAATGCATCGGTTGCAGAAAAAGCTAAGGGTGAATTAGAGGGATCAATGTGAAATAGGAAAGGTGTCTAAAGTTAGCAATTGGTTGTGAATCCCTCAGGATCACGAGATCCTGAGGGATTGCATTTACCATTTACCCTTTACCCCATTCTGATTATAAAAGAAAGTGCTTGTAGGAAGAAAGGGGGGAATCTCTATTATTTTTTGAATTTTAATTTTAATTACAGACTCTTGTTGTTGAGAGAATGTGACTATATTGTAATGCTACTTAAGTTCAATGATTAACATGTAATTGAAGTTGATGTTCCCTCGCATTATCTGAAGTAGCTTAGCAGTGTTTGTTAGCAACTAAGGGCCTGACCTCTGGTGGATTGAACTGCTTTCTTGTGTTATATTTTTCATTCTCATAAATTTTGGATTGGTTTGATGATTTTCCTGTTTCTGTGAGTTTACTTTATTTTTTGTTTATCACCTCCCTGTATTGAAGTAGTATATATTCTTTATATCTTTTACAGCACTGTCATTTGATTCGAGTTATGTTTATTACAAAGTAAATTATTTAGATAGTGAATCACATTGATTTAATCAACTGTAAGAGTTTGGTTATCACTATTGGACTCTCATATTGATATCATTTCTATTTTGATTGCTTTATAGAGATTAAATATAATTTAGATTGAATCAGCCAGGAAGAGGTGAGTTATTGCTACAGTATTCTCGGCTAATGTTGTTGTTATTTGAATTGCTGTAAGATTGATTTCAGTAGAGGATTGAGTTTTGAAGCTAGATGTCATATTTCCTTTAATAATTGCAAATTGAGTTTATTGGATGCATCCATTTATTCTTGTGTCAAAGATCTATACTACAATTTAAGAAACATTGCTCTCTGAATTTATAGCACACACATACTGTGTACACTCTTGAAATAAGAGAACTTTCCCGGGTTGATGATTAATGTGGGATAATTAGGAGTTTTAAAAGGAACCTTTTATCAACCAACAATGGCATGAGGACACAATTTCCTTGATTTATGTAATTGATAGGGTTTTTTTTGTCATTGTTATTAATTGTATGTTTCCTGCTATTGTGTGAAATATGAAGATCAATGTAAGATTAGGTCGGGAGGGAAGCCAGACCCTAAGAGACCATAATATGTAACTGAGATTATTTTGAATCTAAGAATCCTATGCATTTTTGAAATTGTATGTGGTTAATGTGTGTACAAACCTTGTTCAATTGGTATGTTCTCCCTATTATAAATGAGAGGAGAGAGTAACATAAAAAAATGTCACAAGCTTGGAGGCATAGTGTAAGTGACAAAAAACATCCATTGTCGATCATGGTGGGAATGACGGCGATCTAGTGAGAATGGTATAGAGGGAACATAGAAGATGGGGGCACCAAGACTACTAGGTTCGCTATTTCCAATGTCACCAAGGTGAAAAAAATTCATACCATTGAGTGCCCTATCGCCACCATCCATGTGAAAGTGTTAAAGGTTGGAGTGTCTCAACAAAGGAGTTGGTAGCCACATCAAATAATAGACTCGATAGAAGGGAACCAGTCAATTAATTGTCACCATTTCAATTGCCGACTATGGAGTTTTTGAGGTAAAGGAAAGTGTTGTGTGAGGGAGCATGAGGTGGTCTCATCAAGTAACCACTCAACAAATGGCACAATCATTATTAATTGTCAAACTATCTCTCAATATTGGGTTTTCAAAACATTGGGATCTCAAGTAGTAGTTATAGTTGTGGGAGTGGTTGGCGATGGTATTTTTGGCATAATTTTTTTTTGCAATGGCATTGATATAGGACTTCACACAACTAGTGGTTTAGAGAGTGGTTCTATGCAAGATTTTTTCACTAAGCACCTAGAGCTAGCACAAATGGAGGAAACTTGGAGTTTATACTGAGTTACCGAGGTAGACATAGAAGAATCCAATGAACTACATTTCTTCCAAATCCAATATTAACCTAATTTCATGGGACCATAACCCACAAGTTAGGGGATCAAACCAATAAGGATTCAATTTTATCATATAGCTAGAGTCAGTTTTCATTAGGTGCATGATCAATTATACCCTACACCCCAAATATTTTATCCAAGTAGTTTAGGTTGTTTTCCCTAGGTGTTTGGTAAGCATTGTTGAGTTAATCCTACATGAGTTAGTATGTAGCGTGTATCCCTTTTTTGAGCAGAGATGATATGACATCAAATTGTGTAATTAACCACTTTGAATGGTATGATAACTAATGTATTTGATCTTCATGTGAAATCAAGGAAATTGAATATTTGATTAAATGGAGAACCGCGAGATGGAAGAATCTCAGAAAGTGATTTGGATTTATTTTTATAGAAATACATAATTATTTTTATGTAGGTACAAAATGAAACAAAAAAAGGTTCAAGGATGAATCTCAAGTGAAGACAATAAAAGGTCAATGGCAGTGGACATCGAACTCTTGTGGTGGAAATGAAGATGGTAGCATACAAGAACAAATAATGATGGGAAATCAAAGGTAAACATTTATGAGTGTGAGTCATTCAATGTGTTTTTAATAAATTCTATGGCATCATGTTTGACTTGTTGTATTGGTCAAAAGAAGTATACTTGATTATGTATCTGGGATATCAGTGGATGGAGTATGAGAATTGTATATACCTAAGTCAAATGTAAGCATAACAAGGGATTGTGCAACCTGATGTAGTTTATGGTAATCTTAAAATCATATTTTAATACAAGATTTTGGTTAAACCATAAGCTAACTGGCAGAGACAAGTTTATGGTAAAGCAGAAACCATTTGGTGTGATGGTCTAGGGTCATCTAAAACCCCTTGATGTGTTGTTTGTGGAAAGAAGAAACCATGTGATAATGTGATGAAGAAACATATGTTTATTAGAGATATGGAACATATGGATGGGGATTGTAGATTATATTTTGCTTCCTTGGAATCTAATATAGGAGCATTGGGAGCATGGTTACTAGTAAGCAGAGAAAACACAGAGCATGGTTTAAGGTAAGCCTAGAAAACCCAAGATGATGATGATGGTAATGCAGTGGGAGTTTAACATATAGGTATGAAGAAATGTAATGATTGAATGATCCATGTACATGAAGGAAATCATAGTAGACTATCAGTTGATTACCCATTTATTTTGATGGATGGTTGTTCCTTTGTATGGAAATCTATATTTTGGTAATATTTGTAAATGTCAATTTGGATGAGGCATAGAATATTCCAACCAAGACGTTTGTTAGATCATGTGTCATATGGAAGAACATATTGATAAATGCATTAACTAAGAGATATTAAATCAAGTTAAGTGTTGTAGAGAATAAATTTCTCCATGAAAGGGAGCGGATGAGTTGATGGCAGAAATGTATTGTTCTAATACATTAGAGTTACAACGCATTCTTCTAGAGAATGTTGTTTTCAATTAATTGTGTGTTGTAATCATGCAGGTGCCATTATCATTTCAATTTTAATTGGATGTTATAGTTATCTATTCTAACCATCCCATTACTATAAACATGTGATCCTATTTTGTGTTATGCAATGAATTGAAACTAATAAATGGCTCTACAAGAGATTTTGTATATTGTGTTTTGCTTCTATTTTTCTAATTCTAATATATATGTATATGCATATGTATATGTGTGTGTGTGTGTGTGTACATATATATAGCTATATCTATATAGATCTATATATATATATATATATATATATATAGAGAGAGAGAGAGAGAGAGAGAGAGAGAGAGAGAGAGAAGTCCTTCTTAACTCTGGATCCAAATTTTTCACAAGGATAAGATCCCTCTATGTGCAAAAAATCATTTTAGAATGTGAAACTTGAGAAAAAGGTTTTCATTGCAAGGGACTTGATCCCTTTGTGTGTTTGAAAGATCGAAAGTTAAGATGGATCATTACAACCTGATATTAAGGTGATATGTAATTCCATTAGTGATTAACATAAGTTGACATGTGATAGTTAAAATATATTCCACTCTCGACCATAAGCAAAATATTTGAATATCCATGTTAACTAATATATTTTAATATAATTTTCTTATATATCTCTAATAAATTTAGAAAAAAAATAATATTTGAAAGTTGGCTTCAGATAAAATATTCCAGTGCCCATATTAATAAAATTATTTTATCTCAACTTGGTATATATAGAGAAAACATAATTGAAATTAATAAAATCAATTAGTTCTTAATAAGAGGTCAAATTTTAATATATATTTGGTATTTGGTATTTAAAATATATTAATAACAAAAAGAATTGAATATGAACCATATTTCAATATGCATCTTCGATGGAAAAAGACCAGAGAGACGACGGAGAAATAAGCGTGAGGCTGAACGATGAACCCTAACAACGTTGACGCCGCCTCCCTTCCTTCGGCCGCCGTCTGGCCTCTGCTCGGCTCAGTTGTTGATGGAGACGTGTGATTCAGCCTTGGATCACTGGCTTCCCCCTTCAACAGTGATCTGCAGGTCTTCCAATTTCTTTTGAGCGCCCCCCTCTCTCCTTTATGTTCTGTTTGGGTCTCTGGGGTAGCCAGTTTGTGGCCCTCTGTTGCTGCGTCTCCCACCCGCCACCCCCTTCATATTGCAAACGCAATAGTTAAGGACGAACAGGCAGATTATACTCTTGCTTCACCTCAGGTGGTGGTTACTGGGAAGACATTCCATGACCTAGAAGGTTTCTCAACCTTATTACTACCTCCTCTGTCCCCCAAGAATAGCCAATACTCTGTTTTTAATCTTCAGAATTCCCTCAGATCCCTGGATCTGCCTGGATGGTCCATCTGGATGCTTTATGGGGTGAACAGCAACGACAGACTCAATGACGATGGGATACTCCCATCATCTCCCCACATGCCCCTGCGGCAAGCTCAGAATAAGAAAGCCCTGCAAAGCTCCTGCTTCCGCTCGTCTCAGATCTGCAGTGGAAAGAGGAACTCTGATATTTCTACCTTGTTTCATATCCAAATCAAACTCGTCTCTGGCAAAACTCTGCTACAATGGGTGAGCTCATCGGATCTAGTGTAGGACCTCAAGCATGCTTTGGAACTCAAACTGGGGATACCCTCTGCAGCTCAACAACTCCTCCACGAAGGTAAACAACTTGAGGATCTCTACCCCCTTTCTTTTTACAGCATTAAGAGAAATGCCTCCATTATTTTTTCCCTTCATTTGAGATGGGGAGCTGTAGGATAGCCGTCCTCAGCCAAGGCATTTTCATACAAAGAGGCTGTCCATGCACAGAAGCAGGAGAAGACAGTTCCACCAGTTCAGGCTCCCAAACCTTTTCTGGTGGACAAACTAGAGGAAACCCCCTCCATTGAAATAGTGCATCCAACGCTGGATGAGCAAACCCAAAAGTATGCAGAGCATGGCATTATTTGCAGGTTCAATGGGCTATGGCCACACATAGCAGACCTCTACCAGTGGATTCACTCTAACTGGACCAACAATTGTCAGGTTCTGTTATGCTCAAAGGGCTTTTTCATTACAGTGTTTGCTTTTGATGAGGACTACCAAAAAGCTTTAAAAGCAGGGCCATGGTTTTGGGGCTCAGCAGGTTTATTCCTCACCCCCTGGTTCCCAGACTTCGATCCATCTACAGCAATCATCACCAAGCTCCCAATCTGGGTAAGAATTCCTAATCTCCCGGCGCATCTATGGCATTTTGCTGTATTCCAAGGGATTGGTAATTCTCTAGGCCGCTTTCTAGACACTGACATTTCTAGAGGGGAAAAGGGCCTATACACCTTTGCCAGAATCTGTGTAGAAATAAACATGAGCAAAGGTCTCCCTAACAAGATCAATCTCAAAATTGGAGACTTCCATTAGACTCAGAACTTGGATTACGAGAACACAGCCTTCCGCTACAGCAACTGCCATCACACAAGGAAACTTCAAAGCTATTTTCCCTCGATGCCTACCCAAAAGAAGAAAGCCAATCCTAAGAAGAAATCCAAAAGCTGGAAGCCTCATGACCCTCCCCCCATGGACGATTTTGACTTCAGCTCAGATGAAGAGGAGGAGAATAAGGAAGGAGTGGAAACAAAGATGGCACAGGATCCGCCCTCAGCCGGCCCTGAGGATTTGTCTGTCCAGCCAATCTCTCAGAAAGGGAATCATGAATCCTCTTCCTCATATTCAGATAAGGCAACCTCTTAGTCAGCCTAGCTCAATTTGAAAATCATGCCAGCTCAGCAGTGCCCTCCTGAATGGGTCAAAGTTGGTAAAAAGAAAGGGAAAAAATGTTGAATAGTTGATTCTTCCCATGTTGGGTAGAATCCTATGCTCTGTTTTTGCTCCCTGGTTCTTCTAGTTACTTCCTGCTCAGCTCTACTCTCGTCTCTTCTCTTCTAGGAGCCGAGGTGGATAGCCTATCCTTTCCTGATGCCTGTGTTCTTGCTTTTCTTGGCTGTAACTTCTTTCTATACTATATGTTCTCTTAATAGAAATAGTTTTTACCGAGAAAAAAAAAATATGCATCTTCGATGGGGTGCTTGATGTGGTATATATTTGGGGGGATGGGAGCAAGGACTTTTCATCATCTCACTAGTTATTAAAGGGGTTGGACATGGTATTTCATTCCCCCCATGATAGTTAATATGACCATCCCATCAACCTTGTTTTCCATGGGTATTAACATAGCCTCCATGATGACGATCATGTCACTGGGTATCTCTTGACACATTATTATATCTAGCTGGTAATGGTGCACTGTCCTTGCTGTCATATGCCTTAATCTAGCTTGGTCTCATGGTGCACACAGGGCATGCCTAGAGGTGAGAAGATCTCATTACACCTAGTACCTCCACCTTGTTGACCTAGAATATTAATCATAGCTAACATGAAGTGTCATTTAGAATTTTATAGTTCATTATGAAAAGGATTTAATTTTCTCCATTGGCTCAACTTCAAGTATTTCTATCGGTGGTATTTTTTCATTCACTATTTTTTCATTTCACATTGCTCTACCTTAACCTCCTAGTGAGGGTTTTCGTTCCCTATGTTGTTTTGGTTTTGGTTTGTAGGTTTTCTTTGGAAAAGTGGTAGTCCTCCCATTCGCTTGCCTATTGCATCGACTTAGAATCTTATTTGTTTTATTCCATGAGATTCCATAGACTTCAGGCCTTCTTAGCACCCTAAAAGTGTCATTTCTCCCTCTTATTCTTATTATGAACTCTCCCTCTACTACATTTCCATCCATTTTCTTCTCCTCTCTATTGTTGTCTTCTTTTTGCTTCCCTCTCTCCCTAGTCATGATCCATTTCCTCAGTCAATGATCACCATGCCCTGCTAGCATACTTATGTTAGGAATGGGGGGAATTATTATCAGGAGGAGGGAGGATCTTGTGCCTAACATCAAACCAAGAGCCCCACTTCTTATTTTATATAACTCACTCTACGATAGATACCTTAGGAGTTGTGCCAAGGTTCTACCAAATTATTATTTGGAAAATAACTTGTGTTCAATACCAAATTTTACACAATCATCCAATGAGATTGCAATCTTATTTGAAAAAATAAATAAGAATAAACCCATTCACATCCATTCTATTTCCTCAACAATTGATAGTAAAACTTTGGTTTTAACAATATGATTTCGAAGACTTAACAACCAACCGAAATTATTCTCCATACTACCTATGTTTAATTTTCTGTGATGTAACACTGAATTAACAATCATAATTAACCATATTAGAAATTATTGAATTTATTCTATGCATGCAACTTGACTACAACAATATTAGCACTCACATATATATTTTATAGAGTAGTTAATAAAAGGTTGGATCATATCAATTCAATCGACTAGTATGCACAAATTTTAACAACCTTTCATTTTGTTCTAACTCCATTAGAAGAATCATGGGAAAGAGAAGCAAATGGTTGCTTGGAATATGCATAAAATCAACAAGTGTGTTGCTTATATACTCATTTACAACACTCCACCAAACCAAAATAATATCATATCCTGCAAAATATATTACAAAAAGATAGTTCTTTTCCTTCAATGAATCAAGAGAAGCTTCATAATGGAAATAATTAGCTTAATACTCCTCTTACACACATACTTCCAATCCTTATCTAGTTCTCCACATAATTTATAAAACTCATTCTAAAGCTAAAATAGGATCTAGATCCATAAGAAGTGGATAATACCAATTAGTTAAGTAACTAATTTGGAAAAATATTTACTACAACTACTTTTTATTTTTTGCTAGCCTAATCCATAATATTCGATGATAATGTTTCTAGAGTCTGACTAATTATTTCAAAATTAAAATCATTTCATGAGGAACCCAACTTCGTCAAAGTAATAATAATATCTAATAACGTTTATAAAAAATTTCTGACGCTCCTACATTCGACTCCTGAAGAACTAAATATTCCTCGACTCCTCTCGAGGAGATATTTAACTCGTTGTTGTAACTTGTCTTTGTCTAAACAAATTCATGATGACTTAAATTTCCTCCTACATCCCAAGGTTATCCATTAAACAAATTAATTCTATTTTGGTGTGCTCTTGGAAACTTAGCTCTCTCATTTCTTTTGCCTAATTCCTTCAGGAACTTATTTGTAAGGACCCGAACCTGTACAATAGAAACCATCTTTCATGTGAATGAAACAAACATGTCATAATTAATTTGAAAATTCTTCTTTATCTTTCCCAAGGAACTTTCTCTATTTACTACTTCCATTTCTTGTCCAAAATACTTTTCATTATGATTGTCTTCATATGGAATTTGAAATTTTTCACGCATTAACTTCTCGTTGGTTTGCAAACCAACCGTCTCCTTGACATTCTTCTGTTGTTCATTAATTAAAATATCTTCATTCATAACCCTTTCTTCCATGCATACTCTTGGATTATCTCTATTTTCTACCATAAAATTTTCATTTATTATCATATTATCATATTCATTGAACAAATCTTGCTTTTCTAAAAACAAGTGATTTACCTAAATTATTAGTTCACATTCCTTGCATTCTACTCCATGTTTCAAAAATAATTTCTTATCCAACATTAACATATGATTACTACATGCATCCTTTAATGGTGGAAGTGTATGTAATTTACGATGTTTCTCAAAATTGTAAGTTTTTTGGTTCCCATTATGTTTTACGTCCCTGTCGTATTGCCAAGATCTTCTTAGAAAAATATGGCAGATGTCCATTCGAAAGATATCACACACAAATTCATCTTTATAACTTCCAATTCTAAATTATACCTTACATTGCACAGTAAGAAAAACTTGATGATCCTTTTGTAACTAAGAGACCTTATAATGTGTAGGATATTGTGTCTACTTTAAGTTTAACTTTTCTACCATTTCAACAAAGACTAGATTACCTTTGCTACTGCTACCAATCACAAGTTTGCAACACTTACCTTTGGACTTACACATAGTTCTGAACAAACTCCTCCTTTGAGTTACTTCTTTGGTCTTTTTTCTACATTGGATCAACACTCTTTTTAATAGCAAAGATTCACCTTCCTCGGGATAATTTAC
Organism: Pinus tabuliformis; assembly: GCA_031772625.1. Taxonomy (NCBI): domain Eukaryota; kingdom Viridiplantae; phylum Streptophyta; class Pinopsida; order Pinales; family Pinaceae; genus Pinus; species Pinus tabuliformis. Next base: position 280,011,316 of record CM062816.1, read on the forward strand.
AATGGAAACTAGATCTCCATCCTCCCCCTTTGAATCTACCACATGAGCTTCCCATTGGCTTGTTTATCTATGTTCAAGACATTCTCAAGACGTGTCGTAATTGTCCACAATTGAAAATTTTGGATTGATAATATCTTCCTCGACATCTGCCTCTAGAAAATTATCTCCTTCCTCTGAAATCACTTTCTCTTGGTGTTTGCGTACTAGAACTTCCTTCTTCTTCCTTTGGATACTGAACTCCTTATCTATTGGGTTATCCTTTATCTTTTATTAAAATTCTTCCTCTACTCCTCAATTTTTGTTTCTAGGAAATCTTCTCTTTTATTGTGAAGGCTACTTGATATGCATCTTCCATTGTTTTCAAAGAAAACAAGCTAATTTCATCTTGAATCTTAAACCTTAAACTAGTAATGTACGTTGCAACATTTTCATCATTATATTCTACATGTCCAACCCTAATGTTTAACTTGTAAAAATGCTCAGTGTATTATTTAACATGGATGTTCCTTTATTTAAGGTTCTGTCATTGCTTAAAAATATTAATACGATAACCCATAGGTAAAAATTTACCTTTAAGTTTCACCACCATCTTGTCCCAATATTTAATTTTGGATTCTCCTTTCCTCCTTTATTCATCTTGTATATCATCCCACCATAGGGTTGCATGTCCTTTAAGTCTAGTCAATGCATACTTGACTTGATTATCCTTGTCAACATCTCATAGTCAAAGTAATTATTTAATTTTTGACGGTGTTGGAACCTCCAACATTCAGGGGATCACCCTGGTATGAAGTCCCAACTAGACTTCACACCATTTGGTGTGGGAATCCCATCCAATATGATGGCCCAGTTTCCATTGTCTTAAGGATTTAACTCAACTCTTGCTTGTCAAACCAGGAGAGTGGTTCACTTTGTCTTTGAGAAGTGAGGTTCGCATGGTTGGTGGGTGTACTTATCACTTGTGTCAATGGTTCTTTCACTATCAAGGAAGACGGTGAGAGTGAGTTCCAGGTCGATTAGGAGTAGTTCCAACACTACTAGGAACACACACAAAAATAGGACATGCACAACTTCCAGTGGAGCAGTCCACACGGATGTGGAAGTCACAACATACAAGGTGATATAACACGTACAACACTCATGGAACAATCTGAACGAGTACAATGATTCTTACAGCAAGCTTCATGTGAAATGTTTGTCTAATGTCTGGGAGAGCAGTCTACATGGGCAAGACAGTGTTAATAGCATATACAACACATTTCCATTAATATATTATGCATTACAAAAAATGAAGCAGTTTATATGTAGAACACAGGTTAAAGAAACATGCATTACAAGTGTTAAAGATCAGTCTTACAATAGATACAATACATGTGTGAAAACGTGCTCGCATGTTAGAAGGCTTTTGAATTAAGCAAAAGTTCCAAGAAAAATCATTACACCATACATCACTAACCCCGAGTGTAGGGCATTGGAGCCACTAAATACTCGTCAAAGAAAATATTACAGAATCTCTTGGTTCTGTGGGAGCTGAGCTGAAAAGTCCTTTGCATGTACAAATGAGGGGGTATTTATAGCCAAGGGTGAAACTGACCCTTGTGGTTGTTCAACTACCCTCATGAGAATTTGACTTACATGACTCTTTGATCAACAAGTGGGTCTCTTGGACTTCCACGTTAACATTACATCACATTGATTGACAACAAGCCCATAATGGAGATGTGGGTGACATGATTCATGGCGTGACTCGACATGACTTGACATGACAATGTAGGTACATTCGTGCTACTGCTAGAGTGCATGTTGAGCTATAGTGCTGCTGAGTGATGAATTTCTTCATGGTGTATCATAGCTTAACCTCCACATGGTGAAGTGCATGAAGGCTTTGATGGTCCTTGGTTCAGTTGATGAAGCTTTAGCATGTTGTTCCTTGCTTGCATGATGGAAGTCTTGACAGGCTCATCTGTTCATGAAGGCTCATGTTTGTCTCATTTGTCCACTTCGCATGCTTCATTATTTCATCCATTGGTGAACCTGTCCTTCTACATGTGCTCCCTTCATTCATCCCATTCGTCGTCTTGCCATGTTTGTTGGTGTACCTATACCTGCACTCACTCATGACAAAATGACATCAAATCCAAAACTTCCTAGTCTACCATGACACATGATCATTTAGGATGTAGGTGACTAGGAGAGGTAGTAAGGCTATGATGCGGGATGATGTCTCCAGGAAACTACTGATGAAAACTATGCAAGATTCATTAAGAGATGGAGACGGGAAATCTGAGTCGATAGTGACTATCTCCAAGGTCTAGCTCGGCTAGGAGGAAAAATTGTGTAAGTTTGGGAGGAATAGTCTGGGCTACTGGAAGGTAAGGTAGGCATACTCTGAGCATTATTCAAAATGAACGAGCAGTAGGGTTGGATAGCCAAATTTGTACAAATTTCTAGAGGAACGGTTCGAGCTACATGAAGGGTCAGCAGGTAGGGATTGCACAATTTTTCTAGGGAACTACCAGGGAGATTAACAGCCAAAACTGTGCAATTCCCAAAAGGAATTGCCAACTGGCTACGGGGGTCACTAGTAGCCAAAACTATGCAATTCCCAGAGGGAACAACCAGTTGGCTGCCTAGGAGACTGGCAGTAGAAACTGTGCAATTCCTAGAGGGAATTAGTAGTCTGCTGCTAGGGTCTGCTGGCAAGGAAAACTGTATGGAGGCTGGGAGGCCAGCCTGCCGATCATCTTTGCACAATTTCTAAGTTGAGCTGACTAATGGGTAGCATAAGGCTTGCTCATGAACATTGTGCAATTTCTGAGATGAAGAGTTGGTCGACTATTGGGATGACTAACTGGGAAAACTGCGCAATTTTCTGAGGGAGACATGGATGGGAACTTGGTGTCTATCTGACATGTCTGTGCAATTTCCTTAGTTAGTTGAGTGGGTGAGGTTAGCAGCCTCTATGCAAATTTTGAGGGGAGTCAGTCCCAAGGTGATTGATGGGTCTGACTGTCTGGGTGGCCAACATGAGAGGTGATTGGATTGCTTGCGGGTAGCGCATTTTGAAAGGACTAGCTTGGTGCTTCTGCACTGTTGTGGTTGACAGTCGATCGAGTCAATGGCAGGGTGATGGTCTGGCTGTCAGAGGGCAGTTTTGTCATCCGAACTTTCATCGAAATGGATAAGTTTTTGAACAATTGAAATATGCATAAGTGATCATATGAACACACACTCGCATGACTTGACGAAGAAACAACCAAATCATCTAGATATACATGTTCAACATGACTGACCGATGGTGTAAGTGACTAACACGATGCTCATGATTGATTATTTGTTGATCGAGATGACACTTGCATGACAGTGAATGTGATGTTGTGTGTGAGTGCGATAGATTCTTTCATAGGGAACACAAAAAGCACATATGAAGCTAAGACTTTGAACATAACCAAAACATGGTTTCAAGCATGACTTAGATATTAGCATGTAGAGACTTGAATGCAATGAACAAGAAAGGCAACTGTAAACACTCATACGAGCTCATGGAGTGAACTCAAGTATGTGTAGTCATCAAGTGAAACTCTTTAAGGGAGGCCCCAAAATTGGTGCTGGCCAAAATTTTGGAGGGTGGTTGTAGCCACTACAATACTTGGCGACACACTGGTAGAACTCCTTCTTCTCTGTTTCTATTCATTTCTAGCATAGGGCCTTGGTCTTTCGGGGAATATTGAATCATTGTGCAGGTTACTTTAGTTTCTCCACTTACCCAATGGACATACATGGTTCACCCTTTGCCAACTCAGTCAAAACAATCAAACATTCAACTTGAATATCAGTGTTTTGAATCTGGGAAGGGTAGTTTAGTTCGCGAGTTGAAGATTTCCATAGCATAAATTTTCATCTCTTTTGTTGCTCTGTTGCCAGTAGGCCTGGACGGAACCCCGTCGGATTCACATAGGAGCACACACATTGCTCCATTGCCAGTGAGCCTGATCAGTACCCTGGTGGAGTTGCATGCTTCACCTCTTTGCATAGGAATCCTTTCTCTTCTTTTGCCTTTATATTTTTCAAGAGGACTATGCATAGGCACTTATTTGTTCTTGGTGTGGAAGAGGGATCCCCACTTATTGAGAGCAGAAGGGGTTGTTCCTTCAGAGAAGCATGTAAGACATCTAACATAGGTTTGCTCATTTAGATTTTCCCATTATTCATTTCTACTAGTTGGATGAGCTTGAACACACAGAGCAGAAGGCTGAGTATGGGCATGGGGCTTCCCAGTGTGGAAATAGGTTCACGGTTGGACCAAAAATTCCCATGTAGACGATTCGTATTTTCCATCAAGAATTCCTCAGCCGGAGGTTACAACCAAGCATAGAGAAGGCAAACACAAGATTGGACAAGAGCTATAGTGCCACGAGTTTCCTCAAATTTCAGCCTCATACTCTATTCAAAAGCCAAGACATAGTAGTAGGCAACACTTATTTCTGGAAAAAAAAATAGTAATATATCAAACAAACAAAATGAACGTGAACAAAATTAGTAAGAAAAATTAAATAAAGAAAAAGCAAAGATAATAAAAGAAACAAACCAAATGAAACAACAAGCAGCAAACAAACTATGTACATGGCACGGGCGCAGCCCGACCTACTAAAAATAATGTTTGAGATCTTGGTCATTGGTAGGGAGGTTTTCCATCTTCCTACCCAGTGACTGCAAATGTTACGTGTGTGGGCCAAGCTTTTCAAGGACCAATGCATGTCCGTTGGGTTCCACTACTGGAACCCGGTGGCATTTCAGAAGACCTTCAAGTGAAGACAACACCACTATTTAAGGTATTGTGTGCAACATGGGCTCGGATGGTAGCATGGCGTAGTTGTTTTTATTCTGGGAAAGGTTCAAGTTTCTGAAGTTAATGCATAAGTGGACTTTCCCATATTTCTTATGTGCATGATTTAAATTAGAAAACCAAGTGTGATGACGAACTTTGCAAGTAATCCAAACACTTAAAATGTTAGTCAACCTTTTCAGTCAAAGGAGTGCAAACAACATGTATGTGTTACTTGTTCTTTTCTACAATGGTTTGTCTCCTCCTTTATTTAGAATCTCATGTTGGATTTCTCACGTGTGGTGTGTACTCAGGTCATCGTCTACTCATTTAAGCCCATCCCAATACTGTTCACTCAAGGAGTCAACGATTTATCGTTGTTGTAGTGTGTAGATTGTACCAAGATTGGCCATATTTAGGTCATAGTAGGTTCCTAGGTTGCTTTGTTCATTCATAGTGTTGGTCCTTTATGTGTTTAACATGAGTGCTTGATACTCAGCATTGTTTTTTGTGACTTCAAACTTCAAACAGCTCGAAATCATGCGTTGTTCATTGTTTTTTATGACTAAGATACACTCGGTCCTTGAGACATCATGTGTCCCTGATTTGTCAAAAATCATAGCCCACAACATGTCTATATATGGAACATTTGGCATGGTGGTATTACTGCTACTATTGGAAAAACAAATTGTACAAGTTTCATTATCACCAGTTGGGTGAGGAAGGAGTCCCAACAGCTTGTATGATGAGGTTGGAGCTAGCCATGCAAGATAACACTCCAATGTCTTTTCCAGGAGGCAGTTGCGAAACATAAGTTCTGCGAAGGCCAACGGTTTTTTCTCACCATTAAGGGGAGTGAAATTGTGTTTCATATACCTCTCGAATAAGACCAAATTTGATTGCATCTTCCCTTGTACGGAAGCCACATGTGAGACCAGACTGTAGAGAAATATCCATCTAGCTTGCTGGAGCAATCTCTGCTGAGTAGCAGACCATATGCTTCCAGTATGTCCACAACAATTATGTTGATGCACTAGTGGACTCGACCATCATGGGATAGTTGGATGATCACATCTCAAAGTTCACTAATGGCTGGTACTGAGCTTCTCTCAAGTTGGATGATTCTCGTGGATGTTTCATTCCATTATGCATTGATCTTATTAGCAATGGAGAGTGGCATGATGTTGGTTGTCGCGCCAGAATCAACCAAGCCATTGTGAACATTGTAGATGAAAATTTTGAATGAAAGCAGGAATGAGGGCCAACCTGGGCTTCCTTCTTCCATCTAGAGTGTATTGAGCACAACATATAGTGATCTGAGAGCTGTGCTTTCTCCCTTACTATTAGAGGTTGTGTTGTCTTCTGTTGTTTGTCACAACGCATGCAACATGATATCTCACTGCCTCTAGACTTTGTCTAACTCGAACAAGCTGATGTTCGCCCGAGTTTTCTTCACGTCTTCGACTATGTTGTAGTCCAGAGGTGGTAGACCCACTAAGGTGTCCGAGGTGGAACGGATGTTCGTGCTGTCCGGTGGAGTGTTCTACAACTTGGTGCTCATGGATGTAATCTTATCTATCACTTTATACTTAGACTTTCTTTGTGTATATTCCTTCGAGGTAGCCAGTGGATTGACCTTCTTTATCAGTTGCCTCACTTTCTCTTGCATTTACCCAAGTGTAGGGGGAGCCCCTTTACTCCTAATATTGTAACGATCATTTTTCTTTTGGGGCTGATTCTCAGTGTTCATCTTCAAGATTACTTGAGAGCACTGATAAGTGTTCACCACATGCCTAGAACTTGGTCTTTCGTCAGGTGCAACCTCTTTACTATCATCACTGTCTTCTAGCTACTCCTGAATATCACCTTCCACATCAAATGTATGACCACAGACTAAGGTAACAACTTGCTTCCAATCTGAGCAAGAGTTATCACGATGGAAATATTCATGGAACAAATAGAAATTAGGATCAGTGCAATGATTGAGTTGGAATACAAGCTTCTGCACAAATTTGGAAGCGAACTAGTTTTTGCTTGATGAGCCAGTTGATGAACTACTTTCCTGCATCTGTCTAGGTAGATGGCTACTTACAAATGTGTCCATTTTCCGTTGCCTAAGTTCATAAATTTCGGTGGCCAAGTCCTTGACAAGGTGAGTAAGGGTCTTAATATCAGTTGCTTCCTTGTCTCTACCCTTGCTCTCCATTGCTTGGGGCTTTCTACTCGCATGCTTGGAGTCTTTTGTTGATTTTTCATCCTTGATGACTCCAATTGTGCGCAAGTCTCTTTCAACAACAATAGCCTCTTCACAGCTTTGTAAAAGTGTAGGCTTCATATCTCGCTTGACGAATTGCGCAATGGTGGTCGACAGTGCAAACGTGTAATAGTCAACAGTGATGGAGACATGAGGTTTAGTGTCTGCTACAAATTTGTTTAGAATATGCATAAACCTCATATTGAAGTCTTTCACTTTCTCTTTTCCCTCCATCCTGAGGCTTCCCAATTCCTTGAGCAGCACGGATGGGGTCTTGTCATCATCAAACTTTTCGAGGAACATATATTTGAGAGAACCCTAGATCTTTATGGAGTTTGGGTGGAAGGCTATGATACCAAGCAGTTGTGTGGCCATCCAAGGTACATGGCAACAGTCTACATACTACGTCATCATAACGTACCTCTAGGTTCTATAGCTATAGGTAGAAGTTGTCTATGTGATATTTTGCCTTGACTAGGTTGTCAAGGTTGAACTTGATGTTCATTCTCTTTGCTCGCTTAGACATCTTGTGTAGAATAGCCAGGAGAGCCAATTGTCCCTAAGTCATCCATTCAACATTTGGGTTAGACATCTCTTCATCTTCTTCATATTCTTCATCTCCTTCGGAGTCTGATGGTTCAAGATCTGAGTTTGTTGGTTCGTCTCCACCTCCACCTCCTATATTGGAGTTCGACACCAAGATCACAAGAATTCCTTGTTCATCTTCAAGGAAGATTGGGGGTTCCTCTCCATCTTCAATAGCTTCCTCTAGACCTTCAAGCATGGAAAGGACTGCTTCTTCCACTGATGATACAACAACTCCTATGGGAATGGATTTTGGCTTCCTAGATGTGTGTGGAAGATGTTCTATGCATGGGATGAGTCCGACAGCTTTAGCGAATTGGCTAGTGACGGGACGGATGGAGCGAAGGTGTTGATATGAAATCTCGTGTTTAATTCTGGGAGGTGAGAAGTAACCAACTGCAGAGTCATGTGAGAGGGAGTGTGAGTTACTTCCTTGACCAGATGATTGATGAGTGAGTGTGAGGGAAATTTCAACCATGTACAACTAGCTTCCCTCCTTCTAGCACCAGAAATGTTGATGGTGCTAGACCTACCAACATTCATGGGATCACCGCGGTATGAAGTCCCAACTAGACCTCAAACCATTTGGCGCGGGAGTCCCATCCGATATTATGGCATAGTTTCCATTGTCTTAAGGATTTTCCTCACCTTTTGTTTGTCAGCACAGAAGACTGGTTCGCTTTATCTTCGAGAAGTGAGGTTCTTGTGCCTGGTGAGTGTAAGTGTCACCTGTGTCAATGGTTCTCTCACTATTTCAAGAGAGGGTGAGAGTGAGTTCCAGGTTGATTGGGAGCGTTCTAAACACTACTAGGAACACACAACACAACAAGACATGCACAACGTTTTGGCGAAGAAGTCCACACAGATGTGGTAGTCACAACATAGAAGGTGAGATAACATGTACAACACTCATGGAGTAGTCCAAATGAGTGCAACGGTTGTTAAAGAAAGCTTCATAAGAAAAGTTTGTCTGATGTCCGGGAGAGCAGCGTACAAGGGAAAGATAGCATTAACATCATATACAACACATTTCCATTAATAGATTATGCATTTCAACAACCGAAGCAGTTTAGATGTAGAACACAGGTTAAAGAAACATGCATTAAAAGTGTTAAAGATCAGTCTTACAACAGATACAATACACGTGTGAAAATATGCTGGCCTATTAGCAGGCTTCTGAATTAAGTGAAAGTTCCAAGACACATCGTTATAACATACATCACTAACCTTGAGTGTGGGGCATTGGAGCCACTAATTACTCCTCAAAGAAAATATTATCTCTTGGCTAAGTGAGAGGAGATGAGGTGAAAAGTCCTTTTCATGTACAAATGAGGGGGTATTTATAGCCAAGGGTGAAACTGACCCTTGTGGTTATTCGACTATCCTCATGACCATTTGACTTCGATGACTTTTCAACTTACATGACTCTTTGATCAACAAGTGGGTCTCTTGGACTTCCATGTTACATCACATTGATTGAAAACAAGCCCATAGTGGATATCTGGGCGACATGACTCATGATGTGACTCGACATGACTTGACATGACAATGCTAGTACATTCGTGCTACTGCTGGAGTGCATGTCAAGCTATAGTGATGCTGCTAGGTAATGGATGTTTTCATGACATATCATAGCTTCACCTCCACATGGTGAAGTACGTAGAATCTTCAATGGTCCTTGGTTCACTTGATGAAACTTTAGCATGTTGTTCCTTTCTTTCATGCTGGAAGGCTTGATAGGATCATCTCTTCACGAAGGTGTATGTTCGTCGAATTCGTCCACTTTGCATGTTTTATTTGTTTTTCTATTGGTGAACCTATCCTTCTACATGTGCTCCCTTCGTTCATCCCATTCATCATCTAGCCATGTTTGTTGGTGTACCTGTACTTGCAATCACTCATAACGTGACAACATCAAATCCAAAACCTCCTAGTCTACCATGACACATGATCATTTCGGATGCGGGTGACTAGGAGAGGTAGCAAAGTTGTGATGCAAGATGATGTCTCTAGGAAGCTGCTGATGAAAACTACAATAGAGTCACTGACAGATGGATATGGGCAATCTGAGTCAACAGTGATTTTCTGCAAGGTTTGGATTGGTTGGGAGGAAAAGTCTGGGCTAATGGAAGGCAAGGCAAGAATGCTCTGTGAATTTTTTAGAATAAACGGGTAGCGGGGTTGCACAACCATATTTGCATAATTTCCCAGAGGAACAGGCCAGGCTGCATGAAGGGTCAGTTGGTAGGGATTGCGTAGTTTTTATGGGGAACTTCTCGGGAGACTGGCAACCAAAACTGCGCAATTCCCAGAGGGAACTACCAGTTGGCTATTGTGGTCACTGGTAGTCAAAACTATGCAATTCCCAGAGGGAACTTCCAGTTAGCTGCCCGGGAGGCTAGCAGCAAAAACTGCAGAATTCCCATAAGGAAATGACAGTCTGTTGCTAGGGTCTGCTAGTAAGGAAAACTGCACTTATGCCAGGAGGCTGGCCTGCTGATCATCTCTGTGCAATTTTTGAGCTGAGATGATTAATGGGCAAAGGAATGCCTTCTCATGAAAATTTCACAATTTGTGAGATGAAAAGTTGGTTGACTATCAAGATGACTAACTAGGAAAATTGCGCAATTTTCTGAGGGAGACAAGGACGGGAACCTGGTGTCTGTCTAGCCTATCTGCGCAATTCTTGAGTCAATTGAGTGGATGCGGTCAATGACCTCTACAAAATTTTTGAGGGGAGTCAGTGCTGGGGTGATTTCTTGGTCTGACTATCTAGGTGGCAAGCATGAGAGGTGATTGGATTTCTTGCGGGAAGCGTAGCTTGAAAATACTAGCTTGGTGCTTCTACGCTATTCTGGTTGACAATCAATCGAGTCGATGGCAGGGTTATGGTCTGGCTGTCAGAGGGGAGTCTTGTCATCAGAACTTTCATCAAAATGGTTAAGTGTATGACAATTGAAAGATGCATAGTCGATCATACGAACACACACTTTCATGACTTAATGGCAAAACAACCAAATCATCTAGACGTACAACATGACTAACCAATGGCGTAAGTGACAAGAGCGACACTCATGATTGATCGTTCATTGATCAAGATCACACTTGCGCAACAGTGAATGTGACTCTGTGTGTGAGTGTGACAGATGCTTTCATAGCAAACACAACAAGCACATACGAAGCAAAGTCTTTGACAATAACTAGAACATGGTCGCAAGAATGACTTAGATATTAGCATGCCAAGACTTGAATGTAATGAACAAGCAAGGTGGATGTAAAGACTCACATGAGCTCATGGAGTGAACCTGAGTGTGTACAGTCATCAAGTGAAACTCTTCAAGGGAGGCTCCGAAATTGGTGCAGGCCAAAATTTTGGAGGGTGGTTGTAGCCTCTACAACACTAATACTTGTATCTAATCCATTAAATCATCAACAGTTAAGTTACTTTCATATAATGGTACTTATATTTTTAGCCTGGTAGACATCTTCGTGAAAATCTTCAACATTTTCTCCTCTGTAGTTCCCTTTGCTTCTTCCTCACTAGAAGCCTCTTCATTAACATCATTCACATCTCCCATGTTAGTTCCTAATTTTTGTGCAAATTCCAAGGCTACCATCCTCTCTTGAAGTCTCTACAATTCTACCGACAAAGCCACATTTGTTGCTGGCATGGCCACTCGTTCTCCCCAAACTACTCCTCTTGTTTCTCCTCTTCAATTTTCCATAACTATTGTCATTACTCAGATACCAATTGATGCCATCGTTCTACCAAATTATTCTTCAGAAACCAATTTTTGTTAAATACCAAAGTTTACACAATCATCCACTAATATTGTAATTTGATTTGAAAAAAATAAAGAATACTAAATTGTTGGGATGGGGTCCCTAGGGGTCCAATTGAGTTAATCTAGTCTATTTTGTAAATAATGTAAATTCTCTGCAAAATGTGGATGCAAAGCACACAGATAGATAGGAGTCAAAGGGGTCTTAGCCCCTTATTTTGGTCGGTTTTCGGATTCGGTTTTGGTCAAGTCCTAGAAAAATTTGGATAGGAAAAGGATAGAGATATGAATGAATGATGATGTTGTAAGGGTTTGATAGACATGAAGGTATATTCCTATCAGTAACAAAGGAAAGGCTCCACAACTGAGTGCGTGGACCCCTGCAGCTAAGTGCGTAGGGTAGTTGAAGTCTATACTGAATCGATTCTAATTAATAAAGATTGATTTTGGGTTGGAATTACTTGCTTTGTGATTTATCTATTTATCTTTTTATCACACTATGAATATTGTTTTCTTGAATTAATGTCTCTTACCTGCACAAATCAGGTTAATTGAATATGTTTATGCTTAATAAGAGGATTAAATAATGTACGCGAAGTTCTAGATCTAAACTGAGTTAGTTTCGGGTAAAGAAGATAGATCTGTACGACAATAGATCTAGATCCAAAAAACCCTAGAAGACTTGTCTATGCGTGTGAAAGTAGCAGTTCTAAGCTCTTAGGATATGAATAAGGAAATCGATTGGTTTCATGAACGATTGAAAGTACTTAGGATTGAGTTTAGGGTTTAAGCTCTGTCAGAAGGTTAGATCTGTGTGGAGTAAATCTAGGGCATTAAAAGACATCACACTAGTCTCTAGATGCAGAAACTTATTTCTTGCATCCCCCAATACTACTTCGGGTTAGACTGTAACCTGTGCTACACAAGCTGTTTCCGAAAGGGCTAGTAGTGTAAGTTTTTGTTGGTTGGCGTAACTAACTTTGAACATAGGTCAGGACCCCTTAAGACAACAAATGGTTCCATTTCTGAGACCAGGATCTGCTTAAAAATATGTGTGATGTCACATCGTTGGAATCCCACTAAGAAAGAGATTGAAAAGTTCTTAGATCAGAATATTCACTAGTTCGCAGCTCAAGAAAATAGGAATCCATGCATGTCAAAGGAAGATTGGTTGAAGATATTTTTATGCAGAGATACAAGAAATTTTCTTTTGCACTTTTCCATGTGAATTATATGAGCGGTTAGAAAAACTGGCAAACGGTAAAGGGAGGTGGAAGCTCGATAGTCCTATAGTGTGGACTCTAGAATTGGTGCGACGACTAGAGTCATCTGAAAACAAGATCATAGAACTTGTAGATCATTGGATTGATCAAATTCTGGGAGGGTTTGTTACTGACTTTTCAGTTGATACCTTAGTTAGCTATAATGAAACAGAGCAAAGATTCTTCAAGGGACTATGAGGTAAGTACTTGAGGTCATTTAGTACTTGGATTAAAATGATATTATGTGAAAAGAGGGTAATTCCATTACCTTAATATTCGGAGCTATGTGAAGTGGTAGATTCTTTAGAAGTAATGGATCGGGTCCATAGTATAGTCCATTAATTGAACCTCCTTCAAGCGACGATGAAGTGGCAGTGCTAACTACATCACGAAGTGTTGTTCAATTAATAACTCAATGTTTCCCAAGGATATCTCATCCATCCACTCCACCCCCACGTCGACCTCCACTGCATACACCTTCACCTACCCCTTTGACTCCACCTCCACCATTCATCATGGCGAACACAATGAAGATGTGAATCTTCAAAGGAATAGGAAGTAAAGATCTAGAGCAATTCTGGTTTGTTGCGAATGTTGTATGGACACCGCAACAAATCACCGATGATAATAATAAGAAGGTGTAGTTGGTTACTATCTTATAGCATTGCGTGCTAACTTGGTACATTAAGTATTGCGTTGATAATCCTCAGGCATCGTTAGTAGAGACTCAGACAACTTTGAACAAAGAATTTAGTAAGCCTAAATTTGAGGTACAGTCGGTAATTGAATTTAAGGAGATCTGAATGAGAGCTAATGAGACACCTTGGGAATTTTATCAGAGGTTAAAGTGCCAGATCAGACAGGCTAATATGCAAATCTCAGATACCTAACATCGTGACTGGTATACAACATCGATTTTGTCGCACTTAAGAATACCTCTATCATAGTAAAAGAGAGCAACACAAGTAGAAGCCTTAGAGATCACAATGAGGCTGCAAGCATCACCTATTCAAGATACAAACCTATGGGTACAACAAATCCACTCACAGTTAGAGAGCCTGCACCTAGAATTACAAATTCTAAAGAAAGAAAAGGAGACTAAGATCGAAGGGCTAGGGCCAAGCATAGGAGCTGTGCTATGGTGCACCATTTGTCAAGTTATTGGACAACATGTGACAAATAACTGCCACTTACTTCGTAAGTTCATTCAGACACCCCAAAAACTATTTTGCAATTTCTGTAAATTTGTGGGCCATAATGAGTACCACTGTCGAAGTTATGAGTTGATGATGGAAAGAACCCCTACTTACTGTATACAAGAAGAAACTCAGCCTGCAGATCAAGGTGTAGGAGGAGCAAGTGGGGGTTTTCAAGGTCGAGGACAAGAAGGAGGAGGAGGACCTGGTAGAGGTCATGGTTAGATTATCTGCTACAACTGTGGACAGTCTGAGAACTTCGCACAAGATTGTCTAAATCCTATGCACCCTTTGTGTCAATACTGTAGACAACTTGACCATGCCATAGAAGACTATCCAATGCTAATAGCCAAAATGCAGGAGAAGATAATGCACCCTCAGTAGCCTATGTAAAATTTACAAATGATGAGGGTTGAGCACCGCAAGGAGATCAAAGCATTAATATTGTACTAAGAAGTGGTATGACGATTGGCACAGATAAAGGTAAGCAACCTAAGGAAGATGAATGGGGCTGCAAAGCTCCTGATAAAGAAGCGACCTTTGACCTCAATCACACTAAGGAAACATTCATGGAAGCAAAGAGGAGCTTCGTTGAGGCCTCCACCTTAGGAATCTAGTAAAAGACACCAGAGAATTGTGCAACACAAGTGGTTGATCCTTCTGTACTCACTACGTTTTGGGAGACCTGCATGAAGTTACTGCATGATAGAAAGGTTATGGAAGGATTGAAATACTTAATAGAAAAGTGTGCCAATAAGGAAAATACTCCTATTGAGCAGTGCACAGTTAGAAAGATTGGTAAGTATAAAGCATGAACACGACACAAGATGTGGCTAATGGCGCAGATAAGTGATTACAAAATGGACCAGATAATTTTGGATCTGGCGTCTGATGTGAATGTTCTGCCAAAACAGACATGGGAAAGGATGCGGATATCTACGGTGTAGTGGTCTCTAATTCAGCTCCGAATGGAAAATCAACAGAAAATCATCCCCATGGGACGATTTTATGGTGTGATGGTCGATATTGAAGGTGCAAGTGCATTAGTGGACTTCGAAGTTATATAAATTGTTGATGACAATAATCCCTAATTCACTCTCCTAGGAATCGACTGGGCTATTGATATGGATGGGGTCATTAATTTGAAGAAGAGGAAGATGAAATTCAAAAAAAAGTCACTTAGGGTTGTAGTGCCACCGGATCCTATGGAAGGAGCATGCTATACTGAACCTGTCCATGATTATGTAGAAAGTGATGCCAAGCTGGTCAAATATACAAGATAACAGCATGAGATCAGGATTGGATTATTCCAACGATAGATGGATGGATCACATGGGACCAGGAGAGTTCATGCACTTTTGACTCAAATGAGGAATTAGACCATTGGAAAAACTACTTACATGAAGTTTCTACATTGTGATGCAATATGATGACGATATCACTGCGTTGTGTTTCATTGGAGGTAAGAAAGATACCTTATTATGATGGTCTAACTAACGTAGATATGTTTTTAGATGAATTTGAGCATGAAGTCCCTGAACAACATTTCTCTCAAGCATTGGATTTGCTACTGCACGCATAAAGAAATCTTTGCTGGATGGAGGGATTATAGGTGAATGATGAAGTTACGCTTTGGGCATGCTAATACTAGAATGAATAACAAGTATAGTGGGAGGGATGATCCGCGTGATCACCTAGAAAAATGGACTAAGGTGTGGGGGATGGAACCACAGTTAGAATGGGTACATATATTTTGTCATACCTTGGATACAATTTCCATGAACTAGTATCTCAAAACAGAGCTCTGCCACATCACTCTCGAATGGGATGTATTAAAGGAAGGTTTCTTATTGACTTTCAGCTTCGAGGATGGGTTTGAAAGCGTCGAAGAAGTTCTTCAATAGATTAAAGAAATTATCTTTAGCACATCAAAGCAACCTATGGAATGGACCCAACCCGTTTGGAGCACCTAGCTACGCCACACATTGGAATGCTATAATGTGACCGGTGAAGAGGAGGAAGAAGATTAGATGAATATCAATATTCTAGAATGATTCGAATTTAAACATGAACGTAAAAAATTATGGATATAACCATAAATACAGAGATGCAGCAGAAATAACACTATCTTTCATTAGTATCAAATAATGAAATATGCTTATAAACAGAATGGAAATGATACTAGCTCGGGCGATGGTAGCTTATCTCTGAGAAGAGATGTGGTGGCTACATGCCTCTGAAATGGGTTACAATGAGGCTCAAGGGCCTTTTTATTATTGAAAAGTAAGAGAAAACCCTAAACAACTAAAACCCTAACCTGAGAAGATGTAACACCAAGAGTTTATGGGCCCCGTTGGGTTAGTTGGGAAACCAACTTCCTAGGGTCGTAACTTGATCATATTATCTTTGTTCGATGTGCATGATACCTAGTTGGAAAGATATCTCTAAGGAATACCACTGAAAATGTGATTTCACCAAAATTTATTAGAGGAATATTACCAAAAAATGTCGTTTAGGGCCTCAAAATGGCTTTAGAAGTTTAGGACCAGAAAAACTGCCAAAAATAGTAAATTGTGCTACAATTAAGGAAATCGAAAAAAATTAAATAAAAAATGGGCAGGGTCCACGTGGAATAGGTGGGTGGCCACCAATATCCACCTGGATCATTCATCCCCCCTTAGGAAGCAATGGTCTCCACTACGTTGAGTTCCTCCATGAGATGAGGAAACTTCTGCTGAATTTGGTCCCTAGTGAGCCATTTTCGTTGGTGCAGGAGTTGGCTGAATTTGACAACTAAATACATTTGGATCTTCTATTGGTGAGTGTTCTTAATCTATATGTCCATGGCCTGATCAGTTGCAGCTTGTTCCATGCAATCTGGATTTAACTTTGTTGGTGTGAGCTATTCTACAATGCCAGACATGTCCAGTAATGGTGGAAAGTATGGTCGAAGTTAATCCAGATTGAACACTGGGTGCAGTCTAAGGAATGGGGGAATGTTGAGCTCAAAAGCATTATCTCCCACAACCTTGGTGATGGTGTATGGCACATATAGAAGCGGGCGAATCTTGTGGTGGGGCCCAGTGAGGTGCTCCTTCTGCAAATGTAGCCATACTTTGTCACCCACCTAGAACTTGTGTGGCACTCGATGTTGATCATGTCGCTACATGTACTCATCATTGGCTTTGTCCAATATATCATGGGCCTATTGGAAGATGTGTTGAATGTGCTCAATGAATTTATTTTCCTTTTCGATTTTGGACTGGACATGAGCTGAATCTACCTGAGTCACTACAAATGGTATGGCCACATTAATGGGACATAGTGGTTGGAATCCCAAGCCCACCTAAAAAGCGTTGTGGCCAGTTGAGATGCGAAGAGCCCAATTGTAGTTGTGCTAGACATAGGGGAGGCTCTCATCCCATGTGCGTGGATGCTTTAAGTTGTACATGAGCAGAATGTGTATGATCATCCTGTTGACGACCTCTGTCTGGCCACCAGTTTGGGGATGCAAAGTTGTGGACTTAGTGAGCTTGGTGTCCAACATCGATTAGATACTAGACCAAAATTTACTGAGGAACCTGTTGTCTCGATCTGAGATGATGGACTATGGGATCCCAAAGTGTACCAACACACCTATTAAGAGGAGTTTACTAGTGGCTTCTGATGTGATACTCTTCTTGCAGACCACCATAATGGCCATCTTTAAGAGTCTATCGACAACCAAAAAAACATAGTCGTTTCTATGCTTAGTAGAAGGAAGGCATGACTTATAATCCCTTGATATGGATTCCCAAGGTCGACTAGGGGTAGGCAGTGGAGTATAGAGACCTTGCTTCTTGATGGTTGGTTTGTCAATAATGCAAGCAATGCAGGATTTGATGTACTTCCCGACATCCTGTTGAAGATTCAACCAATAGAAATACTTCTGCAGTACTGGCACCATTTTCTCAACCCTGAAATGCCCAGCGGCCCGACTATACTGCACTTCCAAAATCATCTTCACATGCTCACTTGAAGGAACACAAAGGTGTTCCAGGCGGCATAACAGAGCATCATGGAGGTGAAAATATAGAACTTGTTGACCCTCTAAGAGCATATGGTATGTGTGGCCGAATTCTGGGTCACTTTTGTGGAGAAGTGGCCAAACAGAAGTCTCGTGCCCACAAGATTTGAGCATGGTTGTTAACGCCATGATCGGTGTTAGCTGAGGTAGCGTGCAACATTATTTTTGTTTCCCTTCTTGTACTTGATATTCAAATGGAACTGTTGTAGGTATGTGGACCAATTCTGATGCAAATCATTATGAAACTTCCCTTGTGTCTGTATGAACTGCAAGGGTCGGTGGTCTGTCTAGATTACCGTTTCCTTCCCCAATTCTTCCATTGTTGGCATGCCTGCACAATGGAATACATCTCTTTGTCATAAGTGGGATACTTTTGGACTGCGTCTAAAAGTGTCTCACTGTGATATGCCACTGGATGCCCTTGTTGAGTATGGAATGCCCTAATAGCATAGTCAGAGGCATCTGTCTCAATCTCAAATGCTTGTTGTAAGTCTGGTAATGCGATCACTAGTGCAAAGAAGAGCCAATGTTTCAACTCTACGAATTCCTTCTGTTGAGATTCAGACAAAAATAATTTTTCTTTTGCTCCTCCTTTGGTGACTTGACTCAAGGGCCAAGTGATATGAGAGAATCCCAACATGAACTTGTGGTAGAAATTGGCAAGACCCATAAAATTACAGAGCTCCATCAAAGTGGTTGGGGCTGGCCAATCCCGAATTAATTGGATCTTGGCTGGATCCACATGCACCCCCTCTCATCAATAATGCTTCCCAGATACTGAACCTGAGTCATGCCAAAAGTTCATTTCTCCAAATTGGCACAGAGCTTGTGTTGCTGCAATGTTTGGAGAACTTGTTGGATGTGGTGGAGGTGCTCTTCTCAACTCTGGCTGAAGATCAAGATGTCATCCAAATATACCACTACAAATGAGTTGGTGAATAGCCACAAGATGTCATCCATAAGCCCCATGAAGGTTGTAGGAGCATTCATCAACCCAAAAGTCATAACCAACCATTCGAAAAGGCCCTCCTTAGCTTTGAAGGAAATCTTCCACACATCAGAGGGTTCAATTGGTAGCTAGTGATATATACACTTCAAGTCTATCTTGCTAAAATATTTTGCCCCCTTGAGTTGGTCCAGAAGGTCATCAATCTGTGGAATCGAGTACCTATTCTAGACAGTGATATTGTTCAACACTTGATGGTCAATACTGAGTCTCCAAGTCCCATCCTTCTTCTATACTAACATGATCGGGCTCCCACAGGGTGATGAACTCAGCCGAATGTGACCTTTATACAGTAGCTCCTGAATTTTCCTCTTGATTTCATCATTCTCCAGAACGAGGTGCTGATAGATTGGTCCATTGGGTAATGATGCACCTAGGGTTAGATCGATGGAGTGCTTGACCTAACAATGTAGAAGCACCCTTGTGGAGGAGGTGAAGATGTCCTCGTACTCCTCCACAACCTTGTCCATCTGTTGTTGTCGTATGGAGGGGCCCTAGCTGGAGGTCATGGCCACTGTCTTTTTCTTTCCTTGAGGGCATATCATCAGGAAAAAAAAAATCTTGGTTTTTGAAATGAGCTTACTGCATTGTTTTGCGTTAACCAAAGAGATGGCAGTAGGTGGTTCTACCTCCGGTATGTTGTACAACTTATTTCCCAATGCAAAAATAAGAATGTGAGGCCTTGACTCATACACATCATGTAGCTTCCATAAGTATGGTTGACCTAATAATACATCACAAACATCAAGGGGAGAAATGTGACATAATACCTCATCCATAAAGGACTTGATGTTGTATGGAAGGTGACATTGTTGGCTCTCGCGCAGCTCTTGTCCTTGGTGAAGCCACCAGATGGTGTATGATTGTGGGTGTGTTGTGGTCGGTAAACCCAACTGCTTCATGATCTTTGCTCCAATGAGGTTCTTTCAGCTCCCGCTGTTGACAATGAACTATAGCAGGGGACATTTTACCCACATCTAGGAGTGGAAGAGGCACTCCTCCTCCTCTGGATCTTCGGGTTTCTCCTTTTGGATATTTGTGTTGGCGATGGTGGCATTGGGCTACGCATAAATAAGCTTCTTCCCTCTGTCATTCCACTTTTCATGTTCTGACTCAGAGTCAGAACATGCATCTGATTTTGAAGCCTTTAGTTCAGCCACCAGTGACTACTTGGCCTGACACTCACTTGTGTTGTGGGTGTAGCTCTTATGGAACTCACACCACTTTCCCGTGTCCTTCTTTGGCCTCACAGTGTTGTCCTTTTCTTGTGGCCTTGGAGAGTTGTCTTGGGTTGTCCTACCTTGGATTTTTCCTTTATTCGACGGTTTGAGGGCACCTTTCCCTTGCTTGAGATTCATAGATCCAAAGTCTCGCTTCTTCTGTTTAAACTTTTGCTCGATCTTGACAGCGTATCAGTACGTCATGTCAAGCGAGGAGATGTCTAGGAACTCCATCTCATCCTAGATGTATCTATCTAGGCAGCCACGATACTTGAGTACCAAATGTTTCTTAGAATCCTTGATACTGAACTTTGTGCGCAGGGTATGAAAAAAGTTGGTAAACTATGACACATCTTGGTCCCTTCCCTGCCACAGCTTGGTACAATTTATGTATTTGTCCTCGTAGCTCTCGACAGGGTAGTATTGCTCCTTGATTGCATCCTGGAATGAATTCCATGTGGGAGCAGCTAAAGAAAGTGAGTTTGTACTTTCATCCTTCTGTTCACAATAGGTTTCCCACCAGTCCTTGACGTGGGGAGCAGCTTTCAGAAAAAAAAAAAAGTAATGTTTTCTCGACTGGAAAAATCATGAACAAAAAAATATCCTTCTATTAGATTCAACAATTTATCTACTACGTGTGCATATATTTTGCCCTCAAATATGGGAATGTCAAAGTTTACTTGTACCTTAAAAGGTGTGGAGCCTTCAGAGTGGCTGTTGGATTTGGATGCATCATCAGTGGGAAACCATTGAATGATTTGATAAAAGTTATCCATCATCACATTCCTTTGTTTCTCTAGGGCCTCCTCAAGAAATATTTGGATAGGATCTCCTGCTCCCTCATCTTTCATTTCTTTCCCCATGGGAGGCTGCCGGATTTCTGAGGTTGGTCTTGCAAAGGTTCGACCAGTTCGAGCCTTAACTCCTTATGTCCTGACCTTGTTGGGGACATGTAAAGAAAAACAATGAAAGAGTAGATCGCTTTGATACCATTGATCCGACTTTAAACAAGAACGAAAAAAATTACGGATATAACCATAAATACATAGATTCATCATAAATAACACTATATTTCATTAATACAAATAATGAAATATGCTTACAAATAGAATGGAAATGAGACTATCTCGGGTGATGGTAGCTTATCTCTGAGAAGAGATGTGGTGGCTACATGCCTCTGAACTGATTTATAATGAGGCTCAAGGGCCTTTTTATTATTGAACAATAAGAGAAAGCCCTAAACAACCAAAACCTTCACTTGAGATGTAACACCAAGAGTTTATGGGCCCCGTTGGGGTTAGTTGGGTAGCCAACTTATTGAGGTCGTAACTTGGTCATATTATCTGTATTTAATGTGAATAAAACCTCATTGGAAAGATCTATTTGGGGACTAAAACTGAAAATGAGATTTCAATAAAATCACTTCGAGGAATATTGCAAAAAAACGTCTTTTAGGGCCTCAAAATGACTCCAGAAATTCAGGACCCGAAAAACTGCCAAAAATAATAAACTATGCTACAATTAAGGAAACTAAAAAAATTGAAAGAAATAATGGTGGGGGTCCACGTGGAATAGGTGGGTGGCAACCAATATCCACCTAGATCACAGAGATAGAAGGGCATCACATAATAGAAGTACCACAAGTAGAGGACCCAGACACCTCTGCACCTTTGAAAAAAAGACAGTTAAACATTAGCACTGAGGAGGAACCAAAGTTCGTGAGGATTGGAGATTATTGGGATGATGCTATAGTAGACAAAGTTGTTGAATTATTTCATGAATACGAAGATTTCTTCCCCACTAATTTTTCATATTTAAATGGCATACTTGGCGATTTGGGTGTTATGCGGATCACACTAATGTCGGATGTGATGCCTGTCAAATAGAGGTCTTATCACCTTAATCGTAAGTATAAGGAGAAGGTTGTCCAAGAGATGGATAAAATATTGGATGCAGGCATTATAGAACATGTTGAAGAGTCTGATTGGGTGAGCCTGATGGTAGTCCAAGAAAAGAAACAAAAGGGCGAAATAAGGATGTGCGTAGATCTGTGAAAGTTGAATGATGTATGTATTCATGATCCATTTCCAACGTCATTTACAGATGAAGTGTTAGACAATGTAGGAAGGAATGAGGCATGTTACTTCACTGATGGGTTTTATGGTTATCATCAAATTAGGATTGTGTCAAAGGATCGAAGAAAAACCACCTTCGCGACAGAATGTGGGTACTTTCAGTACACTATTATGCCTTTTGGATTAAATAATGCACCTACAATATTTTCCCATGTAGTCATAGCCGCATTCAAAGAATTCATTCATAAGTTTCTGGAAGTATACTTCGATGAGTGGACCATGTTTGGATTGGTGAAATTCCATGTATCAAGTCTGTACCTTATGTTGGATACATGTCAAAGATACCATATAGCGTTGAATTTGAAAAAAAGTATATTTTGTGTTCCTTTTGGGATCTTGTTGGGTCATGTCATGTGTAAGTAATGATTTTAGGGTGTACCCTACAAATATTGTAGTGATTTTGAACTTGGAGGCCCGTAGGAACATCAAGCAGCTGCGAAAAATGCTGGGGACACACTAGATACTATAGAAAAGTCATTAAAGCCTATGCTCAATTACCGCGCCGATGGAAAAATTGTTGAAGAAGGATGCGACATTCTATTGGGATGAGGAATGTCAGTGCAACTTAGATGTGTTGAAAGAAAATATGGTGACCATGCCAATCCTAGTATTTCTCAATTGGAAGAAGGATTTTCATGTACATGTGTATGTTTCTTGCATTGCACTAGGTGTAGCATTAACACAAGCAAACAAAGGCAAACTAGACCATCCTATAGCATTCACAAGTACGAAGTTATCAAAAGATGAAAAAATTATTCAACGACAGAGCATGAGGTGTTGGCCATGGTCTACACACTGCACAATTTAGGCATTATTTGTTAGTGGGGAATTTCAAGATGTATATAAATCATTCTTCCTTCAAGTACCTGGTCAACAAGCCTGTGTTGGGGAGAAATATTTGCAAGAGTTTTTACTATTTCAGGAATATGATTTTGAAGTTATTGTGAAGCCTGGTCAGTTGAACACTGGTCCAGACCGCCTGTCGAGGATTGAAACGGGCAAAGAACCCAATAATTTGGAGGACAGTTTATCGAACCTGTGGCTCTTAATGATATGTGTCACAAAGGACCATTTTGTTGACATTATTCAATTCTTAACTACAGGATGGTGCCCAAAGGATATACAACTTAGCAGAAGAGATAACTAGTAGTTCACGCAGTATATTGTTTGGTCATTGTGGGATATTTGTACAAAATGGGGGCAGAGGAAATATTGTGGATATATGTCCTGGAATATGAGCGCGATAGTATCCTCACTAAATCTCATGGGGGAGATATGAGAGGCCATTATGTAGGGAAAGAAACTATGCAAAAGATTTTGTGCGCAAGATTATGGTGGCCAACATTGCACAAGGATTTAGAAAAATATCGTAAGGTGTGTGACGCATGTCAAAGAACTGGAAGACCATCGCAGAGGGACGAACTACCATTGCATCCTCACAAATCCTTACAGGAATTTTTGAACTGGGTGATTGATTTTATTGGGCCAATTCAGCCACCTGGAAAGAAAATGGGAGCACGTTACTTTATAACTACCACAAAATATTTAACGAGATGGGCAGAACCAAAACCAGTGAAGGATTGTACAGCAGCTACTACAACAAAATTCTTATTTGAATATGTCTTAACATGGTTTCGATGCCCTAAATTATTAATGGGTAATAGGGGAACACATTTCTGAATGAAACAATTAGTGCGATGATAGATGAATTTCAAGTCTACCATCGAAAGAGCACACCATATCACCCACAGGCAAATGAGACAGTTGAAGCTTTTAACAAAATTTTGGAGAATGCATTGACAAAGCTCTATAATGTGTAACAGAATAACTGGGATGTGCACGCACCTGCAGTTCTATGGGCCTATAGGGTAACTTGTAAAAATATGAAAGGGAAAACACCATTTAGATTAGTCTATGGCGTCGAAGCAGTGATGCATATGGAGTACATTGTACCTATTCTGTGTGTAGCATCTTTGACGGATATGGCGGGATTCCACCAAGTGCAGAAGGAACGTGAAAAAGAATGGAATGATTTCCATATCGAGCTTTGCACTTTCAAGATAAATGATCTTGTGTTGTTATATGATAGCAAGTTCACCAAATTTACGGGTAAATTCTAGATGCATTGGTTAGGACCATATCTTGTCAAGGAAATTACAAAGGGTGGCATAGTTTAGCTCGCGAAGATGAATGGTGAACCATTTCCAAGAAAAGTGAATGGGAGTCGGTTGAAGCTGTATACAGGGGATCCTGCCCCTATGCATGACTATATGACTGTAGGACAGTCTTAGTGCTCCAGGCAGTTCCAAAGGAGCGCGGTACTATAAACTACACTACATGACTTAGAGGACAAGGCAGTAACTAGGTTGCGTGAATACTAATGAGGGTGCACTAGATGAAGCTGCATTCAGGACATTACGCCATGAGTCGTTGGAGTCATTGTAGCTGATTGGTCTAAGAAACTCTCGTTAGGAGGAGTGGGTAGGTGGCAATTAAGGCAAAATTTTTTGAAAATCTGCTACCAAAGGTGCATCTATGACAAAGTTATGGAGGGAAAAGTCGGATTTGAATCCAAAAATCGCTATAAATATGTTGTGTTGGTCTGCAAAGAAACACTTTGTTTCCTAAGAATTTCTTGCATGCCCCGAGAAGAGTGGGAGAGTTTGTTCAGGAACCCCGAGCTAGTTTATTATTCTGATATGTTGCACCAAGTTTCTTTGGAGAAGAGATCTGAGCCTATGAGTTCTGAGGCTACGGTGTCTGAGGCCCTAGCTCTGAAAGCTATGGGCATAGAAACTACACTGGCAATACCTACAATGCCAAGGTCACCTAGGCCAAAACATTCTGCTTCTAAGGTAATGCAAAAGAATCTGGCCGTCAAACCAGTGCATCACTCAACCTAAAAAAATCTACAGGAGGTGTAGTAGAAGGGAAAAATGGATAAGAAAAAGAAACCTCTTGTGGCCCTAGATCTAGATGAAGAGTAACTCTGACGGGGGATTGAGGATTTGGATGCCAAGGACGTGAAACCAATCACTATGATTCCATCATATGTGCCTCCACGAAGAGGATAGAAGAAGGTGACCAAAGACCCTGATTCTAGCAAATTTTCAATTGCTACACCATTGTTCCCAGCCGAAGTTCAATTTGAGGGTACGCTCTTAGTATACATACCAGCGTTAAATATGGAATACTGGGACCTCGTTGACCAGGAGAAATTTCCACATTTAGCAATGAATTAGTATACTATGAAGAAAAAGGGGACAGGAAGTTGGAACCAATGAAATGGGTTTGTAGAGTTGAGCTGGCGGGGTTTTTACACATGCTATTCATACCTCATTTTCACCGCTCCAATATCAATACAGCATGTGTGCGTCAGTTTCTAACTTTAGTTCATGATGGGTGTTTATGGCTAGGTGAGCCTATCCCCATCACGGATAGGTTAATCCATATGATTACTAAGCTACCATTTAAAGGAGCAGACCCATAGTTTTTGGGAAAATCCCTCAAAAAAGAAATTGTAGACTGCATAAAGACTGAGTTCGGGGTGGTAAAGGGAAAGCATGGATATTCTATGCGCTCCATCACATACCAAGCAGTACAATTTTCTGTGCAGATCCTCACAAACAAGATCATGTGGAAGCACCACGCAAATGAAGTGCCTGCGCCGGTCATTTCATTAGTACTATAGAGTGCGAATCTACTATAACTAGGCCCAATATCTCTATAGCAAACTTTTGGCTAAATATGTTAGCATTATGATACAGGTGTTGTCCTTGATGGCAACTAACTCAGATGAAAGTTCACAGTGCAGTAGGACAACAGAAAAGGATTACAGATCAGACTCCAAAGAATGAAGAAAGAGAGGTATATGCTGGTTCACTTTGTCCAAGGTGCATATACACATGGTTTAACAGAAAAAAAGTAGTGTATAACGTATACACGCACTTTCATAGGAGGAAAAATGTGTACATGTTGGAAAACCAAGTTTGTGGTCCAAGGTATTTGATCCAAGGTATTTTGGTCCAAGGTAATTGGTCTAAGGCATTTGGTCCAAGGTATTGACCCTAGGTATTGGGTCCAAGGTATTGGTCCTAAGTGGTTTTGGTCCAAGGTATTGAGAAAGGCCTAAGAGTATATAAGGAGGAGAAGATCATTAGGCCAGGGTGTGCAAGCAATGAGATTCTAAGGAATACTTCTATCTGAAGTATATATATTATGTTGCAGGGTTATGTTTGGGACTGGATCTGAAATTTTCATGTGCACCTTGAGTTCAACATTGGATCAGGAATCATGAGACTTGAAATGACTTATTCTTGAATGATCTGATATTGGTTGAGACCAGATCTGATGTTTTGCGCCTATTCTACTTGTTATCTATCATGATATGGGTTTGTCTAAAATCTGAAATTGTAGCAAATCTCTGAGTCAAAATTTGAAGATCTGTACCCAGGTTCGTCTCGACCAAAATGCATGTACACGCAGGTTTGACTCTTTCAAGTAGTGTATACAAAAAGAAAAACTTATGTTTATATCTAACTGATCTATCTAATCAAATTCTATTGTTTTACAGTTGTCTGTCAATGAAGTCCTCTTAGATCTGAATGTAGAATTGTTGTATAAGGAAACTGAGTCTGATTGATTAATTGATTGAGAAGGAAGGGTGATCCTTGCTTCTATCTATTTTGAACTCTCTAATATGGCAGTAGATCTTCAGAATGTCATTGATTGGTACAGATTGTGGTTCAGAAGTTTATGATTCAGTATCTTTAGAAATATACGCAGGTTGGGTTAAGGGAAGTAATGTATACACATAGGTTTGGTTCAACCAAGTAGCGTATACACTCTAATGCATGATTTTTGAGGTTACAGTTGGTTCTCGATGATGGTGCAGGGTTCTGGGTTCAGCACAATGTTCTGGTGTTAGTAATCTGACTGTTCAGATTAACTGAATATTGGTTGATGCAGTTTAAGTTTAAAAGACTTTGATGGGTGTAGTGTGAAAATTTGATGAAACGTGGCCTTCAGCTTGTGGTGTTGTGATCCAGGAGTACCCAATCCGAAAATTGGTGAAACGTGGTCCCTGGTGGAAGAGTGGAGTTTTCTGTAGGCTGGCACCTACATACTAGTAAACATACTAGCTATTACAAGAGCTAGGGGGTTGTAGCTCACTTCCAGTAGAAGTTGGAAAAAAAGAGAAGGTTGTAACCTTTTGCAGGTAGAATCCTACGTACTGGTATGAGTTTGCACCAATACAAGATTGTAAACAGATTTTCTTATTATTGAAAGAAGATAGAGACAACAACAATAGGTGGGTTTTACCCACATTGGGTTTCCACCTTAAATCTTGGTGTTCATGTGTGTTTCTTATGTGTGATGCTTTATTATGCTTTTTGTTGCACTGTCTAATACATCTCTGATATACTGGTTTAAGCTTAGCACATGATAAACTGTCTAAATCACAATTTCTTTGCATATATGCTAGTTCCTTTGAGCACAGTTGTGTGTACACGCTAGTTCACTTCACTGGAGTAGCGTATATAAATCTGTTTGGGAAATAAAATTATTGATCTGATAATACTGATTCACCCCCCTCTCAGTATTATTTCCAACAATTGGTATCAGAGCAGGTCCTTCATAACAGGCTTGATCGCTTGAAGGGGTATCCATCAACATGAATAATCAAGAAAGCATGGGATCCATCAGACCGCCAATCTTTGATGGGAGCAACTTTTTTTATTGGAAAATAAGAACCACAGCGTATATACAATTGCTTGGAACAGATGTCTGCGAAATTGTGGAAGGAGGATATACATTTCCAACAACAATTCCTACAGATACAACAGGTAAAATGCAATATGAAACCAATGCCAAAGCTGTTAATGCTTTATTGGGAAGTCTGTCACAATCATAGTTTGTCAAATTCATGCAGCTCAAATCAGCCAAAGAAATATGGGACAAAATCTTTCTGAGCTACGAAGGAGACTCTCAGGTAAAACATGCTAAGCTTCAAACTCTTAGAATTCAGTATGAAACTCTTAAGATGCATAGTGATGAAATCATAGCTAGTTACTTCCTACATATAGATGAGGTTGTCAATTGTATGAAGAATTTGGGTGAAGAAATTAAGGAAGTTACCTTAGTTGAGAATGTTTTTAGATCCCTGTTTGCTAAATTTGAATCCAAAGTGTCTGCCATAGAAGAAAAACAAGATCTACAGAACATCACTATGACGCAGCTTCACGGAATCTTAACTACCTTTGAGATGAGAAGAGGAGGACCATCAGATATGAGAGAAGCCGCATTCAAAGCTTCAGCGAAAGGAAAGGAATAACACAATGAATTAAGACATATTTAAGAATAAGAAGATGAAGTAAACTTTGTCAAAAAGCTTCAACAAGGTTCTGGAAGATTTAGAGGTAAGTTACCCTTCAAATGATTTTCTTATGGCAAAGTTAGTCATTATGCTGCCATATGTCCTCATAAAGATAAATTTGAAAAAGGAAAGGAATATGCATAAGCGAATAGAAAACAAGCTGTGAATAAAAGGAGTTAATATACTCATGAATATAGCGATGGTTTATCTAATAGTGATGAAGATGAAACTAGACAAGATTACAGACTTCTCATGGCTTATGACGATGATAATTTTTGGGATGCTTTAGAAGAGGAAGACCTTCATGAAGAAATATCTAAACTAAAAATATATTTAGAAGAAAATAATATGATTATAGATACCTTGACATACCAACTTGCTGAAAAAGAAAAACACAATGAAAAACTAGAATGTGAAATTGTGGGTCTAAAAAAGGATCTGGAGAAAACGAAATCTCTCAATCTTAGATTTGCTAAAGGATCATAAACTTTAAATGAAATTATCAAAGTTCAATGTTCTCCTCTGATAAATATAGGTCTTGGATATACTGAAGAAGCATCTAAATCACAGAAGCTATCAACCTCCACCAAAAGCTATCTTGATGCAACAAAGATCAGTGAACAGTATGACAATCGTCAGCAAAGGCATAACGCTGATTACCAAGTAAATAAGACTCAATTTACTCCAAGGATAAATAGAAGCCACAACCAACCTCAGGTAAATCATCTTCAATTTTCTCCAAAGATGAATATCAATAGAAACTACAGTCACCAGGTCAATAGATTTGATAATCGCAGGAACTTCTTTAATGGGCAATGTTTTTCATGTCATAATTTTGGACACAAAGTTGCTCAATGTGTTGCTTACAAAACCATCATGACTAGAAAAGCACAAAATCAAAGGAATGTACAGGGATCAAGAAAAGTTCCTCTAATAACTTCTCTCTTCTTGAAAATGAAATAGAATGCTCAATCTATAACAACTTTGGTCATGAAGAATCTAAATGCAGGAGAAAATTTCGACAACCATCACAAAAGGAGCAAACTCCATTAAATCCCAAGATATGGAGAAGGAAAGAATCTCAAACAGAAAGATATGGTATAGCCTTGTATGCAAAAGGACAAGAAAATCAGTGGTACATCGACAGTGGATGCTCAAAACACATGACAGGTGACAAAGAAAAACTTCACTCATATAATGCCTTAGAAAAGGAAAAGAATGTCTCATTTGGAAATGAAAATCCTGCTATCATAAAAGGTAAAGGCTCTGTTTTCTTGAAAGAAAAGGTTAACACTGGAAATGTTATGTATGTAGACGATTTAAAGCATAACCTATTGAGTGTCAGTCAAATGCGTGATCAAAGAAATGAAGTGGTGTTTCGATCAAACGGATGTGTTGTTCATGAGCTTGATACAGGAAAGACCATGATTAAAGGTACAAGAACTCCAAACAACTTATAGATACTCAAGGGAGGATAACAACAGTGCTATCTAAGCAGAAATGATGAAAACTGGTTGTGGCATAGAAGATTGGGACATCTAAGCTTCTCTCAAATAAGAAAAGCATGCATATTCAAGGCTATTCTTGATCTTCCAGATATCAACAGCCCAAAAAATACAATATGAAAACCACGTCAATTCAGTAAGCAAACCAAATTTCACTTGATGGAAAAGGAAGGGTCAGCTAGTAAGCCTCTTGAACTTGTCCATACTGATCTATGTGGACCATCAAGGAAAAATTCACCTCGTGGAGAAGAATACTTTATTTTATCAATGATGATTTTTCCAGAATGTGTTGGATAGGTCTTCTAAAGCATAAAGATGAAGCTTTTGAAAAGTTCCAAGCCTTCAAAGCTTTGGTTGAAAATGAATCAAATCAAAAAATCAAATGCGTTAGATCTAACCGAGGGGGGGAATTTACCTCGGATGAATTCTTTGACTTTTATGAACAACATGGAATAAAAAGGAAATTTTCCACCGCAACGACTCCTCAACAAAATGGTGTGGTTGAAAGAATGAACAGAATAGTTCAAAAAATGGTTCGAGCTATGCTAGATGAATCCGGAACTCCTACAACCTTCTGGGGTGAAGTTGCATTCGCTGTCGTAACTATTCTCAACCAAGCAAATGTTCTGTCAATAGCACTCAAATGCCACATGAACTTTGGTATGGTAAGGCCCATATTATAAAATACTTTAAAGTTTTTGGAAGAAAATGTTATATCAAAAGGAATGATGAAAAACTTGGTAAGTTTGAACCCAGAGCAGATGAAGGTATTCTTCTTGGTTATTCTTCCAAAACTAAAGGATATAAATGTTATAATAAAAGACTTGGAAAAATTGTTGAAAGCATTGATGTTGTAGTTGATGAAGAATGTAAAAATCCATGACAGATGGAATCAATAAAAGTTTATCACAATGAATAAGATAGGGATTATTTTCCCACATCAAATCAAAATCATATTGAAGAAGAAACCAATGAAGCACCAGAAGAAGAGATAATGGTAGAAGAAAAGACTCCATCCAAGTATGTTAAGAAAAATAATCCAGAAACTCAAATTTTAGGGGAAAAAGAGGCAGGTGTATAGACAAGAAGAACTATTACAGGGACCTCAAGCTATCTAGCATTACTATCCTCCACCGAACCTCAAAATTTAAAATAAGCATGCAAAGATGAATTTTGGGTCAAGGCCATGGATGAAGAATTTGAGAAAATTAAAAAAAATGATACTTGCGAATTAGTTCCTAGACCTCATGATAAAAATATTATAGGAACTAAATGGATATTCAAAAACAAGCTGAATGAAAATGGAGAAGTCATTAGAAACAAGACGAGATTTATTTATAAAGGGTATGCTCAACAAGAAGGTATAGATTTTGAAGAAACTTTTGCACCAGTTTCCAAAATTGAAGCCAGAAGGATGTTTCTCGCTCTTTCTAGCTTTCAGAAATTCAAAGTATACCAAATGGAAGTAAAATCAGCCTTCCTGAATGGAAATTTAGAAGAAGAACGTTATATTGAACAACCAGAAGGATTCATTCCTTGAAATGATGCAAAACTTGTATGGAGACTCAGAAAGGCCCTATATGGTCTAAAATAGGCTCTAAGGACATGGTATTACCGCCTTGAAAAATATCTACACCAACAAAGTTTTAGAAAACGTTCAACAAATAGAAATCTATATGCAAAGATTGAAATTGATAAATTGCTAATTATTATTGTTTACGTTGATGATATCATTTTTGGTAGCAATGAAGAATCCATGAGTCAGAATTTTTCTTCAATAATGCAGCAAGAATTTGAAATGTCCTTGCTTGGTGAAGTTACCTATTTTCTTGGTCTACAAGTTCAACAAAATAAAGATGGTATTTTTCTTTCACAAACCAAATATCTCAAACAAATGTTGAAAAGGTAAGCAATGGAAGATTCTAAACCTGTATGTACCCTACTGGTAATAGGATGCAGTCTAAGCTTAAATGATGAATCAACAGTAGTACATCAACCAACTTACAAATCCATGATTGGCAGTCTGCTTTAACTAACAGGTACCCGACATGACATCATGCATGCAGTAGGAATAGTTGGAAGATTCCAAGCAAATCCAAAGGAATCACACCTTCAGGCAGTCAAAAGAATTTTCAAATATCTTCAAGGAACTGAGGTCTTTGGTTTATGGTATCCTAGAGATGCAGATCTTACTCTTCATGCATATACAGATGCAGAATG
This sequence comes from Pinus tabuliformis, assembly GCA_031772625.1. NCBI lineage: Eukaryota > Viridiplantae > Streptophyta > Pinopsida > Pinales > Pinaceae > Pinus > Pinus tabuliformis. The sequence continues at coordinate 280,043,748 of CM062816.1, forward strand.
GGCAGAAAGTGTTGATGACAGAAAAAGCACTAGTGGTGGTGCATTCTATTATGGGTTCCAGGTTAGTGTCTTGGTTCAGCAAGAAACAAAGTTCAATTGCTTTATCTACAGCTAAAGCAGAATATGTGACTGTTGCATCTTACTGCACACAACTACTTTGGACGATGAAAACCTTGCAATACATTCAGATCACATATACTCCACCCATCTCCATTCTATGTGATAATACAAGTGCCATCAGTATTTCAAAGAATCTAGTCATGCACTCCAAGACCAAGCACATACCCATCAAATACCATTTTCTACATGAACAAGTGCTTGAACAAAAATTCAAATTGGAGTATGTTCCCTCCAAAGAACAGGTTATTGATATATTCACTAAATCGTTGCCTAGAGAAACATTTGAATTTCTCAGACAAAAGGTAGGAGTAGTTGTTGCATCATCCTGCTATTAAAACTAATTTTTCAGAGAAAGGTTATTATGCGCATGTTTCATGAAGTTTAGCCGCATACACAATGTTGGAAATAATACTGAGAGGGGGGGTGAATCAGTATTATCTAATTCTTTTGAATAAATCTTCCTTATTTGTTCTTTGAATTATTTTTGCATGTCAGTACCATAAAATAATGAGCATGAACAGAGAAAAACAAATAGTCACACCAAAGAACACAAGATGTAAGGTGGAAACCCAATGTGGGTGAAAACCACCTGCTGCAATATGTCTCTATCTTCTTTCAAATTAGAAACTTCTTTTACAATGGTTTTGTACTGGTGCAGTCCTTTACCAGTACGCAGGCTGCAACCTGCAGAGAGCTACAACTCTCTCTCGTTTTCCAGTCTCTCCTGGAAGGGAGCTACAACCCCCTACTTCTTTTCTTACAAGGACCACTTTTCATAAATTTTCAAACTGGATCCATAAGCATCAAATGATCATCAAGTATAAGAGAATCACCCAGTCAACTGTAGTAACCAGATCAACAATAATAGAACCAAACCCAGAACACAACAATGATAAACAAAGATTTTAAGAGAAGTAAGCAGCTTCACCCATGTATTGCCTGCTTACAGTAAGCACCCTGTTCAACTGCTCGCCTGCTTACGTACGCACCCTGCTCAACTGTTTGCCTGCTTACGTACGCACCCTGCTCAACTGCTCGCCTGCTTACATACGCACTGTATCCATTGAACTACCTGCGGACCTCCGCACCTGCAACCCTTCTGTGCCTACGTATCGGCGCACCTGAAACGCTTCATTCCTGCGTATGTACGCACTTTTCTTTCACTGTACCTACGTACCTTCGGGCATAGATGATTTCAAGACTTCAGAAATAACCCAGACAGTCAGATCTACAGATCTGAACATGCGCCGAAGAGATCTCAATCCATCAGTAGATTCGCCTTATTTAGATCTAGACATTACTCCCAAGAGATCATAATATTTCAGATCTAGCCCTCATAATATATTCAACACAAAACATACTCAAGCCAAATGATCTCCTTTGCTTTATATAGGAAATCTCTTCCTTAAATCATGGATCAATACCACGGGCTAACACCATAATAACACAAAACCGTCGGCTAAATAACAAAGGCTAAACATAAGAAACCCCACGTGTGCTTTTCTCTGCCTTGAAATGTGTGCACTGGGGGTACGCACCTCCTGAACGGGATAACTGCGGGTATGTACGCACTTTATGTAACACCGACCTGCGTGTACGCACCTTATGTAAGGTGTACCTGCGTACCCCTTATTTTCTTCAATATTTGATAGCTGATCATCAATCTCTGCTACTGACTTGAAGTACTGTGATCTATCACCTGAATGGGTTGCCATCAAGGACAACACTTTAGCCATAATGCCAACAATCTCCCCCTTTGGACTTGATGGCAACCTCAAAACTTCAGCTTCATTCTCCCCCTTTAACATCAAGGCCAAAGGGTTATGCTCCCCCTAAGAACATGCTCCCCCTGAATATGAACCAAATCTGCAACGAAGAACCATAATCCACCATGAAAGAGATAGAGACATATTGCAGCTACTTCCAAGATCTCCTTCTGCACATCCTCCATAATGCCAACAATGCATTATATGCTCCCCCTGAACCTGTACCATCAATCAGAAGAGGTTTAGCAATAAGATGATGCATCAACAACCCCCAGCTTTTGCCTGAGGTATTCAAAAGTGTCCCTGGGCAATGGTTTGGTGAGAATATCAGCAACTTGTTCCTTAGAAGGAACATACTCCAACTTGACCTTCTATTCAAGCACTTGTTCCCGGAGAAAATGATACTTGATTGGTATGTGCTTGGTTTTTGAATGCATAACAGGATTCTTTGAGATGCTGATTGCACTTGTGTTATCACATAAGATGGGGATTGGTGGTGTACAAGTGATTTGAAAATCCTGCAAAGTCTGCATCATCCAAAGGAGTTGGGTGCAACAAGATGCAGCAGCAACATATTCCGCTTCAGCTGTAGACAAGGCAATCGAACTCTGTTTCTTGCTGAACCAAGATACCAGTCTGGAACCCATAAAGAATGCACCACCACTTGTGCTTTTCCTGTCATCCACGCTTCCGGCCCAATCTGCATCTGTATAAGCATGAAGTGTAAGATCTGTATCTATAGGATACCATAAGCCATAATTTTGAGTCCCTTGAAGATATTTGAAAATTCTCTTCACTGCCTGAAGATGAGTCTCCTTCGGATTTGCCTGAAATCTTCCAACTATTCCAACTGCATGCATGATGTCCGGTCGGGTACCTGTCAAATAAAGTAAACTTCCAGTCATAGATCTGTAGGTTGGTTGATGTACTGTTGCAGATTCATCATTTGCACTGAGGCTACATCCTGTGACCATGGGTGTACATACTGGTTTTGCATCTTCCATACCATATTTCTTCAAAATCTGTTTGAGATACTTGGTTTGAGATAAAAAGATTCCTCCTTCTTTTTGTTGGATTTGCAAACCAAGGAAATATGTCAGTTCTCCTAGCAAGGACATTTCAAATTCTTTCTGCATGACCAAGGCAAAGCTTTGACTCATAGCTTCTTCATTGCTCCCAAAAATAATGCCATCTACATACACAACAAGTATTAGAAATTTGTCATTTTCAACTTTTATATAAAGATTGCTATCTGCTGATCCTTTTGAAAAGCCTTGTTGATGAAGATATTTGTCCAAACGGTAGTACCAAGCCCTTGGAGCTTGTTTGAGACCATAGAGAGCCTTTTTCAATCTGCATACAAGATTTGGATCATTTCCAAGAATGAACCCATCTGGCTGTTCAATGTACACTTCTTCTTCCAAGTCTCCATTCAGAAAGGCTGATTTCACGTCCATTTTAAATACTTTGAAGTTTTGAAAACTTGAGAGAGCAAGGAACATTCGGATGGCCTCAAGTCTTGCAACAGGAGCAAAGGTTTCTTCAAAGTCTATTCCTTCTTGCTGCGCATACCCTTTACAAACAAGTCTGGCTTTGTTTCTAATTACTTCTCCATTTTCATTCAATTTATTTTTGAAGACCCATTTTGTTCCGATAAAATTCTTATCCTTTGGTCTAGGAACCAGCTCCCAAGTGTTGTTCTTTTCGATCTACTCAAGTTCCTCATCCATTGCTTTCACCCAACATTCATCTTTGCATGCCTCTTTCACATTTTGTGGTTCAGTAGAGGAGAGTAATGCCAAATAGCTTGAAGCTTCTGCAACTGTTCTTCTTGTTTGTACACCTACTTCTTTCTGCCCCATAATCTGAGATTCTGGATGATTCTTCTGAACATATCTGGATGGAGTCTTTTCTTCTATTCTTGTTTGCTCCTCTGGTTCTTCTTGAGGTTCTTCTTGAGGTTCTTCTTCTTCATCATTCCGTCGTTGGGGGTAGCCTTCATCTTCTTCGATGTCTTCATGATGTACTTGCCTAGGAATGTATCCCTTTTCATCAACCACTACATCAATGCTGTCAACAATTCTGCCAAGTCTTTTATTGTAGCATTTGTATGCTTTGCTATGTGGAGAGTAACCAAGAAGAATGCCTTCATCTACTCTAGGTTCAAGTTTGCCAAGCTGCTCATCAGTATTCTTGATATAGAATTTTCTCCCAAAGATTTTGAAGTGCTTTACCGAAGGAGTCCTACCACTCCAGAGCTCATGAGGAGTTTGAGTGCTGTTCACCCGGACATTTGTTTTGTTGAGAATAACAACCACAGCATGTGTGGCTTCACCCCAGAAAGTTGCGGGAGTTCCTGACTCATCAAGCATAGCACGATCCATTTGTTGGACAGTTCTGTTCATTCTTTCCACAACTCCATTTTGCTGAGGAGTTCTAGCTGTAGAGAATTCTCTTCTTATCCCATGTTCTTCACAGAAATCAAAAAATTCATTTGAGGTAAATTCCCCACCTCTGTCGGATCTGAGGCACTTAATTTTGTGACCTGATTCATTTTCAACCAAGGCTTTGAAGGATTTGAATTTTTCGAATGCTTCATCTTTGTGCTTCATAAGTCCTAACCAGACAAACCTGGATAAATTGTCAATGAATAATATCAAGTATTCTTCTCCTCGAGGTGTTCTTTTCCTGAAAGGACCGCATGCATCTGTATGTACTAGCTCAAGAGGCACGCTAGCTGATCCTTCTTTCTCTGGAAAGTTAGTTCTGGTTTGTTTTCCAAACTGACATGAATTGCATATGGTGTTGTCAGGAATTTTGATATCTGGAAGATCGCGAACTGCCTGATATTTGCATGCTTTCCTTATTTTTGAAAAGCTTAGATGTCCCAACCTCCGATGCCATAACCAATGCTCATCATCCTTGCTCAGATAGCATTTTTGTTGTCCTTCTTCAAATATGTACAGATTATTTGGAGTTCTTTTGCCTTTGATCATTGTTTTACTTGTATCAAGATCACGAACAAGACATCCATTTGATCTTAATATAACCTCGGTTCTTTGATCACACATCTGGCTGACACTTAGAAGATTATGCTTCAATCCATCAACATACAGAACATTTCCAGCCTTGACCTTTTCTTTTAACTGAGCAATGCCTTTTCCTTTTATAGTTGCAGGAGTATCATTTCCAAAAGAGACATTCTTTCCTTTTTCTAGAGCAGAATATGACTCAAGTTTTTCTTTATCACCTGTCATATGCTTCGAACATCCACTGTCAATGTACCATAGATTTTCCTGTCCCTCTGCATAAAATGCTATCCCACATCTTTCTGTTTGTGGTTCCTTTATTCTCCATGTTTTGGTGCTTGAGGCTTGTTCCTTTTTCTGCTGAAACCTGCTCCTGCATTCAGAGTCTTCATGACCAAAGTTATTGCAAATAGAACATTCAACTTCATTTTCAAGAACCGAAAAGTTGTTATAGGTCCTTTTTGTAATCCCGGTCATACTTCTTTGTTTTTGAGCTTCCCTAGTCATGATTGTTTTATATGCAACACATTGAGCTGCTTTGTGACCAAAGTTATGGCAAGAAAAGCATTGTCCATTGAAGAAACTTCTGCGGTTATCGAATCTACCAGCCAATTGATTGTAATTTCTATTGTCATCTATTCTTGAACCAAATTGAGAAGATTTTACCTGTGGCTGGTTGTAGCTTTTGTTCACCCTTAAGATGGATTGCCCCTGATAGTTTCTGTTTGTAATTTGTTCGTGCTTTACCTGATGATCTTCATTGTGCTTTTGCTCATTTCTTCTTGCTGCATCAAGATAACTTTTTGAGGTGGATGCTTGAGAAGTTTCTCCATTATAGCCCAGACCTGTCTTGTTTAGTGGAGACCGCTGCACATTGATAATCTCATCCAAAGTTTCAGATCCTTTGACAAACTTGAGATTAATAGCTTTTGTTTTCTCAATCTCTTTTCTAAGACCAACAATTTCACCTTCTAATTTTTCAAGATGTTTTTCCTTTTCATCAATTTGAAATTGTAGAGTATCAATGATCATGTTCTTTTCTTCTATACATCTCTTGAGTCTAGTAATTTCATCATAAAGGTTATCCACATCTATAGCATCCATATAATCATCATCTTCAAATGCCATTAACAACTTATATTCATTACCTTGTTCATCTTCATCACTGTTTGATAGACCATCACTATCTTCATGAGTGTAGTAGCTTTTCTTATTTCCGTTCTGTTTCTTGTTCCATCTAGCAGGTTCCTTTCCTTTATCCTTATAAGGACATTTTGCAGCATAATGACCTACTCTTCCACAAGCAAAGCATTTAAAAGGTAACTTACCTCTGAACCTTCCAGAACCCCTTTGAAGATTTCTGACAAGATTTGATTCTTCTTCCTCTTCTTCTGGGACGTGGCTTGCTTCATAATAATCTCCTTTGCCTGATGCCTTGAAAGCAGCTTCTCTTCTGTCTGATGGACCTCCCTTTCTAATTTCATAAGCAGTTAGAATTCCATGTAGCTGAGACATAGTAAGAATTCGTAGATTTTCCTTTTCTTCTATTGCAGATACTTTAGATTCAAACTTGGGGGACAATGACCTTAGAACCTTTTCAACCACAATAGCCTCTTTTATTTCTTCACCCAAATTTTTCATACAATTAACAACCTCATCTACCTGAAGAAAATAGTTAGCAACACTTTCATCATTATACATTTTGAGAGTCTCATACTGAATTCTGAGAGTTTGAAGTTTAGCACGCTTTACCTGTTCATCTCCTTCATAGCTCGTGACAATTTTGTCCCATATCTCTTTTGCGGATTTATAGTGCATTACCCTCATGAATTCTGATTGAGATATACATCCTAATAGAGTACTGACTGCTTTCGCATTTGTTTCATACTTCTTTTTCTCGGCTGCATCTGTAGGAGTAGCTGAAGGAAAAGCGTAGCCTGTCTCTACGATGTCCCAAACTTCTGTACCAAGAGATTGAAGATAGGAAGTAACTCTTACTTTCCAATAATTGAAGTTTGTCCCATCAAAAACCGGTGGCTTGATTGATGCTTCTCTCTCGTAGTTGCTCATGATGAACGATCTACCTTCAAGCGATCAAGCTTCTCTGAAGGACCTGCTCCGATACCAATTGTTGGAAATAATACTTAGAGGGGGGGTGAATCAGTATTATCTAATTCTTTTAAATAAATCTTCCTTATTTGTTCTTTGAATTATTTTTGCATGTCAGTACCATAAAATAATGAGCATGAACAAAGAAAAACAGATAGTCACACCAAAGAACACAAGATGTAAGGTGGAAACCCAATGTGGGTGAAAACCACCTGCTACAATATGTCTCTATCTTCTTTCAAATTAGAAACTTCTTTTACAATGGTTTTGTACTGGTGCAGTCCTTTACCAGTACGCAGGCTGCAACTTGCAGAGAGCTACAACTCTCTCTCGTTTTCCAGTCTCTCCTAGAAGGGAGCTACAACCCCCTACTTCTTTTCTTACAAGGACCACTTTTCATAAATTTTCAAACTGGATCCATAAGCATCAAATGATCATCAAGTATAAGAGAATCACCCAGTCAACTGTAGTAACCAGATCAACAATAATAGAACCAAACCCAGAACACAACAATGATAAACAAAGATTTTAAGAGAAGTAAGCAGCTTCACCCATGTACTGCCTGCTTACAGTAAGCACCCTGTTCAACTGCTCGCCTGCTTACGTATGCACCCTGCTCAACTGTTTGCCTGCTTACGTACGCACCCTGCTCAACTGCTCGCCTGCTTACATACGCACTGTATCCATTGAACTGCCTGCGGACCTCCGCACCTGCAACCCTTCTGTGCCTGCGTACCGACGCACCTGAAATGCTTCGTTCCTACGTATGTACGCACTTTTCTTTCACTGTACCTACGTACCTTCGGGCATAGATGATTTCAAGACTTCAGAAATAACCCAGACAGTCAGATCTACAGATCTGAACATGCGCCGAAGAGATCTCAATCCATCAGTAGATTCGCCTTATTTAGATCTAGACATTACTCCCAAGAGATCATAATATTTCAGATCTAGCCCTCATAATATATTCAACACAAAACATACTCAAGCCAAATGATCTCCTTTGCTTTATATAGGAAAGCTCTTCCTTAAATCATGGATCAATACCACGGGCCGACACCATAATAACACAAAACCGTTGGCTAAATACCAAAGGCTAAACATAAGAAACCCCACGTGTGCTTTTCTCTGCCTTGAAATGTGTGCACTGGGGGTACGCACCTCCTGAACGGGATAACTGCGGGTATGTACGCACTTTATGTAACACCGACCTGCGTGTACACACCTTATGTAAGGTGTACCTGTGTACCCATTATTTTCTTCAATATTTGATAGCTGATCATCAATCTCTGCTACTGACTTGAAGTACTGTGATCTATCACCTGAATGGGTTGCCATCAAGGACAACACTTTAGCCATAATGCCAACACACAAGTGGGTTTCTGTGGGTCAAGGAGTGTATATGTTTTTCAGACAAGAAAAAAAGTGCGGCAGGCTCTCATATGGGTGCTCTGTCTGATGTTGAATATTACAGTGTATTTATATGCTCTGTTCATTAATTTTTATCTAACTGACAAAGATGCCTTGATCATTGACTTTTTAACAATGCACAGGTAGCACAGGTTTAAGGGGAGCATTAGCCTTCACTCACATTTTGCATTGTTGGCAATATGGTTATTGAGTCCAGCTATGGCTTCAGATATTTATATCTTGTGTTGCTAAAGTCATGTAAAAGTCTAGGGTGTGATATGTCTTCTCATACATTTGAATGAGTCCTATTGGACAAATGATGTAATTTGTATCCCCACTTTGCATGAGATGGATGATGTAATTATATTTCTGTCATGTATAAACAATTGGTATATCCCCACTTGGTTGGGTGGATGAGTCAAATTTCATATATCCCACTTGTTTGGGAGATGAATGTATGTATGAGACATTGGTGATAGGAAGGTCATACTCACATAGTTGAGTTATAGAGTCATGCTGTCTTTTTGGAGAATATTTTTGCAGACTCTGCTTATGGTCAGGGGGAGCATGGATGATTTCAGTACATCTCAGCATGTACAAAGGGGAGCTCAATCAGACAATTCAGCATGTACTCAGGGGGAGCATGAACATCATACGGGAGAGAATATCTTGGTCCACTCTTTGCCCTTGATGTCAAAGGGGGAGAGTGTCTTGGTGTTGTTGTTGCCATCAAGTCCAAAGGGGGAGATTGTTGGCATTACGATATAGGTGTTGTCCTTGATGGAAACTCACTCAAATGAAAGTTCACAGTGCAACAGGACAACAGTAAAGGATTACAGATCAAACTACAAAGAATGAAGAAAGAGAGGTATATGCTGGTTCACTTTGTCCATGGAGCGTATACACGCGGTTTTACAAAACAAAATTAGCGTATAACATATACACACACTTTCACAGGAGGAAAAGCACGTACATGTTGGAAAACCAAGTTTGTGGTCCAAGGTATTTGATCCAAGGTATTTTAGTCCAAGGTAATTGGTCCAAGGCATTTGGTCCAAGGTATTGACCCTAGGTATTGGGTCCAAGGTATTGATCCTAAGTGGTTTTGGTCCAAGGTATTGAGAAAGTCTTGAGAGTATATAAGGAGGAGAAGATCATTCGGCCAGGGTGTGCAAGCAATGAGATTCTAAGCAATATTTCTATCTAAAGTATATATATTATGTTGCAGGGTTATGTTTGGGACTGGATCTGAAATTTTCATGTGTACCTTGAGTTCAACATTGGATTAGGAATCATGAGACTTGAAATGACTTGTTCTTGAATGATATGATATTGGTTGAGACCAAATTTGATGTTTTTCTCCTATTCTACTTGTTATCTATCCTGATCTTGGTTTGTCTGAAGTCTGAAATTGCAACAAAGCTTTGAGTCAAAATTTGCAGATCTATACACAGGTTCATCTCGGCCAAACCGCATGTACACACAGGTTCAACTCTTTCAAGTAGTGTATACAAAAAGAAAAACTTATGTTCAGATCTGACTAATCTATCTGATAAAATTCTATTGTTTTACTGCTATCTATCAATGAAGTCCTCTTAGATCTGAACGTATAATAGTTGTATAAGCAAATTGAGTCTGATTTATTAATTGATTGAGAAGGATGGTCCTTGCTACTATCTATTTTGAACTATTTAATATGACAGTAAATCTTTAGAATGTCACTGATTGGTATAGTTTGTGGTTCAGAAGTTTATGATTCAGTATCTTTAGAGATATGCATAGGTTGGGTTAAAGGAAGTAGCGTATACACACAGGTTGGGTTCAACCAAGTAGCGTATACACTCTAATGAATGATTTTTGAGGTTATAGCTGGTTCTGGATGATGATGCAGGGTTCTGGGTTCACACAGTGTTCTGGTGTCAGTAATCTGATTGTTCAAATTAACTGAATATTGGTTGATGCAGTTTAAGTTTAAAATACTTTAATGGGTGCAGTGTGAAAATTTGATCAAATGTGGCCTTCAGCTTGTGGTGTTGTAATCCAGGAGTATCCAGTCTGAAATTTCATGAAACGTGGTCCCTGGTGGAAGAGTGGAGTTTTTTGTAGGCTGGCACCTACATATTAGTAAACATACTGGCTAGTACAAGAGCTAGGGGGTTGTAGATCCATTCCAGTAGAAGCTGGAAAACAAGAGAAGGTTGTAACCTTCTGCAGGTAGAAGCCAGCATACTAGTATGATTCTGCACCAGTACAAGATTGTAAACATATTTTCTTATTATTAAAAGAAGACAGAGAGGATAGCAACAGGTGGTTTTTACCCACATTGGGTTTCCACCTTGAATCTTGGTGTTCATGTGTGTTGCTTATGTGTGATGCTTTATTCCGCTTTTTACTACACTGTCTAATAAATCTCTAATATACTGGTTTAAGCACAACACATGATAAATTGTCTAAATCACAAGTTCTCTGCATATACGCTGGTTTCTTTAAGCATAGTCGCGTGTAAACGCTAGTTCACTTCACTGAAGTAGCATATATAAATATGTTTGTGAAATAAAAGTATTGATATGATAATACTGATTCACCCCCCTCTCAGTATTATTTCGAACAAACCTTCGCGAGGCCCAAGAGAAGAGCCAACCATTCAACTATGCTTAGATCTTATTGCTAATAGTTTTGGTGGCATGCAGGCTTTCAGAGGACAATCAGTTTCTTCCGTTGAATGAGACCCTCCCAGAGGCATCGAATTTCGCTTCGCTGTGGCAGACAAAAGATTTGGAATGAAGTACAAAATCGAAGGCTTTTTGGGTCTTCATGGAGAAGGACATATGCATGGATGTAATCCAAAGGCCAAGGTTATCTCACACCTTATTCGAATATCTGAGGGGTTTCACAGAATTTAAGGCAGACTTTCACAATGTGTGGATCCACGTAATGAAAGACCCTTAAGAGGTATGGCACAAGCTGCCTTACTTGGTGGCCGACACAGATATACAAGAGGTTATGGGGGGGTGGCCAACAGAGTGGCACGAGCCTAGCCAGTTGGATGTCGGGACAAGCAAATAAGGAGAAATATCCTCCGCACAAACCTCTGTTGCGAAAAAGAAGAAAGAAAATGATGAGGGATTCATGCGGGAGAAGGTTTCCCAGTAGAAGAAAAAAAACGTTGTTGCTAAGGCAGCTACAGAGGAAGCGCGGGCTACGACAGAATGCGCTACTAAAGAGCACGCTGAGAAGGAAAAACAAGATACCAAAGCAAGAAATAAATCATCTTCATAGCGCACTAATGAGTAGGAAATATCTACACATGGCAGCAATGGGGGAGAGGAAGTGTCCACCCCCTTTAAATTCTAGAAGCGCACCAAGGAACCAATGACAAGTCCATGAAAGAAGCAAAAATTAGATAAGAAATTGCAAGTGGACCCTCTTGTGCTCACAGAGGGTGATTTAGATGAAATCAGTGACAAAGTTAGAGATACCACATCAGAGCTATGGTCACACTTTGAACAACAGTATATGAAGACACTAGGAAGCGTCCAGAAGGATCTACTCGAGCTGTAGATCTAGGCCAGTAGGATCCAGGTGAGCGTTGGGCAGGTGAACGTGGTGCAAACGAGCATGAGTGTTCCAAAAGTGGAACAGACCATGCACTTAAGGGTCATTCCTTTACTAGAAGGATCCTTATGAGAAGATAACTAGGATGACCGCACCATGCTAAAAATGATCAAGGATGTTGGAATCAATGTGGCCGCGCTGCCACTCCCGACCCTCCACACATTGCATCAGGAGGTCTCACATGTGTTGCAAATTCGGGAGCAGTGCACCCTTGCGGTCCTCAGTGAATGAAAATTCAACAATGCACAGATGTACGAGGAGAAGACACAGGCACTAAAAGAGAAAGAGGAAATGAAAGTACGGAGCACAAACCTAGAATTAGTTATTGAACAAGCCTGTAAGACAATTCCAGAATTGCGTATCCCAGATGACGCACAGGCTAAGACAAAAGTCAGGAAGTTAGTTGCTGTAGTGTGCGATGCCAAATATGAGGTTTGGTGCATCAATTTTGAATTCTAGATGCAAATATCCGAACTCAAGCTCAAGCTTCAACCAACCACACCACCAGAAGTTCGGGAAAAAAGAAGCACATTTATAAAAGATTCCATGGGTCAACTAGATGTTGCAATTCAGGGTTGCGACCAACTATTAATTCAAGTAATGGGACTGTGGGATACATTACAGAAGGAACCTACACTGCAACAGTTGAACACAGAGATCAAGGAAGCACATCCACAATATGATGAGATCAGTACGATGGAGCAAACATTGGTGTTAGTTGAGCACTTTGTGGACTTGCAGGAAGGGAAGGCGATTTTGATACACATGCAGGATTTGGAGAATAAAAATTCCTTGCTAAGAGACCGACTTCAACCTTGGACAGAGGAAGCCAACCAACTTTCAAAAAACATTCATGAGAAGCTGAAGGCCATGCAATAGACCCAGAGGACTATGCAACTTGTAGTGGAGGGGCCAACCATAGAGAAATTGGTCCAGGAGGTATAACAAGCAACATAATAGAGTACCATGGAGCTTCAAGCATTGACCAAGGCAGCCAGAGAACTCTGCTAGAAAGTGGAACAACTAGCTGAGTGACTTGAGGGTGATTCATGATCTTTGTGTTGGGGGACTATTGGGATGGGGTCCCTAGGAGTCAAATTGAGCTAAACTAGTCAATTTTGTAAAGAATTTTGTAAAGAATGTAAAGTCTCCATGAAATGTGGATGCGGAGTGCGCAAATAGATAAGAGTCAAAGGGGTCTTGGCGCCTTGTTTTGGTTAGTTTATGGATTCTCCCATGGTCCACAGACCATGGTATTGTATGAAGGAAAGCTCTAAATAGTTGATTCATAGCAAGTCTTAGATAACTTTGGATAGAAAAAATATAGAGAGATGAATGAATGATGATGTTGTAAGGGTTTGATAGATAGGAAGGTCTGGTCTTCTCAATAGAAAAGGAAAGGCTCCGCAGCTGAGTGCACGGAGGCCTAGAAGAGTCCACAGCTAAGTGTGTGGACACCTAAAACTGAGTGCGTAGGGTAGTTGAAGTCTTTACTGAACTAATTCTGATTAATAAAGACTGATTTTGGGTTGGAATTACTTGCATCTGTGATTTATCTGTTTAACTGTTTATCTATTTATCTTGCTCTAAATACTATTTTCTTGAATTAATGTATCTTACCTACATGAATTGTGTTAATTGAATATGTTTATGCTTAAAAATATCATTAAATGATGTATGCGAAGTTCTAGATATGAATTGAGTTAGTTTCAGGTAAAGAAGATAGGTCTGCACAACGATAGATCTAGATCCCAGAAACCCTAGAAGACATGTTTATGCATGCGAAAGTAGCAGTTCTAAGCTCTTAGGGTCTGAATAAGACAATTGATTGGTTTCGCAAAGGATTGAAAGTACTTAGGGCTGAGTTCAGGGTTTCAGATTTGTCGAAAGGTTAGATCTGTGTGGAGTAGATCTAGGGCACTGAAAGACATCACACTAGTCTCTAGCTGCATAAACTTGGTTCTTGCATCCCCCAATACTACTTCGGGTGAGACTGCAACCTGCTCTACGCAGGTTGTTTCCGAAAGGGCCAGCAGTGTAGGATTTTTTTGGTTGGCGTAGCTAAATCTGAACCTGGGTTAGGACCCCTTAAGCCAACATAAAACCCTTCAAATCCTTTCTATTTCCACAAAAAATGATAGATCAACTTTGGTTTTAACAATATGATTTCGAAGACTTAACAACCAACTAGAATCATTCACCATGTTAGTGTCAGTATTTCTAGCCTTCCTCCAGTGATCAAATATGCTCTTACAAAGTCGTTTCAGAGTGTCAAGGTCAAATTTTGTCATTTCAGTGAGCCTTCAAACAAAATTTGGTGACTAGGCATTAGGTCTAGGGTTTGCTTTCACTCCTTTCAAAGTTTCCCAAATGTCAGTCTATGCCACTATTCAGCTGATTCTATCATCATTCAGAGGGTTGTTATCATCATGTCAAGTTCCATTGGGTCATTTTACAGCTTATTCATGCTTCAGTTGTGCCTTGGTAAGGTCCATTTCCCTCTCCTAGGGTTTTGGAGGTAATTTTGCTTGGATGGTCAAATCATTAGCAAAACTTGTATCCATATGTTCATACACCTTCCCCTATCCTTCATGTACCTTATTAAACACTTCCCATCACTGACATTCCCCAAATTCCTCAATTTTCCACAAACCCTAGTTTCTTGCTACAACTTGGCAATTTTCTATGCTAGGCCTGTGTTTTGCCCTTTTGGACCCCTTCCCCTCACTCGATCTCTAAGATTCCACTTTCCTCTGCTTCCTAACATACCTCCCTACTTCCAAAAATTTCTCCAAGAATTTAGAATCCCCTTATCCCCTTCATTTCGCTTCATTTCGACAAAATCCCTTGTTTCACACATCGAGATAGGTTTCACTCAAATGATGTTTTAGAGCAATAAAATATGAATTTGGAAAAACTGAGAGATTTTTTTGTCCACAACCATCCAATAAAGAAAAACCTCCTTCACTTTTTACACAGGTGTCATGGTTTTAGATAAATGTCAAAAATACAATCGCCTCGGGAGAATTGATGCACCTCTGAAGGGACCTTGCCAAAATCAATTTTTCTCCTAGCTTGGTTGGCAAAATAACTTTCTTGATGAGTCAAAGGATAACTAGACAAAAATATCTTTCCAATGAGCTATCATGAGCTCAATTTGGAATTGAGGAAGGCATTCACAAGTTGAATGCAACAACACTCTGCCTTGAGGCAGCCTAATTTGGCACACTTTGAGCAGTCTTGGGAGATTTGATTTTTGACTAGGCAAATGAACTCAAAATTGAAAAATTCTAGTTGTAGTTGAAGGTAGACTCAGAGACCTTTCCAACAAGCTATCCTACGCCTAATTTTGACACCAAGAAGGCCTCCATACGCCTCCTGTAAAATGTGATACGCGTTGGGTCTGTGCGCTACGCATTGAGGTGGGCGCTATGCATTGGGCCTCACTGGCCAGTGTTAAAATACAAAGGCGCTACGCATTGACGTGTGCGCTACGCATTGGGTTCAGGCGCTACGCACTCAGTCATAGGACCAAATTTTTTTTTTTCATGCGACCGGATCTTATCAAATCGCCTCCAAATCTTGCAAACAATATACATATTGCAGACATTGTGTTTTCTAAGCCATGTCAGACACAGTTTCAGTTTATGAGCAGGAGGTAGAGGCTAATCGAGATTTTTGGCTTGAGAAATTCAATCGACACCTGAAGGAGTTGTTGGCAAAGGTCAATAGAGACAAAGACATGCTTCGTCACATGAAAAATCATTATTGGGCTCGCATGCATGTTGGAAAAACAAAAATGAAGATTTTGAAAAGGAGGTTGAGCAAAGCACTAAAACGGCGAAAGAGGCTAGATCCGCTTCGAGTTTTGGCCGAGGCTTCTCTGGCTGAGCATGACACATGATAGAGGGTCTTTTCTCCAAATTTGAGCAAATTCGGAGAAAATTTTGTCATTTTGAAAATTTGGTCTCAAAAAACAGTTTTTTCCGCTCAATGGGTAGCGCGCCAGCGCGCTCGCTTTTGATTGGGGCACTTTCTGGAGAAAAACCTTATATTTTTGGGTTTTTCATGATGAAATATACATGCTCAGTTATTGCCAAGGCATTTCATCAAATTCTGGATGATCAAAAGGCCTAAAAACACCATGAAAACCACCTTGCTGCCACCTTTTGCAGCAGCAGGAAGTACTTCTAGGCGAATGCAGTTTTGGAGGGGAAAATGAGCTCCAAATTGTAAAATTCCACTTGGGTTGGAAATTAGACATCCATGGATTTCCAACGAGCTATCATGAGCTCAATTTGGATGTCGGGAAGTGCCCCAAAAACAGGCTGAAAGGTGCGCTACGCATAGAGATCAGGGCGCTATGCATAGAGGTTTTTGGTCAATTTTTCACCTTCCAACTTAGAATTTTGGCCAGTCATGACCAGTTTCACCTCTTGATGTGATTTTTGACCCAGATTGATGTAATTTGATGTGCATGATGTAAATTTGGTACTTATTTACCTATTCTAGATGATTCATCCACAAAATAGCAAAAATTTAATGTAATGAATCAATTTCCTAGCATATAGGGGTTAGTTGTTTGACTACCTAGATTTCAGTTCCTTGTTTAGAATTGGTTGAAACCGCTCCTAGAAGGAGGAGCTCGACCCCTAGAGGTTAGGGAATGGGTTTCCTTGGTCTATTTGATGTAATTTCTCAGTCAGTAGCAAAGGTTGGACTCTTATGAAGATTTTGGACACTATTGTACATATTTTTTCATATTTTGGCTAAGGAAATATCAGAGATTTTGCAGCACTTGTTGGGATCCTTGTGGCTTTGGGTGTTGATGGTGTGTTTCTTTCTGTAATTGTAAGTTGTTAATGTGTACCATTTTCCTTCTTTCATCTTCTGCAATTAAACAAATGAAATGTTAAGGTAGAATCCATAGATTGTTATGCTCTGCCTTTAAGTTTGTTTGATTTTCCATGTTTTCGTCAGTTTGAAGAGGATCCATATTCTCTTTTTCCCTCTTCAACTTCTTGTCATTCTGATCCATCCATACACCTGATCAAAAGGCATCAAGACTATTGCCTACCTCACCCCTACTCGATCTCTGCAAAAATCTAACCTCAATCCCCGCACCCAAAATTGGTTTTCCCATTTCTCCAACAAAAAACTCAAAAATCTAAAACAAACCTTCTTATCTCTTTACTAGCCTAAAATCAGTATTAAATTTGAGTCATCTCAACCCCTTTGAAGACCTTTTGCTGAGATAGACCCGGAGAGAGCCCTCTCCTATCCTCGTAGGGCTAGCTACGAGGCTGAGCGTGGTTTGATGTGGCCTCGAGTTTTGCCTTCCTCAGCCTGAGGCAGATTCGAACGCTAACATAGTGGCGACCATACTGGGGAAGAAAATGGTTTGCTTGTTGATGTCATCTGTTTTATAGCTACAGACAGAGCCTGAAGTTATGCCAGGTAGCGTTCGAAACGCTTTTTCTTTGCATTAGCGGAAGTAGATAAACACTGCTTCAGTCAATCTTCGGTCTAGCTTGTAAAAGTGACATTTAACTTGTTAATTACCCCAGTACATGTATCAAGTTCAGATCGGATTGTTGATGGTGGACAACGATCAGACATTGGCAAGGCTGAAATCATTCACCTAGCGACTTCATTCACTGAAAAATCCAGAGATCAATGCTTCATGGTGACTCCATTGCATGAAGATTAGTTGCTTTGAGCTTTTCAAGATGGTTAGGGTTGCAAGAAGATACGCTCCCATGAGCCCTCTCATGGGAGAGATAGACCCAGAGAGAGCCCTCTCCTGTCCTCGTAGGGCTAGCTACGAGGTTGAGTGTGGTTTGATGTGGCCTCGAGTTTTGCCTTCCTCAGCCTGAGGCAGACTCGAACGCTAACATATTGGCGACCATACTGGGGAAGATGGTTTGCTATTGATGTGACATTCAACTTGTAGATTGTCTTGCTCCAGTACATGAAATCAAGTTGCAGATCTGATGCTGATGGTGGACAGCAGTTGGACACATATGAAGGCTTAAATATTCACCTGGCGACTCCAAACTCGATCCAGACATTCTAGTGCTCGCTGATACACTCATGCAATGGTAGGGTATGTGGCAAACCCTGCACTGTGTGAAGCTGTAAAAGAAGTAAGAAATCGGTTAGCAGATTTTGAAATTAATGAAGAATTTTTCAGTGCCTTGCTTCAATGTTTGAAATCTCCGAAGCTACCTCTTGAAGCTAAAACTAGTTTCTGTGAGCTAGTTGTTGAAAAACTTGAGAAGGACATTCAGTATTTGAATGAGCAGATCCAGTCATATGATTTCCGAGACCCTAAAAAGTTCTTGGAAACTCTTCCTCCTTTGAAACAAGAAACAATAGAGTTGCCTACAGATGTTTGCATTGGCAGTGTGCAGCTGGAGGCATGTATTGTAGAGTTGGGGAAGCAAACAGAGTTTGGCTTTCGCGATCCTATTACGATGTATATGGAAATGTTTTTTAGTTTGACTGACAAATCAAACTGTCTTTTACGTGACCAGGCTCATTACGTGCATGAAGGGCTGCCAGTAGTTACATCTGTGTCCTAGCGGAAGCATTCTCAAGCGGCATCATTCTCAGGTTTACTTGAATGGTTGATCTGGCATTTCAGTATTACCTGATCTACTATTTTTACAGCAAAATAGGGTAGATTTTGTAAATAAAAATAAGCAGCCATAAGGTAGCATTTTGTTCTGAGTTTCATTACAGTTTTAGTGTGAAGTTTGCCGATTCAGTTTTTTTTAAGGATTTTAGTCAAGTTTTAGTCCATAAATGAGTTGGAAGTCTCGTGTTGTCTGTTGAAATAATGACTCCATCGCCCAATGGACGGAGGCACTGTCTGCTCTCGCAAAGATCTGCAGATTCTTGACACCTCCAAGAAGCGGCAGCTGCCATCCCCATTGGAGCCAATGTTAGACTCCGTCTTGCCAGTCTGCTATGGAGTGCAACAAAATGTGCTTTAGAAGCTGTCTTGAAGATGATACAGAAAGGGACTCTGGTCAAGTAGGGAAGGTTAAAAAATATTTGAATAGTGAATTCAAGTTAAAGAATACTATCACTGCTGCCGTGCATGACCCAACTATACCTCAATGGGTACACATGGTTTGTGGGTTGTGGATGCCTGGGACGAGGTGCTTAAATGTTAGTACCATGGGTATATTTGATGTCTCTAGAGCTGTTCTTCCTAGAAGGAAACTGGTTTTCTCTATATGCAACCGGCCTGGTGGTTTGTGTATCCAGTGTAGAGTTGTGAAATGCTCTGTCTCTTTTCATCCCTGGTGTGCACATCAAAAGGGCTTGTTGCAAAGTGAGATTGAGGGTGATGATGGTGACAGAGTAGGATTTTATGGTCGATGTATGCATCACGGGAAATATGAAAACAAATATTCTGAGATAGTTCAATCTGGCAATACCTTGCCTGCGAACCTTCGGTTGGAAACTGAGAAAGGAACTTGTGCTCGCACAGAGGGTTACAAGGGTCGTAAAAGCTGGGAAGAATACAGAGCTGAACTTCGAAGGAAATCCAAGACAAACAGCATGAAGGTTGTATCACAGGAACAAATAAATGTATGGCTTCACATTAATGAGCGTAAATCATGCACAAGGGGTCTTATCAAGCCTCTAAATGTAGACAACAAGACTGATTACATAAGGGAGTACCTTCGCTTCAAACAAGAGCAAGGCTGGAAATATTTGATGGTATACAAATCAGGCATCCATGCACTTGGGTTATATACTGCCGAGTTCATTTCAAAGGGTGAAATGGTGGTAGAGTATGTTGGTGAGATAGTGGGACTCCGTGTGGCAGAAAAACGGGAAGCTAATTATCACTCACGAGGTAAAATGCAATATGAGGGTGCATGCTACTTCTTTAGAATAGACAAGGAGAGCATTATTGATGCTACTCGAAAAGGTGGCATTTCTCGCTTTGTAAATCATTCATGCTCACCTATTTGTGTAGCGAAGGTGATCTCTGTGAAAACTCAAAAAAAGGTAGTTTTCTTTGTGATAAGAGATATAGATGCTGGTGAGGAGATTACGTATGATTATCATTTCAACCATGAGGACGATGAGAAGAAAATCCCTTGTTTCTGTAACTCAAGAACTTGTAGACGATACTTGAATTAGCTGACAGCTTTCTGATGGAGTACACCTGCATTTTATCTTTGCAATTGAAAGTATAGCCAAGTCCTTTGTCTATATTTGCTATGAAATTCAGATGCCTGCCTGATGCATTCCTGTCTGTGGATGTATGGATGATGCATCTCATTTTTTTATTTGGCTTGACTGCTATATTTACAGAGGAAAGTGGGCTACGAATCGATATGTTGCTTCTGTTTGTTATGGCCACACAGTATCGTGAAACACCAATATGTTGAAGTTCTATGATATCCGTGGACACGCTTTGAAGGTGCGTGCTACCCACTTGAGGTGCGCGCTACCCACTTGAGGGGCGCTACCCACTTGAGCGCCATGGCTTGTGTTAATTTGAACGTGCGCTACCCACATAACAACAGAGCCTAGAAATTTTTGTTTTGCACCCAGTTTCATATCAGATCGACTCCAACAAATTGCAAACAGGATTTTATCATTGCTTAGCGGATTTTTATCATGGTTGTGATGTTATTGATATTGGGAAACAAGCATTGCTTGAGGAAGTTGTAGATATGTTTTCTATTGTGGCACTAAAAAAAGACATGGAAGTTGTGTTCGATTTGTGTGACGAATCTGTTCAGAAGGTCTTGCGATTGCTGCCCTTGGTGCAGCTGCCAGGACTTGTAGCGCTCCTCTTTTAATGGCAGCATAAGAGATACTCATTCGATCCCTGCAGAATAAGAGGCTGCCAAGTCCGGAATCATATCTTGCAAAGATACATGCTTTTGCAGCATTAGGCTTGTTCTAAAGGCGATTTTTTCAAATTGGATATGGTTTATTTCCAACTGGAGAATTTGAGTCAAGCAAATCCGCCATACAAGTTAGTAGCAGCATTGGACTACGTAATATTGGGTTGTTCAAACATTTGGGACCTTGATCAAGCCTTTCAGACATTTGAAGCATCAAATGTTTTTGCTCACATGACAAGCTTGGGTGTCAAACCAAATGAGAAGTCATATTCTTTATTGGTTGATGCCCATCTCATTAATCGGGACACAAAATTTGCTTTGGGCGTGGTTAAGGACATGATGCTTGCAGGTTATTCACCATCAAAAGAGACTCTTAAAAAACTCAGAAAGCGGTGTGTTCGTGAATTTGATGTCGATGGGAAAACTACAGTCTTTTCAGGGCATGTCGAGGTCCAAGGAGTGCCATGTCATAATTGGCAGCGCTATTCAAACGGAGCCAAAATACCATATTTCTTGGATAGTATAACGGTGAACGGCAGCAAAGTAAAAAGTCAAAGTTTAAATTGGAATGTAGATATTCATCACAACAAAGAACAAGATTCGATTGCCTATGTTTATCTTCAGTAATGGGATTGACACCTGTAAATGCCACCTCTTCATCAGTTATCAACAGATTCGAGTAGAAAATGGAGCGCTATGCTATCTTCAAAAACGCTGATTGGCTCTTTTTTTTAGTTTTATTTGTTAATAATGATAAAAAAAGATCCCTTGTTTGGATCGAGCTGTTTTTTCAAACATGAGAATGAGAGTTTATTTATTGTATTGTATATGATTTGAAGGGAGAGTTCTAAGAGCTGGTGGAGGAGAAATACAGAGTTTTTATTGTACAGTTAATGACAGAGAAATAATTAAATGGTGCAGCCCTGATCTGTAAGATTCTTGTGGTGTGAAAATTTAGAATTTGTCTTTTCTTCTATTTTCATATGTTTCCTTGTTATGTTCACAGTCCATTCATAATCGTTCAAGCTGAATTCTTTTGCAGTAAGATAGGCAGAATCCAATTTATTTGCTCTGCCTTGAAGCAACGTCAGTATTTGTGTAATTTTCTTCTGTTGGAAAGGACTCATTGTTTAATGCCCTTTTCTGCTTTCTTAAACAGTCTTTACAATGCCATTTAATTTCAATTTAATTGTTAAACTTCACTCCTACCTCGCCTTATGGATTAACCTGTGCCTTTGATTAAATCTCTGCTCTTGCTATCTTTGCCCCATGCAGCCCAGAAAACCCAATCATTTATCAAAAAGCCCCTTTCTATCAATTTACTGGCCTAAAATCAGTATTCCTTATCGGTCATCTCAGCCCCTTTGAAAACTTGTCTGCCGAGATAGACCTAGAGAGGGCCCTCTCCTGTCCTCGTAGGGCTAGCTACGAGGCTGAGCGTGGTTTGATGTGGCCTTGAGTTTTGCCTTCCTCAGCCTGAGGCGGATTTGAGCACTAACATATTGGTGACCATATCGGGGAAGAAAATGGTTTGCTTGTTGATGTCATCTGTTTTATAGCTACAGACGGAGCCTGAAGTTATGCCAGGTAGCCTTCGAAATGCTTTTGCTTTGCATTAGCGGAAGTAGATAAACGCTGCTTCAGTCAATCTCTGGTCTAGCTTGTAAACGTGACATTTAACTTGTTAATTACCCCAGTACATGTATCAAGTTCAGATCTGATTGTTGATGGTGGACAATGATCAGACACTGGCAAGGCTGAAATCATTCACCTGGCGACTTCATTCACTGAAAAATCCAGAGATCAATGCTTCATGGTGACTCCATTGCAGGAAGATTAGTTGCTTTGAGCTTTTCAAGATGGATAGGGTTGCAAGAAGATACGCTCCCATGAGCCGGGATCACATTCCAGGCTTTCCAAATAAAATGCCCAAGGTAGATTGGTCAAAGAATTTGCCTATGTTCAGAAATGTGGAAGGTAATGATGCTGCTCTTCATCTGGTGAAATTTCACATTCATGTGCATCGATTAAAGATCAATTTTCCTGAGGACTGTTTGATGAAAATGTTTATGGCTACTCTGGAAGATGAAGCCCGATCTTGGTATGAAAGTTTACCATCTGCTTCTATTTACTGTTTAAAGGATTTTCATATCATGTTCTTTGAAAAGTATAAAGAATCTTATCCATCCTTGATATTAGTTCAGAACTGTTGTAGCCATGTTCATAGTTTTATTGAAAATCTTGAGAATTTTTATGGGGATAATGAATTGATGGACGGAGAAATCATGGAGGCTCTGTACGAGAATCCATTTCAGCAACATGAAGAGAACCTAGAGGATTCCCATAGAGACGATCATGAAAATTTGCAGCAGGACCAAGATCTTAGTACGATGGAAAATGAAAAAATTTCGCATCTTGACAGTCAATAAGAATTGCATGAAATGGATCAGCAATATGAGGAAAATCTGTATACTCCTTCACTTGAAATCAATGAAGACAATCACTGTTTGAACAAAAGAAAACAAAAGGTATTATCTCCTCTATCTGAAGATGAGATATATCTACTTTTGAGAGGTCTTGTTCCAGCTCAAGTTAACGCAGATCTGCAGTGTGCACATGGTCAAGAAGGTGATGGTGGTCCTTCTTCCTCTTCTGAAAAGGATGACAGTCCTGTAAGCAGCTTTATAGATCAGCAGGTTGAAATTTGTTATATGGCTGAAATTGATGAAAGAGAAGAGCTTGTTTTAGATCTGCCCACAGAAGACGACAGCATGCAGATTGCAGAATGTGATAATGTTAGGACAGCTACTTCAGTTCTAGATTCAGATTATGATGACCAAGCATACCTTGTGTTGAACCCTAAAAAGGAGAGTTTTGTTGTTGAGATCATAGACAGAGTTTTTGATCCAAATGTTCTCATGCCATCAGAATAGAGCCTGCATGAGGAGGTAATTCAGTCAGTTCATGAAAAGAAAGATGAGATCTTCACTCAAGTAAGTGAAACAGTTCCTTTGGATGAATTTATGGTAGATGATAGAAATGTCATTTTTGCACTTCAAGAATCAGCTGCAGTTTCTTTCCTTATGATTGAAGAATGTAATAAGGAACTTGATAATCTGGTTGTGATATCATATGAAGATGACCTACCATATTGTCAGACTACAGAAGATCAGAGCATACAGAATTACCTTTCAGATTCTTCATATGTTTCATGTGTTGAAATGTTTTTACAAGAGGAGATCTGCTCATCTACCTGTTCAGAGTTTTTTGAAGCCCAGGAGCATACTTTTACTGAAGTACATGATAAAGACAGATCAGAATTAGAAGAGGAAGAAACCTTGTTTCTTCAACAGGAGCTAAATCTTCATGTTTTTCAGGATCCAATGGCAGATTTGTTACAATCAACAATGAAAGTGATTATTGTAGTGTTCAGTGATGAAGGAGATCATGGTCAGCTATGTTTTTGGATGCCCAGTTATCAGTTTGTATTGTTGACCAGCAGATCTGATCAGGGAAATCAGTTAAGAAGCCATATGCTTGATTGGTTACATTGGAAAGCCAATTATACATGATTGTACATATTTCGTTAGTATGTAGGTGGTTGTCATCATGATTCCAAATCTTGATGGATTGCTGTCATTTTTCCAAAAGCTTTGTAAAGTCTTGTTTTAAGTTAGTCATGAGTCATTTGTGTTTGGTCTGTTGAGTCAGTTTTTTCAAGTTATTTCAGTTTTCCATCGAGTCGGTTTGAGTCAAGTTTCAGTTAAGTTTCAGTTGGTTTTCAGTCATGCATTTCAGCTTGAGTTTTTGACTCCATTGCCCAATGGATGAAGGCACTGTCTAGCTCTTCCAGAGATCTGTTGTTCTTGGCACCTCCAAGGAGCTACCATCCCCATTGGAGCCAATGTTAGTGTCAGTATTTCCAGCCTTCCTCCAGTGATCAAATATGCTCTTACAAAGTGGTCTCAGAGTGTCAAGGTCAAATTTTGTCATTTCAGTGAGCCCTCAAACAAAATTTGGTCACTAGGCATTAGGTCTAGGGTTTGCTTTCACTCCTTTCAAAGTTGCCCAAATGTCAGTCTATGCCACTATTCAGTTGAGTCTATCATTATTCAGAGGGTTTTCATCATCATGTCAAGTTCCATTGGGTCATTTTACAGCTT
Organism: Pinus tabuliformis; assembly: GCA_031772625.1. Classification (NCBI taxonomy): domain Eukaryota; kingdom Viridiplantae; phylum Streptophyta; class Pinopsida; order Pinales; family Pinaceae; genus Pinus; species Pinus tabuliformis. The sequence goes on from CM062816.1 coordinate 280,068,839, forward strand.
ATTCATGCTTCAGTTGTGCCTTGGTAAGGTCCATTTCGCTCTCTTAGGGCTTTGGAGGTAATTTCTCTTGGATGGTCAAATCATTAGCAAAACTTGTATCCAGATGTTCATACACCTTCCCCTATCCTTCATGTACCTTATTAAACACTTCCCATCACTGAGATTCCCCAAATTCCTCATTTTTCTGCAAACCCTAGTTTCTTGCTACAACTTGGCAATTTTCTATGCTAGGCCTGTGTTTTTTCCTTTTTGACCCCTTCCCCTCACTCGATCTCTGAGATTCTACTTTCCCCTGCTTCCTAACATCCCTCCCTACTTCCAAAAATTTCTCCAAGAATTTAGAAGCCCCTTATCCCCTTCATTTCACTTCATTTCGACAAAATCCCTTGTTTCACACAACGAGATAAGTTTCACTCAAATGCTATTTCAGAGAAATAAAAGATGAATTTGGAAAAACTGAGAGAGATTTTTGTCTACAACTACCCTCGGAAGAAAAACCTCCTTCACTTTTTACACAGGTGTCATGGTTTTAGATAAATGTCAAAAATACAATCGCCTCGGGAGAATTGATGCACCTCTAAAGTGACCTTGGGAAAATCCATTTTTCTCCTAGATTGGTTGGCCAAATAACTTTCTTGATGAGTCAAAGGATAACTAGACAAAAATATCTTTCCAATGAGCTATCATGCGCTCAATTTGGAATTGAGGAAGGCATTCAAAAGTTGACTGCAACAGCACTCTGCCTTGAGGCAGCCTCATTTAGCACATTTTTACTGTTCTTGGGAGATTTGATTTTTGACAAGGAAAGTGAACTCCAAATTAAACAATTCTAGTTGTAGTGGAAAAAAGACTTAGAGACCTTTCTAACAAGCTATCCTACGCCTGATTTTGACACCGGGAAGGCCTTCAAACGCCTCCTGCAAAATGCGCTACGCGTTGGGTCTATGCGCTATGCACTGAGGTGGGCGCTACGCATTGGGCCTCACTGGCCAGTGTTAAAATACAAATGCACTACGCATTGAGGTGTGCACTACACATTGGGTTCGGGCGCTACACACTCAGTCATAGCACCAAAAAAAATTTATTCATGCGACCGGATCTTAGCAAATCGCCTCCAAATCTTGCAAACAATATACATATTGCAGACATTGTGTTTTCTAAGCCATGTCAGACACAGTTTCAGTTTATGAGCAGGAGGTAGAGGCTAATCGAGAGTTTTGGCTTGAGAAATTCAATCAACACCTGAAGGAGTTGTTGGCGAAGGTCAATAGAGATAAATACATGCTTCGTCACATGAAAAATCATTATTGGGCTCGTATGCATGTTGGCAAAACAAAAATGAAGATTTTGAAAAGGAGGTTGAGCAAAGCACTAAAACGGTGAAAGAGGCTAGCTGCTTTGAGTTTTGGCCGAGGCTTCTCTGGCTGAGCATGACACATGATAGAGGGTCTTCGCTTCGAATTTGAGCAAATTCGGAGAAAATTTTATCATTTTGAAATTTTGGTCTCAAAAAACAGTTTTTCCGCTCAATGGGTAGCGCGCCAGTGCGCTAGCTTTTGATTGGGGCACTTGCTGGAGAAAAACCTTATATTTTTGGGTTTTTCATGATGAAATATACATGCTCAGTTATTGCCAAGGCATTTGATCAAATTCTGGATGATCAAAAGGCCTAAAAACACCATGAAAACCACCTTGCTGCCACCTTTTGCAACAACAGGAAGTACTTCTGGGAGAATGCCGTTTTGGAGGGGTAAATGAGCTCCAAATTGGAAAATTCCACTTGGGTTGGAAAGTATACATCCAGGGCATTCCAACGAGCTATCATGAGTTCAATTTGGATATCAGGAAGTGCCCCAAAAACAGGCTGTAATGTGCGCTACGCATAGAGATCAGTGCGCTACGCATAGAGGTTTTTGGTCAATTTTTCACCTTCTAGCTCAGAATTTCGGCCAGTCATGACCAGTTTCACCTCTTGATGTGATTTTTGACCTAGATTGATGTAATTTGATTTTCATGATGTAAATTTGGTACTTATTTACCTATTCTAGATGATTCATCCACAAAATAGCAAAAATTTAATGTAATGAATCAGTTTCCTAGCATATAGGGGTTAGTTGTTTGACTACCTAGATTTCAGTTCCTTGTTTAGAATTGGTTGAAACTGCTCCTAGAAAGAGGAGCTCGACCCCTAGAGGTTAGGGAATGGGTTGGCTTGGTCTATATGATGTAATTTCTCAGTCACTAGCAAAGTTTGGACTCTTGGGAAGATTTTGGACACTATTGTACATATTTTTTCATATTTTGGCTAAGGAAAGATCAGAGATTTTGCAGCACCTGTTGGGATCCTTGTGGCTTTGGGTGTTGATGGTTTGTTTCTTTCTGTAATTGTAAGTTGTTAATGTGTATCATTTTCCTTCTTTCATCTTCTGCAATTAAACAAATGAAATGTTAAGGTAGAATCCATATATTGTTATGCTCTGCCTTTAAGTTTGTTTGATTTTCCATGTTTTCGTCAGTTTGAAGAGGATAAATATTCTCTTTTGCCCTCTTCAACTCCTTGTCATTCTGATCCGTCCATACACCTGATCAAAATGCATCAAGACTATTGCCTACCTCGCCCCAACTCAATCTCTGCAAAAATCTGACCTCAATCCCCGCACCCAAAATTGGTTTTCCCATTTCTCCAACAAAAAGCTCAAAAATCTAAAACAAACCTTCTTATCTCTTTACTAGCCTAAAATCAGTATTAAATTTGAGTCATCTCAGCCCCTTTGAAGACCTTTTTCCGAGATAGACCCGGAGAGAGCCCTCTCCTGTCCTCGTAGGGCTAGCTACGAGGCTGAGCATGGTTTGATGTGGCCTCGACTTTTTCCGTCCTCAGCCTGAGGCAGATTCGAATGCTAACACACCATACTACCTTCCAATGTTAAATTTTCCATGATGTGATACCTCTTTAGGAATCAGTAATTAAGCACACTAGAAATTATTGAATTTCTTTTATGCATGCAGCTTGAATGCAACAATATTAGCACTCACACAACAAATTTATAGAGTAATCAATCAAATTTTGGATCATATCAATTCAATCAACCAGCATGTAGAAATTTTAACAACCTTTCATTTCATTATAACTCCATTAGAGGAACCACTGGAGAGAGAAGAAAATGGTTTCTTGGCATATGCATCAAATCAACAAGTACATCGCCTATATATCCATTTACAATACTCCACCAAACCAAAATAATATCATATCTTGAAAAATATATTACAACAAGATAGTTTTTCTCCTTCAATGAATCAAGAGAGGATTCATAGTGGAAATAATTAGCTTTATCCTCCTCTTACCCACATACTTCCAATCCTTTTCTAGTTATCCACATACTTACTAATTTATAAAAATCATTTTAAATGTAAATAAGATGAAGATCCATAATAAGTGAATAAGACCCATTATTTTAGTAACTAATTTGGAAAAATCAGAACTACGACTACCTTTTATTTTTTGTGAGCCTAATCCATAATATTTGATGACAATGCTTCTATACTCTGACTAATTATTATAAAATTAAAATCATTGAATGAGGAATAGAACTTCCTCAAAAAAAAAAAAAAATATCGAATAATGTTTATAAAAAATTGACGATGATCCTACACAAAGGAGATTTCTTAAATGGAATGTGACATTTTGGATGAAAAATGATACATGATAGAATCCAATATTCTTGTAGGGGTGGTAGATTTATCCCTTGCATGGTAAATTATATAGGTAATTACAATCACTACATTTACACCATATGTATTTACTAGAATATGAAATTTCTCCTAAGACAAGAGCTTCTTTGACGGAATGAAGCTAGAGAATAGATTCCCCTTCTAGTGGATGACATTTAGATGCATATGTGCTCAATGGACTACATATTTGGGAGAATTTAGACCCACTTTAGACTATCTCTTTCTCCAAGCCGCTCTCTCTAGCAAGTAACAAGGAGCCCATTTTTTTTTAAGAATTAGAATTTCACAAATCTTAAATGGTTTTTTTGTTACTAGTTTTTTACATTTTAGTACTAGATTATCTAGTTTTCAACTTAGAAATGGCTCTAGAGGCTATGTATCCTATATATATATATATATATATATATATATATATATATATATATATATATATATATATATATATATATATATACATTTTTTTCGATCAAACTCCATAAAAACGTTATCGAGTTACCATGGAAATTGAGATTATATGTCTAGTTTGGTTTCCCAAGTAAGAAGCCAAGATATAATTCATTGAATTTTGATGTACATTTGTGATTTTCAGTGTTATCACCAAAAAAGTGATCATCTAGCCGAATTTACTAGATGGATCGAAGTACAACATATAAAGCCAATTTTACCATAGTAAAATTGCTTTCACTATGATAAATTACTTAATAAACCACCTTTGTTAAGTAATTTATAGTTAAACCCATGAAGAATAATTAAATAAATCACTATTTATTTGATTTTCTTCCAAGAATAATTAATTAAACCATTGTTCAATTATTATTCCTTGTCATATTTGACCCAATCATGAAAAATAAATAGATAAAACATTAATTCTCTTATTTTTCTCTAAGAATAATTAATTAATCAGTAATTAGTTATTATTCTTTGTCAAATTTGACTAAATCCCTTAAGAATAATTAAATAAATCATTATATGTTTATTATTCCTTCACTAATTCCTTGAGATGATGTATAAATAATTTATTTATTTATTATTTCTAAATAAAAGTTTAAATACTTTTTCCTTCCTAAACAAATATAATAAAATATTCCAGTGTTTATTCCAAGAATGGGATCAATAATGTTTTATTATTGCTCATTATTCGAGGATAACTCAATATTTTGTTATAAATAGAAGGGTTTTCCATTCATTATTCACTTTTGATTATTTTTATTATTGCACTCGTTGTTGTAACTTTTGATTATTTTCATTGTTGCACTCACTGTAGTAACTCTGATTATTTTCATTGTCGCACACCATATTTTTGTTGGGTTTACACATTATAGAGGAGAGAGACTATACACAAGCTGAAGACGTTTAAGGATAGCCAAGAACCCATCCCATAGAGGGGGACTGGTAACATCTATTTGTTCCCTTCACATGTGTTATAATAAAACTATTATTTGTATATCTGGTTTCCATTAGATGATTGGAGTTATTACTCTTTCCTTTTGTTGTTTAACTATGATTGTGGCATAGATCCGGTTTTTGGCAGGTTTTGTTTCTATTAGTTGCTATAGATCTACAATGTTTAGCAGCCATTTATATTGTTGAGATTGTTTGTCATCCACAATTTTAAGTGGGTTCTTTTCGTACATCTTTGAGCAGAAAATACTACAACAAAATTGGCAACTCTGCTAGGTTTATACTTTACATCCAAACACTTGGGTGATCTTTGGCTTTCAACATAGGGTTTCTTCTTTTTTCAATTCTCTTAATGTTTCCTAGTTTTTTAACCCTAGATCTATTAAATTTCTAACTTCCGCAAGTTTTCTGGTCTTTTTTGTAGGTCACAGGAACTAGCTGCGACAAAGGCAACACTTTTTTTTCTGAGATTTGCCGACCGGGATCCACACAGAAGAAATCACACTTTTTGGCCCAAAAAGTGTGATCTAGAGGCCATAGTACACTTATCAGCCCAAAAAGTGCAATCCCTAGTGGAAAACAGGTCAGTACCTGTGATTTCTGAGTTTTAGGATTTTTCTCAAATCTGTTTTTGGGTTTTGTAGAGAGTTGTTTGCTAGGTTTTCTGACCTCTGTCTCATCCTACTTAGGCCTTGATCCACTCTTATTTACTTGTCAAAGTCAAATTTAGCCTCCCCTAGGGCTTCTAGTACGCTTCCACCTTTCTAGGAGGAGTTTAGATGAGTGAGTAGTTTGAGTTTTTGTAGCGCTTTCAACCACTTTTTCCAGATCTATACCCTTCTATTTCAGATCTGTAAATATAGGTTGTTACCATCCATAGTTTCACATTGAAACTTCTCTGGTCATTGGCCTTAGGGTCCATCGGTTGCCCTAGATGTTTCACCCATCTCCCTATCTTTTTGCAACAATTTTCCCCTCTGGTTTTTTGTTGTTGCTGCACCACTTTCCAGTAACTTAGTAATTCTTGATCCCAGTCACACCAAAATTTAGATTTCTTGATTGTTTTAGTGTATTTTCCATTGATTTAGCCACCAACTAGCACAATGTTTGCAAACCAGTTTGGGTGGGAGAAAGTTAGTTGTTTTTTTGTTCATTTTATGTTATTAATTTCAGTTCATTCTCAGCAAGTTTTTTTATTTCTTACAAACACGGTCTAGGCTTAATCAATTAATACACTTGGACACACAAGCACACCTTAAGAAAAGGGTGCTTGGTTTACAATGCCAATCTAAGACTTAAAATAATAAATGTGTCTCCCCTCATTGAGACAAAGGCATATTGTTGATCTCCCTTCGCCATTTTCATGTCACGTGTGTCCTACCACCATTGTGCCACCAAGGCGTTTGTCACGAAGACTATTAGGCCTTCACCCCCAGTTTCTACTTGGGCATATTACCCCTCCCTGTCAGGTTTTATTTCAAAGCCCTTCGAGTCCCCACACCAACTCTTCTACTGGTTCAACCGATTCCTCAGCTGAGTTCGAACCTCCTTCACCGCATATTGTCACCATGTCTAAAACCATAGCTTGTGAAGGAACCCAACCTAGTGTTGGCTCAGGTTCTATATCAGTGGTCACATCAAGCGAAACATCCTTAGGAACCATTCCGGAAACCCCCATGCTCCCCTTTATGGTTGGGTTAAGTATACCAGATTGTAACAACCTCTGGGGTACATGTGCATATAAACAACATAATAGGAACAAAAATACAATAACATATCAGCCATCAAAATCCATATATACGTTAGTACATTTTCACATGACAATCCAACGAATGAATTTTTTTTCATTAATAAATGAAATTAACCAACCAAAGATGGGACTACCACGTTCCACCCGACCATAGATTGACTGAGCCAAGTCTCTCTTCAGCCAATCACCCCCGTGCCATATTCCGAGCATGAATGTGGGATCTCATAGAGCACATCAACCAAAACTCATCTAGGGCTTCCAGAGGCCACCCACCTCAACCCATCAAATAGTGATTCCACCTCATAGTCGGACATCACCAAAAATCATTATCAGATTGGTCTCCATCCAAGCCTTCCAAGGCTTCGAGAGAGCATTTGTCCAACCAAGGCTTCCAGAACTAGTAATTCAACCCATAACTTATACAGGGCTTCCAGAGCGTTTGTCCAACCAAGGCTTCCAGGACTAGTAGCTCAACCCGCCAAGGGCTTCTAGAGTGTTTCTCCAACCAGGGCTTCTAGGACTAGTAACTCAACCCAAGCTGTTACAGGGCTTCCAGGACTAGTAACTCAACCCAATCTATGGAAAAACTGAGAACCAACCAAAACAAATCAATGAAAGTAAACCCACAATCACCATGGCTATGCAGGAAATGGAAAGGCTAGGCAATCCTCCATGCCAATGACAGATCATAACCAAGAAACACATGCATGTGCCATGCATGCCAAAACTAGTGACAAAATCATACATGCAACTTGATACCTGAAAGCAATCTGATGTAGCTGCCGATGTCGATGCCATGTTGTGCTTTCCTTCTCTTCCTTTAGCTTCTTTCTCCAAGAATCCAAGTATGCCACACCCTCCAAGAGTGCTCCAAGAAAAATATAAGTATCCAAGAGTATGAGAGAGAGAGAGAATAATGAGAGAGCTCCAAAGCTAAACTGACCAAATTTTTCCCACTGATCCTCATAAGCCTTTTTATTAATGAGGCCTCTATTTTCTTCATTTTCCATTATTTTCCTTCAATTTCCTCCTCACATGCAACCTGTGACCTTTCACCTTCATTTTCTCCTAATTTCCATTATTTTCATAAATAAATGTGCCAAAATTCCTTCTTCCTCTTTAATGCCTTAGCCATCGCCTTTGCCAATTTCCTTAGCCATAAACAACCAAATGAACACCTCCTAGGATGTCTTGCCCACCATCCAACTTGGAATACGTGTCCCATCATCTTTCATATTTATATATTTTTAGATGGAATTTTCACTAGGGCTGTTACAGAACCCTCCCCCTTGGGGGACACCATCCTTGGTGTTCAATCACACATATATATCAGCAACCTACTGATAGAAAACATACTGCTCATGGAGCTTTATAACCCAACTCGATGCAATATTTACAATGAAAGATCTACTCAAGACATAACATCATGAAACATGACAACATACCGCATATTGGAGCTTTATAACATAGCTCATTACAGTATTTACAATGATCATCCTACTTAAGAACTCATATGACATCATAAAATCATGATAACATAACCACACGATAGCATAATAACATAACACCCATACCGCATAGTGGAGCCTTATATCATAGTTCATTACAGTATTTACATCCATACACGGGTGTACATATAAAAACCTCATCAAAATATATATACCAAAACATATGCCAAATAATATACCAAACATATATCAATCATATGCTAATCATCATATAGCATCTATCAAAACATCATAAGGCATATATCAAAACAAAATATAGCATGTATCAACCAACATAAAGCATATATAAAATCATCATAAAGCATATATCAACCATCATAAAGCATATATCAATCACCATAAATCATATACTAAACCAACATAAATCAAATACTAAACCATCATAAAGCAACTACCAAACCACCATAAGCAACCAGCAAACCACCATATCAAGCTGCTAATTCTTGTAGTTGATTTCAACTACTCAATTGGACATTTCATGATTCCTGTACTATGCACATAACTTCCATCAGTTTTAAAATAATTTAAAATAAATTCACATCATACCTCATTTGTAGCTCATCAATAAGGTATATTTGCAATCATGTTCGCTTCTTCTCACAATAAGTCAAACTAGCATATTTGACCAAATCAAGATGTATACAAATATCACATTAGATTAGCTCAAAACATAACCATCAAAATCATAAATGACATATAGTCATCATAAATCAAAATCATAGATCAAATGTAATCATCATGGACCATAATTATAAATCACATGCATACTAAAACCAAAAGACAATATTGATACTTATCCTTTCATCAATCCTTAGCTTCTACCTTCGTCTTTATTCCGTATGCACTCTATATCAGTTGCTACACTCGAAAAACACCCACTACCTTCTCCTCACCCATGTGCATAGACACATAGTGTGCAACACACACATACAACCACATGGCATACCGAACCATGCAATACATGCATCTACACTTGACATACAACACATACACCTACACCCAGTATATACAATACAATGCATCCATCTACACCCGATGCGCAATACCACCCAATACATGTACCTACATAGATTACAACACAATGAGTACACACACTGCAATGCCACGACTACATGATGCACATACATAATACCGTATGCTAATAACACAGCATGGATGACATGCACACAATACCACATGTACACCAGTCCATATGTACAACATGTACACAGTACCACTTATACATTGCACCACCTGCACAACATGTTCACAACATCACATGTACATGGAAGCACCTACACAGCGTGTACACAATGCCACATGTACACTACACCACTGTACAACATGTACACAATACCACATGTACACAGTACCACATGCACGATGTATATGCAACACCATATGTACATAGCATCACATGCACGACATGTACATAGCATCTTATGCTCATAGCACCCTATGTATAACATGTACATGGCACCACATGCTACGAACACCATTTGTACAATCATGCACACAACACCATATGTACATAGCACCATATGAACAACATGCACACAACACCACGTGTACATAGCACTACATATCCAACATGTACATAGCATCATCCATACATAGCACTGCATATCCAACATGCACAGAGCACCATATACACACACCACATATACATCATGAAGATAGCACAATATATACACATTAGCCCATATCCAACATGTACATAGCACCATTTATACCCATTATTGAATATGTAGCATTCATACAACACTATCTATACCATCTTGTACATAACACTGCATAAACAACATGTACACATACTATATATACACAACACCGCATGTGTATGCAGCATATATGAAACATCTACAACATATACAATATATGCACAATAGTAATACCACACATCCAAAGCCATATTGTCCTTACCAAGAAACCTTGCTTCCCGTGTCTTATCCATGCTTACCCTAGCATGTCGTAAACCACACTACTTTCACCTTGCTGATGTATCCTTCAATATTACCTATCATAACATAAACATAGGCATAACACAAGTATATAATACCAAATCATATCCACATGATACTGACCTCGTATATATGTGATGACTACTCTTCCCAATTGATTTACCATGAACCAGGAATCTCTTCATGCCATTCACCTGCATAAGAAATCATTCCACCACAAGAATGATCCTTGAAAACCCTGTCAGATAGTAACATAGATACATGGATATGTACATACATATATAGACATTAGCATAAAAAAATCATGATCTTGTCAGACAATGACATACATACATTCATCTATACATATATAAACATCAACATAATCATGATCATAACATAATTACCAGATAACATAAGGTCTAGGTTTAGAGAAATTCCTTTATTCATGCAACACATGCGCAACATTGAGAACAATAGTTCCCAACATAGACAAGGCATATGACACCTCAAATCCATTTACTTTACCTTTTCTGGTTATATTTCTTGTGTCTGCACTACTACTGTCCATTGACCATAATGGACCCAACCATTCCAACCAACTTTCATGGTCTTACCTTCGGCTACGCTTACTCATAGAAAGAGCTTCATCTGGGTCTTATATCATCGGTTGGGTACCACACATCTCTCCTAATTTCCATCAACTATCCTCTTTCCCATCCAATTCCCAAGACTCAAAACATAAAAGGAAAGACAAGAAACAAACAAGAATAAGACCATAAAAACCAATAACAATATGACTCCACAAACAAAGTGGTATGGACATACATTAGACATAAACAAAGCCACAAATCAAGCTCAACAATTCATAAAAGACCAAAAGGACAAGAATAACAACAAACACCATAACTCAATCCCCGTGGTTCCCAAGGAAAGCTCAACCTGAGCCTTCTTCAAGATTTCATGGCAACGTCCCTTGCCATGCAACTCCCTGCATCATGCTCACACATGTCAACCACATGTTCCAAATATCAAGACAATCATATTTATCAATTTGAAATCAACTTTTACAAAAAATAATGTCATAATCCATATTCAACTCATAGTAATCAATCATAATATTACAACTATCACCTACTATACTCTAGTACATATCAACTGTCTCAACACATATATTTAGTACAATCATCTTAAAGCAAGATCTTTTGAACACATCCTCATATTATGCAATTCATCAAACATTCATACCATGTTAAATAAATCAACTATATGACATAATCAACAGTCAAGCACCAAATATATGACATAAGCAAATCCATACCTTAGTGTACCTCTGGGGAGGCTATCTTGTCTACATAATCAATCTAGTTAGCGAGACATAACTTTACAACATGTCAACATAAATCATGATATCCATAACAATAACTAACTAACATGTTCATATTACAAGCTTATAAGCATCTATCTTTCATGCATAATAATCAGATATGTATGATCAGTCTAGATTAGTACGACACCATATCACAAATATGTCAGCTCATACTTGAGTATCACAACCATAACCATCTGCATAGGTCAAACCAGGTTAACACAATACATATAACATCAAGATCTTCAATGCAGTGAACATAACCATCATGCATATGACCAATCCAAATTACAACATCAAGATCTCAATGAAATAACCCTAATGATCAAGTTAATAGCACATAACAATAATAAGCTATATATCATGCTCATCACAACATAAAAATTAATCATCAATCTAACTATCCTTGAACATAGTCAACAACAATATATAACATAATCATCAATGTATCTAACATAAACAACAAAGGCAACGCATACAACCACATGTTACTATCACTCATGACTATCTGACACATGTTCATATAACTACACGAATCATATAATATTTATCATGAATGTAACCATAAAATAAAATGCATATACATAAACCTAATGTATATAACCCTAATGCATATAATAATCCTGAACTTACATACCTGCATGTCGAACATACAATATATGTATGATGATCTACTCTTACCCCAAAGTCCAATGTTGCAACCTCATTATAATGATCTGCATCTCCTGCTCTATCTCAGCCAACACATTACTATGATAACATCCAATAGCACCATGATGACCTAAATTTCATACAATGACTTCACAAGGCATGTCTTATGTACTATACATGCATAATCATAACCAAAACTATACATGCATAACAACTGCATATACACACATAAAAAATGAGTACCAAACCATATACACATCATTCTAGCTAGAGTCTAGTCATCAATGTATGACCATATCAAGTACACAAACCATGACATCATGCATGACAACAACCATTACTCCATTTTACTCATTGCCACATGCAACCAATAGTATGCATAAGCAATGCCAAATCAACTACACCTACGCATAAACCCATGTAGTCGAACATAAGTGATCAATTCTTGTAATCAACCTACAAGATTGATACATGTAATCAAAATATTAAAAAATGTAACCTAACATACAAGGATGTAAGTAGGTATCATGAAATCAACATGTAAGCGACATATAATTCATACAAATTCAGTCAAATCTTCCAAAAATGAAGACATTGTGTCTATTAATTTGAAATCAGCATTCACCAATACTAACAACCTATAAGCATACCCCTTACTATCCATGGTCCACACTAAGGTAGAAGGAGGAAGCTACTATAATGGTCTAATCTCCAACGTCCAATTATGGAAATGGGATCTCCAAATCTCTATTAAATTTAACCATACTTGAAAAGAAATTGATTTTTATTCTCATACAATTGTATGAGACTAAGTCAAAAACATTGCACTTATTCCAATTGTAACATAATAACTAAAAACGTGCCACTTTTCCATTTCCTTACATGCAACTTTTCAAATTCATTGCATGCAACCTTTCAAATTCCCTACATGCAACTCTCCAAATTCTTTACATGCAAAGAGGCATATATTAGCTACACCCATATTATCATACTACAATACTATCCCATCCAAGAAAAAATAACATTTTCTTCAAACATTTACCATACTTTTACATTTTCCACAAACAACTACTATACTATTACATTTGCATGTAAACATTTATTTAAACACTTTACATGCAAACTAATATAGAAAACCATTTGCATACAAGTAAGAATATATCAACTACAAAAATACTATTACACATCAATACTATCCCTAACCATAAACAACATACTCATTGGGGCATTTTGTCAAACAGTTTGTATAAAATCAATCATTGAACCATTTAAGCATTTCATCAAACACTTTGTATGCAACTAATATAGAGAATGATTCAATGCATATATCCTAAACTGTAGTAGTACAAGTTCTGGAAACAGAACCATATGATCAGTGGAATTATTCCTGACTATGGTTCAAGTTTCAGCATCTGAGATTTCATAGATGAAAAGTTATAACAAAATACCAACACAATCCTATTTGGTTCACAATTCTAGGAGTATTCAGAAAGCTTGATTTACACTGGTCATGTCTCCTAAAATATAGCAAATAAATGTCTAAAATTTTTATCACAATATAAATGGAATTTCCCCTCGTTGTGGAAAAAATTTCAGCTCCTGAGAGTGCCCAAAATAAAATTTATAACAAAAATTTCAGCATGACCTATTTGAGACCTAATTTTAGGAGCATTTAGAAGGCTCGACTCCCTCTACTCATATCTCGTAAAATATTGTGACCCAATATCAAAAATTTCTACCACATAATCATTGGTATTTCCCCTCAATGTGGACGATTTTTCAGCTTCTGAAAGCCTACAAAAGAAAAGTTATTGCAAATGCCAACATGAACTATTTAAAGGTACATTTAGGAAGGTCATATTCCTTAGATCATAATTCCTAAATTATTGTGGACCAATATCTAAAAATTTTACCACATTATCAATGGGATTTAACTTCAGTATCGACAAATTTTCGACTTCTAATATTCCACAAAACAAAAGTTATAACAGATATCATAGAAAGGTCTAAAATTTAACCTCTGTTCTTCATTTTACCTATGATAGAGCCCATCCAGTCCAAGTGTTTGAACCATGCTCTGATACCACTTTGTAACAACCTTCGGGGTAAATGTGCATATAAACAACATAATAGGAACAAAAATACAAGAAACATATCAGCCATAAAAATCGATATATACATCAGTATATTTGCACATGACAATCAAGGGAATGCATTTTTTTTCATTAATAAATGCAATGAACCAACCAAAAGATGGGAATACCATGTTCCACCCAACCATAGATTGGCTGAGCCAAGTCTCTCTTCATCCAATCACCCCCGTGCCATATTTCAAGCATGAATGTGGGATCTCATAGAACACATCAACCAAAACTCACCTGGGGCTTCTAGAGGCCACCCACCTCAACCCATCAAACTGTGATTCCACCTCACGGTCGGACATCACCAAAAACCATCATCAAATTGGTCTCCATATAAGCCTTCTAGGGCTTCTAGAGCATTTGTCCGAACAAGGCTTCCAAAACTAGTAACTCAACCCACATCTTATACAGGGCCTCTAGAGCATTTGTCCTACCAAGGCTTCCAAGAATAATAACTCAACCTGCTAAGGGCTTCCAGAGAGTTTGTCCAACCAGGGATTCGAGGGCTAGTAACTCAACCCAAGCTGTTATAGGACTTCCACAACATTTGTTCAACTAGGGCTTCTAGGACTAGTAACTCAACCTAAGCTATGGAAAAAATGAGAAGCAACCAAAACAAAGAAATGAAAGTAAACCCACAATCACCATGGTTATCCAGGAAATGGAAAGGCTAGGCAATCCACTGTCGATCCAAGTAATCCTCCATGCCAATGATAAATCATAACCAAGAAACCACATGCATGTGCCATGCATTCCCTAAAGTTCGACGACTGCGGATTTTGATATTAGCCCTAAAGTTCGACGACTGCGGCTCTCTTATAGCACTTCGGCTCTCTTCGACGAATGCGGCTCTCTTATAACACTGCGGCTCTCTTATTACAACCACATTCTTCGACGACTGCGGCTCTCTTATAACATTGCGGCTCTCTTCGACGACTGCGGCTCTCATATGCATATAATTTCCTCCTGCTCTGAGATCTGACTTCTGCGGATCTCAAAAGTCTCGGTTCCGCGGAGATAAAAAAGATTTACGCAGTCATCTTGAAGTCAGATCTCAGATCTCAGATCCGCGGATCAGATCTCAGAAGTCTCAGAAGTCTCGGTTCTCCTCTTCTGCGGATCAGATCTCAGAAGTCTTCGGTGGTTCAGGTCTCAGAAGTCTCGGTTCTCCTCTTCTTCGGTGGTGGATCTATCTTCTGCAGATCTCAGAAGTCTCTCCTCTTCTACGGATCTCAGAAGTCTCGGTGGCTCAGATCTCGGCATTTTGAGACAGGTATATATTCCTGACTCCTCTCCAGCAGCGCTCCTCCTCTCCTCTCTTGAGAAGTCTCGGTTCTCCTGAGCAAGTAAAATATGGCTCCGAGCTTCGCAAAAATAACTGGTGGCTCACCCGCCTCTGAAGGGCAATCTCCTGCCCATATCGTGAGTGAAGCCCCAGCTCCCACTATCCAAGTGGTCCAGGACTCACTCGATGAAGCTTTGAAGTTCTCCGAAAGTGCCCTAATTTGCCGGTTTAATGGGTTTTGGCCGCGGCTGATAGCACTCCACAATTGGATCTCGGAGGTATGGAAGCCTATCATTTCTGATGAAATTAATATCTACCCCTGTGCTAGAGGTTTCTTTATAGTAGATTTTGAAAATCCTGAAAGCAGACAATGTATTCTAGACTCCGGCCCTTGGTTTTGGGAAAAATCAGGCCTATTCATGAAGCCATGGAACCCATCATTCGATCCATCTACAACAGTGATAACCTCAGCACCAGTTTGGGTGAGATTGCCAAGCCTACCCTTGCATCTCTGGAATCTCTCCTCGCTAAAAGCCATCGGAAATGCAATTGGGAAATTTTACTGCAGGTGCCCAGAAACAGAGGAATATGCCAGAACCACCTATGCACGCATCTGCGTGGAAATGGATTTCAGCGCCAGATTCCGAGCTGAAATAAACCTAACAAGTAAAGACTATGTGTGGAACCAGAAGCTTGATTATGAAAGTGTCCTCTTCAGATGTCGATCGTGCTTTGAGACGGGGCATCTAGCCAAAAATTGCCCAAAAGCCTCTGAGAAAAATTTTGCTAGAAAAAACCACCACAGATCTACATGGTGGGAAGGAGCACAAAAAGAACACTACACTGTCATCAAAGAAGAAGAATATTCTAGAGAAAATGAGTCACAAGAAATCAAGGAAGAAGGAAGCAACTCTCAAAACAAGCAAGGAGAAAGCCCGCCCCAACAAATCAACAGTTATGAGGATTTGAATACCGCAGAAAATAAATCTTCATCTCCGACTATTTTCAAAAGAACGAACACAATAGATCGCGAAGCTAAGACACCAATGTCCCAAGAACCAGATGAGATGAAGGAGATGCAAGACAAAGGAAGTTGGAAGACCGTAGAGAAAAGAAAGAAAGCTACAACACCAATCTCGCCAAGAAATACGAGGAGCCAAACAAGTAAAAATTAAGAAAATTGTAGGTCCGATAGACCAATTTGGTCTGAGTGGACGTTAATCATCATCATCATCATCATCATCATCATCCAAAACTAGTGAAGAAATGATACATGCAACTCAGTACCTGCAAGAAATCTGATGTATTTGCTGATGCCGATGCCCTATTGTGATTTCTTGCTCTTCCTTTGCCTTCTTGCTCCAAGAATCCAAGTATGCCACACCCTCCAAGAGTGCTCCAAGAAAAATCTAAGTATCCAAGAGTATGAGAGAGAGAGAGAATAATGAGAGAGCTCCAAATTTAAACTGACCAAATCTTTCCCAGTGATCCTCGTAAGCCTTTTTATTAATGAGGACTTTATTTTCTTCATTTTCCATTATTTTCCTTCAATTTCCTCCTCACATGCAACCTGTGACTTTTCACCTTCCTTTTCTCCTAATTTCCATTATTTTCATAAATAAATGTGCCAAAATTCCTTTTTGCATCTTTAATGCCTTAGTCATTGCATTTTCCAATTTCCTTAGCCATAAACAACCAAATTAACACCCCCTAGGATGTCTTTCCCACCATCCATCTTGGAATACGTGTCCCATCATCCATGTTATTTATATATTTCTACATGGAATTTTTAGCAAGGCTGTTACACAGATTTTAACCAATTGATAAATGACCCATACACCACAATGTTGGTTAGCCTTCTATGCCAACTAAGATTCCCTCATACATCCCAAAGTTTGAGGGTAATGCTGGGGAGGATCCTACCATCCATGTTCAATCCTTCAACATTTGGCGTTCGTCCAACTCCATAACCGATGACCCCATTCGTTTTCATCTATTCCAATGCATGCTCACTCGAGATGCTAAAAAATGGTGTGTAGACCAACCCTCCGCATCTCATTCTATTTTCATGACTCTTGCTAAAGCGTCCCTTTCATACTTATAGTTACC
This sequence comes from Pinus tabuliformis, assembly GCA_031772625.1. Taxonomy (NCBI): domain Eukaryota; kingdom Viridiplantae; phylum Streptophyta; class Pinopsida; order Pinales; family Pinaceae; genus Pinus; species Pinus tabuliformis. The sequence continues at coordinate 280,086,704 of CM062816.1, forward strand.
TCTCTGGTATGATACTATTACAGAGCTATTGACCTCATTATTATAGTCATCTGCCACTCGCCTATCCGACCATGTTCAAGAGTGGCGTCAAAGGAGGAGCACATGTCGTTCTCCTCCTTTCGATGACCATGTGTATCTACATTGGTTTCTTAGGAGCCTTTTAGAACCCATTGGAAAATATGTCGCATACCATTTTCCTCATACCAAGGAAGAAGCTCTCCAAACCGCTCTAATATATGACTGGATTTATACGTAATCCGGTTATGTCTATACCATCATTCCATACATCCCTCGTCCTGGAAGTGCCAATGCACCAGGGGCATCTCACACCGTCGATGGTATTGTTGGAACCCTTTCACACCCTTCACCATATACTCAGTAAAGTTATGGATATCCACAGGGGGGCACCAGTTCCTCCAACACTTATGCCCCTCCTGCTAGAAACATGTTTTCAGGGCCTCAACCTATGTACCAAACCGTTTCTCCTCCTTATGCACATCCAAGCACTTTAGCCCCTCAAGCATTAGCGTCACAACCTCCCATGCATCCTCAGCCCCAACAGCCACCACCCCCTCAGGGTCACGTGTTTGCATAACAGAGTGTGACCAATCCCAAAAATTCAAAGAAAAAGAATACAGGGAAGGGTAACAAGGGTAACCAGGGTAATCAAGGTAATCAACCTAGTAAACCCCAAGGGAACCAGCCTAACACCAACAACCAACAACAAGGAATCCAACCCAAGAAGAATAAGGATATTTGTATGAAAAAACCTTGTGCATGTTGTGGTGTACATGGCCATTATACACATGAGTGTCCTCTCCTACCCAAGATGCACCAAATATGGGAAGCTCATGTAGCTTCTAGAGGTCAACAATCACCCCTAAATCCTATGTCATCTCAACCAACAGTGCTCACAAATCCTTTCCCTCAAAAAGAATTTCTTGTTTCTCAACCTCAACAAGGTCAAGCAGCCCATCCCCCCCAACCTTCTGGTCCTGGTGACTACCAGATCCTTATGATGAACTCTGATGAGATTAACCCCTCCAATAGCAACCTACAAACTTGGTCGTGTCAATATGACAAGCCCTTGAATTTGTCTACCACTGAATCCAAAACCAAAGCATCTGCTGAGCCTCTTATGAAACCAAATGGTCCGTTATAGTTCCCTCAACCTAAATTTGAGGCCATTCCCAAGATCCCAAAGGGACCATTACACTATAATGCGACTTCTAATTGAGCTGCTCATACATACAGTATAGTAGACGACTTGGTGCAATCACCTGCTGCCATGTTGACGCTGGAATTCCTCCATTCATGCCCATCTCAAATTAAATCTCTACTAACTGCCTTGGGTGCAGGAGATCCTTCTGATGATCATCTCATTTTCTTCCTGGTTGATACATCAAAGCATCGCCCATTGCCTTCCTCCATTGCTTTCCAGATCCCAGTCTGACTCCATAATGCCATCATCTCCCGATGCATTATTGACGATGGTACATCCACCTATGTGATCTATGCTACTATTTGGAAACAACATAACTCACCTGAGTTTTCCCCCTCCACCATCACTTTGCGTGCTTGGGACGGACACTCCTCCCAGCCCCTTGGCATATACTACAACTGTTTAGTGACTGTTGTGAGAAAGACTGCCCATGTCGACATCAAGGTTATTGATGACCCTTTGGATTAAAACATTCTCTTAGGTCGTAGTTACACATATTCCATGTTAGCCGTCGCATGTGCGGTGTTCTGCAAGATATGCTTCCCCCATGAAGGGAATATTGTTAGCATCGATCAGTTGACTTACTATGAGCTGGCATCCATGACCTCCCCCAAGTCCATTATCTTGTCAGTGTCTGATAAATATCCTTCAACTCCTCTAATCAGTGTTTCACTGAGAGTCTATAAAGATTCCACATTTTTGGGTTCTTTCCCTAGTCCTCCCCCTCCCATATCAAAGCCTAACTTTATGAGTGTTTGCATGTTACAAGCATCACGAGTTGCTCTAAAGTACTCTGGTACATCTGATCAATAGCCAGCTCCTCAACACCCTGTTGTTTCCATTCCAGTTGAACCCTCTGGATCCACCCCCCTAGGACCTCCTCCATTTGTGGGTTCCTCCCCTACATTTCCACCAAGAATTGTTCCTCTACGTCTCAACCATCCAGGAGCTATTCCGCCAGGACATTACCCTGCAAGACAGGTACCTTTCTTATTCTCCCCTCTGGGAGTATTTTTTGTCCTTGTCATGGCTTCGCTGATCCTTCCTAACATGACTCTGGGGATCCCAGTATGGTACATTGTTCCCCCTACAAGCATTCTTCCTAGTCAGCTAAGACCTTATCATGCTTTGACCCCAGTCCAACCGGTCCCTATGGCGCCTGCCACTACTTCAGTTCCATCACAACCTCAATAGAAACCCACTCCTATTGTGAAATCATTTAGTTAGGGGGGCAAAGCTAAAAGGAAAGAATCGAAATACAAGGCTCCCCAATCTCCTCTAGCCCCTAAGGCCCCAAAGTCGACACCTTCATTCTCTTTGTGTAAAGTTGTTGGGCACGCCACCAATAATTGTCCCAAGCTTCCTCAACTCAAATCTTTGGTTCATGAAGCATTCCCTAAGTGAAATATCCCAGAATTCCATGTTAACTTTCCGGACCCACCCAAAAAGCTCAAAATGTTGCACACAAATCACCCTTGTGCCATGCGTGATCATCATGGTCATTATTCCCATTATTTCCCTCGTCTCGATGAATTTCATGATTTCCTTGGGGCACTTCGCCAATTCAAGGACACTCGTAGTGGATCAACTATTCCCTAACCTGTGGATTTTGGTACCACTAATAAACTAGAATAGGGGGACTCTAGTCCCACCATCATGATACCTCCCCCTAATGTCGAGATTATGGACACCACAAGTCATATCCTTTACCTGTCGTCATCCTTGAGTTCCTCACAGGAAAACCTTTCTCAGGTTTCTGCACGTGCTTCTATCAAACCTCTTTCGATAGAATCCTAGGTTTCAACATACATAGATCTTCCATCTACCAACTCATCATCTGCCATTCCAGATGATGTGTATGTGAACCTTCTTTCTCAAGTTAATGCACCAGGTAACATCACCACATCATATAGTTGTCTTCCTCCCATCCACCCATCTCCCAACCTGATGAGGACATCATGGAAGATATTTCTATCCCTAACTACCCTTGCACTTAGGCAACGGGAGATTCCTTTCGGAGGATTTTGGAGGCAATTTTATTCCTAATTCTCCTAATGTGCCCTAGCTCAAGAAATTTTTTGCTTAACACATCCCTTTGATTTGCGTGTCTTTATTTCTTCCATGAAGATAGGTAGATTGCATCATCTCATCCATTGTATTTTACACCTTTTATATGGATCCATCATCCACACCGTATATCAGTCATGCTGACGGTGTGAGTCACTTCTCCAGGAATATAGCTTGTGCCACTTTATTCCCTTGCATACGTTAGTCCTTTCGAATGGAGTGTGCATTGGATTTTCCACCAATAACCAAGTTGAATATCATGCAGTGATAGGTTTGTTAGTTGATGCCCTTGCTCATTGCATCCTTCATCTTCATGTTTATTTAGATTCCTTGCTACTTGTCATGCAATTGAATGGTGTGTATCTTGTGCATAAACAAGTCCTATTTAGAAAATATCTACTAGTTAAGCTGTTGACACGTGAATTTGAAGCCATTACATTTAGTCGTGTTCGTAGAGCCCAAAATAACTATGTAGATGCCATTGCAAATAACATTCTAGATTGGAATTTGTTGCATGTATACCACAAAAGATAACCACAAACAAAACAAATGGAAAACCATCATTGCCATATAAAATGCATAATCATATTATGTATCGTATAAGTGTTTGGAGTGCACCATGCTAAATACTTCCAGTATGGCCATAACATACTGGGGGGCACATAGGTCCCTACATAGCCTTTGGAGGATCTTGTGCCAAGTTGGGTCGAGATGCTTGAATCCCTTTTTTGAGCACTCAGAACAGAATGCCGCTCCACAAACTCCTCCTGCTAGGGCGAATCATTCCCACCTTTGCATACCAGATCATTCCCCTCCATCACATGCGTTTGCAAGCAACATCCCATGCTTGGGGGCATGATGGTTTTCCCATGGCCATCTTCTCAATTGATTAACATAAGTCTCGGCCTAGATCCCACTAGATCTAGGTATGGTTATCATCCCATTCCTTGGATAGTTTGTCCTACTGCCCTCTCTGATGATCCATTTGCCCATCACATATCGTAGACATTTAATACCACATTTTCAAATATTCTACTCTATGTCCACGTAGTCCCCCTTGTTTGACTTAGTGGGCGAGAATGATTCTAGACCTCCTCTAGTAGTTCATTCTTGTTTTCCTCTTCCCTTAATTCTTCACCAGGAACCATCATTCCAAGAAGCATTAAGGCCATCTTTAGACAAGTAAGGTCACATGCTTGAAAGTCACAAATCCTAATTTCGATGGTCATTTTGTCTTCTACGATCTCCACAAGATTTAGGGCCTTCTCCTCCTCTCAAATTGGAGGGAAAACACCCTTTTATAGGAAAACCCATAGTTTTTCTATCACACATTGCAATGATACCATAACTCCATTTGATGAACCATCCACATAGTTGGAAATATCTCATTGAGAACTATAATGGGTCTTCTTTAGTTTTTGATGATTTCACACTTCACCGGGAAGTCATGTTTCCAAGAAGCGTCACTTCATCGCCTCTCAAAATCAAATTTCGTCGTAAAGAGACACTTGTAATTTTAGATCATCCTCCTCTGAATACTCGTTGTACCATGTGTCAATTTTCGTCATGAGTAACCATCATTTACTCATGTTTTGATGGTCCCCACTGGACCTAGTCTATGTGGCAGCGTCATCGAGTCAACCTTGTTCAAAGCATTGGCGATGAGTCACCCTTACACTCTTGGAGTCTATTTCAGGTCCCATTATATCATGTCACAGTATTGCATCCATATTTGCATACCATCATCCTATGTCACCCATTTGGCCTCGAGTCATACTATCCCCATCCCCTCCGGAATTGAGTCATTTGCTGCCAGGTCAACCATGCACTTTATGCCCTCATAAGCATAATTGTATGTTTGTCCCTTAGTCCCACATTTCTCCATTATACTTGGTGTTAGTCCATCAGTCACATTAATATTTTTCCACGTGATTTAGTTGAGGATCCTCATTTCCTCATCTATCCCTGGCCCTATTCTATTGACATTAACTCATTTATTCCAGAAGAACAGCCTAGAGGGCAGTGTATCTTGGTTCTAGCTTCCATTTTTGTTCAGCGCCTTCGATTGAGAAGAGGGACTCATCATTTCCCTTTGAATTGGTTGTTTCATGTTCATGATTCATACATTTGATGGTCAAGTGATGTAGAAAATTGTACCTCTGATTCACGGGTGTGTGTGAGATGTTTCAGATCTCATGAGGGGGTGGCCCTTCAGGTAACCCTCCACATGCCCAGATGCATACCTACTATGCTACAACCTCAGATGAAATTTTGCAAAGTTGATGGGTTCGGTTCCTACCAATTGTAGTGTTCATAGCATGCACATCTCCTCTAGATGATCCATTCAGTTTTGTAGAGCCCTTCCTTGTTCAACAAGGCTTCTCTAGTTGTTCTACCCTCCCTCCCACCCATTTTTTGAGGGAAGGGGATTTGTATCTCATGTACTCATATATTATTGTATTCAGTCCTAGATCATGTTTTTTCCAGGTGCATTATGTATATGGGACACGTTGTATTATTTTATGGCTCTGTTATGCCAGCATGTCATGTACCATTTAGCATGTACTTCATTGCTCAGTTTTATATTTCTTGGCAAACCATTATTTTTGTACTAAGTTATCTCGGTGGGTATGGGTATGCATCCCACACCTCATTGAGGTTCAGTACAACAACATAAAAGGAAACTTGCATTAGTTTCTCCCCCTCTGTCCCTATCCTCTTTCAATTCAGCTTCATTGGTCTCTCTCTCTCTCTCTCTCTCTCTCTCTAACTCCCCTGTGTTGTCTAGTGATTGTGTCTTTACAATGTACTTTGGTCATACGTTTTTCTCCTAACACTCGTGCGTTGGGGGGAAATCTATCATGACCAAAAAAATTATCATGTAGCCTAATTTACTAGATGGATAGAAGTACAAAATGTAAAGCCAATTTTACCATAGCAAAATTGCTTTACCTTTGTTAAGTGATTTATAGTTAAACCCATGAAGAATAATTAAATAAATCACTATTTATTTGATTTTCTTCTAGGAATAATTAATTAAACCATTGTTTAACTATTATTCCTTATCATATTTGACCCAATCATGAAAAATAAATAGATAAATCATTAATTATCTTATTTTTAGAAATATAGTAAAGATTTGTTGGAATTATAAGTTTAAGTGGTTTAGTCTACACAAATTCTTGAAATCCCCCTAGGGTTAAGATGGATATATCATGCAGTTGATATATCTTTTCATTTTTGAAAAGAAAAGATTGTATATATTTAATTATGGAGTGAAATATATGCATATATTTTTTTGACATTTGACATCCTTGACTATCTTAAAATTGGCTTCTATGAGACCATCTTCCTAGATTGGGTTATATATGGAGCTCTATAGTCATTAAAACTCAAGAATTCATCCAAAAATTAGGGGATTTTTTTCCTAAGATATCAACATCTAGAGATCCCACCTAAATTGTATTATAGTGATTACTAAGCTAAGGAAATAACAAAGGTTAAAACTATATCTCATTACCATCTGCAAATTCATATAGACTTATAGATTTGTTGTCACTACAACAACACCCTCCGAAATTTTGGCCTACATCCAAATTTCAGAGCCTACATTAACTTTGCATGACGTCGTCACAACTATTAAGAGTTATCACATGCGTTTTTTCTAAATATTCTTGTCCCATTTAGAATAAAATTAAAGTGTCATCTTTTAGCATGGAAAGCATCCCACATCACATATATGTAGATTTGGTTTGTTTCAATGGGTAACCTTGGTGTTAATGAGTCATTATTACCATGCAGAAATGTATCGCACTCATTCCCAAAGTTTCAAGGCAAAAGTGTCGCCACTGTCGTCGCAAAGTGTACCTTTAGTGTTGCACTTGGGGAAAGTCGTCACATTGATGGAAGTACATTGTTCATGTGTTTTGAGTGATAAATGTTGTGTCGTAAATTTTTCTAAATCATAATTTTTATCAGTGTTCACTTCGGTCTCATTGATCCCACACTTAACCAAATCTGGAAAAGTTCCTCCCTAAGCAACTTGGCCTCACTCAACATTCCTGAACTGTACACAACCTCAGTCCTTAAAATTCAACCTTTCTCCTTGGAAATACACAATGTGTAGTCTTTTCCTTCCATAAATACACACTACGCAGACTAAGAGATCAGCCTCCGCCCTTGAGCTCCAAAATATGTGCAACCCCTACCTCCAGTCATCCTCTTCTATGCACTGTGTAGTCTCAAGCATCAAGCCTCGGCCTTGACCTCTTGAACTGCAAAGTGTCCATCTTCAAGCCTAAATCCCTTATCCTCACCTATTGAGCCCCTCAATTGCATAGATGAATAACCCTCGCCTACCTAAACTACACATTGCATTGTTTAATAGCTTAGTCCTGGCCCCTAACCTCTTAAGCTACATGACTGCACAATCCTTGAGCTTGTTTCCCAACCTGTCACCCATTATTTCCATCTTCGTTTCATGAGTGTATTCTAGTTGTAGGTATTCTATCATGTTATGACAAGATGATGATGAAGGAGATGGAGAAGGAGACTCTGCTAAAAGATACCTTTGTAACTATAAAGGCAAGTTAATCAATCAAGAAAGACAAAGTGACACCAAACTATGACAACAAATGGAAATCAATATTATAATGAAGACTCCCTACCTTCAAGCCATATGGAGGAGGAAGAAGAAGAAGGTGTCCCATCCTTCAAGACTACACAAGGAAAGGAGGAGTAAAGAATGGTTTCACATTGCCATGTCATCAATGTCATGTCATATCACGAGTCATCATTTTCCTCATCCTTTTTGGATTATGTAAATTCAATATTGAAGAAATATAATGTAAAGTGGAAGTCCAAGAGTCATCCATAGAATATGAAAAGTCATGGAATTAAAGAGTCATAGAGAAGTCAAACAGTCATGAGGGTAGTACAACAGTCATAAGGGAGGTGTATGGTCACCACATTTGTTAGATATACACCCTCATAGCTCATGTAAAGGACATTTCACCTTGTCTCCTCCTACCAAACATTATAGAGGAAAATAGTTCTTTTGGAGGAGAAAGTGGTTGTTCTAATGCTCCAATATTGGGGGGCTAGTGGTGTTCATTGTCTTGATGTATCTTATAACTTTTGATTAATTCAGAAGATGGTTGATCCAACACACTTTCATGTGTATGTCATAAATATTGTAAGACTATTATTTGAATATTTTGGATGTATGTTGTTTGATCTGTACTTAGGAAATTGAACTATTTTAGTGGCTTTTATACTTATCTTGTTGAAGATGTGTTTTATGTGTTTTGAAAAAATTTTCTTCTATGTGAACTATTTCACTAGTTATCCAATGATTCATTCATATGTACATGCTTATGTGTATTTTCTATAATAGTACTATTACTTGTCTTTAAAAGACTCACTAGAAGAACCTTGATACATTCCACAACATAACATTCTAGAAGGCATACTGACTTGCTAATTTGAAAGTACATGTGCATTACACTCTCGTGTTGAACATTGTAAGCAAGGCATATATCTAAGAATATATGGCAGTCAGACCTTATTTCTGTGGGTTCCCACACCAGACAATGTGCAGTCTAATTGGGTCTTTTCACCAGGGAGACCGCATTGCATGTCAGTGGTACCCAACATTGGGTATTTTCACCAAGGAGACCCCATTGCATGTCAGTGGTATCCAACATCGTCAACATTTTGGTGCTAGAAGGAGGGAAAACACCTTTTTACAGATGAAAAATCACCTCATCCCAATAAGCAAACTTTCACGCAAGATAAAAACATTCGCATTTCCACTCCCACTCATACTCCTCAAAATGAATAAATTGTTCAACCTAGCTTGGCACAAGCCTTTGAGGTTACTTATTATCAACTCTAGACTATGTGACCCATCACTCGTCAGTTTGTGAGAGCTCTTAGTCTAGCACTCCCCGTCACTGTGATTCTACCTCCTATGCCTATAAAGAAAGAAGTAACTCCTAGTGGCATAATTGTTTTGCTGGTGGAATATTTGGTCATGGCAACCCTCGAAGAGTTGGTTGAACCTACAAATAAGAAATGGTAACTTCTACCTATTGAGGAGAATCTAGATAGTGGAGGGGAAGATTTTTTATTTTCTGATGAGGAGCACCTTGATTACATCATAGATCTGAATGGTGATGGAGATGCTCCTTTAGATTCGAAATAAGAGGAGGAGGACATAGATGAATACATGGCTAATGAAAATTTGGATTGGATGGCCAAAGGGCCACTCGCTCTTTTGTACAATATTCACAAGATTCCTAAACATCAAGAAAAGTTCTTGTGAAAGTTCAATCTGGATAAGAAGACCAAAGTTGAAGATCATATAAACACGTTCTACATGCATCTCTAGATGCTTGGCTATGTTTCGATGATGTTGCTTGTAGACTCTTTTCGTATATTTTAGAAGGTAGAGTGTCTGTATGGTATCATAGTCTTCCATCCAATTCAATCCAAAACAAAAGGGAGTTTAAGAAGTTGTTTCTTGAAAATTTTGTTGACAATAAGACTCTCACCATGTTGTTGAAAGAACTTGGGAATATGAAAGTGGGGGATAAAGAAAGAATCAAATATTTTAATCAGATATTTATGTGATTGTTGAACAATTTCCTCATTGATGTGCAACCTCATGATGACATCACTAAATATTATTACATATTAGCCTTGGTAAACAATATTTTCATTTTCGTAAAGAGAGTTGCGAATGAAACATTCACCTTAAACTTTGCAAAAGATCTTGTTGTAGAAAAGGATTTGTGATCTATTGGAGTCATTGTAGCTGATGATGATCCCAATGACTCCAAAGAGTATTGTAAGAAAAACCAAGCCTCTTCCAGCATAATGAAATATAAATTCTCTTTTGACAGGGGAGGCTTGCCCAAGTCTGTGAAGTTGCTTACGAATGAAGTTTGAGAATTGAAGAGATGGTCAAGTGAGGCATCCACTGCAAGAAAAAAACCTTCCAAGATGCCATTCTTGAAAATAACAAAAATTCAGAACAGATCAAGTCTTCTCATAGTTTTAGGATGGTTTTCAACATTGAAAGTTTGGTCATGGATAATTTCTGCACTTTTTCATCAAGAGAAACATTCAGAAAAGGAATGCCCATAGGAGAATCATAGTATGAACACTATGATGGCTAATCTCTTTGATACCTTCTTAACAGAAGAACAATATGAGCAGAATTAAGAAAAAATCACCTACCATGACCGAAGATGGTTCAGTATTAGGAATTCAATAAACATGGTCAGTATTATATACACCGTTGACAAACAGTATGTTGATCAATTGACAGTGAGTGAAGTTCCTCCCAAGCAGTCAGATGATTGTTACAATTTGAGGAGCAAGGGACTTGTTTCTGAGTAGGATATTAAGAAACAATTGATGCTAATAAATTTTGTACCTTCCAACTCTGCTTACAATTCATAGAACAAGTTTGGGGGTGTTTCTCCTTCAAAGAACAATTCCAGTAGCAAAAATAGCAAGTCCACCACTCCTGCTACAATGAATAATGTTACACTACCTAACTCATCAGTACAACCTATTATGATGGAAAACATTGATTATAACATAATTGAATATATGAAGAGAGATCATGTGAAAATTTTGGTCTTCAAGCTCGCAAAGATAACGGGCTAGCGTGAACTAATTCTACAAGCACTCTCATTTCACACTACAGAACGTAAAGAAGATTCTTCATCGGAGGTAATGTCTGGTAACTCCCACGATATCCTTGAATATATTGTAAATATTGTAAATTTAAGTTATAACTCACTATACCCATCGTTTTTGTTAACTTTTGAAAATTTTAATTCTAATGTTCACAACTACTTAGTTGATTCTTGTGCATCTGTAAATGTTATACCATTGTTGGTTGCTAGGAAAATCAATGCACAATGGGATAAAATTGATGCACATATCATACAACTGGACAGATCAGTTGTCTAGGCTATAGGTGAACTAAAAAAATGTACTTATCCATTTTTCATCTGATCATAGAATTCACCATTGTATAATATTGTAGTTGTGAACATTCCAGAAGCATATGGATTACCGCTAAGAAAATATTGGTCCAACAAACTTCAAGGATACTTTGCAATGGACTAGTCTCATTTATGGCTTCCATACAAGGGCATAAATAATTAGATTCAAGTTGAAAGTGAACCCTACATGAAGTGTACTGTGACACAACTTGAAGAAAAAAATGAACCAATGGGCTTCACAGAAGTGATCTTCGGAAATTGTTTTCTTGAAGTAGATCATGGATGTTATCTGGCTCAGCCTTCACCAGTCCCACCAGATACATAGTTGGAACTCCTTCCTAGAAATCCAATTGGTGATAATGATATTTGTACAATAGATGTAGGTAGTACTAGTGTAGGTCATAAATATAACTTTTCTAATACTTGGATTTTGTATTTTGACAGTTCAAAAATGCAAGAGGGATATGGATCTAGTTGCATTTTATTAGACCTGTAATAGAGAAAATATTTGATCTATTACCACTTGGAATTTGAGTGCACCAACAATTTCATAGAATACAAAGAACTCATCTTTGGTTTGAAGAAGATGATCGACCTAAAAATGGAGGTTCTTAAAGCAATAGGTGACTCTGAAATCGTCATATGATAGGTATGGAATACTATACATTGTGTGTCAACGAATCTCAAAAGTTATCAACAAAAGGTATGGCATTTGATTTCAGAATTCCAAGCTTTCAATATCATTTTTGTTCCTAGAATATGTAACTTTGTTGCTGATACATTACAAAATGTTGTTGCTAGGTTATCATCACTTAAGGATGGATTTTCTATTGAAATTATTTATAAGCCATCTAACCTAATAATATCACTAACTTTCATGCTTTCAATGATGACCAATAGATATTGGATTTTATGGTGAACACTGATGTGTTCAAAGATGAAACCATCGATGAGGACAAGCATGATAAAGCGTTGCAAGGTGTAGCTCAAGCAAGAAAAGAAAACCCCATTCCCAAGGGCATGGTGTCACTTGAAAATATGTATGACTTGCAAAATCTCTTTAAGGGGATAGTGAAAGAAAAGACTCACATCTGAACTATGTCATATGAATAGATCAATATTGGTAAAAAATAATATCTGAATTTTGTTAATCTTGGTACTTGTTGTACACCTCGGGAGCAGCAATCTTTCATCCACCTTTCTAAGTACTACCGAGATGTTTTTCATGGACATATGATTATCTCAAAACTTATGACACGCGAATAATATAGCACATGATTCCAATCAAGGAAGGGACCAAGCCTTTTTAGAAGAAGCTATATAAATCTCATCTGACGCATGAACCCCTAATTCAGAAAGAGTTGAGGAAGTTTCTGGATGCTCAAATCATCGTTTAAGTGTGACAATCAATGTGGGTCTCAAATTTGGTCTCGGGGAGGAAGACGTCTAGGGAAATATGCCTGTGTGTGGATTTCCTCAATCTTAATTGTGCCTCAGACAAGGAAAATTACCCAGTTCCATTAATCGAACAGACTCTATAGAAAATATTGAGGACTGAAATGTTTCCCTTGTTGGATGGATTTTCGGCTATAACTAGGTTCTAGTGTCAGAAACTTACAAACATAAAACAACTTTTCAAAACCAATTGGGGTACGTTTGCTTTCAAGAGAATTTCGTTTGGACTTATAAATGTAGGTGCAACCTTCCAACGTACAATGGAAATTACATTTTTTGGTTTGATTGGTCAGAGTGTAGTGGTCTATCTTAATGATGTAATGGTGTTTTCGAAACTAATATCTGACCACTTGCTCCATTTGAAGAAATTTTTTTAGCAGTATCGTAAATACGAGATATCTCTTAATCCCAAGAAGAGCATTTTCACATTGTCCGAGGTAAATATATTGGGCCATATCATCACAAAAAGTGGGATTAAGGTGGACCTTAAAAGGGTTAGAACTAATGCTCAGATTCCCTTCCTAGTTAACAAGAAATCCATGTAGTCCTTCTTAGGAAAAATTATTTTTCTTTGCAAATTCATCATTGACTATGCACAAATAGTGAAACCACTACAACATTAGATAAAGAAGGATTTTATATACAAGTATGATAAAATGGAAAAGGATGAATTCTCTTGTATAAGGAAGGTGATTGTAGAAGCACCAACACTATATAGTCCAGACTTGAGCAAAGATTTCCTGCTTTACACCTTCGCTTATGATAACTTTTGCGATCGTTCATACATAGAAAGACGATCAAAATAACTAGTGGGCCATATAATTTATGATTATTATCTTGCAAGGACCTGAAATCATTTAGCCAGATGTCAATAAATAAGCGTACTCAGTTTACAAGGTGGTGAAACACTTTTAGCCTTATCTTTTGAAAAATCATTGTGTTATCTTTGTTCCACATGCAACCATTAGATAGTTGTTTGTTCAACAAGAGGCTAGTGAAAGAAGAGAAAACTAGATGAATAGCTTATAGGAGTACAACATTGAGTCCAAACAAGCCCACACTATCAAGGGCCATGGTCCATGCCAGATAGTAGAAAAAGCAACAAACACGCCAAAACATGACTCTTCTGGATGGGAGCAAGAGACTGAAATGTATAATATTGAACAAGCTACCTCCACTAACATGCCAACCTGTTGTTACCAAGATGTGCGATAGTATCTTGAGCATGATACTCTGCCCTATCATTTATTAGCAAGATAAAAGAGGGAAATCATATTGAAATCTTTATCTTATTAGTTGGTACACAAAGTGCTTTTTAGAAATAATTGTTAGAAAAATAAATAACAAAGCAATGGAACACATAAAATATTGTGGAAACAAAAACATAGTAATGCATAAAACAAGAGAGACACAGATATATGTGGTTCACCCAATTTAGGCTACATCCATGGAGAAACATCTACTCCTTCATTTTATATTATCCAGGAAAATGAAGAGATACAACCTACAATAGATCTACTGTAATTTCCTCTTCCCTTTCACACATTCTCCTCTCTCTTTCTTGCTCAAAATAATAATACATGACCATAATACAATTACCTCATATAAACTGAGGGTTTCCTTATAGAGAAAAAAACCCTAAATTAACATAAATTCTACCTTTAAATCATCCACCTAATGAATGACTCAGATTGAATACAAAATTACAATATTTAACAAGGCAATTTTTCATCTATTTTTAGCTTCGGGGTTGCTGCCCCTGAACCCCCACTAGCCCTCGGAACCCCCAGTCTAGGGGGGTAGTCCCCCATCGGGTGGTTAGTATGGGGGGGGTGGGGAGTTCCCAACATATGGAAGGGTGTACATTATTCCTAGGGTATATACCTAACTAAAAACAAGAACTTTGAATCAAGATGATAATCGGGCTCCACACCCAACAATATCCCATTTGGAGACTCATTATAGCAACTTCACCATTGCTTCACTTGTTGGAAAATGATTCCACTTTGGACCTGGTTGTTTCTCATATTCATCATCATACTTGAACACCAATTGAAACTATTATCACTTAGAAATTTCTCTAGAAGTTATTAGAAGAAAGAAAATAACTGAGGTAACCACAAACCAACTTTGGAACAGAGGCTTTAGCCAACCTAGGCTCAGAGAGGGCTCTCTCTATATGATTTAGCTTTTTTTGCTTGGATTTTAGGCTAGTTATGAATGTTTTGGGGGTTTTTTATTTGTATTCAAGATTGGATGGTGGGATCCTTGAAACAGATGCATAGAATGATGTCTTTAGACCATTGGGCTATGGAGTCAATAAAAGGGCAGCAAAACTAGATCAACTCACTAAAGGGAATGTTCAAAGGCCAAGCTAGCAGAGTAAAGTGCAGGTCTTTGGAACAGGGGGTTGAAATGGTTTTAATTAGGTTGAGAGAGCAATTAAGGGTTGTGAGACCGAAATATAAATGAGGAATATAGGATATTCACAAGTAAAGGGCAATTAAGAATCCTTTGATCTAGATTAGCATGAAAGAACCTAAACTAAGGAGCAATTAAGAATTACTTAACTTGGATATTAGTTGAAAACATTTATATGAATAACTATTAAAACAGAGTGTAATTAAACAAATTCTGAGATATTGTTCCAGTTATAGCATTCAGATTCAGAAATACATCAATGATTATGGAAAAACTTGAAGAAAGATAATGATAACATATGAAAATACTTGTCTGCACTTCGCTCAACACATGAATCTTGTGAAATATCTTGTCTTCATTCATCAATACAACTTGCTGGCTCAATCAATGATACAATAGTTTTACAGTCTTTTTGATCAAAATTTTATAGAAATGTCTAAGAATCTAGACCTACATACTTCAACTCATGAAGTATTTATACAAAAAAATATTACAAAATATCTCAAACTAACTTGAGATTTAATCTAGGAAATAAAAATATCTTCTTGCAAGAAGATAGAGACAGTTATTGAACCGCTTCCATGATGTTCCTTTTATTTTGGTACTACAGGCCTTTATGATTTGATTTTAGCCCTTTATGCTGCTTTGTTGTTTGATCTTTTACGCTGGAAGCTTCATCTACTTTTGGCTTTCATCTGATACACTTTTACACTGATACTCTTTGAATCTACTGATCTGTATTCATCTTTTTACCAGGTTGTTTTACTTTTACTATACTTTAACCTTTTTATTGCATATTTCACACAGTAAATCAGTCAATTTCTCCCATGTTTCAGCATCAGGTAATTCGATCTTAAGCACCCTCCTATATATTTCATCAACCTCGGTGTACATGGAAAATGTAGGCTTATTGATAAACAAGTGTTTTACCTCATGCTGGAGGTAAAACAAATTTTCAAATGTTTGATAAAGTACTTTTGCCTGTTGGCAATGCCTTGACTAATGATGTACTGACATGTTCTTTTGCTAGCTCTCTGATTTCATTGTTGTAATCTCGCTGTGTCATGAGCTTGTCAGTTATTACTAAGGGACTGGGCAACCATTTCTCTCTCAAAATTTGAAACTTAGCCATAAATCTATCAACAAATACCTGCATGTTCTAGAACTTGTCTTCCAAGTTTAGCATTAACTTTCTCTTGGGGAGGACCTTTCTTACCTCCAAAATTGTTTTTTTTTCTGCCCTCTATATCCAATTCCTGAAGCTCATACTTATTTTTACTGTTAAGGAATTGGATGATTCTGGTGGCATCTTCGAGCATCTCTCCTAATTCTTCTTTTACCTTTTGGATGGCTTCTGTAGCCATCTTTATTAGATTTACCTACTCAAAAATTACCTGAATAGATGGCCAAATATCATTGATAGAGTCAATGATATTGACCTGCAATAGTTCCTTAGCTTGCCCAAGGGATTCTTTCAGTGTTAGGTCCTTCTCCTTGGCTTTCAATCTCTCATTCATCTTGGCAGCTTTCTGCACTTCTTCTTTGTGCATGATTTTGGCAAGCTTGTAATCAATTTCCAAGCTTGTCATCTTCTCTTTCATCTTATTCATCTCTGTTGCCTGTATGGAAATCTCTTCCATAGCCTTGAATAACTTTGATGCTTCTTCACATGATGTACATGTTGCTGATGTAGACTGTGTTGAAACCTGTTCTGCTATGACCATAGGAGCTGCGGGAGCCAATGAGGCTACCAATGTAGAAGGAACAACTGTTGAGACTATTGGGATGACATTTACAGATGTAGTGGAAATATCACTTTTCTTTAGTTGAATTAAAGTGTCCAATTCATTCTCTGTCTCCCTCAGCTGATCATTTAACATTAGGACTAAGTCCACCAATTCTTCATGTCTGGTTTGGTTTTCCAAGACTTGCTGTCTCTGGGGATGTTGTAGCTGAGGTATCTTCAATTTCTTTTTGAGTGCTGCAATGTCATCATTCTTTTTTTTAATTAGTTGCTTAGTGGCTTCGATATCTTTGGGATCATGTCCCAATTCAATCACTAAGTATTCCAAAGACTTGATTCTGGTGTCTTTTGCCTGTGAGGAGGCCTTTTCCAATTGGTACTGGGCTGAAATGTTGATCAATGAATTCTGCAATTGATGGAAAGCTATGCCTTTTCTAGTAAGGGTGGAGTAAATAATTTCTCCAGCCTATTTGTGGAATTCAATTTTGTCAATGGGATGAATATCCATTGTCAATACCTCAAAATCAATTTTATTGTAATCTATTGATGTCCTTGGTGGTTGCACAGTTGGCTTTATGAAAGACAATTGCATCTTTCCTTCCTTGATGTCAAAAGCTGACATCAACGTGGTTTGATTGGTAGGTGTAATGTTGAGATACTGTGCATAAGATTGTGCCTTTAGTTTCTCATTTCTCATCTTGATTTCTTTAAACCTATCCTTAATATCCTTATCTTTTTCAGCATGCCTACCAGATGAGAAAACTTCTACACTGAGCTGCCTTTCCAACATTTGAGTTTGTGAAATATATGGCTCCTATGTTTCTCTAGATGGAGCTCATGTGCCCTTGCTCATGTCAAACTCAGTATTAGTTACTTCTGCTGAGCCTTCAATGTCTTATTGTTCTGAAACAGGATTGAGCCTTGGCCTTTTGCTCTGGCTACCTTCATACTACACATTAGATGTGTCCATGCCTGAACTGGAGGCTCCCTCTCTATTCCTCTTGGGATTATTTTCCTCATTCTGAGGGGTTTGTAAAACATCAAGGTTACTCATGGTTTCTTCTTATTGTGGTACTTGCAGGAATGAGCTTTCATCAAGTTGTCTCTCTAAATCAATCAAGGTATTTTCAACATATACCTTTGTACTATCCATGTCTACAAGAGCATTTTCCAACCACTTAGATTGATTGGCATATATTTCTATCTCTGGTATGGGGTGATGAATGTAAGGCCCCAATTCGTCCTTTTTTCTAAGTCTGGTCATAAACCCTTGAGGGTCATATCTCCACATGAAACTATTTTGGAACTTCATTTGTTGCATAATCAGATCTGCTTCCTACCCTTCTTCTCTAGAATTGCAAATGAAAGGGCCTAACTAATTTTTTACTTTAAACTGGGTTCTTTTCTTGGCTGAGACAAAATTGACTTCATCAGAATTCATTATCTTCATAGAATATTCTAGAGCAAATAACCTCATGGGGAGGCATTTAGGGAGTTTGTATGGGACAAGCTGGTACCCATAGATTATTATTTCTTTGTGGTTTTGGTAAATGTACCAATCTCCCACCTTACTTTGCTTAGCCAATTGAAGGACCCATTTGATATCATGGCTTATTCTGGGTGGAGGAATTCCTGTCAGCATGGTCATGACTAGATGGAAAAACGAATCAATGAAGTCTGTATAAGTGTATGGTGATTAATGATTGCAGAACAATGGTGTCCAAAATATGACAGACCTGGGCTAGCCTCTAGTATCAAGATTATGGAGCGTGAAAGGAAATCTGTTTGACTGATAATACAAAAACATATGGTAAAGTACAGATGAGTATTTGAATACTATCTGATTGTGCATTCTGGTAAATTGTTCATGCATCCTCTCAACTATGAACTGGGCATAATTGTATATAGTAGCATGAGGCTTTCCTGGGCCAAAAATGGACATGAAATCCAGGATGATCTCATCAACAAATTCATTAGTGGTACAGCCAAAAACACATGATATCATAGTCACAATATGCTTGCGTCTTTTAGAGAAAATGGCATAAAGATATGGAGGGGCATCTTTGGGAATGTATTTCTATTCTACAATAAAAGTTTGGAACAATTGGGTCAGTTTTGATGGACTCAACTTGGTGTACTGGTCTAAGAAATCTCCAATTGAGAGTGGGGTTAGGTTTGGACATGGTTGGACTTGTAACGTCTCATTGATTAATTCAGTTGTGATGGTAAACAAGACTTTCTGGTCAAGGGACATTATAGCTCTCTGGCTGGGAATGTAACAGGTATGGCACATATGGAAAATTTCAAGAAAAATATGTACTTGGGGAAACTGGTATTTCGGAAAATTGGAGTCCCAAAGGCCAATGTCAACTAAATGGTTCAGGTATCTATCTTTACTCAAACAATGAATTTTGAGAAAGACCTCATATGCACTTATGTCTCTGATTTGAAAATATCGATCCGCCAGGGGGAGGTGGTCTAGGTCCAAATGGGGAGTTGAGATAGGTCTGACATCCATGGCGACAGGGGCAGCCATAATTCAGTTCTTGTGGATTTGAATTTGGCATTGTAAGGTTGTATCAGAGTGTTGGAAGGCAATTCAGAAACTTTGAGAATCGCTTGGGTATGTGGTGTTAACTTGAAAGTATTTTTCAATTAATTTCACTTAATTAAAGCACTCTAAGAGTGAACGTTTTCAAATTTTGAAAGGGCATCTGGTAATTCATTCACAAATACCTGGAGTTTAGGTGAATTGACTTCAAACTGGTGTTCTGGATGACAGTGGAAGGTTGAAAGGGCTCTGAGACCTTTGAAGGTGGTCTCCACAGCTTCTTTGAGGACTGAAATGGGGTTAATTGGTAGTTTTCAAGTTTGCAGGTGTCATGCTGGTCTGCAGAGGTTTTCAAAGAGCTCAAGCGAAAAATACGAAAAAGGGCTTCTCGCCCTTTCTATTAAGCAATGGTCACTTTCTGGCGAGCAATTTTATGAATGAATAGTAGGTGGTTTATTGGGTTGAGCGGAGAGGCAGTTTCCAAGGCCATTACACCACTTTTATGAAGGAAGTGGTATTTCAGATGGGTCACCCAATCTACCTCCACACTTGACACGTAGCATATGCGGTTCAGGGAAAAATCGCTGTATCGGATGGGTAGAGGTTGGGCGTCGGGCAGATCTGATATGGATATGGACTGTTAGATGCGAGCGATGATGATCTGATAGTAGTCGGGTGAAGAAGGTGCATGGATGAAATGAACTAAGGTGTCGGGGGAGGGCAGGGCATTAATCCTCGGCGATTTGGGATTTATTCAAAGTTAATGTGGGGATTAATTGATTGGGTGGGTTTTAATGACGAGATTAACCAAACATTACCGAAAACTAGTAAGTTAAGAAAATTTTGTCGGGGGTATGAAGTAGGGGGTCAATTATAGTTTATAATTAAACTAAGGGTTGGGATATTTATATAGGGGCTTTAATTAATATATGGGAAAATGTATATCGATATTAACATAATTATATCAAAAATTGATATGAAATGTGATGAGTGGAGTGGATATACCCCTAAGTAAAAATGTAATGTTTGTGCATACAGTTTATACTTAGGATAAGATATTTTTTGTGGGTTTTTCGAATGAAAAAGGATTTAACATGGAGTTGCTTTACTTTTCCTAGGAAAATGAAGTTTAACCTTAGGAAAAGGGGTTTTATTAGGGTACTGAAGGGGGATGACTTTTATGAATGGGATTCTAACACTTGATATCCATAAGTCATCAAGCCGAGGGTCTGGTCCCACCAAAAGTCAGAGAAATGCTCTGAGCCTCTTTGACTTGAAGGATTTTAAAGTAATAGAACATACTTGTGGATAGGAAATTAGTAAGGGGAAAAATGAATGAGGGGGAGTTAATCATATTAACTTTCATACCTCTTTTTTTTCTTCCATAATTTATCATTCATATTGAAATATGTATCTAAGCATGATGCATGTGTTTTGATACAATCAACTTTATACTTCAACAATCTTTCTTCTACTTACCCATTTTCTTACCCTAACATTTTTTCTTCATTTATTTGGGTGCATTTAGGTTAGAAAACCCTTATCCTACCTTTTCTTTTATAAAGAAAACTATCTACTTCTATCCTTGTGTCTTCCAAGGGCTTAGATTAAGCTTATGAGCTCCTTTTATTTCTCTACCTATCTATTGATCTGCCAAGATTAAACTGTTTGGTTAGATTTTATTCTCTAATTATAAACATAAAATTAAAAGCATGATATAATCAAGATTAAATAGTTTGATTACCATGGATTGTGGCATGAATAACAAGCTGCACACAATCATTATTATAAAAGTAAATAGTAGTGGCATTTAGACTTTCACATTGTCATGGTCTCTTTTTGTTTTTGGGGTTCATATATTTTCATTTTTTGACCTTCTCTTATTCTTTTTGTCCTTTGATATTTCTTTTAGGACATACTCTCTTTACAATTTTTAATTTTTAATATGGAAAACATTGCAGAAAGCAAAGGTATGTATAATATTACAAGGCTTAACCTTAGTCATTCAAAATTATGACTCCTATTGGTATAAGAACCTAACAGTGGCTCCACGTGGGGATGGCATCCTGAAAAGATGTCAAGAACTAATGAAGATCAGTGTCCTTTGACTTAAGACTATGGTTACCTTATAACTATGCTTCTGTGATTTTTGTCTTTTTAATAACTGTGATGGTTATATATCCAAAGCTCAGGGCCTTCTCTTCGGGCTTCAACTTCAAAGATCACCATCCAATCCAAACTAGACTTTTTAAATATGGTATGTACAAATGGAAAATGAAAATTAGTAACTCGGTTCAAAGTAATGTTTTAGCATTCGACCATTCACTGGCCCACCTTCTGCATCTGTACCATTATTTCTCTAAAGAAGAAAGCATTATTTCCTCTGCAAGCATAAATGGAATAGGTACCTTTCCATAGGAAATCAAATTTCCCATGTTTTCCTTTGTCTTCCCTCCTTGAATCCCACTTAAATACTTTGTCACCAATGTAGAAATCTTCAGCCTTGGTTCTCTTATCAAAAATATTTTTAATCTTTTCCTGCACAAATTGAGACCTGACATAGACCTCTTCTCTGGTTTGTTGTAGATGAATAATTTGATTGATTCTTATTTGGATACTATTTGGTTCAACCTGCAATTCTTGAAGTATCTTCATTACTGGTACTCCCATAGAGGATGGAAAGATAGCTTCCATCACATAAACTAGTTGATAGGGAGAAGTACCAATTGATTTCTTAGTAGTCAATCTATCTTCCCATAAGGCATTGCCTAGCTTTTTATTCCTAGTTTTCTTATTGTCCTCTAGTAACTTCTTGATGATGTTTACTAGGCTTTTGTTTGAGGATTCTTCCAGCCCATTACCTTGAGGGTAATAGGCTGTGGAATGGCCAAGGGTGATATGGTATTTATTGCAGAAATCTATTATTCTTTTGGATTTAAAGGCTGTTGCATTATCAGTAATGATCTTAGTTGGACATCCAAATCTTGATAGAATATTGGTTTCAAGTAAGGTTATGATAAAAGTATCTGTGGCTTGCCTTGAAGTGGCCTCTATCCATTTTGTGAAGTAGTCTATGGCTATGAGGATCCATTTGTGCTAGGAAGAGGGGGTGGGTGAATTTCACCAATGAAGTCTAAACCCCATTGTTGAAAAGGTATTTTTACAAATATTGGCTTGAGGAGTAAAGGTAAGAGCCTCTTCTTCCCCTAAAAAATTTGGCATTTGTGACAAGAGGTCACATATTTTTTGACATCAACAAACAAAGTAGGCCAATAGAAACCAACTCTAAGAATTTTATCTACGGTGGTCTTCAAGTAAAGGTGTCCTCCACAGTCACCTGCATGAAATCCTTCCAAAACTTTGTCATATTATTATTTTAATAAGCAATTGAAAAGAATACCTTGTCATCTTCAAAAACCTACTTTTAGTACTAGATAATTCGGGAGGAGCTTGTAAATTCAGTAAAACATAAATAATATCAGCATACCAAGGTGATTCAATAAAGTCTTTGTTGATTAGTGGAGTCACCATCTCCTCTTCATTATCTATTGCTACAATAAAGTTTATATCCAAGGCTTGATAGTTTGATTCAGCCATGAGTTTAGCTAAACCTTGGCCCTTGATTAACTTAGCAAGTTTGATTTATATATCAGACTCTAAAATAGTAGAAATACACTCTCCTCTCTTTCGATTAGGACCATCCTGAGTTAAGATGTCTTTAACTATTGAATTAGGAACGTAGGCTACTATATGAGAATATAAGATGTATACCCTAAAGTCCTTAATGGATTTGACTAAAGCCAAAGCTTGTTTTTCCATTATATTATATTTCAAGGTGGCATCTCTTAGGGCTTTGCTGAAGAAAGAAATGGGTTGCTCATAGCCCTGGTCATTTTTATGCAATATAACTACAGCAATTGTGTGCTCAGAAGAAAAGGAAAAAAAGCTGAAATCTCTATCAAATTTAGGTTTGGTCAACACAGGTGTTTTAGTCAAGGCTAGTTTAATGTCTTCAAATGATTTTTTAGCCTCAACAATCCATTTTATGGTGGAGTCCTTTTTCAGCATGTTGTTTAGCGGTCTAATTAACTTTGCCATATTAGATATAAATCTTCTAAGAAAATTATTTTTTCCTAAGAAAGCTTGTAACTCTTTAATGTTCCTAGGGTGTTTTATTTGTAGGATGGCTTCTATTCTAGCAGTGTCTATTCTTATACCATCTTTTGAAATTATGTGACCTAACAACTTTCCTTCTTCTAACCCAAACAAGGACTTTTTGGGGTTTAAGGAGATTCCAAATTTCTTGCATTTAATAAAAACTTTCCTTAGATGATCCAAATGTTGATTGTCATATTTTGAAAATACAATAATATCATCTAGATATATCACAAGGAAATCACGAATTTCTTTTTCAAAGGCTATATCCATATCCCTCTAGAAAGTGGCCCCTGCATTCATTAGCCCGAAAGGCATTTTCACATACATAAATGTGCCCATAGGAGTAGTAAAGGCAGTTTTGGGTTGTTCATATGGATGAACCAAGATTTGATTGTAACCAGAAAACCCATCCAACAATGAGATTATGGTTGATCCAACTACTCTTTGTAAAATGTGGTCCATTTTGGGGAGAGGGTAATTGTCTTTTAGTGACACTTTGTTGAGGTTTCTAAGATCCACACGGGGTCTGATCTCACTATTTTTCTTTCTAGTTGGCACCAAGTTTGAGATCCAATCAAAAAATCTGATTGGTGCAATTATTTTGGCATCATACATCCTCTGAATTTATTTTTCAATTGCAGGTAATAAGACAGGATTAATCCTTCTAAGTTTTTGTTTGAAAGGCTTTTGATTTTCTTTAATAGGAATTGTGTGCTGGATGATGTTGGTGTCATAGGATTTGAGGTCCTCATAACTCCAAGCAAAGACATCCTGAAATTATTTCAACAACTCAAGGTATTTCAGTTTTTCAGTTTGGGGTAATGATTTTGAAAGTTTGATCAGTTTAGGATTTTTATCGGTGTCTATATTACATTCCTCTATATCAGACCTTGAATGCTCCATTTTAGGTTTCCTAGGAACATCATTTGAGTCAAATAAATCTTCCAAAGGGGTTAATCCTTTTGGTAAGAAGTTATATTTGAGATTAATTACTCTGGTTTCTTCACCGATTATTTCATCAATCTAAATTTTCTCTAAAGTTATCTACATCTAATTTGGTAAATTTAGTTGGGTTGAGTCTATCTATTTTATGACCTTCTATCTTATTTATTTATATCTCATCCTTAGTGTCAGGATATATTGATGTATCAATATCTATATTGTTATTGATAAACCATTCTTCTGAAATTAAAAAGTTATTTATTTGTTTATCATTAGAAAATATTTACCAATTCTTCAAATTGTCTGGAATTATAAGTCTATGCCTAACTTTAGCAGTATACTGATGGTTGGGTTCGAAGGGTAATTTGCAGGTGCTGGCAAACATTGCTAAAGTATGGGCTGGCATGTTATGTTTTCTAGGAATTACTGCAAGCCTAGATTCTAGGAAAGTGTTAAGTATTTCCACAATAGTTCCCCTATAACAACTTAATCTAGGGCCCTTTGTCATATATACACCATTAATCTGTTTTGCAATTAGATCAGAGTCTCCCATGACAAAAACTCTTTTAGCTCCTAGATTCTTAACTAACTTAAGACCTAAAATTAATGCTTTATACTCAGCCATATTATTGGTACATTTAAAATTCAATCTATATGCATGGCCTTCTAAGTAATCATTTTCCAAATTATATATCCACACTCCTACTCCTACTCCTAACCTATTGACTGATCCATCAAAATCTAAATGCCATAGCATCTCATGACCTATATTTACACTATCTGGTGCAACAAACTTTTCATCATTTATAGCAATTTGACCGTCTTGTTCATTGAACAGTTCTGTAGTCTGGTCTATTTCATTTTGTGTAGAAACTGCAATTTATTTTGGTTCTGTATTAGTACTATATAAAAAAATTTCTTATGTTTGATCAACATTAGACAGGATAAACGAATCGATATATGAGTGTATGGAGTAGATGGGAATGTTTTGAGGCCAATCCTAGCTACTTACCATATATTTCATTAAGGTTTCTCGGTATAGTTTCTTAGGTTGTCCAAAAACAAAGATTGTTGCATATGACATATCTAGTTGAAAGGATCCCTGAAGTTTGGCTCCCCATGATCTAGATAACAACATGCTATACTTTGGTGGGATGTCAGCAACTACAATATCCATAAGGATTCTTTTGGCAGGATATTGGAGTAAAGTGACGCACATGTCTTTAATAAATCCTAGACACTTTACCTGACTGGAGTCAAATGAGAATAAGTCTTTATAAGGCCTTGTAATGTCTAGGTTTAATTTCTCCATCACTGATTTGGGCATTAAATTATGAGAGGCCCCAGAATCCAACATTGCATTGTGTAGAATTTTGTCATGGATACTAAGGCTAATGCAAAAATTTGGAACTCCTCCTTCTAATGGTTTTCCATTAACACCTGGACCAAATATGAGTTCTGGTTGGTCATCAAACGAGTTGACTGAATCCTCATTTTTAGCAATGTTTAAGGTCTAGGTTATCTATGATTTATAAGTTTCATTCTTGATTAGTTCTGTTAAAGGGACTGGAATCTTTAGCTTTGCTATTTTTGCCCCCAAATTGAATGGAAAAGAGAATTTTTTTGTTTTAAGGTTTTGAATTTTTTCAATAAGGATTTGAGTAGGCTTGTCTTCTTTTCCTTTATCGGGGACCTCCTTGTGTGGATTTTCAAATCTAATGTTTTGATCATTTTCCACCAATTCCTTAAGTGGAATTAAAGTGGATGGTTGATTAGCAGAAGGTTGATCAGAGGTTATGTCTAGAATTATGGGGCTAGAAGGTTTTGGGTTTTCCCTAGGGAGAATTTGGAGGATTTTTGAAACAGGGATTTCTTTTATTTTCTTGGGTTGATTTTGTATTGTTTCCTTAGTTTGGTCAGGTACATTAGCATTCTTTTTTTTCTTAGGTTATAGTGTTTATGAACTTCAAAGATGGCAGAATCATATCCCTATTTGTATTCAAATGATTCCCCAGACTGTAATTGTAATTGTTGCAGCATATACAGTTCCTGCTCATCTTGGGTTATAAAAATAGTGTCCTCATCATTTATTCCCATTAGGTTAATTTGTGTATCTTGTTCTAGATATTCTGGATGGGATGTCTCTACATAATTTTCTTGAAAAGGAGGCCTAATGTTGTGATCCGGTCCATTTTTCCCAATGATTTGGTTTTTTCTAAAATTTGGGTTTTTACTGGAGGTGCTTGTTGGTTATACCATTTGGGTTTCATTTCTATGTTCTCTATTCTATCCATTAGTATTTCCATACTTTTGGCTAAAATATCTATTTTAATGTCAGATGGTGAAGTTTCATCCTTTGCAGTTACACTACTTTCATTTCTAACTCTAGCCCTTTTAGCTAACAAATTAGCTTCTACACTAACTGCTACACTTTGCATTTCTTCTAATGTTGGGGGCTTTCTTTCCCTAAGTTGGTATGCCATATATTTTTCAAAACCATCAGGGAAATTTATTAATGCTAAGTCAGGTGGCGGTCTAAGGTTAACTGGGATTGTGTTATATATATTATTGAATCTAGTGCAACAATCTTGAACAGTTTCATTAGGCCCCCTTCTAATATTCTCATATTCTGAAAGGATTTGTAGGGGATTCTTTTTCTTTTCCCATCTGTTCAAAAATTTCTAGTAAAACATATCTAAACTCTTAATACTATTAGTAGGCACTGCTCTAAACCATTTCCTAACATCACCAGCTAAAGTCTAGGCAAACAATCTCATTTGAACATTATCTTTGTCAATTTTGTGCAACTCAAGGTAATATTTCATCTTGTTGACATACTGTTGTGCAATGTAATGTCCTGTGCCATCAAATTGAACAATTTTACTTTGGTAGTCTGTTGGCATAGGAGCCAGGGCGATATTAAAGTTTAACGGAGCATATCTAGCTGCCATGGTTGTAAGTTGGGAGAGGCTGAGATGTGGGGTTGAAGTACATGGAGATGATGCAGCAATGGACAAAGAACCAGGACTAGTAGATGATGAATGAGTAACGATAGGTTGGTGAGGGAGTGTAGGTATAAATGGTGGTGAAGAATGGACTTCAGAAGGTATTATTGTTGAAGTTGAAAGGAACAATGGTGAACTCAAAGTAATGGACAATTATTCAGAAAGCTCAGGGGTCGTGGCAGAATTAATGGATGATTGTGGAGATTTCAGAATGTATTCATCAATTGATTTGTTGGCTTGTTGAACTTCAAGTTCTGCAATAAAATGAGGATCTAGAATAGTTTCATCGATTGCATTTTCATATTTTGTTCTAAATAATGAAATATCAAATGGCACATCAAAGGGAAGTTATTCTAAAAATAACCACTCATCAGGACATGAATTAGCTTTAACTAATGGTATTTGGCTAGCTGAACTTTCTTCTTTTTTAGATTTTCTTGAAATTAGGTTGAGATTATCAACTACTGGGGAAACGTTTGGATCTGGATTAGCCCTAGTAAAATGAGTCTTCCTAGAAGCCAGAATTTCAAAATTTTTAATTGTTTTTGTGAGATTTTTTCAAAATAACTTCTAACAAATGACTTTAAGAGGCTCAGAATGTAGATTTAGAATTTTCTTAAAGCTTTATTAGGATTGAGGAGTCGTTGATCCCCAGTAGGTTTCCACTATGTTATCACTCAAAAATTTCTCTAGAAGTTATTAGAAGAAAGAAAATAACCAAGGTAACCACAAACCAAATTTGGAGCATAGGCTCTAGCCAACCTAGGCTCAGAGAGGGCTCTCTATATATGATTTAGCTTTCTTTGCTTGGATTTCAGGTTAGTTATGAATGTTCTGGGGGTTTTTTATTTGTATTCAAGATTGGATGGTGGGATCCTTGAAACAAATGGATAGAATGATGTTTTTAGACCATTGGGCTATGGAGTCAATAGAAGGGTTGGATCAACTCAGTAAAGGGAATGTTAAAAGGGAAAGCTAGAAGAGTAAAGTGTAGGTCATTGGAATAGGGGGGTGAAATGGTTTTAATTAGGGTGAGAGAGCAATTAAGGGTTCTCAGACCGAAATATAAATGAGGAATAGAGGGTAATTGAAAGAAAAGGGCAATTAAGAATCCTTTCATCTAGATTAGCAAGAAATAACCTAAACTAAGAAGCAATTAATAATTCCTTAACTTAGATATCAGTTAAAAACATTTATATGCATAACTGTTAAAACAGAGTGTAATTAAACAAATTCTAAGATATTGTTCCAGTTATAGCATTCAGATTCAGAAATACATCAAAGATAGTGGAAAAACTTCAAGAAATATAACGATAACATATGAAAATACTTGTCTGCACTTCGCTCAACACATGAATCCTGTGAAATATCTTGTCTTTATTCATCAATCTAGCTTGCTGGCTCAGTCAATGATACAATAGTTTTACAATTTTTTTTTATCAAAACTCTATATAAATGTCTAATAATCCACACCTACATGCTTCAAATTGTGAAGTATTTATACAAAAAATTATTACAAATATCTCAAACTAACTTGAAATTTAATCTAGGAAATAAAAATATCTACTTGCAAGAAGATAGAGACAGCTATTGAACTTCTTTCATGTTGTCCCTTTTATTTTGGTACTGCTAGCCTTTATGGTTTGATTTTAGCCTTTTATGCTACTTTTTTGTTTGATCTTTTACACTGGAAGCTTCATATACTTTTGGCTTTCATCTGATACACTTTGACATTGATATTTTTGACTCTGCTGATTTATCTTCATCGTTTTAACTGGCTGTTTTACTTTTACTATACTTTAATCTTTTTACTGCATATTTCTCACAGTAAATCAGTCAATTTCTCCCATGTTTCAACATCAGGTAATTGGATCTTAAGCATCCTCCTATCTATTTCATCTGCCTCGGTGTACTTCATAAAACTAGGCTTATTGATAAACAAGTGTTTTACCTCATGCTGGAGGTAAAACAAGTTTTCAAATGTCTGATAAAGTACTTTGCCTGTTTGAAATGCCTTGACCGGTGATGTACTAACCTGTTCTTTTGCTAGCTCTCTAATTTGTTGTCTAATCCTACTGTGTCATGAGCTTGTCATTTATTACTAAGGGACTCGGTAACCCTTTCTCTCTCAAAATTTGAAACTTAGCCATAAATCTATCAACAGATACCTCCATATTCTGGCACTTGTCCTCTAAGTTTAGCATTAAGTTTCTCTTGTAGAGGACCTTTCTTACCTCCAAAATTGTTTATTTTCTATCCTCTATATCCAATTCTTGAAGCTCATACTTATTTTTACTATTAAGGAACTGGATGATTCTAGTGGCATCTTCGGGCATCTCTCCTAATTCTTCTTTTACCTTTTGGATGGATTCTGTAGCCATCTCTGTTAGATTTATCTGCTAAAAAATTACCTGAATATATGGCCAAATATCATTTACAAAGTCAATGATATTGGCCCACAATATTTCCTTAGCTTGCCCAAGAGGTTCTTTCAGTGTTAGGTCATTCTCCATGGCTTTCAATCTCTCATTCATCCTAGCAAATTTCTACAATTTTTCTTTGTGCATGATTTTGGCAAGCTTGTAATCAGGTTCCAACCTTGTTATGTTCTCTTTTAGCTTATTTATCTCTGTTGCCTATATGGACATCTCTTCTATAGCCTTGACTAACTTTGCTGCTTCTTCACCTGATGTACCTATTGCTGATGTAGACTGTGTTGAAACCTGTTCTGCTATGGCTGTAGGAGCTATGGGAGCCAATGAGGCTGCCAATGTAGAAGGAATAGATGTTGAGACTGTTGGGATGAAATTTAAAGATGTAGTGGCAATATCACTTTGCTTCATTTGAATTAAAGTGTCTAATTTCTCTGTCTCCCTCAACTTATCATTTAATTTTAGGACTAAGTCCATTAATTCTTCATGTCTGGTTTAGTTTCCCAAGACTTCCTATGTCTGGGGATAATGCAGCTAAGGTATCTTCAATTTCTCTTTTAGTGTTGTAATGACATTATTATTTTTCTTAATTAGTTGGTCAGTGGCTTTGATATCTTTGGGATCATGTCCCAATTCAATCACTAAGGCTTCCAAAGACTTGATTCTGGTGTCTTTGGCCTATGAGGAGGCCTTTTCCAATTGGTACTGGGCTGAAATGTTGATCAATGAATTCTGCAATTGATGGGAAGCTATGGCTTTTCTAGTAAGGGTGGAGTAAATAATTTCTCCAGCCTATTTGTGGAATTCAATTTTGTCAATGGGATGAATATCCATTGTCAATACCTCAAAATCAATTTTATTGTAATCTGTTGATGTCCTTGGTGGTTGCACAGTTGGCTTTATGAAAGACAATTGCATCTTTCCTTCCTTGATGTCAAAAGCTGACATCAACGTGGTTTGATTGGTAGGTGTAATGTTGAGATACTGTGCATAAGACTGTGCCTTTAGTTTCTCATTTCTCATCTTAATTTCTTTAAACTTGTCCTTAATATCCTTATCTTTATCAACAGACTTACCAAATGAGGAAACTTCTACACTGAGCTGTCTTTCCAACATTTGAGTTTGTGAAGTAGATGGCTCCCGTGTTTCTCCAAATGGAGCTATGGCCTTGCTCATGTCAAACTCAGTATTAGTTACTTCTACTGAGCCTTCTATGTCTTCCTATTCTGAAACAAGATTGAACCTTAGCCTTTTTCTTTGGCTACTTTCATACTACACATTGGATGTGTCCATGCCTGAACTGGAGGCTCCCTCTCTGTTCCTCTTGGGATTCTTTTCCTCATTCTGAGGGTTTTGTAAAAAAGAAGGGGTACTCATGGTTGCTTCTTGTTGTGGTACATGCAGGAATGAGCTTTCATCAAGCTATCTCTCTAAATCAATCAAGGTATTTTCAACATCTACCTTTGTACTATCCTTGTCTACAAGAGTGTTTTCCAACCAGTCAGATTGATAGGCATATATTTCTATCTCTAGTATGGGGTGATGAATGTAAGGCCCCAATTTGACCTTTTCTCTAATTCTGGTCATAAACTCTTGAGGGTCATATCTCCACATAAAACTATTTTGGAACTTCATTTGTTGCAAAATCAGATCTGCTTCTTGCCCTGCTTCTCTAGAATTGCAAATGGAAGGGCCTAACTTATTTTTGACTTTGAATTGGGTTCTTTTCTTAGTTGAGACAAAATTGACTTCACCTGAATTCATTATCTCCCTATAATATTCTATAGCAAATAACCTCATGGCGAGGCATTTGGGGAGTTTGTATGGGGCAAGCTCACACCCATAATTTCCTATTTCTGTGTGGTTTTGGTAAAGGTACCAATCTTCCACCTTACTTTGCTTAAACAATTGAAGGACCCATTTGATATCTTAGCTTATTCTAGGTGGAGGACTTCCGGTCAGCATGGTCATGACTGGATGGACAAACGAATCATTGAAGCTGTATAAGTGTATGGTGATGAATACTTGTGGAACAATGGTGTCCAAAATATGACAGACCTAGGTTGGCCTCTAGTATCAAGCTTCTGCAGGCTGAAAGGAAATCTGTCTGACTGATAATACAAAAACATATGGTAAAGTACATATGAGTATTTCAATACCCTTTGATTGTGCATTCTGGTAAATTGTTCATGCATCCTCTCAGCTATGAATTGGGCATAATTGTATATAGTAACAGGAGGCTTTCCTGGGCTAAAAATGGACATGAAAGCCAAGATGAGCTCATCAGCAAATTCATCAGTGGTATAGCCTAAAACACATGATATCATAGTCACAATATGCTTGCCCCTTTCAGAAAAAATGGCAGAAACATATGGAGGGGCATCTTTGGGAATGTGTTTCTCTTCTACAATAAAAGTTTGGAACAATTGGGCCAGTTTTGATGGACTCAACTTGGTGTACTGGTCTAACAAATCTCCAATTGAGAGTGGGGATAGGTTTGGACCTATTTGGACTTGTAATATCTCATTGATTAATCTAGCTATGATGGTAAGCAAGAGTTTTTGGTCAGGGGACATTATAGCTCTTTGGCTGGGAATGTAATAGGCATGACACATATGGACAATTTTAGGAAAAATATGTACTTGGGGAAACAGGTATTTGGGCAAATTGGAGTCCCAAAGGCCAATGTCATGTGAATGGTTTAGGTATCTATCTTTACTCAAACAATGAATTTTGAGTAGGACCTCATATGCACCTATATCTCTGATTTGAAAATCCCGATCCGCCAGGGGGAGGTGCTCTAGTTCCAAATGGGGAGTTGAGATAGGTATGAAATCCATGGCGACATGGGTAGCCATAATTTAGTTCTTGTGGATTTGAATTTGGCAGTGTAGGGTTATATCAGAGGGTTCGAAAGCAATTTGGAAACATTGAGAAGGGCTTGGGTATGTGGTGTTAACTTGAAAGTATTTTTCAATTAATTTCACTTAATTAAAGTACTTTAAGAGTGAACTTTTTCAAATTTTGAAAGCGCATCTGGTAATTTGTTCACAAATACCTGGAGTTTAGGTGAATTGAATTCAAACTAGTGTTCTAGATGATGGCGAAAGGTTGAAAGGACTCTGAGAGTTTTGAAGGTGGTCTCCGTAGCTTCTTTGAGGATAGAAATGGGGTTAATTAGTAGTTTTCAGGTTTGTAGGTGTCGCACTGGTTTGCAGAGGTTTTCAAAGAGCTCGAGCGAAAAAAGGCAAAAAAGGGCTTCTCGACGTTTTTATTAAGTAATGGTTACTTTTTGGTGGGCAATTTTATGAATGAATATTAGGTGGTTTATTCGGTTGAGCGGGGAGGTGGTTTCCCAAGCCATTGCACCACTTTTATGGAGGAAGTTTTATTTTAGAGGGGTCACCCGATCTACCTCCGCGCTTGACATGTAGCATATGGGGTTTGGGGCAAAGCCACTTTATCGGAGGGGTAAAGGTCGGGCATCGGGCAGATCTGATATGGATATGGACCGTTAGATGTGGGCAACGTGCACAGATGAAATAAATTGAGGTGTCGGGGGGAGGGGGGTACCATTAGATGCGGGCGATGATGATCGGACGGTAGTCGGGTGAAGAAGGTGCACGGATGAAATGAACTGAGGTGTCGGGGGGGGGGGCAGGGCTTTAATCCTCGGCGGTTTGGGATTTATTCAAATTTAATGAGGGGATTAATTGATCAGGTGGGGTTTAATGATGGGATTAACCCAACATTACCGAAAACTGGTAAGTTAAGCGAATTTTGTTGGGGGTATGAAGTAGGGGTTAACTATAATTTATAGTTAAACTAAGGGTTGGGATATTTATATAGGGGATTTAATTAATATGTCGGAAAAGGTATATCGGGATTAACATAATTATATAAAAAATTAATATGAAATGTGATGAGCGGAGTGGATATACCCCTAAGTAAAAAGGTAATGTTTGTGCATATGATTTATACTTAGGATAAAAAAAATGTGGGTTTTTCAAATGAAAATGGATTTAACATGGAGTTGCTTAACGTTTCCTAGGAAAATGAAGTTTAACCTTACGAAAAGGGGATTTATTAGCATAGCGAAGGGGGATGACTTTTATGAAGGGGATTCTAACACTTGATGTCCATAAGTCATTAAGCCGAGGATCCGGTCCCACCAAAAGTCAGAGAAATGCTCTGAGCTTGTTTGACTTGAAGGATTTTAAAGTACTAGAACATACTTGTGGATAGGAAATTAGTAAGTAAGGGGAAAAATGAATGAGGGGGAGTTAATCATATTAACTTTCAAACCTTTGTTTTTGATTCCATAATTGATCATACATATCATACATATTGAAATATGTGCCTAAGCATGATTCATGTGTTTTGATCCAATCAACTTTATATTTTAGCAACCTTTCTTCTACTTACCCATTTACTTACCCTAATATTTTTTCTTCATTTATTTGGGTGCATTTAGGTTAGAAAACCCTTATC
Organism: Pinus tabuliformis; assembly: GCA_031772625.1. NCBI lineage: Eukaryota > Viridiplantae > Streptophyta > Pinopsida > Pinales > Pinaceae > Pinus > Pinus tabuliformis. The sequence goes on from CM062816.1 coordinate 280,121,213, forward strand.
ATACCTTTCCTTTTATAAAACAAACTCTCTACTTCTAATCTTATGTCTTTCAACGACTTAGATTAAGCTTATGAGCTCCTTTTATTTTTCTACCTATCTACTGATCTTGCAAGATTAAACTGTTTGGTCAAATTTTATTCTCTAATTATAAACATAAAATTCAAAGAATGATATAATCAAGATTAAAAAGTTTGATTACCATGGATTGTGGCATGAATAACAAGCTGCACACAATCATTATTATAAAAGTAAATAGTAGTGGCATTTAGACTTGCACACTTTCATGGTCTCTTTTTGTTTTTGGGGTTCATATATTTTCATTTTTTGACCTTCTCTTATTCTGTTTGTCCTTTGATATTTCTTTTAGGACATACCCTCTTTACATTTCTTAATTTTTAATATGGAAAACATTTGTAGAAAGAAAAGGTATGTACAATATTACAAGGCTTAACCTTAGTCATTCAAAATTATGACTCCTATTGGTATAGGAACCTAACGGAAATTAAGAAGAATCTTAGTTTCTCCCTAGTTACAACCTTTGTTTACATATCTACAGGATTCTAGCTAGTGTGTATCTTTTCTAGCTTCAATTTTCCATATTCCAACACTGACCATATGAAATGGTACTTGAGTTGTATATTTTTATCCTTGGAATGAAATTTTGAGTTCTTTGAAAGATGAATGGCACTCTAGATATCACTATATAACCTACCCATATCTTGCTTCTTGCCCAATTCATGCATAAACCTTTGTAACCAAATCATTTCATTACTATCCTCTATAACATCAACACACTCTGCTTCCATTGTTTAAAGTGAAATCATGTTTTGAAATTTTGAAACCCAAATCATAGTTATTCCAGCTACATTAAACACATAATCTGTGGTGTTTCTCCTATTATTTCTATCATCTACCATATCTAGATCAACATATCCCCGTAGAGCAATGTTTGAACCACCAAAGCATAATGCTTGATTTGTGATACCTCTCAAATATCAAATAATCCACTTCACTATTGGAAACCTTTGAGCACAATTGAGGGGGGTGGGGGTGAATCAATAGTGTGATCTACATATGATTTTTACCAAATTAAACTTCACTTACTGAATCATGCATATAACCAGCAACATATTATATCATCACATGAATATAACAATGTAAGCGGTTAAATCAAACAACCATGAGAGAAAAAATACCATCAAATAAAACCACAAAAAGCATCACACAAGAGACACTATATATCTAGTGGAAAACCCTTCACCGGGTTAAAAGCCACCCTTACTACTGTTGTGCTGCTCTAAATCTTCTATTAAGAAATATAGTGTTTTTACATAATTTGGTGGAACTGATTAGCTAGGAGACTCAACCTCATACACAATAGGAAAACACCAATCATCCAGGAGACTCGATTACATTGATCATCTCAGAAGACTTTTTCCTCACAAGGATATACAGACTACCATCCATTGAAGGCCACCATGATCAACAATCCTCGCCCAAAACTGATTGGACTATCCAACTACCATTGGATTAGGAAATTTTTCCTTTCACTGTAACTTCACAGTCACTACTCCTCTCATCTATGTGGACCTCTTTTCACATATTTTAAGACTGGATCCTAGACTTTCTCCTCAACTCAATTCAACTCTACAATACAATCTCTAGCAGCAAGAAACCATCATCAAATAAATAAAAAACACCACAAATATATGCTCTCCACTCTAGAAAAATAGTGGCCACAATGCATGCATCACATCTGAATACTACTACCACTAGCACCTGAAATAAAACTTATACTCAACCATAACATCAAACACTTGCACCAAAATATGAATGTTGCACAATACAATCAACAATGTGAAACATTATCACTATGTTCCAAATGCATCAACATCTCTTGCAAAAACAATGTGAGAGTCATAAACTTGGAGCTATTCCAATATCTCCATCAATACCACACTCTGCTACAACTCTTTGCAACTCTGACATGAAATCTGGAATTCTAAACCACTACTATGCTTCAGCAAGTAAATCTTCTCATTCTATAGTCATTAACAATCATACACTAAATAATATATGCTCTCTAATAGGTATAAATCATACTCACGATGCAGCCTTCTCTTACACACATACACTCACCATCAACCATCAATCAGCTCTACAGTGAAGTATATAAAACATGAAGGGCGAAATTTTTCTTTGGGCTAGGACTAAAGGTGCACAAATTGGACCAAATCAATCCACTAACATCACTACTTGTGCACTAAAGGTGATCACATCATTGGATTACCTTTTCAAACCATTCCCAACATTTAGAACTTATTCTAGAATCCTCTAGGAATCTCCATGCCAATTTTCTTCCGATTTGCATGAGTAATGAAGAGTATTTTTCATGAAAAAACTCAGTTGCATGAACAACACTAGATAAACTTGGCTAGAGACCTTTAGTCGCATGCACAGTCTTGTTTCGCAGTGACTCGAGCCTCTTAGTCACATGCATAAACCTATCTCCATGCGACTAGGGAATAACATAAGAAAAAACCACAAACTCTCAACTCAAAACCTCTACCACCTATTGGATCCTCTTCTTTAGCATCTAAATTCACCTCCAAACCTATCCTAAACTCAGTAGCACATCTAAAATTAGATAAAACAAGTCTCCCAAGTGTCACTATGAGGTTGACCTAAAAGGAAAACAAACAAGGTTGGCAAGAATACCAAAAAGCCCTCCACTCTCCAACGAACATCTCGCAAGATGCAACACATATGAATACACTTTGTAGCACCTATGAAATGTCGCCATCAAATCATCACACTACTGCAACAAGTCATAAGAATCCTACCAAGATCATCAACATGAATCACATCTCCATCATCATCATAAGGCTAACACACTGCAATAAGTCATCTCCTCAAGTATAAGCATGAAGATCAAGATTAAGACCTAGTTTCCAATGCAACTAGTGTGACAACTCATCATCAACTATACCAATGATATCATTTTTCCATCAATATATCAAAAGGCTGACATCATAAGGTTGACAGCAATGCCAACACAATCATCCCAATGCCAAGACAACCAGTTGCAGTCATGTTACAATGAAGGCACCCAAACATAATCTAAGCTACATATGGTTGACATCAATACCAACATGAGCTGGCTGCCATCATGAACCAATGCCAACATTAGCTATATGGAACCATGCACACCATAATGCCAACAATCTCCCCCTTTGGCATTGATTGAAACCATACAAAAACTCTCCATACCATCATCCTTTATCACTACCCCCTTAGCATAAATGGCAAAGGGTCAACTACATATGATAAGGCAGCAAAATTAAAGCACAAGTGCACATCTGATAAGGTAGCAAAATTGAAGCACAAGTGCTAGAGCATTTCATCGCTACATGGGCGAAAAGTAATGCACATCAACAAACATCCATGTCTCTCCACATCAATAGCAGAAAGAAACAAATATACCAATCTTCATCCAAAGAATCATACCAAGAAAAAACCTCTAACATCAAGAAACAATATGCCAACATAAGGCAACCATACAATCATCAATGAACAACATCACATAATATGCATCAACATCCATATGAGGAAACCACACACAATATATTCCAGTACAACTACATAGAAACAACTACCAGATATCTCTAAACTTAACATGAGGCCAAGAACCCCAACTATCATAGCATGAGGGACACCGTGGCACCTCCAAGAAGATCATAATGCCAACAATGGATGGCTGAAATAACAAGAGAAAATAATGCTCCCCCTGAACACCTGCCATCACCAACATCAATCCATCATGATGTGAACTTCTTTTGCTGCAAACGATGTTTCCTTTTGATAAATAGAAGCACCATATGGGCTGTGACTCCACATGACAATGACTCAAGTGACATATACATTGATAAATACATTGTTTTAGCAGCGACATAAAAATCTCATACATGACCTCATGACGCATGACTACAAGACAAAAATATAGTACAATACAATTACATGCTGCCATGAGCATATTACATAGATTTTCAATGAAATACATTGCTGCTATAATAATATCCTATGGACCCATAACTAGAAAACATGATACATCATGACTATTACATCATCATTAGCCCATACATGTGGCTGCAAAATGACTCCATAAGACTCTTCGAAAACAAGCCCATCACCACGATGACTCAACTAGCTATTGAATAGACACTCAACTAGTTATTGAATGGACTCTCAACCAGCATAAAATGATGATACAATAAAAATTACATGGCTTGAATAATCATCATAAGACAACTCATACATGGTTGGTCCATGTCTCAAGTCAGCTCAAAAAATATTGTGCTAATAAACTCCTTCTATGCATGGTTGTACAATATTTTCAACCAACTTGTCAGTGAAAACAAAAGCATATATATGGCTGAAAAATGTACTTATTTCAACTCATTAAAAGACATATAGAGCTACTACAATCACATGATAAAAAAAAATTAAAAGAGACAAAACAAATCATGGATATCCATATAATGCATAGCTCCCCCTAAGCTCAATATACCTCCAAAATACAGGCTGATCCTATGGACCTGAATGTGCATGAGGCTAAATGAAGTCATCATAACTATTTTTGTACTTCTACCATACAGTCCCCCTAAGGTTATGCACCACTAATTAATCTACAGTCCTCTATAAATATGCAGGAAATAATCATGTATTGTAGGAGGGATTTCTCTTCACTACTTGAAGAGTTGTTGCTCCTTTCTCCACATAGTCTTTGGCTTCTTCTTTTCTTCATTGGTTTTCTGTTAGGTCCTCTTGCTTTTTCTTCTTTTGATGATTTGTCCCTGAGTAACAGGCCAACAAATGATCTCTTTCCATATGGCCAAAATTATGACATGTGTAGCAGTCCACATGGCCAAAATTATGACATGTGTAGCACTCCCCATGGCCAAGATATGAAGCAATAGGATCAATTCTCCTACTACTCAAACCAGATCTATCCCTTACTTGTAATGTGCCTCTCTTGCATTGGTTAGACCTAAATCTATTGCCTTATGACCAAACCAATGACAAGAGTAATAGTAAGCACAAAAACCATGATTATACATGTTGATCGATCTCCTTGGCTATTGAAATTGTTGCAAGCCCATCTAATTTGATCTCTACATTCTGCTCTGGCAATTAGCAGCAACATGCCCAAATTTGTGATAGTTGCAACATTCTACATTATGAACAAAAGGAAAAAAAGGCTTTGATTCCTTTGAAATTTTATAAATCTATCATGATTATCTCTTGGAGCAAATGGTTTTCTGAATGTAGGAGCTCCTTGATATTTTCTTCTCTACTGTTGGTTCTAATACTTGATCTGTTGCTGGTTTGACTTCTTGTTTCCTTCATTCTCACTCTTGTTGCTAGTATTATTTGCTATATGTTTCTTAGGTTATTCTTTGGTTCTTTTACTTGCATGCAAGATAGACTGACCCTTTTGAAATCCAAGACCATATTTATCCAATGGTGATCTTTGGATCTAAAGCAAACTATCCAATGCTACAGTGCTCTTCTCCATATTTTTTTAAATTTCTCAAGTAAATCACTTCGTCTTCTAATCTCTCTACCTCTTCTTCCTTCTCTTGGTACTAATTCCTCATGCCTTCTATTAGGGTCCTATAATTATTATAGGTTCAATGGATGGTGATTATTATATTTCAGATGTTGTAAATAATATTCCATATTGTAAATTATTTCCAAAAAAGGTCAAAACATTAAGAAAAAGAAAAGGAATTAGAGTTTGACTCTAAAGTTCGGTGTATTAGGTGATATTCGATATATTATTCCCTATTCCTAAGTTTGATTAACTCAAAACTATTCCTCCGCTATCTATTTCATCCACTCCCCTACCCCACCATACACTCCAATCATTCCCCTGCTATGAATTCAATATATTTCCCTACCCCACCTTATGCCCCATCATGTCACAACAATCTGCCACCACCTCTCCCCTCATTTACGCCCACCTTCCAAGATTTGACGACCCACAATGTATTCCATCCTCCCCTCACCATCTGAACTTTACTATTGGGGGGGTTCGAAACGGGAGGTATTCAAACTTGCCCCCAAGACAATGTGTCACCACCTCATGATTTCGCACATCCCTTGGCTAAAACCACTAACCACCTCCCCCCCCCCCTCCGAAAAATGGTTTCTCCACCAAGTGAAACCACTTCCCCTCATCTGCTTACCATGTCCCCACTTCATCACCTCCACCACTCTTATCTCGCCACACATCCTCCGCCCATTACTCCTACGTTAATGTCCACTCGCCATGTCCCTCCTCATCTTCCACTCCTATTTGACCACCTAATCATATTTCCACCAACCATGTGCCTCCATGACACTTCACGCCTCCACATCATATGTTCGTTTCATGGTCAGTTAAAAATATATTTTTCCCTATACAGCACAATAATTTCAAACGTAGTTTACAGACAACTGAGAACATATTTTTAAAAAATGAAAGAGCTTTTTGTTTGTAAAATCCTTATGCACAATAAAATCTCTCATTTTTGTAACAGATGTTATGGTTTTGGAGATGCTAATAATTCTTTAAAGGCATATTTTCTAGAAATTTCCTATTTTAGTCACCTTTTTGCATAAACTATTGTGGTTAATCAGGGATGAATCTTGCGAAACTAGATAAGGTTTTTGTTCCTCAGATAATCAACTACGAAACAATCTCTCAATTTTGTAACATCTATTATGGTTTGGGATATTAGGATGAATCTTTGCAGGCATGCTTTCCCAAATTTCCTTGTTTATTCATTCTTTTACAGAACCAATTTTGGCCAATCGGAGATGAGTCCTGAGAAATTGGAGGAGTTTTGTGTTCATAAGATGACAAAGTACAATAAACGACTTCATATTTTATACAAATATTACATAATGAGAGATACATTTACATCGTTACAGCCAATTTTTCGGACTATTCAAAGTCCTGTTTTAGACATATTTTTATAGAGAATATCGGGGAACAACTGGGGATGAATTTCGGGAAATGGAGAAAGGTTTATCTCAAAAGGTTATTTATCTACAATAACCTCTCTCACTTTTTACATATCTATCTCATATTGAGATATAAAAAGGGATGATTGGACCATATTTTGCAGAATTTCGGGAGGAAAATGCTCAAAGACAATTAGCCACCTCATCAACTAAGAGTTGCAATCAAATTTGAATTTCTCTTCTTTGTCAACATAAATCCATAATGATAGTGCCAAGTATATACATTATTTTTGAATGTCCTACATTTCATTTCTATTTGTGTAAAACAGTTTAGGATATTTGTAAAAGATCTTGAGATTTTTATCAAGATATTTCAGTTTAAGATTTTGTATAAATATTTCATCATTTGAAGTAATAGAGGTTGGGGTTTGTATGAAGAAATATATTGTCCAATGTAAATCTTCTCATTGAGCTCAAATGGGTTGATCAATAATACAAAGACTCTTCATAGGATACTTGTGTTGTGATATACTAGTGATATTTTCCTTAGTGTAATTGTGTTTCCACTATTATTATCTGTATGTTTATCATCTGAAATCTAATTGTAAAATAGGAGATGTGAAAAATAGGATATCTTTTTTAACACCCTATTTGGACTATGTTTACTATCTGTATGAGTCTAGTTGAGAAATTCTTAAATGCATCCCTATTGAATCGCACATTTTCTCCATTCCATAATTTAATTTAAAGATCTAGTAAACGTAGCTAGCTTGCCTTGTGATTACTCCTTTGAAATTTTGATGCAACATCCAGATTTATTTGACTCCATTTCCCAATGAATTCCTCTTGATCTTCCAACCAAACCATTTTCAAAATCAAACTCTGAGCCTAATAACTAGCCTGAAAATCCAAGTAAACAAAGCTAAATCTCATAGAGAGATCCCTCTTGGAGTTTAGGAGGTCTAGATCCTAAACTCAAAAGTGGTTTTGATATTGCCTCCGTGGTTTTTTCTTCAGCCTTGAAATTACAAAATTCTAACATAATGGTGACCATACTAGGGAAGGAAATTTTGTCTTCCTCAGAAAACTGTATCAATTTCCAGATTTGATTGTTGATGGTGAATAGTGATCAAACACAAGAAGGTTGAATTATTCACCTAGCGACTCCATGTTCAAAGTATCCAAAGCTTCAAAGTTTTCAGGGTGACTCCATTGTCAAAGAATATAGATTTTACAGCATTCATGGTCACTCCACTACACGTTGATAAGATTTATGGTTGAACAAGATGACAGGGTATGTGGCAAATATTCTATCTTGTAAAGCTTTAAAAGGAATTAGGAATGAGTTAGCAGAATTTCAAATCGATGAAGCCTTTTTAACAGTCGAGTTTCATTGTTTGAAATTGAGAAAATATCCTTTTGAAAGTAAAATTTGTTTCCATGAGTTAGTTGCTGAAAGATTTGAGAAGGATATTGAACTTTTGGATATTCAGATTCAATCCTATAGTTTCCAAGACCCTAAAAAACTTCTTGGAAAATCATCCTTCTCCAAAACAAGAGGAGATTCTATTGCCTTTTGGTTTGTAGATTGATCAAAAAATTGTTTTAGAATACAGGAATAAAACTAAAGAGTTGGAATTAGGGTTTAACCTTGAGGATACAACGAATGAGATCATCCAGGATCTATTGGTCATTGAAGGCCTCCAAGGTAAACTAGTTAATCATGCGTTTATTGATCCTGTAGCAGACTACATGGAGGTTATTTTCAGCTTAAGTGTTTAACCATGTTTTCGTTACAAGGACAAGATCCATCTACACTTGCTATTGCATATTACAGCCTTGATTTTGGGGACAAAAAGTCAAGTTATCCATTTGTTTTTGCTAACAGGCAGTAAAATTAGTCCACTTGTTTCATCAACTACTTGACTGGCTTCATTGGCATTTTTGTATTATTTGAGTCAGCATGATTTTTAGCAATGTAGGGTAGGTAGTAGTGTCCAAATAAGCTCAGTAATTAGAGAATTTTTCCAAGGATTCTTTCCAGTTTCAGTTTCAATTCAGTGTGTTTCGGGTTTTAGTTTGCAAAAAAGGTTTGATTTCAGTTTGCTATTTTAAGTCACAAAGATTTTATGGCAGAGCATCTTGCAGAATCAGGATCAGCCCAATGGATCAGGCTACTAGTCTACAGTGTTCTTAACACTTCACGAGGAAGTGCCATCCCTAGCTAGAGCCAACCTTAGGGTCCTATAATTATTAGGGTCACTGGACGACAATTATTATATTTCAGACGTTGTAAATAATATTCCATAATGTAAATTATTTCCAAAAAAGGTCAAAACTTTAAGAAAAAGAAAAGGAATTAGAGTTTGAATCTAAAGTTTAGTGTATCAAGTGATCTTCAATATATTATTCCCTATTCGTAAGTTTAATTAACCCGAAATTATTCCTCTGCTATCTATTTCGTCCACTCCCCTAGCCCACCATACACTCCAATCATTCCCCCACTATGCATTCAATATATTTCCCTACCCCACCTTATGCCCCATCACATCACGATAATCCGCCGCCACCTCTCCCCTCATCTATGCCCACCTTCCAAGATCTGACGGCCCATAATGTATTTCGACCCCCCCTCACCATCTGAACTTTACTGTCGGGGGGCATGGGGGGAGGGGTCCGAAATGGGCGGTATTCAAACCTGCCCCCACTGAAACTTGTCACCACCTCATGATTTTGCACCCCCCCTAGCCAAAACAATTAACCAGCTCCCCTCCCCCCTCTGAAAAATGGTTTCTCCACCAAGCATAACCAGTTCCCTTCATCTGCTTACCATGTCCCCACTTCACCACCTCCACCACTCTTATCCTGCCACGCATCCTCCACCCATTACTCCAGTGCCAAAATCCACTCACCATTTCCCTCCTCATCTTCCACTCCTATTCAGCCACCTAATAATATTTCCACCAACCATGTGCCTCCATGACACTTCACACCTCCACGTCATATGTTCGTTTCATGGTCAGTTCAAAATATGTTTTTCCCTATAGAACACAGTAATTGCAAACGTGGTTTCCAGAAAACTGAGAACATATTTTCAAAACCTGAAAGAATTTGTTTTTTTCTAACATCCTTATCCACAAAACCCTCTCTCAGTTTTGTAACAACTATTATGGTTTTCGAGATGCTAATAATTCTTCAAAGGTATATTTTCCAGGAACTTTCCTATTTTAGTCACATTTTTGGAGAAACTATTGTGGATAATCATGGATGAACCTTGGGAAACTGGAGAAAGGTTTTGTTCCTCAGATAATCAACTACAATAATCTCTCTCATTTTTGTAACAACTATTATGGTTTGGTATATTCGGATGAATCTTTGCAGGTATGTTTTCCCGAATTTTCCTATTTAGTCATACTTTTACAGAACATATTATGTCCAATCAGAGATGACCTTTGAGAAACTGGAGGAGGTTTGTATTCCTAATATGCTAAATTACCATAAACTACTTCACATTTTACACAAATATTAAATAATGAGAGATAAATTTACATCTCTACAACCTATTTTTTAAACTGTGTAAAGTCTTGTTTTAGACACCTTTTTACAGAGAATATTGGGAATAGCTTGAGCTGAATTTTTGGAAACTTAGAGAGGTTTATCTCAAGAACATATGTATCTACAATAACCTCTCTCATTGTTTACATATCTATCTCGGATCAAGATATACAAAGGGATGATTGGACCCTATTTTGCATAATTTCGAAAGGAAAATGCTCAAAGACAGTTAGCCACCTCATCAACTAAGAGTTGCAATCAAATTTCAATTTCTCTTCTTTGTCAACATAAATCCATAATGATAGTGCCAAGTAGATACATTAGTTTTGAATGTCCTACATTTTATTTCTATTTGTGTAAAATAGTTTAGGATATTTGTAAAAGATCTTGATATTTTTATCAAGATATTTTAGTTTAATATTTTGTATAAATACTTCATCATTTGAAGTAATAGAGGTTGGGGTTTGTATGAAGAAATCTATTATCCAATGTAAAGCTGCTCATTGAGCTCAAATGGGTTGATCAATAATACAAAGACTCTTCACAAGATACTTGTGTTGCAATATACTGGTGATGTTTTCCTTAGTGTAATTGTGTTTCCATTGTTATTCTCTGTATGTTTATCATCTGAAATCTAATTGTAAAATAGGAGATGTGAAAAATAGGATATGTTTTTGAACACCCTATTTGGATTGTGTTTACAATCTGTATGTTTTCTTCTGAAGTATGATTGAGAAATTCTTAAATGCTTCTCAATCCCTGCTGAATCACACATTTTATCCATTCCATAATTCAATTTAAAGATCCAGTAAATGTAGCTAGCTTGCCCTATGATTACTCCTTTGAGATTTTGATGCAGCATCTATCTTTATTTGACTCCATTGACCAATGAACTCCTCTTGATCTTCCAACCAAATAATTTTCAAAATCAAACTCTGAGCCCAATAACTACCCTAAAAATCCTAGTAAACAAAGCTAAATCTCACAGAGAGATCCCTCTCTGAGTTTAGGAGGGCTAGTTCCTAAACTCAAAAGTAGTTTTTTATGTTACCTCCATGGTTTTTTCTTCAGCCTTGAAATTACGGAATGCTAACACCTTCCTCAACTCATTCTAATTTTTTGAACTTAATCTTTAAGCTAACAATCTCCTCCTTGAGTTTGGCCTCCTTATCATCACAAATCTGCAATAGTTTTTCTTGATCCTTGCATTAAGTTGTTAGTCTAGAAATATCAGCTCTAAGAACCTTAATATCATTTTCATAATTACTAGGCACTTCAGCATGATCAAAATTTGAATCATCAAAATTATAACTTAACAAAAAATAATTAATATTTATACCTTTGGGTTCAATATTTTCTATTCTTTTCTCATCATCAACTAAATCATGTGCACTAGAGGAATGAGACTCTTGTGGCTACAATTCTTGTTTTTGAAGGCCCTTCTTCTTGATCTTCTTTTTGTTTCTCTTTTTCTCAAATTCCTTATTATTGTTTGTACCATCTCCAAATACAGACTCTAGCTTGTCCCACATATCCTTGTCATATTTCAAGCCTACTAGCCTCTTCAAATCATCATCATGAAGATTCTTGTAGATTATGCATCTAGATTGTGCATTCTGCTACAAAATTTTTTCTACAATTGGATCCTTGCCACAACCTTCACATACTAATATCCAAACATTAGATCCACTAGAAAATAATTGAGATTTAACATTTTTGTGCCATACCTTGTAATTTGCAATAGTAAGGATAACCATTGTGAAAAAAAGAAATCAATTTCTGCCAACAAACCCCAGATATGCTCTCCAATGATCAGGTTGCAAGCAAGAGCCCCACTTTGATACCAATTGTTATGAACCTTTGAGAACTCTTGAGAGTGGGGGGTGAATCAGTAGTGTGATCTATATATGATTTTTACCAAATTAAACTTCACTTACTGAATCACGCATATAACCAGCAACATATTATATCATCACATGAATATAACAATGTAAGAAGCTAAATCAAACAACCATGAGATCAATAATACCATCAAATACAACCACAAAAACCATCACACAAGAGACACAAGATATTTGGTGGAGAACCCTTCACTGGGCAAAACACCCTTTCTATTGTTACACTGCTTTGAATCTTCTATTAAGGAAATATAGTCCTTTTACATAGGTTTTTAACTCCAATCATCTAGGAGACTCGACCTCATACAAAATAGGCCAACACCAAGCAGCCAAGAGACTCGATTCTACTGATAAACTCAGAAGACTATGTTCTCACATAGATCTATGGACTACCATTGACTGAAGGCCACCACAATCAACGATCCTCACCCAACTCTGATTGGACTATCCAACTACCATTGGATTGAGAAACTGTTCCTTTCACTGAAATTTCACACTCGCTGCTCCACATCCATGAAGTCATTACTCCTCTCCTCTATGTGGACCTTGTTTCATATATTTTCACACTTGATCCAAGACTTTTTTCTCAACACGAATCAGCTCTGCAATACAACCTCTAGCAACAAGACACCATCATCAAATCAATCAAAAACAACACAAATATATTCTCTCCACTCTAGAGAAATAGTGGCCATAATGCATGCTTCAAATCTAGATACAACTATCACCATTTGTTAAAATAAAACTCATACTCATCCAAACATCAAACCCTCTCACCAAAATATGAACGTTTCATAATACAAACAACAACATACAACACTATGTTTATGTGCCAAATGGATTAGCAGTGTTGAAAATAGCAACAAGAAATGATAAATATAGAAGTGCTAAATTTAGTACTGCTATAAATAGCATTTCTGGATTCCTTCCTATTTTAGTTAGTCCTTGAACTAAAATAGAGAAGTAAAAATTCGAATTTGATCTTAGTAGCTATTTCTAAAATAATTAATTAATTCACCATGAGTTAATTAGATGTAGAAAATCAAACATGAAGTCTATGTGGGGACATGCAACAGTTTCTCCATTAATTGAGGAATTTATCCATCAGTTAAAGAGATAAGGATGAGTTGTAATATTGAGTTGTAATTAGTTGACTTAGTTAACTGAGTCAAGTCCAGATAGATTAATTCAAACATTTTGTTGAATTAATTGTGAGTTCAGTTAGTTAATGCATGCATGCATGTAACTGCTACACTTCAGATAATTAAATATTCTCTCATAAATAACTCATGCATTTCAGTTTAGACAGATACCCTATTGAGATCAGATGGAGGGACAGTGTACTATGAGTTTCTAGAATATTCCATTGTGAATATTGCTTGCATGTAGAAGGAATTCTTTCCTTGAGGATTGCGTAGTTACTACTTCAGGTTTTGTGACTGTGATGAGGCCAATTCACACATGTGGCTTCAATGGACCCCAAGAAAAACTGTGCAAGGAAATAGGAGGCTTGGAGGGCTTGAGGAGGACATATACAGTGTCTATTCAGTCTATGAGCTGTATTGTTTGATTGCAGAGAGAGAAGGATAGCTTGAGAGCCGATTTTTTTTGTAACTTGAACAAGATTTCCACTTGTATGATAATACAAAGATTGTGGTTTTAGGCTAAGGCTTTCCCCCGGTTATTTCTTCTATGTTATGTGTGATTGATTTCTCATTCTCAGCTATATGTGTTCTCATTGATCAAGCTCAAATTGATTAAGCTTCCGCAAAGTTTATTATATAAGTATATCTTGTATTTTGAGTTAGTCTATTGTAAAATATGTTGATCTACAGTGGGAATTTCTACATGGTAGGTGATCAAAGGAGAAGAACAGTATACAAGAAGGGAGAAGTTTGAATTTTGTGGTTCCTTAATATAGAAATTGAGTTCTTATCACATCTCAATTTCACCAATGGCGTTCAATCATTTAAGACTCAAGTATGACCTTGATGGCAGCTCAAATTATATAGCATGGAAGGATTGCATGGAAGCAGTATTAGAGGATAATGGTCTAAAGGACTTTATTGATCAAGAAATCCCCAAGCCAAATAATGCTACTCAACTGGCAAAATGAAAGAAATGTGTGGCTACAGCAAGAAGAATCCTCCTGGAGGGATTTTGAGACCATATTATCTCAAACCTGCATGGGAAGGAGACACCGTTTTTGATGTGGAAAAAAATGAAAGATCTATATCAGAACAGTAGCGATCAGAGGAAGCTGGCGTTGAAAGACAAGCTCCATAAGATCAAATGTGAAAAGGGTGACACGATCTCTACATATCTGAACAAGCTCACCACCTGCAGGGATGAGCTTGGAAGTGTAGGGATCACAAACGCTAATGATGACATGGTCAGTCTTGCACTCGTCGGACTTCCTAAGAGCTAGCATAGCTACCAAGACTCAGTTAATGGAAGAAAAAAACTGCCAAATTGTAGAAATTCCCATTGTAGATCACCTGGTAATGCAATGTACTAAAGCAAAACACTTGATCTACTTATACAAACAATTTAGCAGAAGCTTAATTGAACATGGGAAACATCAAGCATGAACACATATAACTAAGAATGAGAAGTAATCAACCATAACACAAAAGATATATCACTGGGGAAAGAACCAGCCTAAAACCCCAACTGTGTATTATCATACAAGTGGAAATCTTGTTCAAGTTACAAAAAGAATCATTGCTCAAGCTATCGTGCTCTCTCTGCAATCAAAAAATACAGCTCACAGACTCCATAGACATAGAACATATCTTCCACAAGCCCTCCAAGCCTCCTATTTCCTTGCGCAGTTTTGATTGGGGTCCAATGATGTCACATGTGTGAATTGGCCTCATCACACTCAGTGTAACCTTACGTCCAACTGCGTAATCCTTAGGGAATAATATTCCTTCTACATGCAAGCAATATTCACCAAGGAATATCCTAGCAACTGATAGTACAATGTCCCTCCATCTAATCTCAACTGGGTCTCTGACTGAACTGACATGCATGAGTTATCCATGAGTGAATCTTCAGTTATCTGAAATACAGTAGTTACTTGCATGCAAGCATTAACTAACTGAACTCTCATTAATTTAACAAACTGTTAAATTAATCTAACTAGACTTGACTTAGATAACTCAGCCAACTAATTACAACTCAATATACAACTCACTCTTATCTCTTTAACTGACGGATAAATCCCTCAATCAAAGGATAAATTGTTGCATGTCCTCACACAGACTTCAAGTTCATAATTCCTTAACTAATTGACTCAAGATGCATTAATTAATCAATTTACAAACTGTTGTTAATATCAAATTCGAATTTTACTTCCTATGTTTAGTCCAGGGACTGACTAAAATAAGAAGGGATCCCGAAATGTTATTTTTGGAAAAGCTATTTTTAGCACTTTCACTTTTCACCCATTGTTGCTAATATCCACAATGGCTAAATTGCTATTTATAGCCTGGTTATTTATAGTAGTGCTATTTTTAGCATTTTCTATTTTTAGCATTTCTTGTTGCAAATATCAACACTCCCTCTCAACAAGAAAGGGATTATCAGTAACCCCGATCCTGTCTCTATGGAACTCGAACTTACAATTTGACAATGCCTTAGTCAAAATATCTGCATCCTGCTCCTCGATCAAAACATACTGCAACATCATGATCCTCTTGACCACACAGTCCCGTAGATGATGGTAACAGATATCTATATGCTTGGACCTGTCATGAAACACTGGATCCTCAGAGAGTTTTATGCAACTCTGATTATCATAGTATATCACTGTAGGATCCATCATCTAACCAAACAATCCCACTAGAATCTTACGTATCCAAATGGCCTTGGATGCTGCTTGACTGGCAGCCATGTATTCAACATCTACTGAGCTAAGTGCAACTGATCTTTGTTTCCTGCTATACCAATAAACTGCAGCTGAACCAAGGTTGAATATTCCTCTAGAAGTGCTCTTCTGGTCTGTTGGACTACCAGCCCAATCCGCATCTGTGAAGCCTTGCAGCTTCACTCCCTCTGTCCGTCTATACCATAATCCGTATTATGTAGTGCCTCTGAGATATCTCAGCACATGCTTCGCTGCCTTCCAAAACAGCTTGGTAGGCTAAACCATAGCTTGACTCAGTTGGTTCACCACAAAGCATAAGTCGGGTCATGTGCTCACCAAATACATAAGTGAACCCACCAGCTGCTGATAAACAGTAGCAACTACTACCTCACCTAAAGTAGCATCCTCCTTCCTCTAGTTCCCAGCTAGAGGAGTCTGCATGGTTTTTCCCTTCTCCATGCGAAAGAGCCTAAGTATCTCATTGGCATACTTTCCCTGAGACACAAATACTTCCCCATCTTTCTACCACACTTCCATGCCTAGAAAGCAATGCATGAGGGCCCATGTCCTTCATCTCAAACTCTCTTGCAAGTTCCTCCTTGCAAGATTTGATCACTTGATCATCATCTGTCAAAATCAGATCATCAACGTAAAGTACAATAATCAATGGCTTACCTTCTACCATGATGTGGTAAAGGTTTGCATCTACTTCACTCTTAGTGAAGCCTAACCCAGTGAAATAGTTGTTGATCCTAGTATACCAAGCACCGGGTGCTTGCTTCAGGCCATACAGTGCTTGCTTGAGTCGGTAAACATGTGACTCATGTTCGAAGGTCTAAAATCCTTCGGGCTACTCAATGTATACCTCTTCCCCAATCTTCCCATTAAGGAATGTCATATTCACATCCATCTGATGGATCTCCCAACCCATCTGAGCTGATAGAGCTAGCATCAATCTGATAGATGAGTACCTTGCTATGGGAGCAAAGGTCTCATCGTAGCCCATCCCCTCAACCTGTGAGAAACCTCAGGCAACAAATCTTGCCTTGTGTTTCTCAACACTACCATTAGCTACCTACTTTACCTTGTAAAGGCATCTAGAACTAACCATTGACTTGTCCCCAGGTCTAGGGACAACATCCCACACACTATTCTGTATGATAGAATTGTACTCTTCTACCATTGCATCAACCTAGACTAGTTGTTGCACTGCCTCCTAAGAAGAAGAAGGTTCAGTCGCTACACACTCCCCAACCAGTGCCATGTAGCCAGTGTATTTGTTGGGAGATCTCCTCTATCTGCGCTGAGACGATGGCTACCCCACATCCTCTCTCACATCTAGCACTAATTTGTCAGCTTCCCAAGAGCATTTCTGCCCGTCTCTGGAAGACTCTCCAGGAGTGGTGGTCTCCACTACTGGACCCTCTACATGTGGCTGATCCACACCATCAGGAGGCTCCTCCTCCTTTAGAACTAAAAGTTCCTCATCACCATGCAACTTGATCTCCCTCTCAGGTGACACTCACATGGCTCTCTTCTCATCAAACTTCAGATCCCTGCGCACTACGGTCCTCTCACTAGCAAATAGAAACACATGATAGTTGTGGGATGTATCTGTGTACCCCACAAGTATCCCCAACTCAGATATTGGGTCTAGCTTCTTCCAAGCATCTTTGGTCACATGACAAAAAACTGGTGATCCAAAAATGCGGAAGTGACTCACATCTGATCGCTTCCCCGAAAAAGCCTCCATAGGTGTCTTCATCCTCAAAATATGATGAGGACTTCCGTTTTGAAGGTACACTATTGTATTGCATGCCTCAGCCCACAGATCAAGTGGTAGGCCTTGGTCATGAAACATAGCTCGAGCTGCTCCCGCAATATATCTATTCTTCCTTTCAGCTACCCCATTCTGTTGTGGGTTATGAGGTTCCGTCAGTTCCTATTTAATTCCTTCTGCTACACAGAAGTCTTTAAACTACTGGGAAACATACTCTCCACCATTTTCACTACGCAAGGCTTTTAATTTCTTTCCAAATTCTTTCTCTGCCAAGGCTTTAAACTCACAAAGCCTCAAGAAGGTTTGATGCTTCTTTTGCATAAAGTAGATCCAACATCTACGAGAAAAATCATCAATAAAAATAACATAGTACCTTTGCTTAGTGGTGGAGGCTATAGAGAATGGTCCACATACATTTGAGTGAACTCGCTCCAGGATTGCTCCAGCTCTACTATCTCGATCCTGAAAGGAAGCTATTGCATACTTACCCAGGGTGCATCCTTTGCATGTATCTGTTTGCTCCAATTTTCACTTGGGTAAGCCAGTAGAAATTTGCTACATGGTATTCAAGGCCCCATGATGAAAGTGGCCCAGTCTTCTATGCCATAGCTTGCCAACATCTTGGCTTTGCACCACTTCTGCTTTGGAACTCAGTGCATCACATTCATCTACCTCCAACTTGTAGAGATTCTTTACTCGAATCCCTATTCGCTTGGTCTGTTCGGTGCCGATATGCCTCAGGAAACTTTTCCTTTACTAAAGACTACATCATAACCTTTATCTTCTCGCATAGCAACATACACAAGATTATTTTTCAAACTTGGTACATACTTAATAGTATATAGGGTGAGAGGAGCACCATGCTCCCTCTGAAACACAACTATACCTTCACCTGAGACACAATACCTTCCATCATCACCCATCTCGTTCTGCATCTAGAGATCCTTCTCCTCCAATGTACTAAAAAGATTCTTGTCACCCAACATGTGGAAAGAAGCTCCACTGTCTAGGTACCAAACACATCCCACCATGGATGAAACCATGCATGTGATAAGCAGGAAATCTAGCTCAAACTGTGAAGCTAATGCTTCACCATCAGATCCCTTGGAGGAAACCTTCTTGGATTTCTTCTGTGGACAATTCATAGCATAATGGCCCACTTCATGACTGTGAAAGCATCACACCTTCGACTTATCAACCTTCTTCCCACCATGAGAAGATTTGGATTGGGATGCCTTCCCTTTCCCTTTCTTAGCTTTACTCACTAAAGATAGATTTCCTTCATCATCTTGTTTTGATGAAGATTCATCCTTGGTCGTGTGCCTTATCTCCTCCTGCATCAGATCCAACCAAAGTCGTTGCCAATCTGACAATTTTTCTCTTCCATTAACTGAGTCTTGGTAGCTATGCTAGATCTTAGGAAGACTGAGGAGTGCAAGACTCACCATGTCATCATCAGTTGTCACGATCCCTATGCTTACAAGATTATCTCTGCAGGTGGTGAGCTTGTTCAGGAATGTAGAGATTGTGTTTCCCTTTTCACACTTGATCTTTCGAAGTTTTTCTTTCAGTGCCAGCTTCCTCTAATCGCTGTTATTCTGATAAAGATATTTCAATGTTTTCCACATCAATAATAGAGTCTCCTTCCCATGGAGGCTCGAGACAATGTGATCTCAAACTCCCTCCAGGAGGATTCTCCTTGCTCTAGCCACACACTTTTTCCATTCCGCCAATTAAGTAGCATCAGTTGGCTTCTGGACTTCTTGATCAATGAATTCCTTTAGACCATTATCTTCTAACATTGCCTCCATGCGATCCTTCCAGGCTATATAATTCGAACTACCATCAAGGGCATATTCAAGTCTCAAACCACTGAATGCCATCAGTGAAATAGATGTGATAAGAACTCAATTCAATATTCAGAAACCCAACTTCAAACTTCTCCTGCTTGTATACTGTTCTTCCTTGATCACCTTTGCTCTGATACCATGTAGAAATTCCCACTGTAGATCACCTGGTAATGTAATGTACTAAAGCGAAACACTTGATCTACTTCTACAAACAATTTAGCGGAAGCTTAATCGAACATTAGCAACATCAAGCATGAACAGATATAACTGAGAATGAGAAGTAATCAACCATAACATAGAGGATATATCACTGGGGAAAGCACCAGCCTAAAACCCCAACTCTGTATTATCATACAAGTATCATGCTCTCTCTGCAATCAAACAATACAACTCACAGACTCAATAGACATAGAATATATCTTCCACAATCCCTCCAAGCCTCCTATTTCCTTGCATAGTTTTGATTGGGTTCTAATGATGTCACATGTGTGAATTGGCCTCATCACACTCAGTGTAACCTTAGGTCCATCTGTGTAATCCTTAGGGAATAATATTCCTTCTACATGCAAGCAATATTCACCAAGGAATATCCTAGCAACTGATAGTACATTGTCCCTCCATCTAATCTCAACTGGGTCTCTGACTGAACTCACATACATGATTTATCCATGAGTGAATCTTCAGTTATCTGAAATACAGTAGTTACTTGCATGCAAGCATTAACTAACTGAACTCTCATTAATTTAACAAACTGTTAAATTAATCTAACTAGACATGACTTAGATAACTGAGCCAACTAATTACAACTCAATATGCAACTCACTCTTATCTCTTTAACTAATGGATAAATCCCTCAATCAAAGGATAAATTGTTGCATGTCCTCACATAGACTTCAAGTTCATAATTCCTTAACTAATTAACTCAAGATGCATTAATTAATCAATTTACAAACTGTTGTTAATATCAAACTCGAATTTTACTTCCTATGTTTAGTCCAGGGACTGACTAAAATAAGAAGGGATCCCGAAATGCTATTTTTAGAAAAGCTATTTTTAGCACTTTCACTTTTCACCCATTGTTGCTAATATCCACAATGGTTGAACTACTATTTATAGCCCAGCTATTTATAGCAATGCTATTTTTAGCATTTTCTATTTTTAGCATTTCTTGTTGCAAATCTCAACATAGATTGGGAACGAATTTGGTCGGATCTGATGCAGGAGGAAATCAGAAGAAGCACCAGAGATGGATCCTCATCAAAGCAAGATGATGAAGAAAATCTAGCCTTAGCGAGTAAGGCGAGGAAAGGGAAGGAGAAGGCATCCCATCCCAAATCCGATTCTTCCCATGGTGGGAAGAAGATTGAAAAATCGAAAGTGCGATGCTTTCATGGTCATGAAGTGGGCCATTATGCTACGAATTGTCAACAGAAGAAATCCAAGAAGGGTTCCTAGAAGGGATCTGATGGTGAGGCACTATCCTCACAGTTTGAGCTGGGTTTCTTGCTTATCGTATGCATGCTTTCATCCATGGTGGGATGTGTGTGGTACCTGGATAGTGGAGCTTCATTCCACATGTCAGGTGACAAGAATGTTTTCAGTACCTTGGAGGAGAAGGATCTCCAGATGCGGATCGAGATGGGCGATGATGGAAAGTACCATGTTTTAGGTGTAGGTACTGTTGTGTTTCAGAGGCAGCATGGAGCTCCCCTCACCCTGACTGATGTAAAGTGTGTACCAGGTCTGAAGAAGAATCTTATGTCTATCACTATGCTAGAAGATAAAGGCTATGATGTAGTCTTTAGTAAAGGAAGCGTATTTGTGAGGCATATCAGTACTGGATAGGCAAAGCGAATAGGGATTCGAGTTAAGAATCTCTACAAGCTGGAGGTAGATGATTGTGCTACATCAACTTCCAAAGTTGAGATGGTGCAGAGCCAAGATGTTGGCAAGCTATGGCATAGAAGACTGGGCCACTTGCACCATGGAGCCCTGAAGATCATGCAGCATATTTCTACCGGATTACCTAAGGGAAAACTTGAGAAGACGAATACATGCAAAGGTTGTACCTTGGGTAAGTATGAAAAATCTTCTTTTCTGGATCGAGACAGTAGATCTGGAGCAATCCCAGAGCGAGTTCACTCAGATGTTTGTGGACCTTTATCTATAGCCTCCACCACTAAACAAAGGTACTATGTTATTTTTATTGATGATTTTTCTCATAGATGTGGGATCTACTTTATGCAAAAGAAGGATCAAACCTTCTTGAGGTTTTGTGAGTATAAAGCCTTGGTAGAGAAAGAATATGGAAAGAAAATAAAAGCCTTGTGTAGTGACAATGGTGGAGAGTATGTCTCCCAATAGTTTAAAGACTTCTGCGCTACAGAAGGAATTCAACGGGAACTGACAGCACCCCATAACCCACAGCAGAATGGGGTGGCCAAAAGGAAGAATAGACCGATTGTGGGAGCAGCTTGAGTGATGTTGCATGACCAAAGCCTACCACTGCATTTGTGGGCTGAGGCATGCAATACAACAGTATACTTGTAGAACAGAAGCCTGCACCATATACTAGGGATGAAGACACCTATGGAGGCCTTTTCTGGGAAGCGACCTGATGTAAGTCACTTCTGAATCTTTGGATCATCAATTTACTGTCATGTGACCAAAGATGAAAGGAAGAAGCTAGATCCAATAGCTGAGTTGGGAATACTTGTGGGGTACACGGATATACCCCACAGCTATCAGGTGTACCTGCCTTCCACTCAGAGGACTGTGGTACGTAGGGATCTGAAGTTTGATGAGTAGAAATCCATGCGATTATCACTTGAGAGGGAGCTCAGGTTGCATGGAGAGGAGGAACTTTTAGTTCCTAAGGAGGAGGAGCCTTAGATTGATGCAGAGCAGCCACATGCAAAGGATCCAGGAGTGGAGACATCCACTCATGCTGAGACTTCCAGAGATGGGCGAAAACACTCAAGGGAAGATGACAGGTTGATGTTGGATGCGCGGGAGAATGTGGGACAACCATCTTCTCAGCACAGACAAAGGAGGTCACTCGAGCGATACACTGGGTACATGGCCCTGGTTGGGGAGTGTGTAGATACCAAACCTTCTTCATTCGAAGAGGCAGTGCAACAACTAGTCTGGGTTGATGCAATGGTAGAGAAGTACGACTCTATCATTTAGAACAATGTGTGGGATGTTGTCCCAAGACCTCAGGGTAAGTCAGTGGTGAGTTCCAGATGGATTTACAAGGTAAAACAAGCAACTGATGGCAGTGTTGAGAAACATAAGGCAAGTTTTGTTGCCCAGGGTTTCTCAGAGGTCGAGGGGATTGACTACGATGAGACTTTTGCTCTTGTAGAAAGGTACTCATCGATTATATCGATGTTGGAACTATCAGGTCAGATGGGGTGGAAGATCCACCAGATAGATGTGAAGACAACATTCCTCAATGGGAA
Source organism: Pinus tabuliformis (assembly GCA_031772625.1). Classification (NCBI taxonomy): domain Eukaryota; kingdom Viridiplantae; phylum Streptophyta; class Pinopsida; order Pinales; family Pinaceae; genus Pinus; species Pinus tabuliformis. The sequence goes on from CM062816.1 coordinate 280,144,639, forward strand.
GATTGAGGAGGAAGTGTACATTGAGTAGCCAGAGGGTTTCGATACCTTTGATCATGAGTCGCATGTGTGCCGACTCAATAGGGCTTTGTATGGGCTGAAGCAAGCACCCCATGCTTAGTACACCAGGATCGACAACTATTTCACTGGGTTGGGCTTCACCAAGAGTGAAGCAGATGTGAACCTTTACCACATCATGGTAGAAGGTAAACCATTGATCATTGCTCTTTATGTCGATGATCTGATTTTGACAGGTCATGATCAGCTGATACAATCTTGCAAGGAGGACCTTGCAAGAGAGTTTGAAATGAAAGACATGGGTCTTATGCACTACTTTCTAGGCATGGAGGTGTGGCAAAAATATGGTGAATTATTTTTGTCTCAAGGCAAGTATGCCAATGAGATACTCAGGCGCTTTCACATGGAGAAGTGCAATCCCATGCAGACTCCTCTAGTTGGGAACTAGAGGAAGGAGGATCCTACTTCAGGTGAGGTAGTAGCTACTACTATTTATCGGCAGCTAGTGGGTTCACTTATGTATCTAGTGAACACATGACTCAACTTATGCTTTGCGGTGAACCAGCTGAGTCAAGCTATGGTTCAGCCTACTAAGCTATTTTGGAAGGCAGCAAAGCATGTGCTGAGATACCTCAGAGGAACATCTCAATTCGTATTGTGGTACAGACAGATAGAGGGAGTGAAGCTTCAGGACTTCACAAATGCAAATTGGGCAGGGAGTCCATTAGACCAGAAGAGCACTTCTGGAGGAATCCTCAACCTTAGTTTAGCTGCAATTTCTTGGTACAGTAGGAAACAGAGATTAGTTGCACTTAGCTCAGCAGAGGCTGAATACATGGCTGCTAGTCAGGCTGCATGTGAGGCCATTTGGATGCAGAAGATTCTAGTGGGATTTTTTGGTTATAGGATGGATCCTACAGTGATCTACTATGACAACCAGAATTGTATCAAACTCTGAGAATCTAGTTTTTTCATGACAGGTCCAAGCACATTGATATCTGATATCACCATCTTCAAGACTATGTGGTCAAGAGGATCATGTTGTTGTTGTATGTTTCGACTGAGGAACAGGATGCAAATATTTTGACTAAGGCATTGTCAAAATGCAAGTTTGAGTTCCACAGAGACAGGATTGGGGTTACTGATAATCCCTTTCTTGTTGAGAGAGAGTGTTGAAAATAGCAACAAGAAATGCTAAATATAGAAGTGATAAATTTAGTACTGCTATAAATAGCATTTCAGGATACCTTCCTATTTTAGTTAGTCCCTGAACTAAAATAGAGAAGTAAAAATTCGAATTTGATCTTAGCAGTTGTTTGTAAAATAATTAATTAATTCACCATGAGTTAATTAGTTGTAGAAAATAAAACATGAAGTCTATGTGGGGACATGCAACAGTTTCTCCATTAATTGAGGAATTTATCCATCAGTTAAAGAGATAAGGATGAGTTGTAATATTGAGTTGTAATTAGTTGACTTAGTTAACTGAGTCAAGTCCAGTTAGATTAATTCAAACAGTTTGTTGAATTAATTGTGAGTTCAGTTAGTTAATGCATGCATGCATGTAACTACTGCACTTCAGATAACTAAATATTCTCTCATAAATAACTCATGCATGTTAGTTCAGACAAAGACCCAGTTGAGATCACATGGAGGGGCAGTGTACTATCAGTTGCTAGAATATTCCATTGTGAATATTCCTTGCATGCAAAAGGAATTCTTTCCTTGAGGATTGTGCAGTTACTTCTTCTGGTTTTGTGAGTGTGATGAGGCCAATTCACACATGTGGCTTCACTAGACCCCAAGAAAAAGTATGCAAGGAAATAGGAGGCTTGGAGGGCTTGAGGAGGACATATATAGTGTCTATTCAGTCTATGAGCTGTATTTTTTGATTGGAGAGAGAGCAGGATAGCTTGAGAGTTGATTCTTTTTGTAACTTGAACAAGATTTCCACTTGTATGATAATACAGATATTGGGGTTTTAGGGTGAGGCTTTCCCCGGGTTATTTCTTCTGTGTTATGTGTGATTGATTTCTCATTCTCAGTTATATGTATTCTCATTGATTGTGCTCAAATTGATTAAGCTTCTACAAAGTTTATTGTAGAAGTAGATCATGTATTTTGCTTTAGTCTATTGCATAATCTGTTGATCTACAATGGGAATTTCTACAAGCAGCTCCTTCAAAAATAATGTGAGAGTCATAAACTTGTAGCTATTCCAAGCTCTCCATCAATAGCACACTCTGTTACAACTCTTTGCATCTCTGGTATGAAATATGGAATTCTGAACCAATATTATGCTTCAACAAGTAAATCATCTCATTTTGTAGCCATTAACACTCATACACTAAAGAATTTATGCTCTCCAATAGATCTAAAGCACACTCAATCTATGTGGTCTTCTCTTACACACATATGCTCACCATCAACCATTACTCAAATCGAAAATGAAGTATATAAGACATGAAGGGCGATTTTTTTTTTAGGCTGGGATCAAAGGTGTACAAATTGGACATTATTGGTGGAACTTTTCAAACCATTATCAACCTTTACAACTTATTCCAGGAGCGCCATAGAATTTTGATGCCAATTTTCTTTTGATTTTCATGAGAAATGCAGAGGATTTTTTGTGGAAAGTCTTACCCACATGAAAAACACTCGCTAAAATAAACTAGAGACCTTCAGTTGCATGCATAGGCCTGTCTCCCGGTGACTAGGTCCTTTCAGTCACATGCATAATCCTATCTCCATGTGACTAGGGAAGAGCATAAGGAAAAACCACAAGCCCTCTTCTCATAACCTCTACCACTTGTTGGATCCTCTTCTTTAGCATATGAACTCACCTCTAAACCTATGCTAAGCTCATTAACACCTCTACAAGTAGATAAAACAAGTCTCCCAAGTGTCACTACTAGGTTGACCTAAAAGGCCAACAAACAAGATTGGAAATAATGCCAACAAGTCCTTCAACCTCCAACAAACATCTCACAAGTTGAAACACATCTCAATACACTTTGTAGCACCTCTGCAAAATCGCCATCAAATCATCACACTATATTAACAAGTCGTAATCATCCTACCAAGATCATCAACATGAAGTACATCTCTATCATCATCATAAGGCCAACATACTACAACAAGTAATCTCCATAAGTATAAGCATGAAGACCAAGATGAAGAGCTAGTTGCCAACTCAACTAGTGTGCCAACTCATCATCAACCACACCAATGATATCATCTATCCATCAATAAATTACAAGTATGACATCATAAGGTTGAAATTAATGTCAACATAGTCATCTCAATGCCAACACAACTAGTTTCAATCATGCTACAATTATGGCTTCCAAACATAATCTAGGCTACATAGGGTTGACATCAATTCCAACATGAGCTAGTTGCAATCATGAACCAATGCCAACATTAGCTAGATGGAACCATCTACACCATTATTAATGAAAAAATTCACTTCCATCCAATGCTCTTTTACTATATTATTGATATACATGCTTACAACTCCCACTATATGTGCAATATCAAGCCTTGTGTAGACCATTGCATATTGTTGTAGCTAAATCTAGCACCATGTGGCACAAGTGCTGCAAGAGATAGAAAGCCTCCTAGACACAACCTCTGGGTGTAGACCATTGCCTAGGACATATTAGATAGAGGAGTGAACAAAATATTATATGTTAGGGGTTTTCAAAACTCCAATTGTAACGTAATGAAGCATAATAAGGGGGCTTGGCTCATTCCTCCAAAAGTATGAGTAATGTATTTCAGGTACTTCCTCACACACACAGTTCCCAGAAGTATCACATAGAACAACGAAGGTCGATTACTTCAAAGGGGATTACAAATTAATATGATTTATTGAGTAAATGAGAGAGGACTAGGAGAAAGCATAAATCATCATATAGAGCCCAAGACATCTAGAATTCTATAGTGAACACATAGAGCTGCAAGCAATGGGAAATTCTACACTTGTTTGAGTTACAAGAAAAGATAATGGACTGAAAAGAGGATGAGTGCTATGATTCATATAGAGCAGTTTAAAGATATAATTTCAGGCCTTCATTCAAGCATATGCATTAATAAATCAACACACATGTATCTGAAAGGAAGCATGAAATCATTTCTAGCAACTATTATAGCATGAATGCAGAGAAGAATATGAACATAACGGAATGAAATAGGAGGATAACATATTGTAATACTTAAAGGGGGAATCACCACCAATTATTTTTTTAGTCTAAAAGATCTGCCTATGTAAAGTAATGCAATCTAAAATAAAAGTCATTCTCTTACATATTTATGAGCCAAATTGGTATCACAGAGTTTAGACCCATCGGGTGAGAAATTCCAAAACCTGCCAACCCTTTGTTAAAGTGTTGCTTCCCCCTTTTTATAAGAAGAGGGTGAGATGGAATTACAGTTACAAAACTATCTTAGCCAGAGCTCTAGCTGTCTTGCTAGACTAGCTATCTCAGTCTTTGTAAGGCACTATTGCCCAAAATGATTACAATTGGGATTCGATCCCTTCCTCGAAATAAATGGAAATTGAAAAAATAGAAGGAAAACTAGAGGATGATGGAGGAAGAGGTCCTTATTCCGTTCCTGTGAAATCCTTTGATTAGGCCGAGTCTCTGCCATCATGCGTCCCTCTGGCTGCTCAACTTGTTCCCTATTGCTTTTGCCTTTACTACATGAATGACTCATTCTCTGGAGTAGGAGTGGGTCGGATGTAAATGTTTGTCTCGACAGTACTTTTGTTGTGCATCAGAGTGGTGTCTTATGCTAAACCATTAAGTCATTATGGAGCCCCCCATACTGGCTTCACTGCTACCCCATGCTTCCTTCAATGCCCCAGCTACCGACCCATATGCCTTCAAGGCTTTTTCCTATGAAATATTACGAATTTGCGGGCTATGATCCCCCTCAATCCTCTTTTTCTATCCCCTTTCCACTTTTCTTATCATATGAACAGGGGCTTATCCCTCGGGTGCCAAGGCCTTCAAGCTCCTGTCCTAGGGTCCTTTTTCCTTTGTTACACAAAATACCGCATCCGAATGAGTTATAGTGTCTTTCTTGTGGCATTCCCCTTCACCCTTGCAATCGTCGATCTGGGGGATCGAGCCCACCAAAGATATCGTAACCGCAACTTCAGAAGGAGCCTTGGAGGAAGGAATAAGTTTTTGTGTGTGATCGCTGATTACCAATATGCAAGGGGGTGACGTTATCACTACCACGTGTCACCTTGTGAGTGGTGATACATGTCACCCAGAAATGCCCCTGTAGGACCCATGAAAATTTCTAATTTGAGTGCCACATGTCCTCCATACTACCACGTCATTTCTGTACTACCACATCATCACCATAGTACCACTTGGAGGAGAGAGAGAGAAAGGGGGCCGCCTGTTCCATTTTTTGCATGCATTTCCTTTTTTAAATGATTTTCGCCTTCCCCAAAGATTTAACGCTGAGGGCCCAAATTATCAGTGATTTTCATTATCGGCGTGTTTCACCCTCCGAAATTCTTTAAGGATAGCCCATCTCAGGACTGTGGGACTGTGAGATCATGGGACTGTGGGATCACAGGACTACGAGACTACAAGAAGGCGAGATTACAATACTGCGAGATCGCGATTCTTCGGGACTAAGGGGTCATTGATATGCGAGATGTAGGACCTGCAGGATGCGAGATCGTGGTACTGCAGGACTATGAGGTCACTGATATGTGAGATGTGGGATGCGGGGCCTACAGAATATATTATGCCTGAGGCCCCTCATGTTCGATATGCAATTTTCCTTTTTATTTGGTCCTTTCCTTCTTGCTTTCCAAGTTTTCCAAGGTTATCTTTAATATTCTTTAACTTCTAATCCTGAAGTCTATTTTTGGACTTCCATATACCATTGGAAAGCCTATTCTGGGAAATATGCAATGGAGAGGGTCAAACTAAACTTTGATACATTATGTGGCTTGGGAAATGGCTTCAAAATTCACTTCTTTTCTACACTCTAGGCAACTGATAACCTTATAAAGTAGTGACTGACAACATTGGCTCCAACTGGGGATAGTGCCTTGCTGGCAAGGTGTTGAGAACATGAAGACTAGTATCCTTCACCATTGGGTATGGAGTTAGAAATATATGCACTTTGTAACCAGCAAAATCTCCATGGGACTTTCCTCATGAAACTAAAAATGCAGAAATTAAAATTCTAACAGCTGAAAATAAAATGCTTAGTTGGTGAGCTTATTGAAGTAAATTCCGACTTATACACTAGAGATTAATCCACCTAGGTGAGTTCAACCCTCCAATGGAGCCAGGACAGCATTAAAGTACTAGGCCTCATACCTTCATGTTGCTGAAATTTAAAAATTAAAGCAAGAATGCACCATAAAAAGTCTGCAATTAAAAAGCTTGATGCATGCTCTAGACACAACCTCTACTGCTGATCAAATAATATGCCTATGTACTCAGCTACAGGGTCATGGAATGAACAAGGAAAGTCTTAAGCTGCCTCCTTTTCATGAGCAGTCTGTTGACCAATATCCTCTTGGTCAGGGCAACCAAAAAAGCCTTTCAGCTCCTCAGCCTTATATTTTTAGAGAAAAGCTTGTTGCTGATCATTTTTTACCCATTTGTGGATAGGCCAATCCTCTTGGAAATCTGTAGTATAATCTCCAGTTTCTGATCTGCAAGAGTCGGAGATGGGAGGGCCTACTAAGAGCTCCTAACAAGGGACCTTTCTAGAATAAGTAATCGTAGACACGGCTTGGTCCTTCGACTCTAGGATCTTCTTGAATGTTTTGCTGCTAGGAGCCTTCTCCCCACTTGATGGTAAACAACTCCTTTTGAACTTCCACAAACATCTCCTCCTCCTATGAATAATATGAATCACAAATTGGAGGAGGTTCTTGGTCTTTTTCTCCATGTGAAGGGTGTGCATTGCAAATTGGAGGTTCTCCGCTGACTTCCTGATGGGCTTCCTCTTCTTGTGCAGCTTCCCCTAACTTGTGGCTCTACATCACTTGTCTCTTAACAAGAGTCGTATTCATCATAAGAAGGGGAAACATAACATTCGACTGAATTATACCCCTGAGGGTTTGTTGGAAGCTCGATGATATTCCCTTCTCCTCTTTCTTGCTCAGTGGGTGATGCTTCTTGATGCGAGAGCGTGTTTTCTTGGAGTGGAGCTGCACAAACATTTTGAAAAAGGTCTTAAACCTCAGGAATGTCTTCATCGTTAAAATGCGCGAAACAATCTTCAAATAGAGCATTCAGGGGATATAATCTCTTGCAATAATGATTCAATGCCATATGAAAAATCTTCAAGGAAGATATGTTGCCATGAGGTATCATATTAAACCAAACTCTAGCACCCCCCTCTAAAGAATACATGAACAACTTCATTTGTACATCTTCAAGAAAAATACCTTGTTGTTCCATGCATTCATGAAATTCTTTGAGGTGCTAGTCAGGCCTTCTATCTATGCTCCCACAGAATCTAGGAAAATAGGTATACCATTCATGAAATTAAGGGACACGATTTGGATAACCAGTGATAGAAATAAAATCTAGTGGGGAAAATTTGTTGACCAGAAATGCAAGAAGGGCCATCTCGAGAACCTCCCTCTATGAGTGATGTCATTTTCAAAATTAGGGAAATTTTTCGACTGTTGTAGCATCAGGGTGAGTATGGGGCTACTTGAAAGCCAAGATGATCCAACAGAGATATGGACAGTGGAGTCACCACGATGTTTATCATAAAATTTACAGTGGAGTCATCATGGTGAGAGATCTTCAACCCACACTTCCCTTGCTAACCTAATAGGGGAAATGTAAAATTTTGTCCTACCTAAGCAAAAATATTCTAATCTGTTCCCTGTCAGTGGTTCCGAAAAGATGTTGTAGCTAAATCTAGCACCCTGTGGCACAAGTGTTGCAGGGTAGATAGAAAGCCTCCTAGAGACAATCTCTGGGTTGATTGTAGACCAGTGCATAGGACATCATAAATAAAGGAGTTCATGAACGGTTATATGTGAGGGGTTTGTAGCACTCCAATTGTCACGTAGTGAAAGATAATAAGGGGGCTCGGTTCATTCCTCCAAAGGTATGAGTTATGAATTTCAAGTACTTCCTCACCCACACAATTCCCACAAGTATCACATAGAACAATGGAGGCCGATTACTTCAAAGGGGATTAGAAATTAATAGGCTTTGCTGAGTAAATGAGGGAGGATTAGGAGAAACCATAACTCATCATATAGAGCCCAATACATCCAAAATTCTATAGTGAACACACAGAGCTGCAAGCAATGGCAACTTTTAGACTTGTTTGAGTTACAAGTAGAGATAATGGACTGAAGAGAGGACGAGTGCTATGATTCATATAGAGAAGTTTAAAGATATAATTTCAGCCCTTCATTTAGGCATATGCATTAATAAATCAACACACATCAATTTGCAAGGAAGCATGAAATCATTTCTAGCAGCTATTATAGCATGAATGCAAAGAAGAATATGAACATAACAAAAAGAAACAGGAGGATAACATACTGTAATATTTTGAAGGGAGAATCACCATCATTTATTTCCTTAGTCTGAAATATTTTTCTATGTAAAGTAATATAATCTGAAATATAGGTCATTCTCTTACAGATTTATGAGCCAAATTGGTATCACAGAGTTCAGACCCACTGGGTGAGAAATTTCGAAACCTACCAACCCTTTCTTAAAGTGTTGCTTCCCCCTTTTTATAAGAAGAGGGGGATTTGGAATTAAATTTACAAAAATTTCTTAGCCAAAGCTCCAGATTTCTTGCTAGACTAGCTATCTTGGCATATGTAAGGCACTATTTCCCAAAACGATTACAATTGGGATTCGATCCCTTCTTCGAAATAAATGGAAATTGCAGAAATAGAAGGAAAACTAGAGGATGATGGAGGAAGAGGTCCTTCTACCATTCCTGTGAAAGCCTCTGATTAGGTCGAGTCTCTATCATCGTGCGTCCCTCTGGCTACTCAACTGGTTCCCTGTCGCTTCTACCTTTACTGCGTGAATGACTCATTCTCTGGAGTAGGGAGTGGGTTGACTGTAAATGTATGTCTCGGCAGTCCTTTTGTTGTGTGTTAGAGTGGAGTCCTGTGCTAAACCATTAAGTCATTACGAAGCCCCCCATAATTTCTTCACCGTTGTGCCATGCTTCCTTTCAATGCCCCAGCTGCTGACCTAGATGCCTTCAATGCCATGTGTTATACTATCGGGGCCTCATTGTAATCGAGGATTTTTCCTTTGAAATATTACGAATCTATGGGCTATGATCCCCCTTAGCCCCCTTTGGTTTAGCCCCTTTCCACTTTTCTTATCATATGACCAGGGGGTATGACTAGAGGCTTAGCCCTTGGGTGCCAAGGCCTTCAGGCTCCCGTCTGTTTTGGAGAATTTTGTATCTACAAATAAATACTAATTACCTAGATAAGTAGGTGTATCTAGAAGAATAGTTTAAAGTGTTTTAGACTTTTCCTATAAGCAATAGATAAGATGAGAAGATAGAAGACCTACTTGTAGTTCTTCTTTCCACTCGTCCACCTTGTATCAATCATGTCACTCCTTCCCATACTTAATCCACTTGAGAAGTACCCAGTAAACACAATAGAAAACAAAAAACCAATCAAAGCATACGATCTATTGAATATAAGTGAAAGGAATTATATATAATTCACACATATAAGCATTATGAAACAATACAAACATATGGGAAAAAGGTTCAAACACTTTATTAGATAGAAGAAGGAATTACAACCATTGGTGTCTAATTGAAAACCATTCCTCTAGCTTGGATCCCATCCACATCACAACAAAAGCATGACAAATTTGTAGCATTACAATACTTGCTTCAAAGCCAAATCTCATGGCAGCATTATCTCCTTATAATACAACATAATCCAGCCCCTGATCACTTAGATGAGTGGTCAATTTATAGGATGATGAAGGAGGTTCTATCATAAATGATGGAATTGAATGGCCTTCCATACTTAGAAATAGTTCCATGGAGGAAGGGATGAGAGGATAGGATGCACCTTAACTCATTCCTAATCCATTTTCAAGCTCATAGGAGTTGATAAGTGAGGGAACCTTCTAGATGACTCCAAAAGGTAAGAATATTCCCCAAACCCTATGTGAATTTCGCTCATTCTGACTCAACATAGGTGAAAGGAACCCTAAGTGCTCTACAGAGCACCCTGGTAGTGGACTCAACTACTCTGCAGCACACCCTCATAAGGGCTTACCTGCACTGGTCCTTCTGGAGGCTGTTTCTAGATGTCTTCAAGTCATGAAACTATCTGGGAAGGAGGCATTCAAAGTGCTGACTTGTTTAGGGCATGAAGCAACTAAAATTAGGGTTTGATGAGCCCTAAAACACTGATCTGGATGTTGGGATTTGATGTGCCCAAGTGGATCTGTAACAGTTGCTCCCTAAAGCATGAAGTCGAAAAAATGCCAATGTCAAATGAAATTCTTTACGACGTGATGAGGAGGTATCAAAGTGGAAGGTGACCTGCATCAATTACAATACATATATCATGATATTTGATTTTACATGAATTTTTGAGGGAATGCATACCCATGCTCATCTTATAAACTTTCATTACATGTACATAAACAGTTGTCTACAGATATAGACCCATGATTGGAATGACCATCAATGTAAATCTATTGTACATATGATTTAGTACTCCTGAAATCACAGCTCAGATGGATGAAACTAGATCTGGGGTCTTCTATCTCATTCAACCGTTTGCTCAAGTACGGGTCTAACCATGTGAATATGTGATCTTGAAGTTGGACATGGGAAGACACCATCTGATTACCAGCCAATGATGCAAGCTGTTAATAGATGTGAGAGAAATCACTGATAATGATAATTTTCCTCAAGGTACTACAGTACATTTTGCATGGTGTGAATGGATGATTTGATGTTGAACACCATACAAAGTCTTTTTGTCGAAGGCCATTGATGTATGCCTATCGACGGAAGCAAGAAACCTTCCGTTGATGCATGCAAGCCTCAAGGTACTGAAAGGGTGTTTCTAAGTCAACTTCTCGGATAATGTTTTGATGTTAAAAAGAAGAGACTCGTCGCAGGATGGCCTTGATGTATCCCACATCAGCGACATGAAATGAGTGTAGTCATTTTAGAGATGGAATTTGATTGATGACACAAGGTTCAGGAATGGCTGTCATGAAAATGAAGGTTTATGGTATTTCAAAGGATGAATTTTGATTGAATGACTTCTCTTGAACATGTCGGTGACACTAAAGTGAATTGGTAGCATTGACCCCAAAAAAAATGATGGATGGTATGATAGACCAATGGTGTGATAACCATCAAGCTAATAACCTAACCCAAATAGTCACGATGATGGAGTGAAAGTGTCATGTTCAAGAGTGACTTGCTACCATAAATTGGTTTTCCCCTTTTTCCCATTTTCCTCAGTCATTGCTGACTAGTGCCTCTTTATTTTTATCAAGATTGAGAGGGATAACATATTCTTGTTGTATAATATCACCCATCAGGTGAATCCATCACTATTTGATGTTTTAATGAGTCTAGCAAAGGTGAAACTTGGTCTTGTCTAGATGGACAAGTTTGTCGCTATTTGATGTTTTAATGAGTTTAACAACAAATATAACTCTGTCCTTTTCATGTTTAGAGAGTTTGAAAACGGACAAAAAGAAAACTCCACAAGTTATTTTTCGTAAATTAATCTTTCAAGCCCAAAAAAGCATAAAATAATACAAGAGAGATATCATTTCCAATCCGTTAACGAGCTGGAAAGGACCAGCGCTCTGCAATCTTTTCCTATTTACAGAGTCTGAAAAGAGCTTAAATAGGACTCCACTTTGAGGAACGAGTGGTGTCTAGGATAGCAACTGGTTTCGGTGATGTTGGAACTTCTCAAAACATGTTGATTTATGTGAAGAGGTTGGCTAATAAGACCACTCATTGCAACTATTCCTCAAAAAAGGTTAAAAACAACCAAGCGAAAGCGTATGTTCAGCCAAAGGGATAGTGGCGATGGGATGAAAACAATCAAGGCTCATCTAACGAAAGAGGTTGATAGAATGGAAATCATGAGGGTTAAAAATGGAAATGGGCTCATTTTTACACAAACTTGAACCATATGGAACTATGCTTGGATTTAGTTTCATGTTTACGCAAGCTTGAAATGACAAACTATGCTTGGATTCAGTTTCATTTTTACACAAGCTTGAAATAAAAAAATATGCTTAAATTTAGTTTCTTTCTTACATAAGCTTGAAACAAAGAAATATGCTTGAGATTGGTTTACATGCCCCTAGCATGACGAAAGGGAGAGTCCCCTGTAACTAGATGGAAGTCGTTGCAGTGAAGCAGGATAGTTATCCAACACCTTTTTGGCTTCATCTAGATAGGGAAAAAGGTGAATGGGGTGATTCCCTTCACATAACCTACAGGGAAACTTAACTTTACCACTAGGTGCATGCCCCCCAAGCTTCATCACATTCACCTAAGTAGACTACTCATGGCTATCGGGTCGGTGGAATGAAGGTTCATATACAAGATCAAGTGAAAGACTCGACTGGGATTTTACGAGATCTAATCAAAGACTTGAATTGGAACTTGGGACCTTGTTTCATTTTTCAATGAGCTTAAAACAAGAAAAGGAACTCTGCTTAGAGACCCTTGTTTCATTTTTTAACGAGGTTGACACAAGACTAGGAACTATCCTCGTACCCTTTGTTTCATTTTTTAATGAGGTTGACACAAGACCAAGAACTGTCCTCATACCCCTTGTTTCTTTTTTTTAACGAGCTTGACATAAGACAAGGAACTATGCTCATATTCCTTGTTTCAATTTTTAGTGAGGTTGACACAAGACAAGGAATTATCCTCCTGGACCTGTTTCATTTTTTAACGAGGTTGACACAGTAAAATAACTATCCTCATATCCTTTGTTTCATTTTTTAACGAGGTTGACACAAGACAAGGAACACTCCTCATAGGAGTTGCTCGAGTCTGAGGGTTAAATGTTGATTTGTGCACAACTCCCTTTGGTGATTTTATTGTCAATTCTGGTACAATAGGTGGAATATTTTTAGATGAAGTCAAAGTGGAAGGTTTAGGTTGATCAGTGGTATGATTATTCGACAATGGCGAGGGATTTCCATAATCTTTGTTTCTTGTTGACACCAAAGCTTCATTTTGTGGCTTTGTGATGGATAACATGAGTACTTGGGATGTGGAAGCATGGTCTGTTGCAACCAAATGTGTCACCAGGTTTGGAAATGGATCAATCAACACTGACGATGTGTTTGAAGTCTTTAAAAGTTTAGAGACCTCAGAGCAATGTGGACAATCTCTCATAAAATACTCGTCATTACAGATTAGACATGGATAACAAGGTTTCCTTGCCAAAGTAGAGGAATCAGATGATTTCTCTAGAGGGGAATTATCTTGTTTCTTTTTTCTTTTCCCCTTTTTATTGCCTTCTAGTTGCTTTTTATTTTTTCCTTTGTCAGATGACACAACATTAATTTCGAAAGCAAGAGTATTTTCTGATGCATTGGTGGTTTGATTGGTAATGGAAAGAGTTTGACTAGATGGTCTTCCTGCCATTTGTGTGCTTGAAGAACCAATCACACCATCGTCGGCATGAGAGCCCTTAATTGATTGTGGAGGAGGAGGAACAGTGAAATCTAGTTGGGGTGCATTAGGAATTTTATCGTAGAGCATGCCGGATTGTGTGTAAATCAAATCCAAGTATTGGGCATGAGAAATTACTTTCTCTTCTGTGAAAACTCCACCTTTTTCCACATCCTCGGTGATTGATGGTAACAAGGATTTTATGAACCACTTAGCTAAAAGCTGATTGGGAACATATGTTTTAACCATTCGATGACAACAACGCCACTCATAAATATGATCTGATATATGGGTAGCAGTAGTATGTTTAAAGTTGGTTAGGAGTTTTGTTCCAGTCTCATATTTGATAGGTAACTAGAAGTGGGTTAGAAATGTAGTGGCTAAAGTTGTAAAGTTGTCAAAAGTAGCTCTTAGTAACTCGATGTACAATTTAGTAGTCGAACTAGTAAGTGTTCTTTGGAAAAGACAGATTCTAACTAAATCATCATTTAAGGAGTTTGATGAACACCACAAATGAAAGGTCATGACATGATTTGATGGGTCTTCTCTGGGATTTCCGTTAAATTTTGGAATGTCAGTTGATAACTTATGCAGAATTATCGACCACCAAAGTGCATATAAGATTGTATCATTAGTGAGCCAATTTAAATCTAGTAATTCTAAAGTTGCTACAAATGGAAACTATCAATTCAAGTCAGGTTGCGCATACACAGGATATGATGGAATTTCCTGAGCAATATGCCTTTGCATACCGACATAGGGCATCTGAATTTGGTAACCATGGTAAGGTATAAGGTGTTTGTTGATAACTGGGTTGAATTTGTGGTTGTCCATAACCTGCAAAGCCTTATTGACCAAGACCTTGGTAAGCTTGATATTGACCAAACCGAGGTTGTTGAATCAACTTTTTTCATTATTGGTACAATTGTTGTTGATTTAACTATTGTTTTTGCCCAGCAATGAAAGGTTGGCCAAGTTGTGAATAAACTATACCAGTGCAATATTGGGTCAGTCCAGATAAGGGTATACTAACCTGAGGTTATTGTTGAACCCTGGAAACAAGTGGTTGTTGTACAACAACATGAGAAACTTAAACTTCTTGACCTGAAACTTGTGGTTGCGAAGTAGAAGGACCAGTTTGTACAGGTTGAGATACAACAGTTTGAACTTGTGACTGTGGTATAGTAGTAACAACAAGTGTAGTAGGAATAGCTAACACAGTTTGCATTGGTTGTGTTTGATACATAAGCCTTGGTTGAACTGGAATTGTTGGTTGCCATTGACAAACTCTAATTCTATGTTGACCTAAATATTGTGGGATATTACCATATGATGGTCCTCCGGAATTAGGAGGATATGGTGAATAAGCATATTTCTCTCCATATGGTGGAAATCTAGTATTTAATGGATACATAGGTCTTTGTTAACCAAATTGCCCAGCTTAATATTGATATGCAAGATCAAATTGTTGAGTTCCCATTAGAGAAGAACCAGGTAAAATTCCAGTTGAGGACATGGGTGATGACCATGGTGTAGAAGCAACCCCTGAGTGGGTTCCAGATAAAGATTGGTAACCAACCAGGACAGATGATTCACCATATAGGTGTGACTCAGGTGTGGTAGAAAACATCAAAGAGGTTGCAACAAAAGATTCTACTATGGCTGCATCAGATGATACAGTCTGGGATGTTGACGGTTGTTCAACCATAGTTAAGTGACCCAAAAGTTGTCCTAAAGAATTGATTGGTACTTGAAAATAAGCAGGTTCAAACAGATTGGTAAAATGAGGAGTATGAGGTTAAATATAAAGCCCATCTCCAAAGTGGAATGGGGTTCCAAGTGTAGAATCTTCTTCCAATTCTTCCTCTATAGAAATTAAACCTAGTGGAAGAAACTCACTGTCTGGTCCGTAAAATATTTCTGGTGTTGATAAAGTTGAAGTTTCAGTAGTTACTAATGCCTAAGAGGTAACCGGTTGATCGTCTTCCAATAAAGTAACAACTTCTGAATGTTCAAATTCGAAGTCTAGATGTTCGGGTAAATGAAAAACAGTTTCAGAAATAGGTTCCTAAACAACCTCAAGTTCAAATGTAACTTATGTTTGAACTGGGATAGGTTCTAGATTAACTTCTAGTTGAACTGATTCAAGTTCAGAAGTACTTTCTTGTTGAGCAACTTCAAGTTGAGGACCAATTTTTTGTTGAACAACATCGGTGACTGTTTCACTAGGATCAGTACTAATGTCCTCAAGTAATTGTGAAACTTCTTCTTCAGAAATGGATGCACCAAAAATGGTTGGAGTAACTGGAGTCTTAGTACTTACCAAAATAGATGATTCAAGTAATTTAGATGAAGAACTAGGAGTTCTTAATGTACTAGACTGAGTTAAGTGAGACTGCTTTGTCTGAATAGGTGTAGCTTCGGGCGGCAAAGGCGGTTTGCTCGCTATTCTCTGTGAACGACGGGGTAAGGGTTGATGTTCCTCCACGAATTCTAATTAATTTTATTATCAAAAAAGAATTAAACAAAAAAGGGGTATACTAGGAAAAAGCTTTACCAAGCAACTGTGAACTACAAAATACCTCTTGGCGAACCAAGAAGTACGGGCAGGCAATCTCCCTGAATGTTGTGTCGGTGTATCATAGTTTACAAGGCAGCCGACTCGGTTACTTAAGGATGGATAGCAACCTAAAGTTTTCCTCCCATATATACCAAAAGGTATGTAGAGGCCTAGTCTGTATAAGCATTATCTAATGCAAAACCACACAGTGAGAGAATTCCCATATACTTTATGTACTGTAACACCGCCCTATATACTTGAAGGTACGTGGATGAGCTACGATATACTCACGTACGTGGAATGAGGTATGACACTTGGGATGTATTTCTGACAAGTTAGTGACAGCTGCTTTGTCTTATGACGTTGGAACACATCTCTAACCTAGAACCACTAAATGTTCTCGTTAATGACAATGCTCCATTAGGTAAATTGATGTTAATTTTAAGTTGATCTTGCTTAGTAATTTGCCTTTCAAGTTCACCACGTGATGTATTCTGAAATTCCTAGGAATGCAACTATCATGATAAGAATTCTTTCCATTCAATTTAGAACAATTAGATTTCTTTCAATCAAAGAGTAAAGAGCACAATCTAAATTCAATTTCCCTACACTATTCTTATGAACACACACAAACTTTTTCAATACAACATGCATGTATTTCTTTTTGATTTCCTTAATGTGAATATGAACAAAAGGAAATATCTGCATACAATCAATCAATCTTTCATAAGAAAAAAGACTTGTACGACGATTCTAATTCGAAGGAAGAGAAGACTTTATGACACTTTCTTTCGAATGAAGATTAATCAATTATATCTTAATTTTGACTATTTACCGGTAATGAAAAATAAAACATTAAGAAACATTAATCAATCCAATCAAAGTTGGGCTAGACCAGGAGATAGAAACATATTTTTTGAGACATAATATTCATTGATCAATCAGAAAACAAACAAATAGAGAAAAGTTGGAAAAAATTATTTCCAAAGGTGGGAAACTGATCCTAGGAGGATCAGCGCAGTCCAGAGTGGGAGATAGTGCACTTCAGAGCACTGTCCCTAAGCCAAGGGTGCTCTGTAGTGCACTATGTCCCTCACAAGCCTACACTGGTGACAGTGAGCCATTTCAAAAGGCAATTTTACACAGTTTTGACCCATTTTTCGATGTAAAGAGATGAATTACAATCTACGAACACAAATAAGGTCTACGAGGATGTCTTAGGAGGTGGATAAGCTACTAGGAAAGAGGATTCATCGCCAGCAGAGTCACCAATTTGTTTTGGAGAATTTGGTATCTATGGATAAATACTAATTCCCTAGACAATTAGCTATATCTAGAACAATAGTTTAAAGTGTTTTAGACACTTCCTATAAGCAATAGATAACGTGAGAAGCTAGAAGACCTACTTGTAGTTCCAATTTCCTCTTGTCTCCCTTGTATCAATCCTGTTTGTTAGAAAATTATATATTACGGAGAAATGGAACACATAAAATATTGCAGAAATATAAACACAGAAAACGCACAAAACAAGAGAGACACAGATATACGTGGTTCACCCAGTTTGGGCTACGTCCACCCCGAACAGCCAGTCCTTCCTTTCTATTATCCAGCAAAATGAAGAGATACAACCTACAGCAAAACCGCTGTAATATCCTCTGTTTTCTCTCACGGTCTCACCTCTATGTTTCTCGCTCACCGAATACACATCTATCTCACAGCCTCAAATACAATGCCCTCATATAAAGAGAGGGGTTGCCTTCTAGGGAAAAAAACCCTAAACTAAACATAAGTTCTACCGTCAGATCATCCGCATAATGAACGGCCCAGATTGACTAGAAATTACTATACTTTTACAAGGCAATTTTACAGCTGTTTTTAGCTTCGGGGGCGCTGCCCCCGAAACCCCCTGCCAGGGGGGGGCGGCAGCTATTATTTTACGGGCGGCATTGCCGCCCCATTTTGAACTGGGGTCCAATATGCCGGTACTATAGAAGATAATCAAGCTCCACACCCAACAATCTCCCACTTGGAGACTAATTGTAGCAACTCCACTGATGCTCCATTTGCTGGACAATGACTCCTCTTTGGACCTGGCTGTTTCTCATCTTCATCGTCATCCTTGAAGACCAACTGAAACTGAGCATATTCTTAGTTTATCCCTGGTTACAACTTTTGTTAGCATATCTACAGGGTTCTGGCTAGTGTGTATCTTTTCCAGCTTCAACTCTCCATCTTCCAACACTGATCGTATGAAATGGTACTTGAGATGTATGTGTTTTGTCCTGGAATGAAATGCTGAGTTCTTTGCAAGATGAATGGCACTTTGACTATCACTGTATAACGTGCCCATATCATGCTCCTTACCTAATTCACCCATAAACCTTTGTAACCAAATCATTTCTTTACTAGCCTCTGTAGCAGCAACATACTCTGCTTCTGTTGTTGAAAGTGCAACAACACTTTGGATTTTTGAAACCCAACTGACAGATGTTCCTCCGACAGTAAATACATATCCTTTAATGCTCCTCCTATTATCTCTGTCACCTGCCATATCTGCATCAACATATCCTTGTAGGGATATGTTTGAACCAGCAAAGCATAATGCCTGATTTGTGGTACCTCTCAAATATCTGAGAATGCATTTCACTGCCATCCAATGTTCCTTTCCTGGATTGTTCATGTACCTGCTTACAACTCCCACTGCTTGTGCAATATCAGGCCTTGTGCAGACCATTGCATACATTAAACTTCCAACTGCTGATGCATATGGAACTTTAGACATATAATCCATGTCTTCTTGGGTCTTTGGGCACATTTCTTTGCTATGTTTGAAATGGCTAGCAAAAGGTGTACTAACTGGTTTTGCATTTTGCATGTTAAATATTTTCAACACCTTTTGTATGTACTCATTCTGAGACAATGTTAATTTTCTATTTTTCATGTCTCTAGTTATTCTCATACCAAGGATTTGTTTTGCAGCACCCAAATCCTTCATTGCAAATGAATTTGCCAATTTTCTTTTGAGCACATTTATTTCCTGCATGTTAGATCCTGCAACAAGCATGTCATCTACATACAATAACAATATAATATAGCTGCCATCATTTTTCTTTTTCAGATAAACACAATGATCAGAGTGACATCTAGTATAACCTTGTTCAGACATAAACTTGTCAAATTTTAGATACCACTGCCTTGGAGCCTGTTTTAAACCATACAATCTCTTCTTCAACCTGCACACAAGTTTCTCCTTCCATTTCACCTCATATCCTTGTGGCTGCTGCATATATATCTCTTCCTCCAAATCCCCATGGAGAAAGGCTGTCTTTACATCTAACTGCTCAAGATGCAAATCTTCAGCTGCTACAAGACTTAAAATAGTTCTGATTGAAGTCATTTTAACAACAGGAGAAAATATTTCATCAAAATCAATACCTTTCTTCTGTGCAAACCCCTTCACCACAAGTCTAGCTTTGTACCTTTTCTTTCCTCCATCTTCTTCCTTCAGCCTGTAAACCCATTTATTCTTCAATGTAGTTTTTCCTGCAGGCAACCTGACTAAATCCCAAGTCTGGTTCTGCATTAAGGAGTCCATCTCTTCTTCCATGGCTACCTCCCACTTCTTCTTGCTTTCAACCTGCATTGCTTCTTCATAACATTCAGGTTCACCAGAATCAGTCACCAATAAATAATATAATGAAGGAGAGTATCGTTCAGGAGGTCTACTTGTCCTAGTAGATCTTCTAACACCACTTTCAGGTGTTTGGGGTGCCTGTTTTTGTTGTGATGGTTGTTGTTGTTGTGGTTGTTGATTATTATTATTTTCAGGCACCTTTACTTTTTCAGTAATTTCATCAAGAACTGCGTATTCCTTGTTTTATTTTTCTTGTTTCTTTTCCTGCAACTGATTCTTATACAAGACCTTTTCATTGAATATTACATCTCTGCTCCTAATGATTTTGTGATTTTCATAATCATATAAGCGATAACCAAAATCATTAACACCATATCCAATAAAGGTACATTTCTTTGACTTTGCCTCAAGCTTTGTTCTATTTTCTTTATCAATATGGACAAAGGCCTCACAACCAAAAGGTTTTAAAATAGAGTAGTTTACCTTTTTCCCTATCCATGCTTCCTCTGGAACACCACCATCCAAGTAACTTGAAGGTCCTCTGTTTATTAAATAAACAACAGTATCTACAGCATTTGCCCAAAACTGTAAAGGCAATCCTGCATGCAATCTCATGCACCTTGCACACTCCATGATTGTTCTGTTCATCCTTTCTGACACACCATTTTCTTGTGGTGTTCTTGGAACTGTCTTCTCTCTGCGAATTCCATGCTCTGAACAGTACCTATCAAACTCTTTGCTGTAATATTCACCTCCATTGTCTGATCTAAGACACTTCAATTTCTTTCCTGTCTCAATCTCAACCAAAGCTTTCCATTTCTTGAAAGTATCAAATACATCAGATTTATTCTTAATACAATAAATCCAAGTTTTTCTAGTTGCATCATCAATAAAGGTAACATAATAACGAGAGCCACCGAGAGATGATACCTGAGCAGGTCCCCATACGTCTGTATGCACAAGCTCTAATTTTTCGTTCTTCTTTTCTTTCCCAACTCTGAGAAATCTGACTCTCTTCTATTTTCCATAATTGCAGTTCTCACAGAAATCCAAATCAACATTCTTCAAACCTGGCAACAAATTCCTTGAGTGAAGAATCTTCATCCCTTTTTCACTCATGTGTCCGAGCCTATGATGCCATAATGCTGCATCTGCTCCTTTGGAAGTCAAAGCATTAACAGAGTTAGAAATACCATTGCATAAATACAATGTACCAACCTTTTCACCTTTTGCTATTACCAAGGCTCCTTTTGTGACCTTCCAAGCTTTATCTGTGAAAGTTGTCACACAACCTTCACTGCCTAATTGCCCTGTTGAAATCAGATTTTTCTTTAGATCTGGAACATGCCTTACCTCCTTTAGTAGCCATTGGTTTCCATTCTGCTGTTTTAAAAGAACCTTACCTATTCCAACAATTTTACAGGGTTTGTCATCACCCAGACGAACTTGTCCAAAATCTCCTTGAACATAGTCATAAAAGTATTTCTTTTCAGGTGTGGCATGGAATGAGGCCCCTGAATCTACCACCCAGGAATCAGTAATATTTTCGAAAGAAAGAATCAAAGCATCTTGTAACACCTCACCTGTCACATTTGCTTCATGATTGTTTTCTTGCTGTGCATCTCCTTCTTTTCCCTTCTGAGATCTACAGTCTTTCTTTAGGTGTCCTTTCTTTCCACATTTCCAGCACACTATCCCCGATCTGGACTTGGATCTGCGTTTCCTTGATTTACTGCGATATCCTGAGCTCTTTCCTCTTTCCATTTTTCTTCCTCTAGACTCTGCACTCAAAGCATTTCCCGATGTCTCACCGGAGCTTTTCCGTCGCATTTCCTCGCTAAGGATAGCACCGACAACATCATCAAACTTTAAAGTACTAGATCCAGAAACGGAGTTACTAATGGCCATTACCAAACCATTTCAACTTTCTGGTAATGAGCACAAGAATAACAGAGCTCTAACTTCATCATCAAAGTTTACCCCTACAGAACTTAACTGACTTGTAACTGTATTAAAATAATTTAAATGGTTTGCAACAGATCCACCTTCCGACATATTCATATTAAATAACCATTTCATAAGAAATACCTTGTTTGAGGCCGAGGGTTTTTCATATAGTTTCGACAACGTCTGCATCAAACCCTTTGTCGTGGTTTCCTTCGAAATGTTGAAGGTGACTGACGCAGCAAGGCACAACCGTATTGTTCCGAGTGCCTTTCTATCGAGAAGGTTCCATTCTTCGTCTTTCATACCCGTCGGCATCTTTGTTTTTCCGCCCAATGGTAGGTATAGATCTTTCTGATACAGATAATCTTCCATCTGCATCTTCCACAGCGAGAAGTTTTGGCCGTTAAATTTCTCGACCCTAAACTTACCATCTTCCGCCATTGCTCCCACTCGAACCAGGAACCCTTCTTTCCTGCGCGTTTATGAGCCAAATAGACCTTCGGCTCTGATACCAGTTGTTAGAAAATTATATATTACGGAGCAATGGAACACATAAAATATTGCAGAAATATAAACACAAAAAACGCACAAAACAAGAGAGACATAGATATACGTGGTTCACCCAGTTTGGGCTACGTCCACCCCGAACAGCCAGTCCTTCCTTTCTATTATCCAGCAAAATGAAGAGATACAACCTACATAAAAACCATTGTAATATCCTTTGTTTTCTCTCACAGTCTCACCTCTATGTTTCTCGCTCACCGAATACACATCTATCTCACAGCCTCAAATACAATGCCCTCATATAAAGAGAGGGGTTGCCTTCTAGGGCAAAAAACCCTAAACTAAACATAAGTTCTACTGTCAGTTCATCCGCCTAATGAACGGCCCAGATTGACTAGAAATTACTATACTTTTACAAGGAAATTTTACAGCTGTTTTTAGCTTCGGGGGCGCTGCCCCCGAAACCCCCCGCCAGGGGGGCTCCCAAAAGTCACTGCTGCCCCCCCCCCGTGGACCCCCCACGGCAGCGATTATTCAACGCCCCATTTTGAACTGGGGTCCAATATGCCGGTACTATAGAAGATAATCAGGCTCCACACCCAACACTGTTGCTCCTTCCCGTACTAAATTTTCTTAAGAAGTACCCTGTAAACACAACAAAAAACAAAGAACCGATCAAATCATACGATCTATTGAATATAAGTGAAAGGAATCAGATAGAATTCACACATATAAGCATTATGAAACAATACAAACATATGGGAAAAAGGTTAAAGAACTTTATTAGATAGAAGAAGGAATTACAACGATTGGTGTTTGATTCAAATGCATTCCTCTAGCATGGATCCCATCCACATCACATCAAAAGCATGACAAACTTGTAGCATTACAATACTTGCTTCAAAGCCAAATATCATAGCAGCATTATCTCCTTATAATTCAACATAATCCATCCCCTGATCACTTAGATGAGTGGTCAATTTATAGGAAGATGAAGGAGGTTTTGTCATAAATGGTGGCATTGAATGGCCTTCCATACTTAGAATTAGTTCCATGGAGGAAGGGATGAGAGGATAGGATGCACTTTAACTCATTCCTCATCCATTTTCGAGCTCATAGGAGTCGATATGTGAGGTAACCTTCCAGATGACTCCAAAAAATAAGAATATTCCCCAAACCCTATGTGAATTTCTCTCATTCTCGCCCAGCGCAGGTGAAAGGAAGCCTAAGTGCTCTGTAGAGCACCCTGGTAGTGGACTCAACTACTCTACAGTGCACCCTCATAAGGGCTTACCTGTGCTAGTCCTTCTAGAGGCTATTTCTAGTTGTCTTCAAGTCATGAAACTGTCTGGGAAGGAGGCATTCAAAGGGGTGACTTGTTTAGGGCATGAAGCAAATGAAATTAGGGTTTGATGGGCCCTAAAACACTAATCTGGATGTTGGGATTAGATGTGCCCAAATGGTTCTATAACGCCATTCCAAGGGCCTTTTTCCTTTGTTACATAGAATATTTCATCCCAAAGATTTATAGTGTTTTTCCTGTGGCATTACCCTTTACCCTTGCGATCGTCGATCTGTGGGATCAGGTACACAGAAGATATTGCAACCATAACCGCGAAAGGAGCCTTGGTGGAAGGAAGACTATTCTCTATGCAATCACTAATTTCCAATCTGTGGGGGGGTGACATCATCACTATGATGTGTCACCCTATGAGTGGTGAAACGTGTCACCCAGAAATGCCCCTATAGGACCCCTGAAAATGTCAAATTTGAATGCCACGTGTCCTCCATACTACCACGTCATTTCCGTACTACCACGTCATCACTATACTACCATGTGGACAAGAGAGAAACGGGTCTACTCGTTCCTATTTTTGCATGCATTTCCTTTTTAAAATTATCTAGGCCTTCCGCGATGATTTAACACTAAGTGCTTGAATTATCGGCATGTTTCACCCTCCGCAAATCCTTAAGGATAGTCCATCATAGGACTCTAGGATTGTGGGACTTCAAGATTGCAAGACTTCGGAACTGCAAGACTACAGGATGGCATGATCGTGGTATTGCGGGACTACAGGATTTTGGTATCATGGGACAGCGGGATCACAGGACTACCGACTACAATATTATGGGATAGCAGTACTATGGGATTTCATGACATGAGGATCACTGATATGTGAGATGCAGGACCTACGGGATGCAATATCGCGGTACTATGGGATCACCGATATGTGGGATGCTGGATGTGGGGCCTGCAAGATGCAGTATTACAGGATATATTGTTTTCCAAGTTTTCCAATGTTATCTTTAATCTACTTTAAATTCTGATCCAGAAGTCCATTTTTGGACTTCCATATACCATTGGAAATCATATTATGAGCACTATGCAATGGATAGGGTTAGACTAAGATTTAAGAGATTCTGTGCCTTGGGAAATAGCTTCAAAATTCACTAATTTCCTACAATCTGGGCGACTAATAACCTTATAGATCAGCGAGTGACAAGAGATACAATAAGCTTCTAATTTTTTATGCATATAGAACCTTACACATAATCCATCTCTTCCTGAGTTTTGGGACCCATCTCCTTACTTATTTTGAAATGGCTAGACAAAAGTGTACTAACCAGTTTTTCATTCTACATATTAAATCTTTCAAACACCTTCTCTATGCAGTCACTCTGAGACAATGTTAACTTGTGATTTTTCCTGTCTTTAGTTATTCTCATACTAAGTATTTTTTTTGGAGCACACAAATCCTTCATTGCAAATTAATTTTCTAATTTTCCTTTCAGCACATTTATTTCCCACATGTTAGACCCTACAATAAGCATGTCATCTACATACAATATCAATATAATATTGTTGTCATCATTTTTCGTTTTAAGATAAACACAATGGATGACATCTAGTATAACCTTGTTCAGACATAAACCTGTCAAATTTTAGATACCACTTCCTTGGAGCTTGTTTTAAGCCATACAATCTATTCTTCTATTTTCACACTATTTTTTCCTTCCCTTTGAGAACATACCTTTGTGGTTATTGTGTATATATTTCTTCCTCCAAATCCCCATGAAGAAAGGTTCTCTTTATATTTAGCTACTCAAGATAAAAATATTTTGTTGCCACTAGACTTAAAATATTTCTGATTGAATTCATTTTAACAACAGGGGGAAAAATTCATCAAAGTCTATACCTTTATTTTGTGTGAACCCCTTCACCACAAGTCTGCCCTTATACCTTTGTTCACCTCCATCTTCTTCGTTCAACCTATGAACCTGTTTATTTTGAAATGATGTTTTACCTATAGGAAACTTGACTAAGTCCCAATTCTGGTTATGCATCAAGGAGTCCATCTCTT
Organism: Pinus tabuliformis; assembly: GCA_031772625.1. Taxonomy (NCBI): domain Eukaryota; kingdom Viridiplantae; phylum Streptophyta; class Pinopsida; order Pinales; family Pinaceae; genus Pinus; species Pinus tabuliformis. The sequence continues at coordinate 280,170,353 of CM062816.1, forward strand.
AGTCCTTGTCTTTCTCCCACCTCTTCTTGGTTTCTACCTGCATTTCTTCTTCATATATTTCCATTTCACCAAAATCAATCAACAATACATAATATAATCAAGGAGAGTATCATTCAGGGGTCTACTTATCCTGGTAGATCTTCTAACACCATTGCTAGGTGTTTAAGGTATCTATTATTGTTGAGGTTGCTGTGGTTGTTGATAATTATAATTTTTAGGCACCTTTACCTTTTCTATGATCTCATCAAGCACTATGTATGCTTTGTTTCCTTTTCCTATTTCTTTCCTTGCATTCGATCCTTATACAAGACCTTTTCATTGAATATGACATCTCTACTCCTAATGATTTTGTGATTTTCATAGTCATATAATCGATAACCAAAATCATTCACACCATATCCAATAAAGGTACATTTCTTTGATATTTCCTCAAGCTTTGTTCTATTTTCTTTATTGATGTGGACAAAGGCTTCACAACCAAAATTATTTAAAAATGAGTATTTTACCTTTTTACTTATCCATGCCTCCTCTGGAAAACCACCATCCAAGGAAATTTAAGGCCATCTGTTTATTAGATAAATGACAATATCTACAAAATCTACCCAATATTGTAAGGGAAATCCTGCATGCAATCTCATTCACCTTGCATGCTCTATGATTGTCTTGTTCATCCTTTTTAACACACTATTTTTGTGTGGTGTTCTTGGAACTGTCTTCTCTCTATGAATTCCATGCTCTAAACAATAGTTATCATACTCTTTGTAGCAATATTCACCTCCATTGTATGGTCTAAGACACTTCAGCTTCTTTCCTATCTCATTCTCAACCAAAGTTTTCCATTTCTTGAAAGTATCAAATACATCATATTTATTCTGAATAAAATAAATCCAGGTTATCCTAGTTGCATCATCAATAAAAGTAACATAATAGCGAGAGTGACTGGGATATGATACCTCAGTAGGTGCCCATACATATGTATGCATAAAGTCTATTTTTTCACTCTTCTTTTCCTTCCCAACTCTGATAAATTTGACTCTCTTATTTTTTCCATAAATATAATTTTCATAGAAATCCAAGTCAACATGCTTCAACCCTGGCAACAAATTTCTTGAGTGAAGAATTTGCATCCCCTTCTCACTCATGTGCCCGAACCTATGATGTCATAATGTTATATCTGCTCCTATGGATGTTATATCATTAACATAATTAGAAATACCATAGCATAAAAACAACATGAAACCCTTTTCTCCTCCTACTATTACCACAGCTCCTTTAGTGACCTTCAAGGTTGTGTCTGTGAATGTAGTTACATAGCCTTCACCACCTAACTACCATGTTGAAATTAGATTTTTTTTATATATGGAACAAGCTTGTCCTCCTTCAATAGCCATTGGTTTTCATTTTTTTTTCTTTATAAAAATCTTACCTATTCGAATGATTTTATAGGGCTTATCATCACCCAAATGAAACTGTCCAAAATCTCCTTGAACATAGTCATGAACATGTTTCCTATCAAGTGTGACATGGAATGAATCCCCTAAATCTACCACCCATACATCAATAATATTCTCTAATAATAGAATCAAATAATCTTGCAACACATTACCTATCACATTCAGTTCACGGTTGTCTTCTTATTGTCCATCTCCTTGTTTTCCCTTACGAGATTTGCAGTGTTTCTTCAGGTGTCCTTTCTTCCCGCATTTCCAGAAATCTATCCCTGATCTAGATTTGGATATGCCTTTTCTTGACTTACTGTGACTTCCTCGGCTCCTTCCTCTTTACATTTTTCTTCCCATAGTACTTGTAGTCAAAGCATTGCCTAATGTCTCACCGAAGCTTTTTCATCGCATTTCCTTGCTAAGGATGGAACCAACAACATCATCAAACTTTAAAGTACTAAATCCAAAGAATGAGTTACTAATAGCCATAACTAAGTTATTCCAACTTTATTTCAATGAGCATAGAAACAAAAGAGCCCTAACTTCATCATCAAAATTTATGCCTATGATACTTAACTAGCTAGTACCCATGTTAAATCCATTCAAATGATCAAAAACAGATCCACCTTCTCACATATTCATATTAAATATATGCTTCATAAGGAATACTTTATTTGAGGCTGGGGGTTTTTCATATAGTTTGGCCAATGGCATCATTAAATGTTTTGTTCTTATTTCCTTTGAAATGTTGAATTCCATTAACGTTGCTAGACATAATTATATTGTTCCCATTTCCTTTCTAACGAGAATCTCTTATTCTACATCTGTCATACTCGTCAACTTCTTTTGTTTTCCACTCAATGGTAGATAAATATATTTCTAATACAAATAATCGTCCATTTGCATCTTCCATAGCTAGTAGTTTTGGTCATTGAATTTCTCAACCCTAAACCCATCATCTTCCTCCTTTGCTCCCACTCGAACTAGGAACCCTTCTTTCATGTGATTTTATCATCGAAATAGACCTTTGGCTCTAATACCAGTTGTTATAAAATTCAATAACAGATCCATGGAACACATAAAATATTGTGGAAACAAAAACACATAAACACATAAAATAAGAGAGACACAGATATACGTGGTTCACCCAATTTGGGCTACATACATGGAGAAACAACCAATCCTTCCTTTTATTTTTATCCAACAAAATGAAAAGATATAACCTACATTAGATATGTTGTAATATTCTATTCACTCTCACATAGTCTCTTCTCTCTTTCTCGCTCAAAATAATAATAAACAATTGCAATACAATTCCCTCATATAAATTAAGGGTTTCCTTCAGGGGAAAAAAACCTAAATTAACATAACTTATACCATCAAATCATCCACCTAATGAAAGGCTTATATTGACTACAAAATTACAATATTTTACAAGGAAAATTTTGATCTATTTTTAGCTTCGAGGGCGCTGCCTAGGGACCCCCCTAGTCAGAGGGATATTTCCCCCCCCACACATCCCCGTGTGGAGGGGTGTATAGTCTTCCTAGGGTATAAACCTAGATGAAAATAAGACCTCTGAATTAGGAAGATAATTAGGGTCCACACCCAACAAGCACCACAACGGAGTCCTGCTCAAATGCTTAGACACACCAGATTCAGAAAAGGTATTGTGTGACCTCCATGATGGCCCAGCTGGAGGAAATTTCGTGGGTAACAATACAGTGAAATTTTTTATGCGAGCTAGTTCCTATCAGCTTACACTTTTCAAATATGCTCACGCTTATGCTTGCAAGTGTTTGGTGTATTAGAAATCCACTAGCTAAGAAAAGAATTCATCTACCCCATTACAGCGCATTGTTGTAGAAGAACCATTTCAACAATGGGGTTATATTTTATCGGTGAGATATTTTTGCACTCATCAAAGTAGCACCGCTATATTCTAACTACTATAGATTAATTTGTGTAGTGGATAGAAGTGGTTTCCCTCAAGCAAGTGAATTATTAGGAAGTCATCGACTTCCTCAAGCAAAATATTATCACCAAGTTTGGTGTTCTAAATTCACTTGTTTTTTATAATGCAACGTATTTGTCATTGATAAAGCTTTATAATTTTTCATTAGAAAATGGCATCATATTGAAACATTCAGCTAGCTAATACATGCATGGAAACTACCTTGCTAAGTCAACTAATAAGAATCTCATTTGTATGATTAAAAAGACCGTCTTCTCTGAACAAAGGAACTGACACACTACTTTTTTCAACACCTTATGGGCTGACCATGTCACACCAAAACCTTCTCTGAATACTTCACCCTACCTCCTAGGGTATGGAAAAGAAGCCATCCTACCTTTGAATGTCTACCTACATTCCCTTCGACTTTCATGAGAATCCCAGGGTAAGCCTTGTCTCTTGGTTCAGAGTAGGATGGACACTCTCCTAAAATTACAGGAAGAAATAAAGAAAGAAAAAGAAAAAAAAAATCCTTCACAAGAGTCATATCAAGAGATTGTTTGATAAGAAGTCTAAAGAGGAAATGAAATTCACTGTGGGTGACCTAGTATTGAAGTGGGATAAAGCCCATGAAAAGAAGGGGAAACACATTAAGTTCCAAACCCTATTGATCATACTATATGTTTTTTATGAGAAGCTTCGCCATCACACTTATGGTCTCCAAACTTTTGATGGGAAGACTAACTCTCTTCCCGTAAATGGCCAAGATTTGAAACAATATTTTCAATGAGAATCTAGGGTTATGCCCTATCATATGTACATAGAATTTTTTCTTGTTGTTCTGTCATGTTTAGTTTTTTTTCATTATGTTTTCTTTCTTTCATATGAATATGCATCATGTGTAAGTGCGTTTTTTGGTTCCAATGTATGTTCCAAAATTGAAAAGATTCTTGTGAGAATACAACATTTGGCTAACCTTCAATCCTTCTTCTTCATATTAGTTACACCGTTTCGTCAATGATTTCTAAAGGAAAATATGATCCTTGCATAAGGAAATCCCTGTGTAGAACCATCATATCAGTGTCTATTCTAGAAACCTTACACCTACACTCGTTTCTTTATGTTTCAGCATTTTCCACACTGATCTAATTAGGTAAAGAAGGAAAATGGGGAAATATAAATGAGAAAACCAATATCATACATTTTATATATGCTTCTCTAAAGGAAAAACCTCTTATTCTCTCAAGAAGTTGAGATCCCTCTTCTTCCCCATGCAATGAATAAGTATCAATGCACAGTGCTATAGAAAATAAATAAATAAAGGGTGAAAGAAGAGAAATGCTTCCTACATAGGGAGTGTTATCACTCAGGTTGTTCCCTAAAAGCAGTGGGAAAAGGGAATCGGCCGAGGTAACCACTAACCAATCTTTTAGATGCAGATTCTAGCCAATCTGCAGCCAGAGAGGGCTCTCTCTTTATGATTTAGTTTTGTTTAGTTATATGTTAGGCTAGTTATGAAGCACATGTGTTTATTTATTTGATTTTGGATGGTGACATTCAATAAAACAGGGCTGCAAAATATGAGAAGTTCAAACCATTGGGTTAATGGAGTCAATGAAAATGAATTTCTAGGTATGGTTTCTGTGACAAAAGGAGGAACTACAGAGCAAGATAATTAAACATGGAACAATTTTCAAGCTGGAATTAGGTGAAATGAAGTCAGGGGATGAAAGGCAATTAATAATCTTTCATCATACTAACAGAGGGAAAATGGGTAAATATAACCAAGGAGCAGCTAAGAATTCCTTAATTATATTCAGGGTGTAAGAACCAGGGAGACAGGAGCTGTCAAGAATTCCTGCCTATGTTAGTCCTGAAGAAAACATAAAAATGACAGGAATTGAACACAGAGTACAACAAAGTAAATTCTGGGCTATTTTATTTCCTGCATTTTAGAGCATGATACTTAGATGATATATAAAACACAGCTATAGTAAAACCAGAGTTAAAAAGACTTATTGATCCATGAGATAATCCAAGAATTCTGTAACATGGGCTTCTGCCATCAATTCCATAACCAGAGAGTTCATCAGCAAAGTATTCCAGAAATATTTATTCAGAAGAGTTCTCAAATTTACAGCGCAGTTCTAGAATGATATTCACCAACCAACCACCAATACATCTCCTGGGGAGGTCTTTATACAAAAAGAGTTACAAAATATCTCATAGAGAAAATATCAAGCAATAACTTTATCCATCTACTTCTACAAAGGAAGTAAATGAAATTGAAAACAGGGGGCGATGAATGTAGGAGTAATTTCCGCCATACTGGCTGCCTTAGGTGGTCAGATATATTTGACTTTTTAACTCAACAAGTCGGCTGGTAGCTGTATCTTTATTTTGCATTCCTGCATTGCTGTCCCAGCCCTTTCATCTGTGTGTGATTCCGCTTTAATGCGTTTTGGCGTGACTTCCTTCCTCTATTGCTTTCATTTTTATGATATGTGGCACGTGCATTAAATTTGATTAAATGCAAATGATCAAAAGAGAATTAAAACTACATTGGTAAAACCTCTAACATGCTCTGCCACCATTGGTCTATTGGCAACTGGTGTCTTTGTAGTTTTATCAATATTTCATCAGCTTCGGTATACCTGTAGAAATTGGGCTGGATTTCAAAAAGATGTGTTATTTCATGCTCAATATAGAACAGATTTTCCAACTTGTCATATAAGCTCTGTCCAGAGGGAGGTACTATGTCTTCTGAAGTGCTTGATGATGCTATGATCTGATTGGTAACATATGTATTCACCCTGTGAGCATATTGTTCATGTGTCAACAGTCTCTGGCTGCTGGTTAACAAAATGGGTAGACCCTTTTGATGCAAGACTGTAAACTTTTCTGTAAAAGCATTTATTTCTATCTGCATTTCTTGACACTTTCTCTCCAAATTTTGTATAAAATTCCTCATAGTCAGCACCTTTTTAACTGTCAAAATGGTACCTGTTCTGTCCCTGATATCTAGAGCTGCTAGTTGTTCTTTGGTATGAGTATTCAAAAAATGAATTAGTCTATTGGCCTATTCAGGCATGTTTCCCAATAATGCTCTGGCCTTTTGAATCTCTACTTGGGCCATTTCTATCAATTCAATTTTCTCATGGATAGTCTATATTGATCTCCATTGATCAGTGATGGACTGGCCAATTTTAGTCCACAAAATTGTTTTGATTTCTGATAGAGGTTTATGAAGAGTAAGATCTTTCTCCAAGGATTTTACCTTATTTTCCAAGGCCTTTACCTCTCTTGTTTTTTCAACCATAGTTATTTTAGATTTATAATAGCTTACCTCTAACTTGGCCAGTTTTTCTTTGGCTTCCCTTAGTTCTGCCATTTGGAGTTCTAATTATTTTATTTCCTTCATCATCTTTTCCATGCTCATGCTGGTATCTGGTACTGTTGTTGCTGCTGCTGAAGTATCTATGACTGATGTATCTGTTGCTGGGACAGTAGGAGGTACAACTATTGTGGTTGTAGGAGGAGCTGTTTCTAGTGGCTGGGAGGTCAACACTCCCTGCTTCTCTTTCATTGCTTTTTCCAATGCCTGCTCTGTTTTTGCTAATCTCTCATTCATCCACATCAGTAAACCCATCATGTCCTCCTCTAGGTTCTGCTGTGTAACTTCTGTGGTTTGTGGATGCATTGTAATCGGCAACTTTAATTTCTTTTTGAGGGCTACAATGTCTTCCTCCTTCTTTCTTATTAATGCTTGGATTCCTTTGGGATCCTTGGGATCATGTCCCAACTCTATGATAATTTCTTCTAAGGATTTAATTCTGTTATCCTTAGCCAAAGAAGAAGCCTTTTCCAATTCCAATTAGGCAGAAGTATTATGTAATGAATTTTGCAATTTGTGAGCTAACAATGCTTTGTCTGCCAAGGTGGAGTACACCATTTCTCTGGTTTGTTTATGTAATTCAATCTGTCCATTGGGTGGATGTCTTTAAAGAGAACTTCCAGATTGGTCCTGATATAATCAGTAGCTGACTGTGGCTGCTGAATTGTGGGCTTGAAGTGCCTAAGGGTCATTTTTCCTTCTTGTATATCGTATGTTGCCATTAACCTTTGTTGATTTATGGGGGCCATTCTCAGCAATTGATTATAAATTTGGATCCTTATTGGCTCATTTCTAGCCTTTATTTCAGTAAATGCTTTCTTGATATCCGCGCCTTGCTTGCTCTGTTGTTTGCTTTGTGGCCTAGTGGATGTAACCTCCACACTATGCTGCCTCTCTAGCTCTTGCTGATATGAGCTAGTTGATGTTTCCAAAATTGGAGGAGTCTGTTGTTCAGTTCTTCCCTCACCTTTCAGGTTGCCTGTTGTCTCTTCCAAGAGTTCCTCTTCAGAGTAAGGATTTAACCATTACCTCTTTTCCCCTTGCTATTCTGCTGGTCCACTTGCAGGTGTGTCTTCTTGCCCATCTGTTTTCTTGCCTCTTTCCTCATTAAGAGGAGTTTGTAATACAGGGATTTTACGTACCTTCGTTTGTGTTGAAGGACCTTGCCCTTGGCATTGTTCCTTTGATTTATTTGGCTGGTCTACCATTATATCTTGCTGCTCTTAATGCAACATTTCTTTTCCTTTGGATGTCCCTACAGGTGGACTACTTTCTTGGGAAGGTTGTTGTGAAGTTGTAGCAGATGATGTGCCCACTCCAATGTGTTGAGGCAATTTGAAAGGGACCTGTCCAAAAGAGTCTAGGTCAAGTGTTTTTTCAAGCTCTTTCATTGCTTTTTCCAATTTCTCTTCCTCAGTAATCTCTTCTACTAATGTGCCTTCTACCCATTCTTGTTGGTTAGCATATTGTTGAATTTCAGGGATTTTGTGGTGAACATATCCTGTAAGCTTGTTTTTGACTTTTCTATAACTTATGAAATGTTCAGGGTCATATGGTGCCCAATAAAAGCTTTGTTTCAACATAATTTTCTCCCTTAAAATATTATCTGCCTCCTCCCAGGCTTCCCTTTTGTTGAAGATAAAAGGGCCCAATTGATTTCTTATCTTGAGCTGTGCCTTTTTCCTAGCTCCATAGAAATGAGTCAAATCTGAACTAATAAATTGCCTGAAGTATTCCAGGGCAAACAGTCTCATAGGGACATACTTTGGCAGCTTGTAGGGGGATAGTTCACAGCCATAAATCCTGATCACTGTGTGATTTTGGTAAAAATACCAGTCACCTATACTTTAGTCTTTTAAGAGATGTAATATTTTCTTCATTTCAGCAAAGAGCCTGGCAGGAGGAATTGTCATCAACAAAGAAGTGGCTGGATATATGAACAGGTCAATGAACTCACAGTATGTATAAGGGGAGTTATGGACTTCATGGAATACTGAGGTCTAGAATATGACAGACCTCCTTTCTCCTTTGAGGTCCAACTTTCTAAGAGGAATTTGAAAACTATCAGGTTGATTGTACAGCAACAAATGGTATATATATATGATGTTTATTTGAACACTCTTTCTCTATCCAAGCTCATGAATTGCTCATGGATTTTATTGGCTATGAAGGTGGCATAATCATACTTGATAGCAGGGGGTTGTCCAGGGGTAAATATGGACATCAAAACTAGGACAGTTTCATCAATATGCTCACTATTTTTGAAGCCCAAGATATAGGAAATCATATCAGTGATAAATATTCCAGCTTCATTGAACCAGACCTGATTAAAAGGGGGTGGCTACCTGGGTTGGCTTTCTGGTCTCATGAATAATTGAGCTATTCTAGTTATCTCTGAACTGGGCAGTTTGGCACCTTGGTCAAGCAAGAATTCCATGGTGAGAGGGGCCAGAGGTTGAGTTGGCTTAAAATGCAGCATCTCATTTATGGATTGAGGAGTAATATAGAAGAGGACAGTCCCAGATGGAGCCATAACTGCTCTTTGTGTGGGGTCATAATTTGCACAGCACAAATGGATGAGATCAGGAAGCACATTTACTGAAGGGAGGTAGTAGATGGGCATGTTGGACTCCCAAATTCCAAAGACATCAGTATTGCTTCTGTAGCTATTCCTAATTTCACAAAAGGCTTGCAGGTGAGGCTTGTCACCCATCATATCCTTAATTTGGAAATCCCTGTCAGCAAGGGGCAGCCATTCCAATTCCTTATGTGGTGCATTCAAGGGGAAACATTCAAGGCCACTGGAGCCTCCATTTTTCAAATTATTTTATGACTTTTCAACTTGTAGTTAGGGCTTTTGCAGCAACAGTATGGTAAAATGACAATTTGTGGGCTTTTCTGTGGAAATTGCAGACCGAAACAGGCTTGAATTTTAGCTAAATGGGTGAAATTGCAGAGGGAGATGGATTTTGAGGAATTCTTTCCATAAAATGGATAAAAACAAAGGTTATAGCGTGCAGGTTCGAAATCGGCACTATTTTTTTAGATGTGGAAGTTTGGTTTGCTGTGAAAAATGGATAAAACAGGTTGCTTTGTGGAAATAATGTTAAAAAAAGGGATGGTGGCAGTATATTTCTCAAGAACTGTAGACTGGATTTGTGCAATTTTTGGTTTCATGGATTTAAACTCAGAGAAAAACTAGAAATACACAGGGTTCGGGAGCAATTGAGTAAATACCTGCTTCAAATGGGCGCTCTGTGCAAAATGTGGACTGCAGACCGAGCTGAGGGGCCAAGCTGTGAAGCGAATTTCACTAGATGACAGACTGTGTAGTGGAAATGGCATTTTGAACGTAAAAACCATGCAGAAGAAACAAAGAGAAATGGATGAAAACTGACGTTTTAACGGTTTTTAAACAAAAATTTGATTTTGGCGGGTTTTTGGCACGCTTTGGTCGGGTGACGTCAGCATGATGGCATCTTTGTCGGGTAGCGGGGGTACGGAAGCTGACTTAGCGCTGACGTGGCGGACACGGCGGATGATACAGTGCTGAGGTGGTAGCTGATGTGGGTGCTGACGTGGGCGACGACGTCAGCAGCGGGAAAGGAGGGCAGTTTATGGTTTTATCGCACTGCTTATTGGGCAATGGCGGTTTTTGGCAGAGCGGATGCGATAAAACCTGGAGGCGATGCGTGGATTGTGTACGGCAGCAAAACCGACGTTTTCCCGAAGGCTAACTATCGGCTATCGGAGGGGTTCTGATATCGACGTGGGCCATTGGATGGCGAGGGCTTGATCCAACGGTTAGAGGAGATATGAGTTGACAGAGGCTTATGACACGGGGCCCGCCTATTTAATTCAACTTTTTATAAAGTTTTTGGGGTATTAAACTCTGGTTTATCAGGGTTTTGCAGGTGCGGCTATTTATTTAACCAAGTGTTAAATATATTCCGTGGTTTGTGTATGCAGAGGGGTTATTATAAGGTTCCAAGTGAACCTATAATTCCCGAAATACTATGGTTTATGGCTATAACTGCCGGAGCAGGGAATATTTAAATATTTGGGGGTTTTTATGTGTATTTTTATAAAATAGGGGTGAGGAAACATTATATAGGAGCTATATAATAAAGTTAATGTGTTAATATGGTTTTATGAATAGAGAACACTAAGTTTATAAGGTAAAGACTTAGGTTTTTAGGGAAATGGAAGGGAAATGAAAGGATTTTTATTTTACACAAGAAATGTGGCTTCCCTTGCCCAAGTAAACACAAAGTCTCACTTCGTATTCCTCATAAAATGAGGGGAACTAGGAACTCTGAGCAGATCCCAAAGTCCTTGAGGGGATGTTAGTAAATGATTTTTGGGGAAATGAGAAGGGAAATTAGTCATCCTCCAAATGTTTTGTAGCCACTTTACAATGGTACCTGTGATAGCCATGAGATAGATCATAAAAAAGACAAAACTGTTCATGAACTTGATTCTGCAACATCCAACTGCCTACCCAACCTAACACACCTAACATTCTTTCTTCTTTTCCCTTGATTGGGTGCATTTGAACTAGCCAACCCTTTCTCTCTTGTTTTCTTTTAGCTGTCCTCCTATCTAAGTCTGCCCTTATTTCTTCCAAGAGTTCAGATTTAACTGTTGAGCTCCCTTGCTTCTCTACCTAACTAATGATCTGCCAAGCTTGAACTGTTTGGACAGACCTTATTCTCTAATGCTAAAATAAGAAATTTAAACATGGAGAGGCCAAGATTGAGCTTTGGGGCCACCCATCAAGTGTGAGAGAAATCTCTGATTGCATATTTTAATTTCTTTACAAAAAATAGGATAGTAGTGGCATTTTGACTAGCCCACTTTCCAGGTCAATTCTTTGGGGTTTATTTTCTTTTTTTCTTGACCAATTCATTCTTTTTGCCCTTTGCTTTTTCTTTTAGGGCATACCCTCTTTTCATTTTTTTATTTTTTATTTTTTGATTTTTTGGAAAATATGGAACCTTTGCAGCATGGAAAGGATGATCATATTTGGCATTTGAACATTCAATCATGAAATATGACACCTATTGGTATAGGAACCTAACAGTGGCTCCACTTGGGGATAGCTTTTCCAGGTGAAAAGCCAAGAACAGCTGGTCTGTTATAGACATGTTTGGGCACTGCACCCCCAATCATAAATGTCCATAAACCAAGGGCTCTTAAGTCCCTAAAAGTGTTGTTCCAACCCCTAAAAGAACAAGGTCAACTGATTAAATATTCTCCTAGAAGTTTTCCATGAAAAACTACTCAGAACTGGTCAAAACTGGGCCATCTCACCTGCTCCATGGTCAAAGTGCGCTGCATCCCACCTAAATACACACGGGAGGTGCGATGCATACTGAAAATCCCTTCTATGGGGTGCGATGGGTGAGAGTCGGCAAATGGCAGGGTCAATCTGCAAGGTGGAGGATCATGGAATCTTCCAAAAACTTCTCCTGTGACACTTGCCTCTCTGCATTCGCCCAGGGATGAGTAAGAGATCATCAATCTCCAAGTGGAATCAAGAACTATCAAAGAGAGGACACTAATAAAATCTCAAAACTTGACTCACCCCCCTTGCAAGCATCTATATATCGATCCCTCATCCCAGAGATCCGGGGGCTAGAATTTTGTATCTTGTAAGGAAGTGTTGTTGGTTTCTTGGTGTAACATCATAGTGTTGGGTGATCTAAGCTTTTCATGAGGTGAAGAAGGGCTTTCTTGCTGAGAGGATGATGCTGGGTCAGAACAATTGGTTGTAATCCTCTTTGCTATTCTTGATTATTAATAAAGCTATTCAAGCTTTCCTCCACATTCTTGTATGATTGATGATATATGCATTTGTGTGGTCAATATATATCTGGTCCTATATTGTTTATGATAGTAGATCTATGTTCTTGGATAGTGTTATGCTGCTTTGATTCTATAGGTGCTCTTTGAAGCTGGGTAGACGAGGAAGCGAGTAACAAAGACCTATCAGAAGGGAGAGGAATCAAGCAAGGAACCAAGCGCAAGACAGAGGTTGGTCTCCTTCTTTCCCCTCTTATCTACTTCTCATAAAGGAAAACGAAATTGGTTTTAGTTTGTTTGTTTCTAAGGTAGCTACTAGCCTTGGTGGGACTAGAAGCTCCGCATAGACACTAGATTTCCCGATAACAAGGTCATATGGCCTTATATTCAACTCTTGCTGCAATATGAAATTTCCTTCTGCTGTAGACAAAACTGTATCTCTGTGACATTTATACATTTCTCATGAGCTGATTAGAATAGAATTACATCTTTGTCTTTGATAGTTTGTCTGAATATTTGCCATCAGATTTTAAGCTCCCAAGTCTTTTTTCTTCAAGTCTTCTGATAAAATCAAAATGTAACACACAAAGGTGGCACAATTCTTTGCTTTTTTCTCAAAATCAGCTGCATCTTATTCCCTATCTTATTGTTGTAATAAAGTGCAGAAAATAGACACTATTATGTACAAAATACAGTCTTGATATATTAACAAAGAGGATCAAAATAATGCTTGAGCATTCGCCCATTGACTGGCCCTTTTTCTTCTTCTGTACCATCCAAGCTTCTCAAAAAGTAGGTGTTGTTTCCTTGTACAGCCTGAATAACAAAAGGTCCTTTCCATAGGAAGTCAAACTTCCCATGTTTTCCTTTATCTTCCCTCTTAGAGTCCCACTTCAGCACTCTGTCTCTTATGAAAAAATCCTTTGCCTTTTTCCTTTTGTCAAAAATATTCTTCAGTTTCTCTTATAGGATCTAAAATCTATGATACACTTGTTCTCTGGTCTGCTGTAAATGAATTGTTTGATTAATTCTTCTCTGGGTATCATTGGGTTCTGCTTGTATTTCTTGCAGCAATTTTATCACAGGGATTCCCAAGGATGAAGGGAATATAGCCTCCATGCCATAAACCAACTCATAGGGGCTTGTTCCAATAGATCTCTTTGTGGTCAACCTATCTGCCCACAGTGCATTAATAAGCTTTTTGTGCCAGTTCTTCTTGTTTTCCTCCAATACTTTCTTTATGATATTGATCAAGCTTTTATTAGATGATTCAACTAGTCCATTACCTTGGGGGTAATAGGCTGTGGAGTGGCCTAAGGTAATATGGTACTTGTGAAAAAAGTTGATCATTCTTTTGGATTTAAAGGCAGTAGCATTGTCAATTATAATCTTCTCCAGACAGCCAAATCTAGATAGGATATTGGTTTCTAGGAATTGCATGATGATTGAGTCATTGGCTTGCCTACAAGGGATGGCCTCTATCCATTTGGTGAAGTAATCTTTGGCAATCAAAATCCACTTATGCTGGCCAGAAGAGGGAGGGTGAATCTCCCCAATGAAATCTAAACCCCATTGTTGAAATGGTCTTTCAGTGGAAATGGGTTTTAGGGGTAAAGGTAAAAGTTTTCTCTTGTCTTCAAAGATTTGACATTTATGGCAAGAAACTACACATTTCTTTACATCAGAAAATAGGGAGGGCCAATAAAACCCCGCTCTTAGGATTTTACCAGCTGTTGATTTCCAATATAAATGTCCACCATAGTCCCCTGCATGAAATTCTTTCAGCACTTTGTCAGTTTCATCCTTTGTTAAGCAATTTAGTAAAATGCCTTCATGATTTTTGCAAAACAAAGCATTATCTAGAATACAAAATCTTGAAGATTTCATTTTCGAGAATCTCTTTTTAGTTCTGGACAACCCTAGAAAAGCTTGCAGGTTTAACAATACATAAATTATATTAGCATACCAAGGTGATTGTAATAAGGCTTGATTGATCTGTGGAGTTGCCATCTCCTGTTCGTGATCCAATTCATTGATGTCAAGGGCTTGGAAATTGGTTTCAGTCATTAATTTAGCTAATCCTTATCCTTTTATTAGCTTTGTTGGTTTTATTTCAATGTCATATTCCAAAATGTTAGCTATCCATTTACCTCTCTTTCCTTCTATTCCTTCTTGAGTTAGAATATCTTTGACCACGACATTTGGGACATAAACTATTATATGAGAGTATAAGATGTAAACTCCGAAATCCTTGATAGCATTTACAAGGGCATAAGCTTGTTTCTCCATGATTTGATATTTAAAGGTGCATCTCTAAGTTCTTTGCTGAAGAAGGCTATTGGTTTCTCACATCCTTTGTCATCTTTTTGTAATAGGACAGCAGCAATAGTATGTTTTGATGCAAAGGAAAATATTATGAAATCTCTATCAAACTTCGGGCTTGTGAGGACTGGTGTTTTGGTTAAAGCTATTTTGATATCTTCAAAGGCTTTCTTAGCTTCTATTGTCCACTTTACTTTGGAATCTTTCTTCAGAATGTTATTTAGCAATTTTATTAGTTCAGCCAAGTTGGGTATGAATCTTCTTATGGAATTGATCTTTCCTAGAAAAGCTTGTAGTTCTTTGATATTCCTAGGGTGAGGCACTTGGAGAATAGCTTGTATTCTATGTGGGTCAATTCTAATGCCATATTTTGGGATTATGTGACCTAAGAGTTTGCCTTCTTCTATGCCAAACAATGATTTCTTTGGGTTCAATGATATGCCATATTTTATGCAAATTAGAAACACTTGTCTGAGATGTTCTAAATGTTTTTGATCTGATTTGGAAAAAGCAGTGAGGTCATCAAGATATATGACTAAAAAATCATGGATTTCTCTTGCAAAGGCTATGTCCATGGCTCGTTGAAATGTGTCCCCTGCATTCTTATGTCCAAAAGACATTTTTACATACTTGAAGGTTCCCCAAGTTGTTGTAAAGGTAGTTTTATTTTGATCATCCGGGTGAACTAGGATCTGATTAAATCCTGAGAATCCATCTAACAGTGAGATCCTAGAAGCTCCCACTACCCTTTGTAAAATGTAATCCATCTTGGGTAAGGGGTAGTGATCTTTGAGAGAAACTTTATTTAGATTTCTTAAGTCAACACACAGTCTTATCTCTCCCGTTTTCTTCCTAGTGGGCACTAGATTTGAGATCCATTCTGAGAATCTAATAGGTGCAATTATTCCAGCTTGGTACATTCTTTTGACTTCCTTTTCAATTAGAGGAAGGAGGACTGGATTAACCCTTATAATTTTGTGTTTAAAAGGTTTTTGATTTTATTTTAAAGGTATTGTGTGTTGGATGACAGAAGTATCATAGGACTTGAGGTCCTCATAGCTCCATGCAAAGACATCTTGAAATTCTTTAAACAACTCAATGTATTTCAGTTTTTGGTCGGGAGGCAAGGCTTTGGACAATTTTACCATCTTAGGATTTTGTGCAGTTCCTATATTACAGTCCTCAATTTCTGTGTTTAATGGCTGCATTTTTGGCTTTCTTGGTATATCATTTGAATCAAAAATATCCTCCAAAGGAGTCAAGCTTGTGGGAAAAAAATTATCCTTCAACTCAATTACTTAAGATTCTCCCTCAGCAATTTCATCAAGGTCCATATGTTTCAGCTCTTGTAAATTTTTGTTGGTGAAGATGGTTGGAAGCAAAATGTGATTTGTTGTTTCAGGTGATATATTTTTCTCAATTTTGTCTATTTGCTGTTCTTCACAAATGGTGCTTGTGTCTATATTTGTGCTTGAGAATTCCTCTTTCAAAGTCAAGAAATTATTAATTTGTGTGTCATTGTCAAACACCTGCAAATTTTTAACATTGTCTGGAACAGCAGGTCTGTGTTTAATCTCAGCAATAAAGTGATGGTCGGGCTCGAATGGCAGCTTACAAGTGCTAGAAATTTTTGCCAAACTGTGAGCATGTAAATTGTGGTTTCTCGGAATTTTGGTTAGCTGAGATTCTAAGAAGGTGTTGAGTATTTCAATTGCTACCCCTCTACAAGCCCTTAGCCTGAGATCATTTGTAACAAAGTTTCCCTTCATCTGTTGGATAATCAAATCTGAGTCCCCAAGAATTGAAATCCTAGTTGCCCCTAGACTTTTAATCAGTTTGAGACCAAGCAAAAGGGCCTCATATTCGGACATATTGTTTGTACATATAAAATTCAGCCTATATGCATGTCCTTTAACATGATCATTTTGCATGTTATGTACCCAAATTCTTGCCCCTTCTCCTAGTTTATTTACTGACCCATCAAATTCTAGATACCATAATATTTCTTGATTACAACTAGGATGAGGAGTTTTAGAAACTGTATTAGTGGGCAGATTTGGATTTTGTAAGTCATATGGTTTGACTTGTGTGTCTGTTATATCAATTATTTCAACAATTTCTAAATCTTGAGCAGTAGATTCTTCATTTATGTTTCTTCTTTGTGTTGATTCTAGCAACTTTCCATCAGTTTTGGGACACATTTCAGCATTGTATAAGATAAATGAATCCATATCAGAATGCATGTAATAAATGGGGAAATTTTGGGGTTTCTCTTGACTACTGACCACATATTTCATCAATGTTTCCCGGTACAATCTCTTTGGCTGGCCAATCACTGAAATGGTGGCATAGGACATGTCTAGCTGTAAAGATCCTTGGAGTTTTGCACCCCAAGATCTGGACAAAAGCATTCCATACTTTGGTGGGATATCTGCTACCACTACATCCATTAAAATAGTCTTGGAAGGGTATTGCACTAGAGATACACACAAATCTTTGATTAGGCCTAGACACTTGACCTGGCTAGAATCAAATGAAAACAAGTCTTTCTATGGCCTTGTGATATCTAGGTCCAATCTTTCCATCACAAATTTGGGCATCAAATTATGGGAAGCTACCGAATCAAGCATTGCATTATGTAGTACTTTGTCATGAATGTTTAGGCTTACATAAAATGGAGGAACTCCTCCATCTACTATTTTACCATTAACTTCAGGACCAAAAATCAATTCTGGTTGGTCATCTAAGACATTCGCTGCATCTCTATTCTCTGATATTTGAAGTGACATGCCGATTTGTTCTCTATATACCTCATGTTTAGCCAATTCGGACAGTGGAATGGCTATTTTTAACTTGCCTATTTCTGTTTCTAGTTTGAAAGGTTTTTCCACTTGAATTTTTGCATTCTGGGCAGCAAGGTTTTCATTTTCTGTTGTGTTTTTAGTGGTTTTTTCTTCAACAGGAGTGCTGTTATGAATTGAATCTGCTTTGAAATTATTCTTAGGGGAGCTGTTTACATTATTTTTTGGAGGAAAGGAGGTGGATGGCTAATTATTTGAGGGCAGTAAGTCTGATATGTCCTCAACCGTGGGTTCTTTTGGGTTGAGGTCTGTTTTAGCAGGGAGTTCTGTCAGGGAAGTTTTATTCTTTGCTTTTGTAGGCTACTTGGTATCTTTCAGCTTGCTGGATTTAGGAACATCTACTGCTCTGCTTCTCAATTTGTATTGTTTATGAACCTCATAGATAGCTGCATCATATCCTTCTCTGAAATCAAATGATTCTCCAGATTTGGTTTGAAATTGGTTGAAAGTGTGAGCCTCTTGGTCATCTTGGGTTAAAAAGATTTGTTGTTCACTATTCAAACCCAATAGGATGATTTGAGTATCCTCTATTGGCTCACTAGAGGTTGAAGCTTCCGCATAGTTCTCTTGAAATGGAGGTCTCATATTCTGGTCAGGGCCATCCTTCCCGGTGTTAGGATTTTGATTTTTTCTAAAGTTTAGATTTCTAGTGGTGTTACTTGGTTGACCTTCCCAAGAAGATTTCCTTTCAATGGTTTCCACTCTATCACCCAGTCTATCCATTCCTTTGATAATTGCATCTAGTTTTTGCTCAAATGCAGAAGGCTCTTCTTTGAAGGGAGTCCTTCTTTCAGCTCTAGCTCGAGCTCTTTTAGAGATCAGATTGGCCTCTACACTAACAGCTATGCTCTGCATGTCTTCTAAGCTTGGAGGAGCTCTTTCCCTTAGTTGATATGCCATATCAGAGTCAAATCCATCAGGGAATTTGATCAAGGCTAAGTCAGGTGGAGGTCTAAGGTTCTGAGGAATAGCATTGTACACATTATTGAATCTAGCACAATAGTCTTGGACAGTTTCTTGTGGTCCCCTTTTCAAGCTTTCATATTCAGACATGATATGCAATGGGTCCTTCTTCTTTTCCCATCTATTCAAAAAGGTTTGATAAAGGGCATCTGGATCAGAAATTGTGTTTACAGCAAGTGCCCTAAACCAGGTCCTTACATCACTGGTTAAGCTTTGGAAAAAAAATTTCATCCTGACATCATTATCATCAATTTCATAGTTCTCAAAATAGTCCATAATTTTCTTAGTATGTTGTTGTGCTGTGTAGGAGCCGGTACCATCAAAATATGTAATTTTCTTTGATAATCTTGAGGCATAGCCCCTGGATTTGCAGGAAATTACAGGGGAGCATATCGGTTTGCCATGCTAACAGGTATAAATGGGACAGCTGGAAGCACAGGGATAACAACTGAGATAAACAGAGTGGATGGAGGACTGGAAGAGGTGCTTTGTGGTGGGCTCCAGTATTGCAGCAATAATGCTGCAACTCATGGGACTCCCTTCTTTACTCTTATCAACCCAGTAGTTCGTAACAAACTTGGAAGCGATGGTGTTGTATGCACAAGTACTAGCTCTTGCCTCAGCTGTCACTTGGTCAGCTGGCACAAGTCCGCTAGGGGCTCAAGCCAACTTCTACGAGCTCTTAGAAGAAGCTTTGTAACTGATGGATGAAAGCTAACTCAAAGGAAGCTGATCTACTTGCAGAAAGAAACTGAAAGCCAAAGAGTAACATAAACCTTAGCAAACCCTAATTCTACCAGCTAGTCTCACTGATGCAGAGGAGAGGATGCAAACTATTGAAAGAGATTCCATTACTTCTACAAAGGTAAAATGCACATGCCTATGCTATCTCTATCTGAAGAACACATCTTTTTGTATTTTTGAATAAGTTATCAGAATTATCATACATGTGCTTTTAACTGGCTTTTTACTGTGCAGGGGTGGATCAAGGAAGGGGAATGCTTGGAAAAGGTTGGGAAGGCTCAGAGAAGGTCTAAGGAGTCCCTAACACCCTTCCAGAGAGTTTCACAAAGTTTGGCTATCCAGAAACCTCACTTATGAGCTTCTACAGGAAGTCTGCAGGGGTTCTACAGGATGTTTCAGGGATTTCTACAAGATGTTCAGAAATTTCTATAGGATGTTCTAAATTTTGGGTTTTGGAGGATGGGTGAGTGAAAGAGGATGCATGAATGGATAGGGAGGTAGGGTAGGGGTCTGAGATGACCCAGTGACTGATGGATGAAGTGATGAGAGGATGTGGAAAGCTAACTTGACTTAAGGAAGGCTAAGGCAATGGAAGAGCAAGAAGGTAGGGTTACGTGGACAGAAGAGTAGTTGTGAGACGAGGAAGCTAACTAGGAGATGGAGCAGCTGGCCTGGACGAAGCTTAGGTGGATGAGAGAAAGATGGATATGCCCTGCACGGTGTGTACTTAACTGAATCAACCAAATCCTGCATACAATCAAAATCTTGGCTAATCTATCCTAAATGTCAACGAAACAAATGAACAGCAGCTTTATTTCCAAAGAGAACCATGTACATCAGTTAATCAAAGAAACATCTAAAAAGGTCTGAACGCATGACTAACTTCTACAAATGAAGACATTACACCAACGATTGCATGGTCAAGAAAACTAGTGCTTTTGTTGGGCAGCACTGTTTCTACAATTCCAGCCCCTGATCCAATAAGGGAGAGGTGAAACTAAGAGTGCAGGCAACCCTTTTTTCTGGAGCTTTATCTATTATTATCTTATCAATCTATTCTACACATCTGAAGCAATTCTATTCCTCAACAATGACCTATTTAACCAACACAACTAAATCTTGCTCAACAAAACTTCGTTTCAAATGCAAAAAAGTAAAATCACAGTGCTTAAAGGAAAGATAACAATACAAAGAAGGAGGCCCTAGGCTCTCAGGTTGGGCCCAACCCCGAGAGCTATGGCTCCTATAAAAAACTTAGAGCTGATATCAAATCTGACTGCTTCCCATTATCAAAAAATAATCATAAGTCAAGAGTTATGCCAATGATGGTTATAAAAGAACAAAACAGAGCTAGCAGCCTGTAGTGCAGAATATGCAAGAGTTTTTTCCAAAAGTCCTTTTCGAAGGATGAGGCCTTACCATTTATACACCACGAGGCCCTAGCTGGCCTCCTAAATCTATGGGACTTGGCTGCCCAAACTGTGAGTGAACAACTCCTTCCAAGAAATCTGTTTGGCTGCCTTCTAGATCCGATTTTGGTGGCCTTTGGAGCTCGGAGTTGGGGTTGAAGATCCTGAGGGAGGCTATTTAATGCCATAGACAACCCCCCTACAAATCCTCAACCCAAGCTTGGCTGTCTCCTAGCCCATGTCTGCTCGGTTTTGCTCCAACATGTGTCAAAAAATCTTGAAATGAGCATGTGTTAGCCACCTAGGAATAGTGACTACCCTTATTCGTAAAAATGACATAAACATACTAAAAAATAATGCATAAGTTATGAAAAATGAAGGATTGAACAAGGGTAGTTAGGCCAAATGAGCCCAAAATGTTACCAAATTTGGGGCTCATCATCACCCCCCTGCTAAAATAATTGTTCATCCCTGAGCAACTAATCCAGCTCCTTGTCCTTCATTGCTTTAACCGCCACTCTCACATCCCAGGCTTCTAGAGTAGTATCCTCCTCACTGTCATGGAACCCGGCCTTCTTTTCCACCTCTTCCCATTGCTTATGCTCTTATTTTTCTGTGCTTCCTTCTACCAATCCCAAAAGCAAAGGTGGGCTTAGCTTGAGGCCGATCCAGCTGGCCTGGAGGTTCTGCATGGACTTCTTGTAGAGAGGTACCCGTACTAGGCCCTCCCTCATTCTAGTTGGAGTGTGATACTCCCTGATTTTGAGGCTGTGGGACAATGTGTTCCACCTTCGGGTGCAAGCATGAACACAATTGTCCCCTAATAATCGCTCCATATCCTCGAAATGTGCTATAGCCTGAGCCTGCTGATCCATGTATTTTAGTAAAGCCTGAGGGTTGGTTGCTAGGTGTTGGTGGGCGGATATCAATGCAGTGGGGTCCCCTGGCTCTGCTCTAATTAACAGTGGTTCATGTAACTCTCGGTTCATAACATCTTTGACCTCTGTCGCTCTCTTTTCTTCGTGGTTTAACCATGAGGTAAATGCCATCAGCTATATATCTCCCACAACTGTGTTGGGATCCCATGAAGTTACATTACGAAGGGCCAAATTATGGAGGTAGAACTCTGATAGCTTGGCCTTGTCCTCTGTGGAGCTGCTGTTGCATAAATCTGTGAACTGTTGGGGGTTTTGGATCTGGGAGATACCCCTCTGTGCTAATGCATTAATTTGGAATTGCAGCCACTGGTCCCATAAGTATAGGCCATAAGATTTGACTGGCTGCCTACATTGTAGAGGATCCATAGCCCAACTGGCCATGCAGGCCAGTTGTGCCTCTTTTTCTTGTAACTGTTGTTTGAGAGCTTGTATCTCTATGTTTGATTGCAATTCCATTTCCTGTAGATGCTGGTTTAGTTCCTCAAGACCAGCTTGCATTCCTTCTTTGCCTTGAGGTTCTGCTGTACTGTCCTCTGATGCTGTGCCCCTTTCTTTCCTCTGTTCCTGTAGCTGCAGTTTGAGCTTCTCATTCTCTTCCTATAGAAATACTCGCTGGCAGTTTCCCACGTGTTTTGCCATAGCTAATTCCCTTCTTGCCTCCTTGAGTTGTTCCTCCAAGGGGCCTATATCTGCTACTCCTTTAGATTTAGCTATCCTCATCCATGTGTGGGTCGCACTCTTTCTTCCTCCAATGCAAAGAAAAGCGGCACTGTATATTTTTGTGGAATAATTTTCTCAGCCTCCAAAAAGTTATAATAAGAGCTCAAGCTGGGCTGGGGGCTAGGCTCCATAATGTGTTCTACCTCTTCTTCCCTTTGTGGTGAGGTGGCTGCCTCCCCCTCCATTCTTTCAGTCTCCTTGAGCCTGGCTAATGTTTCCTGTAGAACTACTTCAGCATCCTGTAGAGGTGTTTTTGAAGATGACCTTTCCATTCTCTCCCTCCAGGTAGTTGTCTTGGGGCTCCCCCACTCATAAGTGACTGATACTTTGGAGGGGGACTTCTCCTTTGGCGAGGTAGGGGTGTCTTCGATGGTAATTGGGTCTTTAGATGGAGGTTGGGGCCTACCGGTTTTAATTCTTACACTTCTCCTCGCTTTGAAATACAGAGGAGTCTCCCTTTTGCGTTTCTCCTTTGGCTTGGGAGAGGTACTTAGGGTGGCCAGCACAACTGCTGCCTCCGAGCAAGAATTTTGGTCGTTTTCTCCTTCTATTTTCTTTTCTCAGGACTTCCTGTAGAAAGCCTTGTAGCGGCTGGTTTCTGGCTTCCTGTAGAAGCCGTTTTTAACTTTCCTGTAGAAACAGACGGCACCGTTTTAGCTTGCTTGGCTGAGGGTGCTTTCTCTTTCAATTTTGCTGAGGCTGCCTTAGAGGTGCCCTCACTGACATGGACTTTTCAGTCCTTTCCACCCTGCTCTGTAGTCATTTCTCCCTGGGTGTTAGTGTGGTTTTGTCACCCTCTGTTTTGGCAGCTTGGTTTTTCTCTTGTTTCCCTTGTGTTCTTTCTTTGGTGCTTTGGCCATGGGTTCTTGGCCTTTTTCTTTCTTCTCTGTTTGAATTGGTTCCTTCTCCTCGCTGCTGGAGGAGGTGAGCTCCTCAGCCAACACTCGGATGTCATCATCCTTAGTCAAATTTCAAAAGGTTTCCCAGGAGAGAGGGACGGTGTATGTGTGGAGTGAATCTTCCACGAGGAGCTTAATGAGCCCATGATGGGCTATCTGGTCTGGCGTTCCCTCTCTCAATTTAGTGGCACACTCAGTCATGGACTGCAAGAGGAAGTAAGGAATGCTCAACTTTTTCTCTGAGGGTAGGTCCATTTGGTGCCTAAGTTCTGTGAGCAGCCGGAAATGATATCCATACACGATGCTGAATCGCCCCTCGCACGTGATATACTTCATAATTTGGAGGCTGACCTCACTCCAGAACGGCTGTAGGCTGGTTCTTCGAACTCCATTCTTGTCTTCTGAGAATTGCTCCTCCGGAAAAAAGAACTCCTTCTTAGCCTTCTGGCCCAGTTTTCTCTCCTCCTTATCCCAAGAAACCCCCATCGGTAGATCAGTGACTCTGCTAATGAACTGTGGGGTGAGTCTGAGGTTCAAACCTCTGAAGTTGACAACGGCCAACGTTTTTGACTTTGGCTGCAAGGATTGCAGGAATTCTTCTGCAACCTCGTCATCGTGACCTTGTAGCTTGTCACAGAATGACATCCACCGTGCACGAGAAAACAGGTCCACCACCTCAGGGGTTTCCCGTAGCTTCTTTGAGTCTGTAGGCTCTTTCCTAATGAACCCACCCGGCATGGTAAAAGCTTGCTATGTTGGCCTGAGCTTGCTTGCGCATATAAAAAAAAGTCGATCTTTGGGATTTCCTTAGACAGAGCATAGAGTTATGCCTCTATTATGCACACAGTTTATAAATTCACGACTGTCTACAGGTGAGCCTTGACAGTGGCTCAATTATGAACCAAACCCTAGAGAAAATCCCGCATACACACTACGATGACAATTCTCATGCAGCAATAAGAAGACGCTTGCAAATTCATGCACAGACGATAATTTACGGTTTCCTACCCCTTTAACACGTCGACTTCACCACCTTTCGAACCAATTGCATGGGAGGACTATGTTCAGGCTTACCTCATTCTAGAATTGCCACCTTTGACATGAACAGTTCAATTTCCTCCATAACGTTGAGCTTCCTGTAGCGCAGCTTCCTATAGAAGTCGTGCATGGGTTCCGGGGAGCGCTTTAGTGGTTCTGGGCCTTCTGTGCAGCAACAAGACGTTTGAACAGGCCGAGAACTCGGAGTAACAGCCTTCAGAAAATTGCGGATGCGTACTCGGCTACAAAGCGGTTGAGAATAAATGAGTGCAGTGCGCCATACGTGATCTAGCCGGTGGATTTGAATTTCTGCGGAACTCGTGGCGTGGGGGTGAGCTGTCCCTATCGACCCATTGGCCGACGTCACCTGCTATCATTCTGCTGCATGTCTGCTTGACCGCCGAATCATTCCCTGCATATCTACCGCCGTCACTCCTATTAGATCGTCGCTTCTCTCCGACTGGATGCTTCCCATGTGTCAATTTCCCATCTCGTCGACACACCCAAAGCTTTTAGGATCAGACGAGGCCGTCAGGCTGGTTGTGGTGGCCAGTTGAATGGCTACCCAACTTGCTCAATCCATTCATTTTCATATTTACACACATTTTAGAGCATTGTTCATGTAATTTGACGAAACAGGGTGAGGCACTTACCTGTGCAGTCGTGGACGTTATTTTTCTCATGCTTCAGGATGAGGGTGACAGATCCGCTTGCTGTCGCTTCGTGCACAGGCACGGGAGCTCCTTTTCACTGACTACTGCTAGTTATAAGACCGATTGCCTGGCTGTGGATGGTGCATGCGCCGGCTCATGAGTTGCAGGTATCTTCATGGTGTGTGCTCTAGCCGAATCAACTGCTACAGGATTCCTGTAGGACATCATGTAGCCATTTCTCCTCCTAGGGTGCATGCTGAAATGGTGGAGTCACGTTCATGGTTGCAGGGTCCTCGGATCACCTTGAAAGGTAGCGCATTGGGCCTCTGCATGCTTTATTTTCCATTTGAAAATTATTTCTTCTGAGAGTCCAACGTTCTGGTATGACTGTGCAGGTATTTCAATTGTATGGCAGCAATGGTGGTGGAAGGAGGCAACCGCAGTGGGTGATGGAGAAAAACATTGGTTGCATGCCTCCTTATTGGTCTTCGAGCTTCAAATTCTTCTACATAGTCGGTCCTGGCCCGTCCCAAGATTCTACAGGAAGTTTTCTGTAGAAATACAAAACTTCCTGTAGAAAGTCCTGTAGCTTCCTGTAGGAGGCTAAACTATGACCAGATTGTGCCCAAACCTTGGAAGAGATGAGTGTTTCTGGAGGGAGTGCTGGTGAGGTCACCTGGTAGCATGGTAGGGACCCTTGTCCTTGAGTTGAGAGGCCTCCTTTTTTGCATGGAATACCTGCAACCTGCATTAATTTCCAAAGCCTGAGCCTATTTTTCTATTTCTGCCTCCTTCTTTTTCTTTTTTCTTTTTTCTTTTCTTTTTTCTTTTTTTTTTTTTTTTTTTTTGGGGAGACAGCAGGGGCGCCTCAATGAGGTTTTCACCCCTACTATCTGCCTTGGGTGCCTCAGAGAGGTTTTCACCCAAGGGTCTTTTTTTTTTTTATTCCAATTTTTTCAGAGAGACAGCAGGGGCGCCTCAATGAGGTTTTCACCCCTACCATCTGCCTTGGGAGCCTCAGAAAGGTTTTCACCCAAGGATCTTTTTATTATGTTTTTTTTTTTTTTTGATGCTCAGGGTATGCCCAAAACAGAGGCAGAACCCTTCTCTATGACCAGCACTGATTTTTCCACAGTTTTGATGAACTCTTGCCTCGAAAGAGGTTTCCTGTAGATCTTTAGTCGATGCCCATTGACGAGCATGGGGATGGCTTCCTCATCAATGGTCCGAATAAGAACAGACCCATTATCATTACACTTCTCCACTGCATATGGTCCTAGCCATCTTGTCCTCAGCTTCCCCTTGAAATCCTTATGTCTGGAATCATACAACAACGCCCAATCTCCCAGTTGGAATTGCTTGTCATTGAGGTGCCGGTCATGCCATATCTTCCTCTGAAGTTGAACCACTTCTGAGTGGAGAAGGGCCTGCATTCTGTGTTCATCTAGCCCATTCAGCTGCAATAACCTTTCTTGTTGGGCATGGCTGAGATCTAGGTCCAGCTGGGCTGCCATCCTCAATGTGTTGTACTCGAACTCAATTGACAGCAAAGCTCTCTTCCCATAGACCAGTTCATAAGGTGTGAAGCCGGTTGTGGTCTTCCAAGTGGTGTTGTAAGCCCAAGTGGCCTCAACCAGGCGATCTGCCCAATCCTTTCTGCTGCTGCTCACCACCTTAGTCAAAATCCCTTCTAATGCTCTATTGGTGACTTCCACCTGCCCATTTGCTTGAGGATGATAGGGGGTGGAAGTCCTATGCTTGATCTTGTGATGAGCAAGCAAGTCTTCAATTAAGTTGGAGGTGAACTGGCTTCCTTGATCGGTGACTAGCTCTCTTGGGTAGCCAAATTTGTAGAAGATGTTTTCTCTTAAAAACTCAGCCACCTTCTCTTCTGTCGCTGCTCTGATTGCCTTGGTTTCCGCCCACTTTGTCAGATAGTCTGTGCACACAATGATGTAAGACCTTTGCCTTGAAGGAGGATTGATAGGACCCACAAAATCCATGCCCCACTTCTCAAATGGTTCAAGAGTCACTTGAGGTTGGAGAGGCATTTCGTCCCTTGGGGTTGGCTTCCCCATCCTTTGGCATCGGTCACATTGGCTGATATATCTCTTGACATCTTGATGAAGCGTGGGCCAATAGTAGCCTGCCTGTAGAATTTTGAAGGCAGTCCTCTTGGCTGCAAAATGTCCTCCACAAGGCCCGTCATGACAGGTTAGGAGGATGTCAAAGACTTCCTCCTCCCTTACACAATGCCTTAAGATCTGATCGGGGCCAAGTTTGAACAGGTTGCCCCCGATCCAAGTGAATGAGGCACTCTTCCTTACAATTCTGCTTTTCTCTTTGGAAGATAGATGCGGAGGGAACTGTGCTGAGACCAGATAGTTTGCTATATCAGCAAACCATGGAGAGAGTACTGAGATAGCAAACAGATGTTCATCTGGCATCTGGTCGTCCACTGTTCCATCTTCACCTGCAGGTAAATCCAGTCTAGACAAGAAGTCAGCAACAACATTTTCTTTACCTGGTTTGTCAACGATAGTCAAATCAAACTGCTGCAACAGAAGTAACCATCTAATAATACGAGCATTCACATCTGGTTTATTCATTAAATATCTAATTGCAGCATGATCAGTATGTACAAATGTTTGATAGCCAGTGATGTAGTGTCGGAACTTGTTCAGGGCATGGACCACGGCCAAGAACTCTTTCTCAGTTACAGTATAATTCAGTTCTGCCTTGGATAAGTTTTTGCTGACAAAGTATATGGCATATGGGAGTTTTTGTTCAACCTGTCCTAAGGCTGCCCCTATGGCTTTGTTCGAGGCATCAGTGTGGATGTGGAAAGGTAGGGCCCAGTTTGGACCTCTTAATATCGGGGCAGACACCAACTTATCCTTTAATTCATTCAGAGCCCTTTGACAGTCGTCCGTCCATTTGAACTCAACATCTTTTGCTAAGAGGCCAAACAGTGGCGAGGCTAGCTTACTGAAGTCTTTAATAAATCTTCTATAATATCCTGCTAAGCCTAGGAAACTCCGAACATCTCTTACTTTCTGAGGAGGTGGAACCTTTTTTATGAGAGCAATTTTATTAGGATCCACCTGCAATCCTTGGCGAGAAATGGTATGTCCTAGCACAGTCCCTTCAGTCATCAAGAATTCACATTTTTCAGGACTAAGGGATAGGTTCATCTCAATGCACTTGGTTAGAACTTTTCCCAGATTGGACAATGCTTCTTGGAAGTTGGACCCATAGGGAGTGAAGTCATCCATATAGATTTCCACCGAATCATGGACCAGCTCAGAAAAGATGCTCAATACTGCTCTTTGGAAAGTGGCAGGAGCGTTGCATAACCCAAAGGGAAGGACTCAGTAAGCAAAGGTACCCCAAGGACAAGTGAAGGTGGTCTTATCTTGGTCTTCCGGGCTGATTTGGATTTGGTTATACCCGCTGAACCCATCTAGGAAAGAGAAAAACTTCTTCCCAGCTAGTCCATCCAACACTTGATCTATGAAAGGCAGGGGAAAGTGGTCTTTCTTGGTGGCTTTGTTCAGTTCTCGGTAGTCCACACAGATTCTCCACTTTCCATTCTTCTTGGGTACCAACACCAGAGGGGACACCCACTCGCTATCCAAGATGGGGTAGATGAATCCTGCATCCAACAGTTTTTGCAATTCTTCTTTGACAATGTCCTTAAGGGCTGGATTCATTCTCCTCTAAGGTTGCCTGACTGGTTTATAGTCTTCTTTGATGTAGATATGATGGGTATAGACTGAAGGATGGACTCCTTTCATCTCCTTATAGCTCCAAGCGAAAGCATCTAGATGACTGGCCAACAGACTATACAACTCCTTTTCCTGGGAAGGAGATAGGGAGGAGCTGATCTTTAACGTTCTCTTGGGGCCAAACTCCACATTTTTGACTCTGGGGGAGAGTGGATCGGTCACACAAAGGTCCACTAAGGTGCTGGCTTGAGTATCTTCCACCAATTTCTCTAAGGACAATGCATTGGGAGGCGGATTCTGAATCAAGGTCTCAATCAAATCATCCTCGGTTTGAGGACCTCCCCTGGTGGTTTCTAAGGTGCAAAATGGTGTAGAGTACACCTCATCCTCTTCTCCTTCTTCCAAACAAAGTGGTAAGTCATGCTCTAATAGAGGTTGGGCAGGAGGGTATAGGACTAGCTGCTTGGACATAGGACCATTTTTGATGGTCATGTTTCCTGCTCGGCAACTTATGTAAGCATCCACAGTGGCTAACCAAGGTCTTCCCAAAATAAGGGGGTATCCAGTAAGCTTTGCCTTTGGTTGAAGAACCAAGAAGTCCACAGGATACTCCCAAGAGTCAACAGAGACCAAGACATCCTCCACAATCCCTTCGGGAGTCACGGTGGAGCGATCTGCCAACTGCAGGACCGTCGAGGTCTTCCTTAAGGAACCCTGAAGGTTGAGTTTGAGCATGGTATCCCTGGTCATCACATTAATGGCAGCCCCTAAATCAATCAAAGTGTGGGGTATGATGGTGCCATTGATGTGGACATCAACTACAGGACTCCCAGGATCCAAATACTTTGGACAGATTACTTGCCCCAACATAAGATCAGACAGTTGTCCTATGACATTGATGGTTGAGGCATCTCTTTTTCGCCTCCCTGGGTTCCTGAAACACTTTTCCTTAACCAAATTTGTTGTATATCGGTACATCTTTGATGGCTTGGAGAAGTGGTATTCTCACACACAACTGTTTGAGTTCTCCCAGAGGCTCATTCTCCTCTGGGTGGGTTGTGTGGTTACTGTTAGTCTCTTAGGAAAGGGTGAAGTGGTCTTGGGTTCACTTTCCTATTTATCTTCCTCGTCCTCTAGTGGAGGAGGTTGGCAATCCAGAAGAGTCTTCCTGGATCGCAGGTTGATCTCCTGGATCTCCACAGCATAGGTAGGGCAGGTTGTTTCCCTGGTATATACCTGCTGGCCCTGTCGGTTGTTGGGGTTCTGGTTCGGTTGAGTAGGCATTTGGGGTTGTCTCAGGGGAGTAGGAGGTAATGGTTGTTGTTGAGCTGGTGGTGGAGGCAAAATGGTGGGAGGAGTGTTGTACTGGGGCCTCCACCCCGGTTGAGGTGCATTCCACTGAGGCTATGGCTGGACATTTGAGTGAAACGAATGAGTAGTGGGCTGAGTATGGTATTGAGGTGGGTAAGACCATGGAGGAGGCATAGACCAGGGAGGATGAGCAGGGGGACCCCAAGAAGGCATAGGAGTAGATTGGATGGGGCTATAATAGGCTTGGGATTTCCCTTGCATCCCCTGCTGGTAAGGTCTAGGTCCATGCGGCCTCCTTTGGTTGAGGAAGTAGAGAGGTTCAGTGGGTGCCTCGGTTCCTTGGTACATGGCCTTAAACCCAGGTAAGGTTGGGCATTGGTTTGTGGGGTGGTCCTCCTCACAAACGAAGCATACCTCTACTGAGTGTAATGGACACTCATTCTTAGGGTGCTTCCTTGTACACCTAGGATAGAAGATGGCCAAAGCCCTCTCAGCTTCCTCTTTCTTTTGCTAGATTCGGAATGTATTAAGTTGCATGGCAATGGTCTGTCTCACCTCACTATTGAGGTCCTCCAGCTGATTAACAAACTCATGCTTGGAGAAAGTAACACTAGCTGAAAGGGGGTTTCCCCTACCTCTTTTCCGGGCTCTAGAGTGGTTTCTAAACACAGTCTTTATATCCTCATAAGGTAGTTGGTAAATATCTCCTCCAGCTAGCATGTGAAGGGTATCTAGAAGGTCTTCAGGAACTCCTCAGAGCAGGACCAACTTGAGAGATTCAGGGTCAAGTGTGCACCTGGCCCGTTTATAGCTAAGTTGGAACCTTTCCTCATAATCTTCTAAAGATTCATCATTTCCCATGGTCATCCGAAAGATCTCTCCCTTGGCTTCCTTGGACCTACAGTATTCCTGGTATTTGGTATTGAAAGCTTGCTGCATCTGAGCCCAAGTGGTGATACTATTTCCAGGTAAGCCCATGAACCAGCGTAATGCTGCATCCTTGAGGGTAGAGGGAAAGAGTTTCAGTTTTTGCTCATCTTCTGTATAGTCATAGGTTCGACAAAGGACAAAAAACTCAAACAGGAAGGTATCATGGGCTTCAGTAGTCAATCCATGGAAGTGAGGTAAAGCGGAGGGGCTTATGTTTTTCATTTTCATGTCTCCATTGGTCTCTCGGATGGGAAAGACACCTTCTATTCTCTCATCTTCTCTTCCATTCTCAGCCATGGCTTCAGGTGGAGTGGTTTCTAACTCTTCTTCTGGTATAGGATCTTTGTATATCTCAGGAGGCTCGCCTATAGGTTCTTCTGGACCACTGTCACCAAAGAAGAGAGAAGGGTGACTCAGTGAAGTGGTGGGGGTGTTGGGTAAGAATTTGCCAGTTTTATCTCTGTTCCTACGAGGCATGAAATGGAAAGGCTTTTGATTGCTTTTTGCTTTTTTCTGCTTGTACCTGCAAAACTGAAATAGATTGAACTGCAACTAGCTATCTTGCTGAAACAAAAATGCGTAATTGAAATGAAAGCAGGAAATGGCTAATCTATTTTGCTCAAATGAAATTGCAGGAATGAAATGCTAGTCTACACTTGCAGAATTGAAATTGCTAATCTACGCTTGCAGAATTGAAATTGCTAATCTACGCTTGCAGAATTGAAATGCTAATCTATGAAAGCAGGAAATATCTATTTTACTTTTGTGGAAATGAAATTGCAGGATGGAAATGAAATAAACTATTTAGCAGAAGGCGAGTGTAGAAAATAGAAGAAAAGCAACAATCACCAATACTCTGACGCTTCCCCGACAACAGCACCAAAATGATGGTGGGCTCCAGTATTGCAGCAACAATGCTGCAACTCCTGGGACTCCCTTCCTTACTCTTATCAACCCGGTAGTTCGTAACAAACTTGGAAGCGACGGTGCTGTATGCACAAGTACTAGCTCTTGCCGCAGCTGTCACTTGGTTAGCTGGCACAAGTCCGCTAGGGGCTCAAGCCAACTTCTACGAGCTCTTAGAAGAAGCTTTGTAACTGATGGATAGAAGCTAACTCAAAGGAAGCTGATCTACTTGCAGAAAGAAACTAAAAGCCAAAGAGTAACATAAACCCTAGCAAACCCTAATTCTACCAGCTAGTCTCACTGATGCAGAGGAGAGGATGCAAACTATTGAAAGAGATGCCATTACTTCTACAAAGGTAAAATGCACATGCCTATGCTATCTCTATCTAAAGAACACATCTTTTTGTATTTTTGAATAAGTTATCAGAATTATCATACATGTGCTTTTAACTTGCTTTTTACTGTGCAGGGGTGGATCAAGGAAGGGGAATGCTTGGAAAAGGTTGGGAAGGCTCAGAGAAGGTCTAAGGAGTCCCTAACACCCCTCCAGAGAGTTTCACAAATTTTGGCTATCCAGCAACCACACTTATGAGCTTCTACAGGAAGTCTGCAGGGGTTCTACAGGATGTTTCAGGGATTTCTACAGGATGTTCAGAAATTTCTATAGGATGTTCTAAAATTGGATTTTGGAGGATGGGTGAGTGAAAGAGGATGCATGAATGGATAGGGAGGTAGGGTAGGGGTCTGAGATGACCCAGTGATTGATGGATGAAGTGATGAGAGGATGTGGAAAGCTAACTTGACTTAAGGGAGGCTAAGGCAATGGAAGAGCAAGAAGGTAGGGTTACGTGGACAGAAGAGTAGTTGTGAGATGAGGAAGCTAACTAGGAGATGGAGCAGCTGGCCTGGACGAAGCTTAGGTGGATGAGAGAAAGATGGATATGCCCTGCACGGTGTGTACTTAACTGAATCAACCAAATCCTGCATACAATCAAAATCTTGGCTAATATATCCTAACCGTCAACGAAACAAATGAACAGCAGCTTTATTTCCAAAGAGAACCATGTACAACACTTAATCAAAGAAACATATAAAAAGGTCTGAATGCATGACTAACTTCTAAAAATGAAGACATTACACCAACGATTGCATGGTCAAGCAAACTAGTGTTTTTGTTGGGCAGCACTATTTCTACAATTCCAGCCCTTGATCCAATAAGGGAGAGGTGAAACTGAGAGTGCAGGCAACCCTTTTTTTCTAGAGCTTTATCAATTATTATCTTATCAATCTATTCTACACATCTGAAGCAATTCTATTCCTCAATAATGACCTATTTAACCAACACAACTAAATCTTGCTCAACAAAACCTCGTTTCAAATGCAAAAAAAGAAAATCACAGTGCTTAAAGGAAAGATAAAAATACAAAGAAGGAGTCCCTAGGCTCTCAGGTTGGGCCCAACCTCGAGAGCTATGGCTCCTATAAAAAACTCAGAGTTGATATCAAATCTGATTGCTTCCCATTATCAAAAAATAATCATAAGTCAAGGGTTATGCCAATGATGGCTACAAAAGAACAAAACAGAGCTAGCAGCCTGTAGTGCAGAATATGCAAGAGTTTTTTCCAATGGTCCTTTTCGAAGGCTGAGGCCTTAACATTTATACACCACGAGGCCCTAGCTGGCCTCCTAAATCTATGGGACTTGGTTAACCAAACTGTGAGTGAACAGCTCCTTCCAAGAAATCTGTTTGGCTGACTTCTAGATCCGGTTTTGGTGGCCTTTGGAGCTCGGAGTTGGGGTTGAAGATCCCGAGGGAGGCTATTTAATGCCATAGACAACCCCCCTACGAATCCTCAACCCAAGCTTGGTTGTCTCCTAGCCCATGTCTACTGAGTTTTGCTCCAACATGTGTCAAAAAATCCTGAAATGAGCACGTGTTAGCCACCTAGGAATAGTGACTACCCTTATTCATACAAATGACATAAACATACTAAAAAATAGTGCACAAGTTATGAAAAATGAAGGATTGAACAAGGGTAGTTAGGCCAAATGAGCCCAAAATGTTACCAAATTTGGGGCTCATCACTTTGAAGTGATGATGGTGAACTAGAAGAAGCTGCAGCAACAGTGGAAAGGACTATTTCTTTTCCAGGAGTAAACTCAGAGTGGAAAAGGTTTTGCTGACGTGTATCAAAGTTTAAATCAGCTAAATTTTCTAGATTTTCTTGCCTTCTAAGGTTCTTAGAGATCAAGTTAGGATTTTCAAAAATAGCTGGAGGATTCGGATCTAGATTTGATCTAGTGTAACGAGTTTTTTTCTTTGGAGCCAGTTTCTAAATCTGTTTTTGGTTTTTTCTGGAAGTACTTGAAGAACACTGCTTTTGACAATATCTTTCTAGGAAATTATAAATTGTGAGGGTCTTGAATTGTCCTAAAGATCTTTTGAAAACAAGAGGAAACTAATCATAATTTTTGAGACAACGGTTTAAAGCCTAAAGCTATACTGGAGATAGACTGAAGCAACTTTTATTTACTCCTGTAATTGCATAGCAAAAACAGTTTCAAAGGGTACCTGGCTGATTTCAGGCTCCATCTGTAGCTTTAGAAAGTAGACAGTACTAACAAACACAGTCATTCAGCTCCCCAGTGGAGTCACCAATGATGTTATCACTTAGGTTGTTCCCTAAAAGCAGCGGGAAAAGGGAATACGGCCGAAGTAACCACTAACCAATATTTTAGATGCAGATTCTAGTCAATCTGCAGCTAGAGAGGGCTCTCTCTTTATGATTTAGTTTTGTTTAGCTATATGTTAGGCTAGTTATGAAGCACAAGTGTTTATTTGTTTGATTTTGGATGGTGACATTCAATAAAACAAGGCTGCAAAATATGAGAAGTTCAGACCATTGGGTTAATGGAGTAAATGAAAATGAATTTATGGGTATGGTTTCTTTGATAAAAGGAGGAACTACAGAGCAAGATAATTAAACATGGAACAATTTTCAAGCTGGAATTAGGTGAAATGAAGTCAGGCGATGAAAGGAAATTAAGAATCTTTCATCATACTAACAGAGGGAAAATGGGTAAATATAACCAAGGAGCAGCTAAGAATTCCTTAATTATATTCAGGGTGTAAGAACCAGGGAGAGAGGAGCGGTTAAGAATTCCTGCCTATGCTAGTCCTGAAGAAAACATAAAAATGACAGGAATTGAACACAGAGTACAACAAAGTAAATTCTGGGCTATTCTTTTTTCCTGCAATTTAGAACATGATACTTAGATGATATATAAAACACAGATATAGTAAAACAAGAGTTAAAAAGACTTATTGATCCATGAGATAATCCAAGAATTCTGCAACATGGGCTTCTGCCATCAATTCCATAACCAGAGAGTTCATCAGCAAAGCATTCCAGCAATCTTTATTCAGAAGAGTTCTCAAATTTACAGCGCAGTTCCAGAATGATATTCACCAACCAACCACCAATACATCTCTAGGGGAGGTATTTATACAAAAAGAGTTACAAAATATCTCATAGAGAAAATATCAAGAAATAAATTTATCCATCTACTTCTACAAAGGAAGTAAATGACATTGAAAACAGGGGGCAATGAATGTAGAAGTAATTTCCGCTGTACTGGCTACCTTAGGTGGTCAGATATATTTGACCTTTTAACTCAACAAGTCGATTGGTCTCTTTATTTTGCGTTCCTGCGTTGCTGTCCCGGTCCTTTCATTTGTGTGTGATTCCACTTTAATGCGTTTTGGCATGACTTCATTCCTCTGTTGTTTTCATTTTTATGATATGTGGCACGTGCATTAAATTTTATTAAATGCAGATGATCAAAAGAAAATTAAAACTACATTCGTAAAACCTCTAACATGCTCTGCCATCATTGGTCTGTTGGCAACTGGTGTCTTTGTAGTTTTATCAATATTTCATCAGCTTCAGTATACCTGTAGAAATTGGGCTGGATTTCAAAAAGATGTGTTATTTCATGCTCAATATAGAACAGATTTTCCAACTTGTCATATAAGCTTTGTCCAGAGGGAGGTACTATGTCTTCTGAAGTGCTTGATGATGTTGTGATCTGATTGGTAACATATGTATTCACCCTATGAGCATATTGTTCATGTGTCAACAGTCTCTGACTGCTGGTTAACAAACTGGGTAGACCCTTTTGCTGCAAGACTGTAAACTTTTTTGTAAAAGCATTTATTTCTATCTACATTTCTTGACACTTTCTCTCCAGATTTTGTATAAAATTCCTCATAGTCAGCACCTTTTTAACTACCAAAACGGTACCTATTCTATCCCTGATATCTAGAGCTGTTGGTTGTTCTTTGGTATGAGTATTCAAAAAATGAATTAGTCTATTGGCCTGTTTGGGCATGTTTCCCAATAATGCTCTGGCCTTTTAAATCTCTAATTGGGCAATTTCTATCAATTCAATTTGCTCATGGATAGTCTGTATTGATCTCCATTGATCAGTGATGGACTGGCCAATTTTAGTCCACAAAATTGTTTTGATTTCTAATAGAGGTTTATGAAGAGTAAAATCTTTCTCCAAGGATTTTACCTTATTTTCCAAGGCCTTTACCTCTCTTGTTTTTTCAGCGATAGTTACTTTAGATTTATCATAGCTTACCTCTAACTTGGCCAGTTTTCTTTGGCTTCCTTCAGTTCTTCCATTTGGAGTTCTAATTCTTTTATTTCCTTCATCATATTTTGCATGCTCATGCTGGTATCTGGTACTTCTGATGTTGTTGTTGAAGTATCTGTGACTGTTGTCCTTATTGTTGGGACAGTAGGAAGTACAGCTGTTGTGGTTGTAGGAGGAGCTGTTTCTGGTGGCTGGGAGGTTGACACTCCCTGCTTCTCTTTCATTGCTTTCTCCAATGCCTGCTCTATTTCTGCTAATCTCTCATTCATCCTCATCAGTAAGCCCATCATGTCCTCCTCTACTTTCTGTTGTGAAACTTTTGTGGTTTGTGGATGCATTGTAATCGGCAGCTTTAATTGCTTTTTGAGGGCTGCAATGTCTTCCTCCTTCTTTCTTATTAATTCTTGGATGCCTTTTGGATCCTTGGGATCATGTCCCAACTCTATGATAATTTCTTCTAGGGATTTAATTCTATTATCCTTAGCCAAAGAAGAAGCCTTTTCCAATTCCAATTGGGCAGAAGTATTATGTAATGAATTTTGCAATTTGTGAGCTAATAATGCTTTGTCTGCCAAGGTGGAGTACACCATTTCTCTGGTTTGTTTATGTAATTCAATCTGGTCCATTGGGTGGATGTCTTTAGAGAGAACTTCCAGATTGGTCCTGATATAATCAACAGCTGACTGTGGCTGCTGCATTATGGGCTTGAAGTGACTAAGGGTCATTTTTCCTTCTTGTATATCGTATGTTGCCATTAACCTTTGTTGATTTGTGGGGGCCATTCTCAGCAATTGATTATAAAGTTGGATCCTTATTGGCTCATTTCTAGCCTTTATTTCAGTAAATGCTTTCTTGATATCCGAGGCTTGCTTGCTCTGTTGTTTACTTTGTGGCCTGGTGGTTATAACCTCCACACTATGCTGACTCTCTAGCTCTTGCTGATATGAGCTAGTTGATGTTTCCAAAATTGGAGGAGTCTGTTGTTCAGTTCTTCCCTCACCTTTCAGGTTGCCTGTTGTCTCTTCCAAGAGTTCCTCTTCAGAGTAAGGATTTAACCTTTGCCTCTTTTCCCCTTCCTGTTCTGTTGGTCCACTTGCAGGTGTGTCTTCTTTCCTGTCTCTTTTCTTGCCTCTTTCCTCATTAAGAGGAGTTTGTAATACATGGATTTCAGGTACCTTTGTTTTTGTTGAAGGACCTTGCCCTTGGCTTTGTTCCTTTGATGTATCTGGCTGGTCTTCCATTATATCTTGCTACTCTGAATGTAGCACTTCTTTGCCTTTGGATGTCCCTGCAAGTGGAGTACTTTCTTGGGCAAGTTGTTGTGAAGTTGTAGCAGATGATGTGCCCGCTCTAATGTGTTGAGGCAATTTGAAAGGGACCTGTCGAAAAGAGTCCAGGTCAAGTGTTTTTTCAAGCTCTTTCATTTCTTTTTCCAATTTCTCTTTCTCAGTAATCTCTTCTACTAATGTGCCTTCTACCCATTCTTGTTGGATATCATATTGTTGAATTTCAGGGATTTTGTGGTGGACATATTCTGTAAGCTTGTTTTTGACTTTTCTATAACTTATGAAATGTTCAGGGTCATATGGTGCCCAATAAAAGCTTTGTTTCAGCATAAGTTTCTCCCTTAAAATCTTATCTGCCTCCTCCCAGGCTTCCCTTTTGTTGAAGATAAAAGGGCCCAATTGATTTCTTATCTTGAGCTGTGCCTTTTTCCTAACTCCATAGAAATAGTCAAATCTGAACTAATAAATTACCTGAAGTATTCCAGGGCAAACAGTCTCATAGGGACATACTTTGGAAGCTTGTAGAGGGATAGTTCACAGCCATAAATCCTGATCACTGTGTGATTTTGGTAAAAATAGCAGTCACCTATACTGTAGTCTTTCGAGAGATGTAAGATTTTCTGCATTTCAACAAAGAGCCTGGCAGGAGGAGTTGTCATCAAAAAAGAAGTGGCTGGATATATGAACAGGTCAATGAACTCACAATATGTATAAGGGGAGTTATGGACTTCATGGAATACTGAGGTCTAGAATATGACAGGCC
Source organism: Pinus tabuliformis (assembly GCA_031772625.1). Taxonomy (NCBI): domain Eukaryota; kingdom Viridiplantae; phylum Streptophyta; class Pinopsida; order Pinales; family Pinaceae; genus Pinus; species Pinus tabuliformis. The sequence continues at coordinate 280,209,081 of CM062816.1, forward strand.
TCCTTTCTCCTTTGAGGTCCAACTTTCTAAGAGGAATTTGAAAACTATCAGGTTGATTGTACAGCAGCAAATGGTATATATATGATGTGTATTTGAACACTCTTTCTCTGTCCAAGCTCATGAATTGCTCATGGATTTCATTGGCTATGAAGGTGGCATAATCATATTTGTTAGCAGGGGGTTTTCCGGGGGTAAATATGGACATCAAAGCTAGGACAGTTTCATCAATATGCTCACTGGTTTTGAAGCCCAAGATATAGGAAATCATATCAGTAATAAATATTCCAGCTTCATTGAACCAGACCTAATTAAAAGGGGGTGGCTGCCTGGGCTGGCTTTTTGGTCTCCTGAATAATTGAGCTATTCTGGTTATCTCTGAACTGGGCAGTTTGGCACCTCGGTCAAGCAAGAATTCCATGGTGAGAGGGGCCAGAGGTTGAGTTGGCTTAAAATGCAGCATCTCATTTATGGGTTGAGGGGTAATATAGAAGAGGATAGTCCTAGATGGAGCCATAGCTGCTCTTTGTGTGGGGTCATAATTTTCACAGCACAAATGGATGAGATCAGGAAGCACATTTACTTAAGGGAGGTACTAGATGGACATGTTGGACTCCCAAATTCCAAAGACATCAGTATTGCTTCTGTAGCTATTCCTAATTTCACAAAAGGCTTGCAGGTGAGCCTTGTCACCCATCATATCCTTAATTTGGAAACCCCTGTCAACAAGGGGCAGCCATTCCAATTCCTTATGTGGTGCATTCAAGGGGACAACATTTAGGGCCACTGGAGCCTCCATTTTTCAAATTATTTGATGACTTTTCAACTTGTAGTTAGGGCTTTTGCAGCAACAGTATGGTAAAATGACAATTTGTGGGCTTTTCTGACAAAATTGCAGACCGAAATAGGCTTGCATTTTAGCTAAATGGGCGAAATTACAGAGGGAGATGGATTTTGAAAAATTCTTTCGGTAAAATGGATAAAAGCAAAGGTTATAGCATCAAGGTTCGAAAGCGGCACTGTTTTTTTAGTTGTGGAAGTCTGGTTTGCTGTGAAAAATGGATAAAAGGAGTTGCTTTGTGGAAATAATGTTAAAAACAAGGATGGTGGCGGTATATTTCTCAAGAGCTGTAGACTGGATTTGTGCAATTTTTGGTTTCATGGATTTAAACTCAGAGAAAAACTGGAAATACACAGGGTTTGGGAGCAATTGAGTAAATACATGCTTCAAATGGGTGCTCAGTGCAAAATGTGGACTGTAGACCGAGCTGAGGGGCCAAGCTATGAAGTGAATTTCACTGGATGACAGACTATGCAGTGGAAATGGCGTTTTGAAGGTAAAAACCATGCAAAAGCCACACAGAAGAAACAAAGGGAAATGGACGAAAAATGATGTTTTAACGGTTTTTTAATGAAAATTTGATTTTGGTGGGTTTTTGGCGCGCTTTGGTCGGGTGACGTCTTCATGACGGCATCTTTGTCGGGTAGCGGGGGTACGGAAGCTAACTTGGCGCTGACATGGCAGACAGAGTGGATGATACAGTGGTGAGGTGGCAGCTGATGTGGGTGCTGACGTGGACGACGACATCAGCAGCGGGAAAGGAGGGCGGTTCATGGTTTTATCGCACCGCTTATTAGGCAATAGTGGTTTTTGGCGGAGTGGATGTGATAAAACCTGGAGGCAACGCGTGGGTTGTGTATGGCAGAAAAACCGTCGTTTTCCCAGAGGCTAACTATTGGCTATCAGAGGGGTTCTGATATCGACGTGGGCCGTTCGATGGCGAGGGCCTGATCCAACAGTTAGCAGAGATCTGAGTTGGCGGAGGCTTATGACATGGGGCCCACCCATTTAATTCAATGTTTTATAAAGTTTTCAGGGTATTAAACTCTGGTTTATCGGGGTTTTGCAGGCGCGACTATTTATTTAACCAAGTGTTAAATAAATTCCATGGTTTGTGTATGCGGAGGGGTTATTATAAGGTTCCAAGTGAACCTATAATTCCTGAAATACAATGGTTTATTGATAACTGCTGGAGCGGGGAATATTTAAATATTTGGGGGTTTTTATGTGTATTTTTATAAAATAGTGGCAGGGAAACATTATGTAGGAGCTATATAATATAGTTAATGTGTTAATATGGTTTTATGAATGGAGAACGCTAAGTTTATAAGGTAAAGACTTAGGTTTTTAGGGAAATGGAAGGGAAATGAAAGGATTTTTATTTTACACAAGAAATGTGGCTTCCCTTGCCCAAGTAAACACAAAGTCTCACTTAGTATTCCTCATAAAACGAGGGGAACTAGGAACACTAAGCAGGTGCCAATGTCCTTGAGGGGATGTTAGTAAATGATTTTTGGGGAAATGAGAAGGGAAATTAGTCATGCTCCAAATGTTTTGTAGCCGCTTTTCCACGGTACCTATAATAGCCATGACATATATCATAAAAAAGACAAAACTGTTCATGAACTTGCTTCTGCAACATCCAACTGCCTACCCAGCCTAACACAACTAACATTCTTTCTTCTTTTCCCTTGATTGGTTGCATTTGAACTAGCCAACCCTTTCTCTCTTGTTTTCTTTTAGCTATCCTCCTATCTAAGTCTGCCCTTATTTCTTCCAGGGGCTCAGATTTAACTGTTGAGCTCCCTTGCTTCTCAACCTAACTAATGATCTGCCAAGCTTGAACTGTTTGGACAAACCTTATTTGCTAATGCTAAAACAAGAAATTTAAACATGGAGAGGCCAATATTGAGCTTTGGGGCCACCCATAAAGTGTGAGAGAAATCTATGATTGCATATTTGAATTTCTTTTCAAAAAATAGGATAGTAGTGGCATTTTGACTAGCCCACTTTCCTTGTCTTTTCTTTGGGGTTTATTTTCTTTTTTTCTTGACCAATTCATTCTTTTTTCCTTTTGATTTTTCTTTTAGGGATACCCTCTTTTCATTTTTTAATTTTTTTTTTTATTTTTTATTTTTTGGAAAATATGGAACCTTTGCAGCATGGAAAGGATGATCATATTTGGCATTTTAACAGTCAATCATGAAATATGACACCTATTGGTATAGGAACCTAACAGGGAGGTGAATCAAGAAACTCCATCAGGGTACTATCTAGGCTTGCTGGCAGTGAAGCAATGTTTGTGTTCCTAAAGTGACTCTATTCGGGTATTGTCCAGGCCTGTCTATAGTAGAGAAATACCTGAGATGAAAAACTATACTCTAAAAATCTAAAGCTCGCGAATAAAATTACCCTTCTCCTGATTTGAAACCTTACGATATGGCCACCTCTATGATTGTGTTCAATCAAGGAAGGATAAAGGGGACTATGTTTATGCACGGGGTAAGTGGGAAAACTAGAGTGACCTAAATGATGAATCAATACTCCCTAAGGAACTAGACCCCACAGAAAATAATTTAACAAGGCAGAGAAGCTAGAATTCAACCAGTGTGTAAGCAAGTGTTGTTACTACAACACCCTCCAAAATTTTGGCATACATCCAAATTTTCGAGCCTACCTTGACTTTTCATGTTGTTGTCGCAAGTATTAAGAGTTATCACATGTGTTTTCTCTAAATATTCTTGTCCTGTCTAGAAGAAAATCACTTTCATATTTTAGCATGGCAAGCATCCCACATAACATATATGTAGTTTTGATTTGTATCAAGGGGTAAACTTAGTGTTAATGAGTCATTCTTACCATGTACACATGTATTGCACTCATTCCCAAAGTTTCAAGCACTCTTGCACAAGTGTTATCATTGTCGTTGCAAAGTGTACCTTTAGTGTCGCACTTGGGGAAAGTCGTCACAACGTCATCACATTGAGGGAAGTATGTTGTTCATGTTTTTTAAGTGATCAATTTTGCATCGTCAAATGTTCTAAGTGTGTAATTATAATTAATTTTTATCATTCACTTCGGTATCACTGATCCCACACTTAGAAAAATCTATAAAAGTTCCTACCCGAGTAGCCTGGCCTCACTCAACCTTCCCAAACTGCACACTGCATAGCCTCAGTCCTCAAAGATCAACCATTCTCCTTGGCACTGTACAATGTACAGTCTCTGCCTTCCATAAATGTGTAATGTGTAGTCTCTTCCTTCCAGAACTGTGCATTATGCAGTCTCAATTCTCAATATTATCCGTTGAGCTTCAGAACTACGTAACCCTTGACTCCAATCATGCTCTTCTACACACTATGCAGTCTCAAGAATCAAGCCTCAACCTTGACCTCTTGAACTGCGTAATGGGAATCTTCAAGCCTCAAGCCATCATCCTAACCTCTTGAGCCCCTCAATTGCGTAGATGACTAGCCTTGGCCTACCTAAACTATGCACTATGTAGTCTCAAGGCTCAGTACTAGCCCTTGACCTCCTGAGTTGTACAAATGTGCAATCCTTGAGCTTTTCTCCCATGTTGTCACCCAGTTCAAGGTTAGTCAGTGTTTATCATGAAGCATGTTATATTAGGGGTTTATCGTAATGATGTTGTATTGTCATGAGTGGATTTTAGTTGCAAGTATTCTATGATGTTATGACAGGATGATGATGAAGGATATGGAGAAGGAGACCCTGCTAGAAGACACCTTTATAGCTGTAAGGACAATTTGATCAATCAAGAAAGACAAAGGGACACAAAATTGTGGCAACAAATGGACATCAATGTTACCTTGAAGACTTCATACCTTCAAGCCATATGGAGCAGGAACAAGAAGACCATGTTCCATTCTTCAAGAAGTCACAAAGAAAGCAACAACAAGGAATGGATTAACATTCCATGTCATCATCCAGTCCATGTAATCAGTGTCATATCATGTCATGAGTCACCATTTGCCACATCATTTGTGGATGATGTAAATTCAATATTGGAGAATTTTAATATAAAGTAGAAGTCCAAGAGTCATCCATACAATGTGAAAAGTCATGAAGGAGTCAAGAATTCATAGATGGTAGTCAAAGAGTCACAAGGGAGGTGAATGGTCACCCTATTTGTTAGATATACACCCTCATAGCTCATGCAAAGGAATTTTCACCTTGCCTCCTCCTACCAAACATTAGAGAGGAAAATATTTCTTTTGGAGGAGTAAGTGGTTGCTCTAATGCTCCACAATTGGGGCTAGTGGTGTTCACTATCTTGATGTTCTTCGAAATTTTTCTTAATTCATAAGTGAATTGATTCAACACACTTTCATGCATATGTCTTAAATATTGTAAGACTATTATTTGAATGTTTGCGATGTATGTTTTTTCATCTAACTAAGGAAATTTAACTATTTAAGTGGCTTTGGTACTTATCTTGTTGAAGGTGTGTTGTGTGTTTTAACAATCATTTCTTCTCTTATCTATGGACCTCATATGCTTCTCCAGAGATTGTAAATAGTGCAGTGACCATCAATAATAAATAGGGAATAATCACTTTCGAATAAGTCACGAGGACTAACCTCTCTTGGAGCTTAATCCATGGAGTAGTGAACCGGAGTTTAGTGCTTAACCAAGGAGCAAGGTTATCAAGTGGTACAATGAATTTATTTTAAGTATAGAGTAAAGGGCATGTTCCTCTCAGCAATATCTTCATCCCTTAACACCCACAACGCTGTTAAGACCAACTTCGGTGGTGTCACTTGCACGAGGATTAACAGTATAAGAAACACCAGCGTTGAAAGGTCGAAGAGTGATTCGACAGTCTTTATTGGTTCTAGGGGCTAGCAAAGAGCTCATTCCACCAGGGGTAAACCCTATCGTAGCATGGTGGGGTTATCGGCCAAATGGGCTCCTCCCATTGGCTCCTCATGATTGAAGGCCCAAGGGCCTAAAGGTAAAGTTAAATCATGTTAGTTTGCTCCTGCCTCCAATCTTCGCTTCCATGTCTTTCGACCAATCTTAAACTTCCAGATATCCTCTGCTCCACTCCCTAAGCTTGCCACTTGGACAATCACACCCATTCTGCTATATAATAGCATGTCACCTAAACCTTTCCTTCCTAACAATTATTATACAGTCCCAGTGAGAATATCCCCACCTGGTCACCTACGTAAGACCTACCATTTTGTGTACCTGAAACATATAAAGACCATTCCCCAACGTCACTTTTAGTCACTCCTGCGGGCTCCAGGTAACCTGACACCTCGACCACCTGTATTTTTCTTTTATTCGCTCAATAAAATGAAGAAAATTGTGCCCACAACTCCCAAAACCCATGAGGCCAAGTCTACTGGTGTTGAACCCTTGGTAGATGCTGAGAGTCAAGTTGCAGACCTTGCTTGTCCTTACTTGCTCACCGACCACTGCTGTGAACTATTTGTTAACCATGTGAAGATGGAAGACCCTTTTAGGGTTGTCAATTATGGTCTATATTTTCAAATTGCATCTTCTATTTGTCATTTCCCTGAATTCATATCGTGGCTGCCCACAACATACCAAGAGGATAACGATTACTTTATTCTACCTAAGGGACTAAAATCATGGAAATAACTCTTACCTTGATCGAGAGGGATTTAATTTTTCATATTTCTTCCACAATGCAGTCATTCATTGACGCTACCTTACTTCATCACTTCGTTACTATGTTGGAAATAATACTGAGAGGGGGGGTGAATCAGTATTATCAAGTCAAATATTCCCTTTTTCAAATCCAGATAATATACGCTACTTTAGTTAATTAAAACCAAGTATATACGCAACTATGTAGAAGGAAACCCGCGTATACAATGCAAACTTATAATTTACTTTTTATAGATGTTGATTATTAATCTGTGTATCAGAATCAAATAACTAGTAACTAGAAACAGTAAAACAGACCAGAAGACAATCACACACAAGAACACAAGATATAAGGTGGAAACCCAATGTGGGTGAAAACCACCTGCTGCAATTCGTCTCTATCTTCTTTTAATTAGAAACTTCTTTTACAATGTACTAGTGTAGTCCTTTACCAGTACACAGGCTGCAACCTGTAGAGAGCTACAACACTCTCTCGTTCTCCAGCTTCTCCTGGAAGGGAGCTACAACCCCCTTTGCTCTTGCACTAGCCAAGATACTAGTACGTAGGTGCTAGCCTACAGAAGGCTACAACCTTCTCTTTCTTCCAGGGACCACATTTCATAAATTTTCAAACTAGATCCATGAACATCAATCAATCATCAAGAATTTCTGCATCAAACAATCGCCTTTTCCCCAATTAGAACTGAATCAAGTAGATAATTCTTTGACAGCTGTACCCAGAACACAGTAACAGTAATCACACACCAAATTCTAAACCCAGAACACTGCAACAATAAACAGAAGCAGCTAGAACCCAACTCAAGAGATGTACGCTACTTCAATAACCTAAAACAAGCGTGCATACGCTTCTGTGTTTAGAGAAACCTGTGTATACGCTGTTTTTATTCACTAAACCAGCGTGTATACTCACCTTCGCTTCACTGAACCTGCATACAGATCTATAAAGGATAATTCACTCTTTCAAATATTCAGACACTAATTAACCTAGATTATCATATTTAGAGATCAAGCATGCGCCACATATAACAGATCAAAATCATACAAAGATGCTATTAGTCAAGCGTTAATATTATGAACCATCAATAGAACTTATCCTTCTCTTTGCACTAAGGTTCCTCCTTCATTCAGATCCAGATCTGCACCATAACCCCAATCACCAATATTTCAGATCTAGCACTTATTAGATATTCAATTAATTCAGATGATCCTTTGCCAAATGATCTCCTTGTTCTTTTATAGTCTTAGGCCTTTCACAATACCATGGTCCAAAACCATAATAAAACAATACCATGGACCCAATACTTGGGATCAACACTTCTGACGAGATACCATGGTCCAAAACCATAGGTTCAAATACCAAGGACTAACTACCATAGACCAAAAGTAAATTCTCCAACATATACGCGCTTTTCCTTGCGTGAAAGTGTGTGTATATGCATAGGTGCCTTTGTAACATATAAACTGCGTGTATACATGCCTTCGTCTAGGTGAACCTGCGTATATATCTTTTTCCTTCATTCTGAGAGCCTGTATTGAGATATGTCACCAAAGTGAGTTGCCATCAAAGACAACACCTATGCCATAGCTCTAAATCAGTGCCACAATGTCAACAATCTCCCCCTTTGGACTTGATGGCAACCCCAAGATCCTCAAAGTCATTCTCCCCCTTGGTCATCAAGGGCAAAGGGTTGTGCTCCCCCTGTGGACATGCTGAAATCTCTACCCTACTATGCTGACCATGCTCCCCCTGACTGTAGGCAAGATCTACAAAAAGATGTTCTTCAAGAAGAACCATGACTTATACATCATAAAGGACCTTCCTATCACCAAAAGACTCAATACATACCTCCATCATCCAACCAAGTGGGGATACATCAGACATTTACATATGTCAACCAAGTACATTACATATTCATCCCAGGCATAGTGGGGAAACCAAAATAGGCCGTTACATGACCTTGACACCATAAAAGAGATACATGACATAGAGACGAAATATCTAGAGCAAGACTTATGAAAGTCACCAATAACTGATAGCAGCATCTGTCAATCACCATTCAGATCAGCAACCATGTTTTCCTTCTGTTTTCCTTCTGCATTTGTTCCACCTGAAACCAACAACAGTTGTGAACTTGAACCAAAAGCTTCTAAGATAATGCCAACAATGCATCATTAGAAGTTGATCTGCTCCCCCTGAACCTGTGCCAGATGGTCTCTATCAGACCCATATCAGACTATCTTCATCCAGAGCCTGTCCCTACTAATATCCATCAAGCCTTCATATACGCGACTGTCTCTGCATAAACCAGCATATGTACGCGGATCCTCCTCAGGCAACTCGCGTACACCCATTTTTCTCTGAAACAGACAAGTTTTAACAGAAAAATGATGCATCAACTACTCCCAGCTTCTATCTGAGGTATTCAAAAGTTTCCCTGGGCAGTGGTTTGCTGAGAATATCAGCAAATTTTTCCTTAGAGGGAACATACTCCAATTTGGCCTTTTGTTCCAACACTTGTTCCCAGAGAAAGTGATACTTGATCGGTATGTTCTTAGTCTTTGAATGCATAACGAGATTCTTTGAAATGCTAATTGCACTTGTATTATCACATAAGATGGAGATAGGTGGTGTACAAGTGATTTGAAAATCCTGTAAAGTTTTCATCATCCAAAGGAGTTGAGTGTAGCAAGATGCAGCAGCCACATATTCCGCTTCAGCTATAGATAAAGCAATCAGACTTTGTTTCTTGCTGAACCAAGATACTAATCTGGAACCCATGAAGAATGCACCACCACTAGTGCTTTTCCTGTCATCCACGCTTCTGACCCAATCTGCATTTGTATAAGCATGAAGTGTGAGATCTATATCTCTAGGATACCATAAGCCATAGTTTTGAGTTCCTTGAAGGTACTTGAAGATTCTCTTAACTGCCTGAAGATGAGTTTCCTTTGGATTTGCTTGAAATCTTCTAACTATTCCCACTGCATGCATGATGTCTGGTTGGGTACCTGTTAACTAAAGCAGACTTCCAATCATGGATCTATAGGTTGGTTGATGTACTGCTGTTGATTCATCATTTGCACTGAGGCTGCATCCTGTAACCATAGGGGTACATACTGGTTTCGAATCCTCCATGCCATATTTCTTCAAGATCTACTTGAGATACTTTGTTTGAGACAAAAGGATACTGCCTTCATTTTGTTGAATTTGTAGACCAAGAAAGTATGTCAGCTCTCCAAGTAATGACATTTCGAATTCTTTCTACATCACCAAGGCAAAGTTTTGACTCATAGCTTCTTCATTGCTGCCAAAGATAATATCATCTACATACACAACAAGTATTAGCAATTTGTCATTTTCAATTTTTATATAAAGATTGCTATCTGTTGATCCTTTTGAAAAGCCTTGTTGATGAAGGTATTTGTCCAAACGATAGTACCAAGACCTTGGAGCCTGTTTGAGACCATATAGAGCCTTTTTTAGTCTGCATACCAGATTTGGATCATTCCCAAGAATGAAACCATCTGGTTGCTCAATGTACACTTTTTCTTCTAAGTCTCCATTCAAAAAGGATGATTTCACGTCCATTTGAAATAATTTGAACTTCTGAAAGCTAGAGAGAGCAAGGAACATTCTGATGGCCTCAAGTCTAGCAACGGGAGCAAAAGTTTCTTCAAAGTCTATTCCTTCTTGTTGAGCATACCCTTTACAGACAAGTCTGTCCTTGTTTCTAATCACTTCCCCATTTTCATTCAACTTGTTTTTAAATATCCATTTTGTCCCTATGACATTCTTATCTTTTGGTCTAGGAACCAACTCCCAAGTGTTATTCTTTTCAATCTGCTCAAGTTCTTCATCCATTGCCTTGACCTAGCATTCATCTTTGCATGCCTCTTTTACATTTTGTGGTTCAGTGGAGGAGAGCAAAGCCAAATAGCTTGAGGCTTCTGCAATTGTTCTTCTTGTTTGTATACCTGCCTCTTTCTGCCCCAGAATTTGAGATTCTAGATGATTCTTCTGAACGTACATGGATGGAGTCTTATCTTCTATCCTTATCTATTCTTCTGGTGCCTCTTGAGCTTCTTCTTCATCATAGTTCTGATTTGATGTTGAAGGATAGTCCTCATCATCTTCAAAATCTTCAGAGTTTACTTGCCTAGGAATGTTTCCTTCTTCATCAACCACATGTTGTCAACAATTCTTCCAAGTATTTTGTTGTAACACTTATATGCTTTGTTGTGGGGAGAATAACCAAGGAGAATGCCTTCATCTGCTCTAGGTTCAAACTTGCGAAGATTTTCATCATTATTTTTAATATAGCATTTGCTTCCAAAAATTTTGAAATATTTTACCGAAGGAGTCTCACCATACCAGAGCTCATGAGGAGTTTGAGTGCTATTCACCTGGACATTTGTCTTGTTGAGAATAACAACTGCAGCAAATGCGGCTTCACCCCAGAAGGTTGCGGGAGTTCCAGACTCATCAAGCATGGCACGAGCCATTTGTTGAACCGTTCTGTTCATCCTTTCCACTACTCCATTTTGCTGAAGAGTCCTAGCTGTAGATAATTCCCTTCTTATTCCATGTTCTTCACAAAAATCGAAGAATTCATTCGAGGTAAACTCTCCTCCTCGATCAGACCTGAGGCATTTGATTCTATGATCTGATTCATTCTCCTCCAAGGCTTTGAATGATTTGAACTTTTCAAAGGCTTCGTCTTTGTGCTTCATAAGTCCTATCAACACATCCTGGAATAGTCATGAATGAATAATATAAAGTATTCTTCCCCTCAAGGTGACCTTTTCCTAGTTGGACCACATACATCAGTATGGACAAGTTCAAGCAGCCTGCTAGCTGATCCTTCCTTCTCAAGGAAGTTAGTTCTGGTTTTCTTACCAAACTGACATGATTTGCATATTGTATTGTCTAGGATTTGATATCTGGAAGACCACGAATTGCCTGGTATTCGCATGCTTTCCTTATTTGTGAGAAACTAATATGCCCCAATCTTCTATGCCATAGCCAATGTTCATCATTCTTGCTTAGATAGCATTGATGTTGTCCTTCTTTGAATATGTATAAATTATTTGGAGTCCTTACGCCTTTGATCGCTGTTTTTCTTGTATCAAGATCATGAACACTACATCCATTTGATCGAAATGTTACCTCAGTTCCTTGATCACACATCTGGCTGACACTTAATATATTATTCTTTAAGCCATCAACATACATGACATTTCCAGCTTTGACCCTTTCTTTAAACTGAACAGAACCTTTACCTTTTATGAGAGCAGGGGTGTCATTTCCAAAAGAAACATTCTTCTCCTTCTCTAAGGCACTATATGACTGAAGTTTTTCTTTATCACCTGTCATATGTTTCGAACATCCACTGTCGATGTACCATTGATTTTCCTGCCCTTCCACATATAAGGCTATACCACATCTTTCTGCTTGGGGTTCTTTTATTCTCCATGATTTGGCACTTGAGGCTTGCTCCTTCTGAGTTGTCTGCCAAAACCTGCTCCTGCATTCAGAATCTTCATGACCGAAATTGTTACAAATAGAACATTCTATTTCATTTTCAAGAGCATAGAAGTTGTTGTAGGTCCTTTTCATGATCCCAGTCATACTCCTCTATTTATGAGCTTCTCTAGTCATGATTGTCTTATAGGCAACACATTGAGCTGCTTTGTGACCAAATTTGTGACAAGATAAACATTGGCCATTGAAGAAACTCCTGTGATTATCAACTCTACCAGCCAAATGATTGTAGTTCCTATTGACATCCATTCTTGAGGCAAATTGAGAAGGTTTTACCTGTGGCTAGTTGTAGCTTCTGTTTGTCCTTAAAGTAGATTGCCCCCGATTTACCTGTTGATTTCCATTGGGTCTTTGTTCACTTCTCCTTGCAGCATCAAGATAACTCTTGGAGGTAGATGGTTTCTGTGCTTGAGTTGTTTCTTCATTATATCCTAGACCTGTCTTGATTAATGGAGAGCGCTGCACTTTGATAATCTCATCTAACGTGTCAGATCCTTTAACAAATCTAAGATTAAGAGCTTTTGTTTTCTCAATCTCTTTTCTCAGTCCCACAATTTCACATTCTAATTTTTCATGATGTTTTTCCTTTTCAGCAAGTTGGAATTGTAGAGTATCTATGATCACATTCTTCTCTTCTAAACAAATTTTGAGTCTAGAAATCTCTTCATAAAGACTTTCTTCATCTATAGCATCCACAAAATCATCATCTTCAAAAGACATTAAAAGTTTATATTTATTACCTTGTTCATCTTCGTCACTATTTGAAAGACCATCACTATCTTCATGATGTAATAGCTTTTCTTATTTACATTATGTTTCGTGTTCCATCTAATAGGTTCCTTACCTTTTTCAATCTTATCCTTATGAGGACATTTGGCAGCATAGTGACCGACTCTTCCACAAGCAAAGCATTTGAAAGGTAACTTACCTCTGAATCTTCTAGCACCCCGTTGAAGGTTCTTGACAAAATTTGATTCTTCCTCTTCTTCTGACACGTGTCTTGACTCATAGTAATCTCCTTTGCCTGAAGCCTTGAAAGTAGCTTCTCTCCTGTCTGATGGTCCTCCTTTCCTCATTTCATAAGCAGTCAGAATTCCGTGCAGCTGTGACATGGTAAGGTTTCGTAGATTCTCCTTTTCTTCTATTGCAGAAACTTTTGATTCAAACTTAGGGGACAAAGATATTAGAACTTTTTCAACCACAACAACCTCTTTTATTTCTTCACCCAAATTTTTCATACAATTAACAATCTCATCTACATGAAGGAAATAGTTAGCTACACTTTCATCATTGTGCATTTGGAGATTTTCATACTGAATTCCGAGGGTTTGAAGTTTTGCTTGTTTTACCTGTTCATCTCCTTCATAGCTCAGAACAATTTTGTCCCATATTTCTTTCGCAGATTTATATTGCATAACCTTGACGAATTCTGATTGAGATTGACATCCTAACAGAGTATTGACAGCCTTTGCATTTGTTTCATATTGCTTCTTACCAGCCGGATCTGTAGGAGTTGAGGATGGAAAAGTATACCCTGTATCTATGATATCCCAGACTTCTGTACCAAGAGATTGTAGATAGGTTGTGACTCTTACCTTCCAATAGACGAAGTTGGTCCCATCAAAAATTGGTGGCCTAATAGATGCTTCTCTCTCGTACTTGCTCATGATGATGGATCTTCCTTCAAGCGATCAAGCTTCTTCAGAAGGACCTGCTATGATACCAATTGTTGGAAATAATACTGAGAGGGGGGTGAATCAGTATTATCAAGTCAAATATTCCCTTTTTCAAATCCAAATAATATATGCTACTTTAGTTAATTAAAACCGCGTATATACGCAACTATGTAGAAGGAAACCCGCGTATACAATGCAAACTTATAATTTACTTTATCTTACAGATGTTGATTATTAATTTGTGTATCAGAATCAAATAACCAGTAACTAGAAACAGTAAAACAGAGCAGAAGACAATCACACACAAGAACACAAAATATAAGTTGGAAACCCAATGTGGGTGAAAACCACCTGCTGCAATTCGTCTCTATCTTCTTTTAATTAGAAACTTATTTTACAATGTTGTTGTAGGGAAAAGTATCCGACTCGGATGACCCTATCCCACTCTAAGGGTGACAGTTCCTTAGCAACAACTGTAAAACAAACTACTTAAGGTTTACTTCTTTATGAAAGCAAAAGAGAATGGAGAAAGCACTAACCGTTGCCTTGCGCTTAATGTCGAATCCAAACTCTTCTCTTTGGCCACTTTCTCCTAGCTCTTTGTTCTTCTGCTCGCCCAGCTACGATGAGATCCTGCAAAATAACAAAGAAGGAAACTACAAGAGGCATGCAATCATAACTGGTTCATGGATTAGTGTAAACCAAACATGCAATCATCACAATATATAATTGAAACAAGAGCACATAGAAGAACCTCAATAGCTTTTATTAATGAAGAAATAAAGGTTCTGAGAGTATTACAACCATTGAAGGCTCCAACCCAGCAACACCTCCCAGCAGAAAGAATTGCTCTTCTTCACCTCTCTCAAACAATCACCCAATAACTCAATAGTGAAACCAACAACATATCATTACTTTGCACAAAATTCCAGCCTCCTGAGCTCATAGGAGAGAGCTCAATATATAGATGAATTGAGAAAGGATGAGTCAGCTTGCAACTGATGTGTAGCTGCCTTGTGTCCTCTCTCTCTTCAGTTAATCTTTAGTTGATCTTCAGTTCTTGAGTCCACTTGGAGAACTTTTCTTCCACTTGGAGAAACAGAGCCTCTGACTCATCACAAGGCGAAATACCTGATCCAAGTGTCATTTTTGGAAGATTCCAAAGCAATGACTCACTGTGCCACTTGTCCCTTCTCGCTCAGCGCAGGTGGCCTTTGTCCCACTTGCTTTGCAACGCAGGTACACCATGGAGCAACTGAGTTTCAGCGCAGAAACCTAGTGGAGCACCTGCTTTGATTTCAGGATTGCTTGTTTTTGAGTGTTTTCAGGTGGAGAACTGATCTGAGAGCTGTTGGTTTGCTGACCTTGTTCCTCTAGGGGTAGGAACATCATGTTTAGGGAACTTTGGATCCCTTGGATTATTGACAATTCAGGCTTGTTGCTGTAAGGCACAAAATTGTCTATAACAAATGTATTGGTGCAATCCTTTACCAGTACGCAGGTTGCAACCTGCAGAGAGCTACAACCCTCTCTCGTTCTCCAGCTTCTCCTGGAAGGGAGCTACAACCCCCTTTGATCTTGCACTATCCAAGATACTAGTACGTAGGTGCTGGCCTACAGAAGGCTACAACCTTCTCTTTCTTCCAGGGACCACGTTTCATAAATTTTCAGACTGGATCCATGAACATCAATCAATCATCAAGAATTTTTTGCATCAAACAATCACCTTTTCACCAATTAGAACTGAATCAAGTAGATACTTCTCTGACAGCTGTACCTAGAACACAGTAACAGTAATCACACACCAAATTCTGAACCCAGAACACTGCAACAATAAACAGAAGCAGCTAGAACCCAACTCAAGAGATGTACGCTACTTCAATAACCTGAAACAAGCGTGCATATGCTTCTGTGTTTGGAGAAACCTGCGTATACGCTGTTTTTATTCACTGAACCAGCGTGTATACGCACCTTCACTTCACTGAACCTGCATACAGATCTATAAAGGATAATTCACTCTTTCAAATATTCAAACACTAATTAACCCAGATTATCAGATTTATAGATCAAGCATGCACCACATATAACAGATCAAAATCATACAAAGATGTTATTAGTCAAGCCTTAAGATTATGACCCATCAATAGAACTTATCCTTCTCTTTGCGCTAAGGTTCCTCCTTCATTCATATCCAGATCTACACCATAACCCCAATCACCAATATTTCAGATCTAGCACTTATTAGATATTCAATTAATTCAGATGATCCTTTGCCAAATGATCTCCTTCCTCTTTCATAGTCTTAGGACTTTCACAATACCACGGTCCAAAACCATAATAAAACAATACCAAGGACCTAATACTTGGGATCAACATTTCTGACGAGATACCATGGTCCAAAACCATAGGTTCAAATACCAAGGACTAACTACCACAGACCAAAAGTAAGTTCTCCAACATATACGCGCCTTTCCTTGCATGAAAGTGCGTGTATACACATACACGCCTTTGTAATGTATAAACCGCGTGTATATGTGCCTTCGTCTAGGTGAACCTGCGTATATATCTTTTTCCTTCATTCCGAGAGCCTGTACTGAGATCTATCACCAAAGTGAGTTTCCATCAAGGACAACACCTATGCCATAGCTCTAAATCAGTGCCACAATGCCAACATACTCTCTCTCCCAATGAACAAGAGTCCCTCCTAGACCAAATCCTCACCCCTAAAATTAAATCCCTTCCCCCATAAGAGTGGTTCTCAATAACTCTCTTCCATAAATCTATTCAGCCAATCCTGACTGTAATCACATGTTTAATGGGTGAATATAGCTCACAAATAATAAATAAAGCCATCTTGGGGTTTCTGCATAAGATGAAGTAGCTTGAATGCCTACTTAACATCCCACTCTACCTATTCACTGCCATATGCTTTCAGCTCCATTATTTCCCTCCTTCTTACTTTCGCTACTATTCCCTTTTGTTTTACCTGTTCCTGTATACCCATGTTGAAGAATTTCAATGTCTAGATCTTCAAGTGTTTTCTCCCAATAAGAAACAAAATTTTGTCTTTGACTGGAATATCTCTGTGAGAAAAAGGCTCGGCTTGGGAAGGTATTCCCAATTCATCTCTACCTTCATGGCCATCGCATACTTGATCATTCATGGAACCCTTCTGCCCAGAATCTTCCCACAACAAAAAGAGTTCCTCCAACTCAAGAAGCATGCCATGATAGGAGATTGGTACCTCTATGAGGATTACATATAGATTCGGGTTTACGGTTGTGAACTTTGTCCATATCGCTTGCCAATATTCATGCCTATGAGGATATTCACCCTTTAATTCATCCAATATATCCTCAGTGTAGACCTGCTTCATTTTGTACCAGCAAAGAAAGGCTACATTTTTAAAATGGGAGAGCCATTAGGTCCTTTTGTGGTAAACAAAAGGAAGGCATTTGAAATTGTTGAGGCCGTACTTGAATTCATGGAACTAGAAAAGTGAGACACTTTACATTATCATCCCCAAGAAACTATTTTCCGAAGGAGAGGAAAGATTAAAGCATCATCTTAAATGCCTGAATTAAAGCCCAAAATTGAATGGAAAGATAACTTTGTTTCATGGAATCTTAATACAAAAATGGAGACCAAGTCCCTAATCAACACAGGAAAAGCATCAAAGAGAACTGCTAACTCAATAGGGGATACTGATATAGAGGAAGGACATATAAAAAAAACACTAGGAGTCAGGGTCCAAAAATGGAAGAAGAAGAGGAAGAGGAAGTGGCGATACAATTAGAGAAGCCATTTTCAGATCATCCAAGGTTTCATATTAACCCGGCGAATCCAAAAGTAGACATAGCTTCACCCATAGCTGAAGTTGCCATTCCATATCTTGAGGAAAGTGTTGTTGTTATAGAATCCAGTTGGCCTCTACGAAAAACTATAGACAAAAGAAACAAAAACTTCAAAGAGAGAATGAAGAGAGCAATGGTTTCCCAATCTACCCATCGGCACACTCAACTACTGACTGCTATGGACCTCGAGAAATGTGAAATGAGAATTTCACTATAGCACCCATCAGTGAAAACCTTGCCTACAGGACATCACTTCAAGACATTGGATGTCTCCCTAAACTTATCCAGTGTCCCTTTATCAAATAAGGTCAAACTACACAAGCAGGTTTGGGAAATGTTATATAATGATTTGACTAAAAACCTCATGACTATTAATAGAGGTGAGAGATATATAGGAAAAGTCGCCCATAAAATGAAAATAGAGAAGTCCAACTGTAGAGCTCAATATCTCCAGAAATAATCATATAAGGAGTTGATAATTAAACTGAGTATCAACCTAGATGACAAATCAGTCATAGAGGCCATTCTATAGCCAACTCAAAAGGAAAATCAAGAGTTAAGGAATAGGATAAAGATGCCTAGTGGTGAACATGTCCACACAAAGTAGTTGGCATAGGTCAAGATGGAGAAAGAAAAGTTGATGAGGGAGTTAACAAAGAGTAAAGATAAAGTATTAGATATGGAGAAAACTATGATCGAGTTTCAGGAAAAGATTGAATCTCATGTGTTTGTAGTAGTAGTACATGAAGATCCCCAGAACCCCATTGATCGCCCCACTCAAGATCTAATCGAGCTTCAACTTTCTAAAGATGAACTAGAAAGGACACAAAAGGACTTAGATATTGCCAAAGCCCAGCTAGATCAGAAAGAGAAACAGCTACAAAACTCAATTATTAATGTTAAAAAGGTCTCTAAAAACGTACTGCCTATAACACAGGAGATAGCTGAACTGAATCCTAAAGTCAATGGGAACACGTCTCTCCTTGAAGCTAGGAAATTGATGTGGGACAATCTCATTGAGGAAATGAATTGCAGTTGGGAACATGTGAGTTTGATACATGATCAAAAGGTCATTATTGCAGAGAGTGAATCACAAATAGAAAATGATAAGGAGATGAGTATAAGGAACTCCTAGTTTGCTCTGAAATTCATTCATTTCTCAAATGAGAGGCCAACCGATGAGCTGAGAACAATAGACATATCATATAGAGTCATTGCAGTGGAGGATACCTCTAAGGTGGTTTTGAAAATAAGAAGCCAAAGCTAGAGAAGAGTAGAGCCTCGTCAGGGTACAAAAGGATGAGGCTTCCCTCAATGAAGAGTTTGTTACGATCATAGAGGTTGGGTTACCTAACCTATGGGGGCCTCATGGGGAACTTCTACCTCGGGAGAAATACAATTAGAAAATGATAGAAGCTAAAAGCAGGGATGGATCATCACATGAGAAAACAACCACTCTCAAGGGTACAACTGTGGTAAATTTCTTAAAGAAGGAATTTCAGCTACTCAGGATGGTTAGGAGTCTTTTTCATTGCATGTTGGAGTACTCAGGGGTGATTGATCTGAAGATTAACTACAAGAAGTTTAGTTCTACTCCTCAACCCCTTCTAGCCTTTTGGAAATAGTGTGAACAGTTTTTGAATCTGCCACTCGTACAAATGGTCAATCCTCGTGCTCTGCATGCTCCTCACCAGGCCTCATCATCTCATCATTCTTGAAGATCATCCAAATTATGCCAGCCTTGGCATTTCATTTACTTTAGTGTTATTTTTACTTATGGTTTTTACTTTGTTTGTTATATCAGTACATTATGGTTAAAACAGTTGTGCATTTGCACACACTAGAATTTTGAGACATTTTTTGGCATAATGAACCAAATCAAGAAGGAATATCTCTCTAATGACCTATCTCTATCCAAAGAGGCCTATATATGAAATTTTTGATAAATAAATAAGGGTTCATGATTTTGGAAAGGAAACCTGTATTTTTTTTACAGCGTTCTAGTTCTTCCAATGTATATGTTACTCAAAATATTAATGCAAAATCAATGGTGATTCCTACATTTTTGGATTCTAGTATGTCTCTTCTCCTTAGTATTTCATAAATGTTTCACGTTCTTCTCAGACTTCATGTTAAGTAGTTGCTATATGTGTTTCCTCTTAAATACAAATTCATTTAAATCAAATTGTTGATGAAGAATGCCTATACAAATTGTGGAATTCAGATATTTAAATGCGCTCCATGAGTCTTAGCATTCACCATGATTTCTTGGCTTTCATTTCTTTCTAAATCTAGATATGTGTAGAATACTTGATATCACAAGCTCTATATGATGGGTTTCTTCTTTTATTTCTATTGTTGTCGCATCTATATCAAAACAAAACGAGTTATAAGTCCTTGGATGATATTGGCCACTGTTGATTGATATGTTATATCACTGAGTACCTCTTATGTATAAAGAACTCATGGACTATGTCTTTCCAAATTTGTTTGAACCAACTAAATTAAAATTGTAAATAACATCACAAATGGTGCTCTAAATCCTTCGAAGAATAATAAGAGATGCACCAGATCTAGATGTCCTAGGCACTAGTCTCCTTGTAATCCATAGTTTGTCTCCAATATCGACAACATATTTTGGCATCGTTTCCAGTGAACGTATTAGAGAAATTTTCCCCTAGGATACAATGTTAAGGCACTCTTTTTTAAGGTGAGAAAAGACATCTGGATTGTAGATTCATCACCTTGGCAACTCCACTGTCCAAATCTTAAGAAAATCATCCTGGATTTTAGGAGACCCCACACCCGTTCAGATACATCTCAACAAAAACTCCATCTGTATTTGATCCAGAAAAATTAATCTACAAGAGATTTTGGAAGGAAAAAACCCCCACTACTGATGCTATTGTCTCCTCATTCCTTGAAGCTTCCTCGTCTATCTCTCATCACACCATTCCCCAAAGTCCTAACCTATCCTTCTAAAAGCAGTTTGATACACAATATCTTTCCCTCAAAAGTCAAAGAAGAAGAAGTTTCAGTTAATACTCCTTCCTTCTCGTTTCCTCCTAGCCCTGAGATCAAAAAGGAAAAAGGCATCTTCACTAGCAGTCAGACTCATCATATAAGCAATCACACAAGTCTCAGCCCATCTATGATTTAATTCACTTTCATAGTATAGAGACCTCTAATAAATCCAACATCACCTCCATTAATACAGATGGTGGTCCCCAACTTCCTATTGAATAAGTATGCTCCATTAGATCTACCTCAACCTCTGAGTGCCATGCCACAATATTACCTTAAACTCTTTCCCAGATTCAACAGTGAAGATGATATCTCAGCACAAAAACATATAGAGATTTTTTGTGCATTTGTAGAAAATTTAAATGTTGAACACTTAGATGTGGTATTGAGGCTCTTTGTTCAATCCCTTGATGGAGAGGCTAGAAAGTGGTTTAAATCTTTACCAGATGCTTCCATTTCTACTTGGGAAGAGCTGGAGAACTCCTTTATGTAGAAGTGGGGAGAAAAGAGAGATCACAGATATATCCTAACAGAGTTCAATGCCATAAAGAAAAAACCAGATGAAGATATTTCATAATTTATAAAGAGGTTTAACAAGCAATACAACAACCTACCATTGAAATCAAACCTCCCCAGGCTGCTACCCAAGTAGTATTTGCTGGGGATTTTGAAATCAATTTTGGATTCACACTAAGGGAGAGGAAGTCTCACATGTTACATCAAATTCAAATTGATTCCCTCGAGGTGGAGGCCAATTTCACATCCACAGGAAAGTCGAGAGGCAATACTAATCCTAGGGAAAATAAGAAAGGAAAAGAGGAAGTATCTTCCTCTAGTCAAGGAAAAGAATCACAAGAAAAAAAGTTGGAAGAAATGGATAAGTTAATAAAAATATTATCACATAAACTGGTTAAGCTAGAACTGGAAAACAAAAGTCTCCCCAGACAGAATGCTCAAGTTCCTAATCAAGGATTTAATCCCTAGTACCAAAGACAACCATTATAGATACTACAAAGAGAAAGGAAGGAGCATCTAGACCATATTCCCCCCCCATTGTACATAGAGGATGACCCAGATGAGCAGTCACAAGACACTCATGAAATACAGGGGAACTTGTACTCTTCTTTCTCAGAGGAGGAGAAAGAAATTAGAACTCATCAAGAAGAAGGGCATGATATGGATGCAGCGTTGAACGATGGAGAGATAGGTGACTATTGTAAACAATTTTCAGATTTCATGTAGGCCCAGCTGCATAGGAAATATGATCTTCGGTCCTCTAGGAAAAGGTCAAGAGAACAAGACCAGCATGAAGGTGCTTCTCCCTAAGAGACCCCTAGATCATCTAATAAGGGAAAATGACCCTTAGACCCAAATATGTTAAAAAGGAAGGACCCATTAAATCAAGATTGCTACAAGTCTAAGGATCCTAAAGAGGATAAGTCCCCCCTCACATCAAAGCATGCCTATAAAAAGGAAAGAGAACTGAAAAAATTTGGTAGCACGGAGAAAGGTCCAATTGTCTTCAATCTTCAAAAGGAACTTGAAAAAGTCAAAATCCTAGTTTCCATAACTGAACTACTGAAATTTCCCACTTATAAAGCCCAAGTCTCCCAGTTTATGCTTCCATCTACTTTCGTACCATCACATGACTATTTCAATCTTCAAGAAGAATTGACTATGGTATTTTTTGGACCTCATGTTGAAGAGCAAGATCTCTCTACTGCACCCTTCTATGTGACTCTTGTAATACATGACCTCCTACTTCATAATTGTATGTTGGACTCAGGTGCCTCTCATAATCTCATGCCATTGACTGTAATGGAGAAAATCAGTTTGTAGATAAATAGACCCTATAAAGACCTTTATTCTTTTGATTCTAAGAGAGTAAAAAGCTTGGAAATAATAAAGGACCTAGTAGTGAACTTGTCTCAGATCCCACTTAAGATTGTAGTAATGGACATCGTGGTAGCAGATATCCCTACAAGATTTGGCATGCTCTTTTCTAGATCTTGGGGTTCGAAAATTGGAGGTTCCATCAAGTTAGATCTAACTTATGCCACCATCCCTACCTTTGGAGGGGAAGAAATAAGATTGTATAGAGAGTCAAGGTTCATAAAAATAGTTACCAAAGCTGAGGGCTTGAAGAATTCTCCTGTGTATGGGAGAGAGAGTGACCTCTCTTGTTTGTTGTTAGAAGAAGATGACATCATCTTAGAAGAAACTCAGGTACACCCAACAATCCAATTAGATGATCAACACAAAGCCAAAGGCAAAGTATGGAAGTTATACTTTGATGGGGCTAATTCCAGAGAAGGTAATGGAGCAAGGGTGTTGTTAGTATCCCTAGAGGGTAGCTTGATCCCTCTTTCATTTAAACTAGAATTTGAGGCAAAAAATAACATGGCAAAATACGAAGCATTACTACTTGGCCTGCAAACAACAAGGAATATGAATATTGAATGTCTGATGATATATGGAGACTCTGAGCTAGTGGTGAAGAAAATAAAGAATCAATGTCAGACTAAACATCCCAGACTAAGGGCCTATAGAAATGAAGTGTGGGACTTGATGGAAAACTTCTTCTTGGCCTTCAATGTCCAATTCCTACCCAGGGAAGGGAACCAAATGGTTGACTCCCTTGCTATAGCTTCCAACAACTTTAAGCCTCCCCAAAACCCACTTCTCAAGTATGAAGTTGAAGTCAGATACAAACCCTCTATACCTGATAATGTGAATCATTGAGAGTTATTCGAGGACAATGATCAAATCAAACTCTTTATAGAAGTCATTGGATAATTTTCAAATTCAACTGTTGACCAAGAAGAGGAAAAAATGACAGAAGAAAAGACAACTTCTTGGGAAGAGACTATTGCAGGACACAAAGTCTTGCAACTGAAGGGGAATATTATCCCTCATGGCCTAGTCCCACTAGAAAGGTTATTCAATAAAAATGATGTAGCCTCAAAGCCGACAAAACACAGAATGGATGAACAGGTGGAAGACTACAATATTGGCTTGGAGGATGAACCCCAGATGATCATATTGTCAAAAGGGATCCCCTTGCAATACAAACAAAGGTATTTAAATCTCTTTAAATTTTATAAAGATGTTTTTGCTTGGTCATATGATAATTTGAATACATTTTATACTAACATTATTTGGCATAAGATTCCTATAAAATGGGGAATGAAACCTTGTAAGCAAAATCTCTAGCAGATCAATCCTCTCTTTCTCTTGTCTATTGAGGGGGAAGTTAGGAAACTTCTACGGGCCAAAATCATAGTGCCTTTGAGATATTCTAAGTGGGTCTCAAAATTAGTTCCGGTTGGGAAAAAGAATGGAGAAATAAGGTTGTGTGTGGATTTTCGAAACCTTAACAGAGCATCATTAAAAGACAACTACCCACTGCCTAAGATGGACTACATATTACAAAAGGTAGTTGGCTTGGCCCAGATGTCCATGATGGATGGTTTTTCAAGATACAACTAGGTAGCAGTACACTTAGATGACCAAAAGAGAAATGCCTTCACCATGCCTTAGGGAACCTTCATGTATGCTTGTATGCCATTCGGCCTTATAAATGTTGGAGCGACTTTTGAAAGGGCCATGGATATAGCATTTGTGGGAGAAAAAGATAAATTTGTAGTGGTTTATTTAGATGACATCATAGTCTTCTCCAAGACTGATGAGGAACATATCTTTCACCTAAAACTCACCTTTGAAAAATGCAGGTTATATGGATTATCTCTGAATCCAAATAATTCTCAATTTTCTCTAAGTGAAGGAAAACGGTTAAGACATATAGTGGCATAGGAGGGAGTAAAAATTGATCCTAAGTGAGTGGAGGCTATTAGTAACATTCCCTTTCCTAGGAACAAGAAAGACATTCAAGTGTTTTTGGGAAGGATCAACTTTCTAAGAAGGTTCATACCTAATTATGCTGAAATAGTGAAAGGTATCACTGACATGCTGAAAAAGGAGAATGAGGTAAAATGGAGCCCAAATTCTTGGGAATCATTTGCTAGAATCAAAGCAGCATTTGCAGAAGCACCCATGTTTTTCAAACCTAATTATTTGGCACATTTTTATATATTTTATTTTTTTTCCCCTCATACTATCACTATTGTGTTGTTACAGAAGATTAAGGAAGGTTATGAACAATTGATAGTTTTTTTCAGTCTAGTATTGAGGGACGCTGAACTGAAGTACAACATTTTGTAGAAACAAGCTTATGCTTTAGTCAAGGCATTGAAGGCATTCAGAGTCTATGTCTTGCAGTCTGACATTATAGCATATGTTCGAACAGTAGCAGTCAAAGACATTTTGGTGCAAGGAGATAGTGAGGGCAAAAGAGGAAGGTGGATCGCTAAGATTCAAGAATATGACTTAGAAATTAAGCCTACGAAGCTCATCAAAGGGAAGGGATTAGCCAAAATCCTATCAGAATCCAACTGCTAGGCACTCGAGATTAATTTATTGATAGAAAAGGATGAAGCAGAAATGCAACAATTGAACATCAAAACTTCAATTCAAAAGATTCATGTCAAATATGAAACGTCAGCTTTGTATAAGAATATTATCCATTATCTATTGTTTCTAAAGTTTCCCTTCAAAATGGACAAATCAAATTACCGAGCACTAAAACTACAGGCTCAAATAATTGTCATATCCAACGGTTAGATCTATTTGAAAGACCCCGCTAGGATTCTATTGTTGTGCCTGGTACAGACTGAAATTCAATAGGTAATGGAAGAGTTTCGCAATGGAGTTTGTGGGGGAAAGTATAGTTGGAAAACCACTGCCCACAAGATACTAAAGGTCGACTTTTATTGGCCCACACTCTTTGGAGAGGTTCACTCTGTTGTAGCATTTTTTGGTATTGATAAGATAGAATAAAATAGTTAAAAAATAAAAGATGTTATTTTAAAAAAAATGTTAAGTTAGGAAATGGACATAACAATATTGAATAAAATGTTTTGAAAATATCTTGATGATGATGTCCATATCAAGGAAAATGTTAGGTTTGATGCCCTAAAAACTCAAGGCAAAAAGAAAATGTTAGGTTAGAAAGAAAAGAAAACAAATAAGCTCTGAAAGTGAGCAAGTCTAAATGCCACTACTATTTTTTCTGCAAAATAATGGTTGTGTGTAGCTTGTTATAAATGCCACAACCCATGACTGTCAAATATTTTAATCTTGAGCGTTTCATACTTTAAATTTGATGTTATAGTTAGAGAAGAAAGATCTAGCCAAACTGTTTCATCTTGGCTGATCAGTAGTTAGGTAGAGAATAATAAGGTGCTCATCAGTTTAATCTGAGCCCTTGGATGTTATAAGGTTAGAATTAGATAGTTTGCTTTTTGAAAATAAACAGAAAGGAAAAGGGTTTGCTAGCTTAAATGCACCCATTAAGTGAAGAAAAAATGATAGGATAAGCAAAGGGTAAGTTGAAGAAAGGTTGCAGAATTTTGATGATTGATTGGACAAAATGTACATTTATCATGTTTTACCATATGTTTCTATGTCCATGAGGCAATTACACAAAACAAATGAAGGTCTATAAGATCAATTAATTAACTTCCCTCATCCCTATTCATCTCTATATTTACTAATTTCCCCTTCCCACCTTCATACAGTTCATATTCATTCATTTCCCATAAAAACCCTTTTTCCTAAGGTTAAAAATCCTTTTTGCCTAGGAAAAGTGAAAAACCCATGTTAAATCCCTTTATCCAAAAACCCACAAAAAGATGTTTAGCCTAAGTATTAGTGTATATATGTGAAAAGAAAATAGCTCATAAAAAGCATTATACTTAGTCTATTTCCCCTTTTCGCTCATATTTCATATTAACTCTAACTTATAGTATTAAACCCCTAAAAGTTCCCTTTCCCATATATATTAACTCCCTTTATTAAAATACCCCGAAACCATAATTTTTATAATAAACTATGTATTTCATAACATATCGCATATTTGCGGATTGCAAACTTTTCAATGTGCATGCACTCTCCCAACATTGCGATATGCGATTGCAATGAACCCCGACCTGATGCAATATATATCATAATTCATTACCCATTTCACATCCACCTCCATCACAAGTCCTGGCTAAAGCATTACCCTCCACCATTGCGATCTCCGATGCACGATGGACCCAGAGCCGATGCATATATATTTCATAATTCAACGCCCATTTCGCATCCTCCCTCATCACAAGTCCTGGCCAAGACATACACCCTCTGCCATAACGATCTTCGATATGCGATGGAAACCCAGACCTGAAACAGTATTATCCATGTTTTATTTTCCACATCGTGTCCGGCCCCTATTGCATTCCTTTGTGATGGGCCTTCCTCCGCTAAACTGCGATTGCGATATGCGATGAACCTGGACTTGATATCAATTATCTGCCCAAATTCATACTTTTCAAGTCCTCCATACCATGTCTTGTAAAGAATTTCTTTGTTAAAAGGTTTTTATGATTTAAACGAATAAATAACCTAAACCTCCATTTAACCACTAATCTCAATTTTAACCCACAATAAAGCCATTGCTGCCATAATTAATTGTTGGGACCGTCTGCGCTGCTCTTCCACTCCACCACCATCTGATCCAATACATTCAAATCAAATGACCCTCAGTGATTTCGAGTTGGCTCTCTGTCCGAGTATTAGCCACCTGAAAAAGTGGTATTCCACTGACCTCCCCTTGCTACGTGTCAGGGTCAAATTGTATCAGGTGACCCTTCCTAAACCGCCTGTGCCTCATAAGCGCTGCAATGAAAACCAAAACCACCTCCCACATAATGACAAAATGACCATTGTTCAATTTGCACCATATTTCAAAAAGTAAATTGTTTATCCATTTAAATGAAAAAATCACCATTTTCCTTTGTTTCGTCTGTTTTCACAGTAAACCATCCATAAGCCTCTGTGACCAATAAAGCCATTGTTTTACCTTCCAATACGCTCTAGACTCCTTCCAATATTCTTTCAAGCTCAATAATGCCATTGATGTCCTTCTCTATCACCTATTTTTTCTTAACAATTTCTGTGTTTTGGAGGCAAAAACTTATGTTCCAAGCTTACAAAGAAAAAGGCTGCATACAGTTTGAAGACAAATACAAAGATCTTACTGTTGAAAAACACAGTGAAAACCTGAAATGCATAGTAAAGGTAAAAAGGAACATAGTAAAGGTTACTCAGCAAGGTCAAAGGATATTCATAGAGTTTAAAGAGTATCAGATGAAAGATCAAATGAAGGAATCAACCAGCGTAAAGGATACAAACAATCAAGCAGCTTAAAGGAAAAAATATCAAACAACAAAGCCATCACAACTTGAATAAAAGGGACAGCAAGAAGTAGTTCAATAGCTACCCCTATCTTCTTGCATGAAGATCATTCCTTTCCTAGAATAAATCTTAATCATTTTTAGGATATTTTCTTAGTTTCATTATTGTATAAATAACTCTCTTTTCGAGTTGTTAAGGGCTCAATGTTCAAGGTTCATTATTCATTGCTTGTAAAGTCTTGAATGTTCATTCTACTTTGAACCTGGTTCCACCTTTGAAGGAATCTTTTGTAGACACTTGATGTACTCAGTCTTTCTAGAACCTTAATACAAAGTAGAGGATTCTGAATTTGGTTTTACACAGTTTGTGTTATCCTGTAAGTTTTTCTAGTTATCAATCATTATGTTTTTATTCATATGCTTATGACTTATAGATATATCTAGGTAGGAATAATTGCGTCTCAACTTATTCCTATAAGATCCTGAAGTGGTCATCTATTAAGAGAATGAATTAATGAACTTTCTGTTTAGCTAGTCCCCTCTAATCAATAAATCATCAGCATCTTTTGTAAGCTTAAGTATATTGCCTTGAATCTTTGGAACGTAGTTTAGAAGGTTTTCATGCTTATGATTGTTCTATTTTATAGTCTGGAAACTGTGATAATCATATTATTTTATGTCTTCCTCTCACCACTATTTGATCTATTTCACTGTGTAAAGCTTTATAGTAGCCCTTTGCTAAGATATTAATATTATCCAAAGGATCAAGTATTTCAATTCTACATCTGTCTTCATTCATTGGTCTTCCAAAACTAAAACGAAAAACCCTAAAACAATTATTTTAGATGCTCTGGCCTTGGTAGCTGACCTATTACTATCTCAGATGTAGAAAAACAGACTGGCGCCATTGCCAGGGATTCGAATTTCTTTTAAGTTTTCCCAAGGACAACAATATTCATTCTTTCTTTCCCTTTAAGGTGATTAAAGGGTTTATAAAGGTTAAAATCATTCACCTAGGTGACTCCACACTCCCAAGATGGCACCTTTTAAACATACCAGATCTCGTTCAGAAGTTGACATAGTTAGTCCTCTGTCAGATCCTCAAAGGCTTCTGAGAAAAGCTGGTTCTAAAAGGGGACACCAACCATCTTCTTCTTCCTCTTCCGTCCTATAGTTTGAAGAATTAGAATTATTTGACCCCTATAGTAATATCCCATCTGATTCTGATTACTCCCATTTATCACCTTGGGTTGCTGAACTTCTAGATAAAGGAGTTGATTTTAAGTCAACCTACCTTATTCATTCATTAGAATCTCATCCAATACCCACACTACCACCAGGATCACCTAAAACTGAATATTATTTAGGTATTAATCTACTAGAATATAAACCCACAGATTTCATATCCCCTACCACCTATCATTTTCCTTCCATTTTTGACCGACCTGAAGCTTCGTCTTCTGAACAACCTGAGGAGACCTTCTCTATATATTCAAATCCTCTCTTTGAAACAAAAGAAGGTATTCCTTTACAGGTCCCAAATTTAGTTCTTAGGACTCCTTTGAAGTCTTTCAGGAGATCTCCTCCTCCTTTACCTCCAACTAGTTCATCAACCCCTGAAACACCATCTTCTTCCTCTACTTCTTCTTCATCCTCCACATCCACACAAACACCTCATACTCCACCTGAACAACCTCATACACCTCAAGCACCTCATACACCACCTACTATCATGTCTTTCTGTCCTATTGTATAGGCTAGATATGTCCCCTTAGTCTTACCTAATAACCTTGATGCATTCCCAGCTGGATACTTAAAATACCTTCCCAAGTACAATGGAGAAACTGGTCCCTCGGTAGAGGACCATCTTCAAGCTTTCCTAGACTTTGCAAACAACATGAATATTGAACAAAAAAACGTTTATATGAGGTTGTATGGACAGTCACTTGAAGGAAATGTGAGGATTTGGTTTAGGCAGTTACCAGTAGCTTCCATTAGAATTGGGAAGAGCTTACAACCATATTTAAAAATCAATGGGGTGTGAAAAAGGATCCTCTTTACTTCCTCACAGAATTTGAAGAGCTTAAAAGGAACTTCAGTGAACCAGTATCAGATTTTATCAAAAGATTCAATAAACTCTATCACAAAATGCCTACTGATTGTAAGCCCCCTGTAGCAGCTACTAATTATAGATTCTCTAAAGATTTTGATCATGACTTTGTTGTTATGCTATGAAAGAGAACTTCAAGAACTTTTGAAGATATGCAAACAAATCCTATAGAAGTAGAAGCAAATAGGGCAACCTCAACTTCTTTAAAACTTAAGGAAGAAAAGGCCCAAAGAAAACTAAAAACTGTTCAAGAAGCCTTTAGTTCCTCTAAGACTAAATTAGAAGACTCAAAAATAGATGAAATAACATCTCTTCTTAGAAACCTATCAAATAGGATTTCAAAGATTGAGACCCAACCTAGGACAATACAACAAACAGTTGCTAGATTGCAAAATCAAAATCAAGGTCAATATAAAAGAAATCCACCACTACAAATTCTTCAAAGACCTAGCAATGATCAACAGGTTCCTACTCCTCTATTGATAGATAACCAACAACCTGATGATAATACTATGACAATTACTGAAGATATTAATAGTATGGATTCTTCTTCCAATCAAACAACCATCATTCCTCTCTCACAACAAAATTAGGTTCAAGAAAATCAGGAAGCTTCACAAGTCTCTAAATATCATGCTTTCTCTGAATTTTTAATTGCAGAGTTAAACAAGAGACATGATCTTAGGCCTAGGCCTGGTCCTGGGAGACCTCCAAAGGAAACTCCAAGAATTGAACCACATACCAAAACTATTAAAGCTCAAACAAATCTTATTCAACCCTTAGATCAATCAATTGATACTACCCAAACTGGTAAAAAGATTTTGACTACATTTAATGTTGAAAAAGAATTAGAGAGGGCTACGATCCCAATTCCACTGTCAAAACTTTCTAAAAACCATGGTTACAAAAGCCAAGTCACAAAATGGATGCAAAATACCTCGGTTGATGCTGAAGGTGATGTCGTAAGTCTGCAAGATGAAAAACCAACAGTAGTTTTTGGCCCTAGTTCAGACATGATAGATGAGATAGTGCCTCCTTTCTATGTAACTCTTAAAACAAATGATTCCATGTTATATAATTGTATGCTTGATTCAGAAGCATCACACAACCTTATGCAAAAATCTATCATGGACCATTTGAAGCTCAACATAACTAGATCCTACCATGACCTCTACACCTTTGATTCTAAAAGGGTGCCCTATTTGGGATTGATCAAGGATCTAGTGGTTACCCTTGCCCAAATTCCAGTGAAAAGTGTAGTACTTGATATTGTTGTCACAGATATCCCTCCCAAGTTTGGAATGCTTCTTTCTAGGTCTTGTTGTGCCAAATTAGGGGGAACTCTACAGATGGATATGTCATATGCCACTATTCCTGTTTATGGAGGAGAGAAATTAAGATTATATAGAGAGGTAAGATTTGTACACACTGTTTGTAAGACTGACCAGCCAAGGAACCAGCTAGTTTATGCAATAGATCAAGACTAGTTGTTTTCAACTCACTTCAAACCAACATAAAACTCAAGTCACAATTGAAGAGGAAGTTGAAAGTCTCGAACCAAACCAAAATAATATTTGGAAACTATTCTTTGATGGCTCTTGAAGGAAAGATGGAACAGGAGCTACAATAGTTTTAATTTGACCTGAAAAATAAAATATAACCCAATCATGTAAATTAGACTTCGAAGTTACAAATAATGTGCCTGAATATGAAGCTTTCCTTTTAGGATTACAATTAGCCAAAAGCTTAAATGTTCAAAACTTAAGTGTTTTTACTGATTGAAAACTTATTTTTAAGCAAGTAAGAAATGTTTTCCAGACCAAGCACCCTAGACTTAGGTCCTACCGAAATGAAGTATGGGATTCAGTTGAAAACTTCTTTGATGCTTTTAATTTGACTCATACTCGCAGAGATTAGAATATTCATGCAGATGCCTTAGCTGTCTCTGCTAGCTCTTTTAAAATTCTAGATCATACTGATGTACTCTATCAGATACAAGTCAAATATAGGCCATATATCCCAGATAATATGAAACGTTGGCAAATATTTGAAGATGACGAACATTTGAAATCATTTCTACAGGTAATAGATTATTTTTCATTTATGCAAATTGATGAGGATAAAACTGAAATAAATGAAAATCCAGATGGATACGATACTTCAGATTTTAAAACCCAAATTGCTAATCATGACATTATTCAATTATCTAATAATTTTATTCCAAAAGGGATCCTTCCTTTAGAAAGATTGTTTGATCAAAATGATGTCCTCTGAAACCCTCGGTCCATTTCTTCATAAGATGACATAGAAGAGATTAACATTGGAACTGATGAAGATATCAAAAACATAAAAATATGTGCATCTCTAGACCTTGAGATCAATGCTCAATATCTTAAGTTACTGCAAAATTATAAGGATGTTTTTTCTTGGACTTATGCTGATCTAAAGACCTATGATACTTCATTAATATAGCATAAGATTCCTTTGAAGGCAGAAGCAAAACCTTATCAACAAAAACTTATAAGGATAAATCCAACC
The DNA here is from genome assembly GCA_031772625.1 of Pinus tabuliformis. Classification (NCBI taxonomy): domain Eukaryota; kingdom Viridiplantae; phylum Streptophyta; class Pinopsida; order Pinales; family Pinaceae; genus Pinus; species Pinus tabuliformis. Next base: position 280,241,616 of record CM062816.1, read on the forward strand.
CTTCTACCAACTATAGAAAGAGAGATTAAGAAAATGCTAGATTCTCAGATCATCCTCCCTCTTAGATATTCTAATTGGGTTGCAAATCTAGTTGTTGTTAGAAAGAAAAATGGAGAAATACGACTCTGTGTGGATTTTAGAAATTTGAACAAGGCATCATTAAAAGATAATTATCCTTTGCCGAAAATGGATCAGTTACTTCAAATGGCTGCAGGAGCACAAAGACTTTTTTATGCTTGATGGTTTTTCAGGTTAGAATCAGGTGAATGTTGATACAACAGATAGAGAGAAGACAACCTTTACTACACCCTGGGGTACATTCATGTATGCTAGGATGCCATTTGGCTTAACCAATGCTGGAGAAACATTTCAGATAGCTATGGAAAGAGATTTTATGTGTTAGGTAAATAAATTTGTGGTTATTTATATTGATGACATAACTATTTTTTCTAAATCTGATCAAAAACATCTAAAGCACTTGATGAAGGTTTTTGATAGGTGTAGAAAATTTGGAATATCATTAAACCCTAAGAAGTCCTTGTTTGCTGTCAAAGAAGGAAAATTTTTGGGCCATATAATTTCAAAGGAGGGAGTAGTAATTGACCCCAAACGAGTATCTACCATTAAAACATTGACCTTACCTAGAAACAAGAAGGAGATTCAAGCTTTTCTAGGCAAGATTAATTTTCTAAGGAGGTTTATTCCAAATTATGCAGAGATTGTAAAAGATATAACTGACATGCTCCGAAAGGACCATGAAGTCAAATGGACTGCCTCTTCTAGGCATGCATTTGAAAAAATAAAAATGGCTATCTCTGAAGCTCCCACCTTAGCCAACCTTGATTATACTAAGCCATTTAGTATTTTCTCTTTTGCCTCTGAAGCAACCCTTGCTGCCATTCTATTACGGAAAAATGAATATTCCCATGACCAACCCATAGCCTTTTTCAGCAGGGTTATGAGAGATGCTAAGCTTAAGTATGACATCATTGAGAAGCAAGCCTATGCCCTCATTCAAGCCCTGAAATCATTCAAGATGTATGTCTTACATTCACCTATTACTGCTTATGTCCCTAATAGTGCTGTGAAAATTGTCCTAACCCAACCAGACACTAATGGGAAAAGAGGTAGATGGATCACTCAAATTATGGAGTTTGATCTAACTATCAAGACTACCAAGCTAGTAAAAGGTCAAGGATTAGCCAAGCTTCTAGCTGAATCCAACTGCAAAGTACTTGGAATCAATTCTGTTTTAGAAATACAAGGGAAGAATACACAAGAACCTTCTGTCCTTGTAGAAGGGGAGAATCCACAAGAACCTTCCCTTCATCCTAAATGGGAGAATCCACAAGAACCTTCCCTTCATCCTAAAGGGGAGAATCCACAAGAACCTCTACCTTCAGAGCAGATCAGTCCTACACACATTGATGAAAATTTTTTGTTGTCAAACTGGTATCAAGATATTGTAAATTTCTTGATCCATTTTGAGTGTCTAGCATCATTCTCCAAAACCCAGTGTAAAACCCTTAAGTTAAAATCAGTCAAGTACTACATTATAATGGAAACTTATATTGGAAAGATCCACTGAATATTTTGTTATTATGTTTAACAGAAACAGAAACTAAAGGAATCATTGATCAGTTTCATACAGGATTTTGTGGGGGACATTATGCTTGGAGAGAAACAACATACAAGATTCTGAGGGGAGGATTTTATTGGCCCACACTATTCTTACAAGTAGGGGCGAAGGTTAGAGGTTGTGTTCCTTGTCAAATGTTTTCTGGTAAACAAAAATTAGCAGCTCTTCCACTCGTTCCATCAATAGTTTCAACACCTTTTTCTCAATGGGGATTAGATTTTGTTGGAGAGATTCACCCCACTTCAAGTAATCAACATAGATGGATCCTCACTACAATAGACTACTTTACTAAATGGGTGAAAGAAATTCCAGTCAGAAATGCTACTGATTGAGTAGTAATCAAGTTTATTGAGGAGAATATCTTATGTAGATTTGGCTGCCAAACTCAAATTGTCACTAATAATGCAACAACTTTTTTTAGTGTTAAAATGATTGAATTTTTCCAGAAACATTAGATTCTGTTGTTACATCATTCAACTCCATACTACCCTCAAGGTAATGGCCTTGCAAAGTCATCAAACAAAAGTCTGGTAAGGGTAATAAAAAATACTCTAGCTAATCACAAAAATGGTTGAAATTCACATTTGATTTATACAGTATGGGCAAACAGAACTAGTCCAAAGAGATTAATTGGAAAATCTCCATTTCATTTAGTCTATGGGAAAGATGCAATCTTCCCTACCAATTTGTATTTCCCTATTTTAAAATTCCTGTAGGATTCAATAGATGATGAGCCTGATGATTTTTCAAGAAGAATAAATCAGATTACTGAACTTAATGAAAACAAAGATGAAGTTCAATGCAAATTGAAGAAATATCAAAATAAGATGAAGGCCATGTTTGACAGAAGAGCTAGGGAAAGGGACTTTAAGGAAGGTGATCTAGTTCTAAGATGGGATGCCAGGAGAGAAGAGAAAGGAAAGAATGGAAAATTTGACAATCTATGGTTTGGACCTTTAGCAATTGCTGAAGTGAAGGGTAACAACACTTTTGTGCTGTAGACTATTGAGGGGCTATATTCCAGTTATCCTGTAAATGGAAGGTTTCTCAAACATTACATTCAGTACTAAGAAGTTGAAATAGTTTTCATTGTAAATACTCCAGCTTTCTTTTACCTTTCAAGATGTCAGTGTGATTTTTCTTACAGCAAGGACCCCATAGCCCGAGGAGAAGGTACATGGATCTGCAGGTTCTCTGCATTCTACAGGAGAAAGCAGTCCCAAGATGGAGCCAATGTTGTAGCATTTTTTGGTTTTGATAATATAGAATAAAATAGTTTAAAAAATAAAAGATGATATTTTAAAAAAATTGTTAAGTTAGGATATGGACATAAAAATATTGAATAAAATGTTTTGAAAATATCTTGATGATGATGTCCATATCAAAGAAAATGTTAGGTTAGATGCCCTAAAAAATCAAGGCAAAAATAAAATGTTAAGTTAGAAAGAAAAGAAAACAAATAAGCTTTGAAAGTGAGCAAGTCTAAATGCCACTACTATTTTTTCTGCAAAATAATGGTTGTGTGCAGCTTGTTATAAATTCCACAACCCATGACAGTAAAATAGTTTAATCTTGATTGTTTCATACTTTAAATTTGATGTTATAGTTAGAGAACAAAGATCTGGCCAAAATATTTAATCTTGGTTGATCAGTAGTTAGGTAGAGAATAATAAGGTTCTCATGAGTTTAATCTGAGCCCTTGGATGTTATAAGGTTCGAATTAGATAGTTTTCCTTTTGAAAATAAACAGAAAGGAAAAGGGTTTGCTAGCTTAAATGCACCCATTAAGTGAAGAAAAAAAGATAGGATAAGCAAAGGGTAAGTAAACAAAAGGTTGTAGAAGTTTCATTATTGATTGGACAAAATGTACATTTATCATGTTTTACCATGTGTTTCTATGTCCATGAGGCAATTACACAAAGCAAATGAAGGTCTATAATATCAATTAATTAACTTCCCTCGTCCCTATTCATCTCTATATTTACTAATTTCCCCTTCCCACCTTCATATAGTTCATACTCATTCATTTTCCATAAAAACCCCTTTTCCTAAGGTTAAAAATCCTTTTTGCCTAGGAAAGTGAAAACCCCATCTTAAATCCCCTTTTACCCAAAAACCCACAAAAAGATGTTTAGCCTAAGTATTAATGTATATATGTGAGAAGCAAATAACTCATAAAAAGCCTTATACTTAGTCTATTTCCCCTTTCTGCTCATATTTCATATTAACTCTAACTTATAGTATTAAACCCCTAAAAGTTCCCTCTCCCGTATATATTTACTCCCTTTATTAAAATACCCCAAAACCATAAGTTTTATAATAAAACTATGTATTTCATAACATATCACATATTCGTGGATCGCAAAATTTTCAACGTGCATGCACTCTCCCCGCATTGTGATATTCGATTGCAATGAACCTGGACCTGATGCAGTATATATCATAATTCATTACCCATTTCACATCTGCCTCCATCGCAAGTCCCGACAAAAGCATTACCCTCCACCATTGCGATCTCTGATGTGTGATGGACCCAGACCCGACGCATATATATTTCATAATTCAATGCCCATTTTGCATCTGCCCTCATCGCAAGTCCCGGACACGACATACACCGTCTACCATTGTGATCTCTGATATGTGATGGAAACCTGGACCTGACGCAGTATTATCCATTTTTTATTTTCCACATTGCATCCGGCCCGTATCACATTCCTTTGTGATGGGCCTTCGTCCGCTAAACCGTGATTGTGATATGAAATGAACCCAGACCTAATATCATTTATCCACCCAAATTCATACTTTTCAAGTCCGCCATACCGTGTTTTGCAAATATGTTCTTTATTAAAAGGTTTTTATGATTTAAATGAATAAATAACCTAAACCTCCATTTAACCACTAATCTCAGTTTTAACCCATAATAAATCCATTTCCGCCATAATTAATCGTTGGGACCCTCCGTGTTGCTCTTTCACTCCACCACTGTCTAATCCAATACGTTCAAATCAAATGACCCTCAGCAATTTCAGGTTGGCTCTATGTCCGAGCATTACCTGCTCGAAAAAGCAGTATTTGACTAAGTTCCCCTTGCTATGTGTTAGGCTCAGATTGTATCGGGTGACCCCTCCCAAAACCACCCGTGCCTCATAAGCGGTGCGATGAAAACCAAAACCACCTCCCACATAATGACAAAATGACCATAGTTCAATTTGTGCCATATTTCAAAAAGTAAACTTTTTTTCCATTTAAACGAAAAAATCACGATTTTCCTTTATTTTGCCTGTTTTCACAGTAAACCCTCCATAAGCCTCTGTGACCAATAAACCGATTGTTTTACCTTCCGATATGCTCTGGACTCCTTCCAATATCCTTTCAAGCTCAATAACGCCATTAATGTGATTCTCTATCACCTATGTTTTCTTAACAATTTCTGTGTTTTGCAGGGAAAAACTTATGTTCCAGGCTTACAAAGAAAAAGGCTGCATACAGTTTGAAGACAAATACGAAGATCTTACTGTTGAAAAACACAGTAAAACCTGAAATGCACAGTAAAGGTAAAAAGAAACACAGTAAAGGTTACTCAGTATGGTCAAAGGATATTCATAGAGTTTAAAGAGTATCAGATGAAAGATCAAATGAAGGAATCAACCAGCATAAAGGATACGAATAATCAAGTAGTTTAAAGGGAAAAATATCAAACAACAAAGTTAGCACGACCTGAATAAAAGGGACAACAAGAAGCAGTCCAATAGGTGCCCCTATCATCTTGCATGAAGATCTTTCCTTTCCTAGAACAAATCTTAATCAGTTTTAAGATATTTTCTTAGTTTCATTATTGTATAAATAACTCTCCTTTCGAGTTGTTAAGGGTTCGATGTTCAAGGTTCATTATTCATTTCTTGTAAAGTCTTGATAGTTCATTCTACTTTGAACTTGTTTGCAGCTTTGAAGGAAGCTTTTGTAGACACTTGATGTATTCAGTCTTTCTGGAACCTTAATACAAAGCAGAGGATTCTGAATTTGGTTTTACACAGTTTGTGTTATCTTGCAAGTTTTTCTAGTTATCAATCATTATGTTTTTCTTCATATGCTTATGACTTATAGAGATATCTATATAGGAATAATTGTGTCTCAATTTATTCCTATAAGCTCCTGAAGTGATCATCTATTAAGAGAATGGATTAATGAACTCTCTATTTAGCTAATCCCCTCTAATCAATAAATCATTAGCATCTTTGGTAAGCTTAAGTATATTGCCTTGAATCTTTGGAATGTAGTTTAGAAGGTTTTCATACTTATGATTGTTCTATTTTATAGTCTAGAAACTGTGATAATCATATTAGTTTTTGTCTTCCTCTCACCACTATTTGATCTATTTCACTGTGTAAAGCTTTATAGCAGCCCTTTGCTAAGATATTAATATTATCCAAAGGATCAAGTATTTCAATTCTACATCCATATTCATTCATTAGTCTTCCAAAACTAAAACGAAAAACCCCAAAACAATTATTTTAGATGCTCTGGCATTGGTAGTTGACCTACTACTCTCTCAGAGGTACAACACAATCTCGGTTTGAGCTTGTTAGAAATGTCATATCACTACAGAAAAGTAGAAGCTAGCTCCCCTCCCTTTGATACCTGCGTGTATTGAAGATCCCTTCAGGTGGTGGGGACTAGATTTCATAGGGGAAATACATCCTCCTTCTAGTGGTGAGCATACATAGATACTCACAACCATTACTACTTTAAAAAATAGGTGGAGGCTATCCCAACTTGAAATGCAACTGACTCAGTGGTTATAAAGTTTCTAGAAGAAAATATCTTATCCAGATTTGGTTACCCTATGAAGATAGTAATAAATAATGCTCAAGTTTTCAAGTGAGTGAAATTCATCAGCTGATTCGAATTGGATCCATGAAGACTATCACAGCACCATGACTGTATCAAATCAGGACAAAAACTTCGAATTTATGAACACAGAGCGATCATGAAGACCTCTGGACAATGGCAGATTGCAGCCAGCAAGGAACAACGAGGACCTCGGTCAAAGTGCACTGACCGAGGCCCATGGATTCTGTGCAGGAGGGAAAACTGGCCATTTGGAATCCCGGATCGTGAAAGAGAGGGAATTTCTCTGATGCACGATTAGCGATTAGCGCTATAGCGCTACTCACGCATTTCTGGGAAAAACCCCTCAAGAAGAAAAAAGCCCCAAATCGCTCGGCCGCATGGAAGCTGGGAAACCGTGGGGAAAGCACTAAGGAAAAAGGCAGGTCCCGTGCTTTGAAACCAGCAGTATATCGGGGGCACCCTTAGGTGGTAAGTAGATTTGGAGAAAAAAGAGGGATTCCATTCAGCGCCCGACACGTGGTAGGCGGATGAGAGAGAAAACCACCTCTTACAGCGCACTAACGGTCGAGCAAGTCAATTGTGGAAAATGAGTGAATGTTGTAGGATCTGGGGGCTCCAGATCTGACGGTGGAGATTGCACCTAATGGAGGAATCGGATTTGATAGGGGATTAAGCCACGACATAGAGAAGTTTGACGTCCGATTTGATCGCTCTGTTGGCAGATGAGTCATTCCATAGTGTAACTGGAAAACTGAACCAACAAGGAAGAGCTGGCGCAGTTCGCAGGAGAATAAGTGGCCACTCCCTATAAGCCGTTGACAATGACGCAGAGGCAGGGAACTCCAAGCGATCAGCAGCAAGCGATCCAAAGGGGCAGAAGAGGAATCGAACAGTCATGATATAGATTGGATTTAAGCCATGAATAGATAGACAATAGAGAATGAAGAAGATAGGAAAAACCAGACAACGACAGAGAGAGCAAAAGCGAAGAAGAGACAGTGAAGCAATAAGCCAAAAATAGAGAGCCGAGCTGCCCTAAGGCAGCATCGAGCAGACAGAAAGCTTGAGAGGTTCAAGCAATCCCTGAGAGGATCTATTAGGCATTGAGCACCACATTGGGATCCTCGCATTAAAGACTAGAGAGGTCGAAACCTGGAAAGGAAAAGATTCTGTGCACTCTAGTGGCTTGGGGAATCCAAGAACCACCCTACCAGGCACTGTTCTGTTTCAGGAGACTCAATTTGAGCTCCTCATTGTAAATCTCTGCTTTAAAGACACAATAAAAGAAGGCCACCACTAAGAGCTAGACCGAAAACATAGCCCTGGAGGATAGGGTGAACTCCTTATTAATTTGTTGTGTTCTTGCATTTGTTTACTGTGTTTCTCTTACTGTTTTCCATTTTTCTAGTGTTTGTGCATTTTGCAATCTGATCGATCCGTTGCCTAAAATGACATAGACACACACCAGCACATGAGTCTGTAATACCTGCATTCAATAATTATTTAACTGAGGTCACTCAAGAGTGATTTTCAGATCAAGTGGTATCAGATCTTTAGGCTATTAAGGTTAGACAAGCTTGTGTTGGTTTAGCTGTTGAATGCTCACTAGATCAAGCTCAAATTAGGAGAAGGAGAGTTGGTTGAAACTAATCCTGAAATTGGGAGAGTCTATCCCCGGAAGACAATGTCAAAGGAAGGTTCTATGGGGCTAGACCTTGAATTCATAGAAAGTTTTCTAGCCATAAAGTCCATGGTAGAAGAAATGTATAGGGACTTTATAAAACATAAGGATGAAGACTCATTAGGCTCTAAACAAGACAAAGGAGAAGATGAGTCTCACTTCCATGACCACTCAAAAGGCAAAGTGAAAGAGGAAAGCTTTCTCACACCTCCTAATAGCCCTAAACACAAAAAGAAAGCATCTTTGATCAAACTAGATGTTAAATTTGATCTACCTATATATGATGGAGAGTTGAATGCAAAAAAGCTGGACAATTAGATTAGACAAATTGATGTGTATTGCAGAGTGGAAAATATCGATTCAAACAAGAGAAATATTCAGCTGGCAAGCCTACACCTTGGACACACTGCCTTGGTTTGGTGGGAAGGCAGAACCAAAGTTGACATGAAAATACATGGTAAGACTATCTTTGTCTGGAGTGAATTTGTTTCTGCAATCAAAAAACAATTCTATCCATTGGCCTACATGCAACAAGCCATGATGAGCTGGCAGACTCTTCGACAGTTGAAAGGGCAAAGCGTGCAAGGGTACACTCAAGAATTTAGAAAGAGAGAATTGATTCTAGGAATTTCATTAGACTCACCATAGACTCTATTGAAGTACATTGGTGGTCTACACAACTACATGAGGCACACCATCCTCATGTTTAATCCCACTAGTATAGATGAGGTATCTGTACAAGCTACTCATCTAGAAGCTAGAGGAAATAATGGAAATTTAGAAGTTGGGGGATCATCCCAACCCACTGTAAGCAAGAATAAGGAGAAAAGAAAGCAGAATTGGAAAGCAAGGAATGCTAACACTACACAGAAAAGCAAAGTTTCATGCACTCACTGTGAAAAGGATGGGCAAGATGATGAGCGTTGTTGGATTCTACATCCAGAGCTGAGACCTAAGAATTTCGAGGGCAAGAAGAAGAATACTATTGTAGCTATTCAGAAAGATTTGGGGTCAGAATCGGGAGATGAAACAACCATTGCAGCCACAGGTATAAAAGGTAAGAATTCTTAAGCATCTACTAGTAATTCTATACAATCTACTATTGATGAAGAAAATGAGAGAAAAAGACATCAGCTTTTCCATATTCGAGTTATTTCCAAACATCAAAAGATTGATACTTTGTTTGATAGTGGCTCACAAGTAAATTTACTTTCTAAAGAAATTGTAAAGAAGTTGGGATTAGCAACAATGTATTTGAGGGTTGTAATGCTAAATAGCAAGCTGATTTAGAGAAGGTTGTTTTAGAGTATGATATCTTGTTTCAAGAACCTAAAGGCCTACCACCCAAAAAGGAAATAGTGCATGATATTATTCTGCAGCAAGATGCTCCATTGCCTAACATTGGAATGTACAGGTTGCCTGCTTTAGAGAATGCTGAAATCAAGAAGAAGGTGTAGGAGTTGTCGAGAAAGGGTTCATCAGACCTAGCAAATCACCATGTGGGTCACCAATCGTTTTGGTGAGAGAGAAAGATGGCTCATGGAGAATGTGCATTGACTATCGAGCACTGAATAAGATAACAATAAAAAATCCTTATCCCCTTCCTCGCATAGATGATCTATTAGATCAATTGAAGGAAGCTGTTTATTTCTCCAAGCTAGACTTGCACAGTGGATACCATCAGGTCAGAGTTGCAGAACAAGATGCATGGAAGACTGCATTCAAAACAAAGTAGGGATTGTATGAGTGGCTAGTTATGCCTTTTGGATTAACTAATTCTCCTGCTACTTTCATGAGATTAATGAATGATGTACTCAGACCTTTTCTTGATGATTTTGTTATTGTGTATCTGGATGACATTCGGATATTTAGCAAAACATGGGAATAACACTTAAAGCATGTTAAGCAGACATTAGATGTATCGAAAAGAGAAAAACTTCATGTTAAGCTCTCAAAATGTGAATTTTGTAAAACATCTCTGAATTATTTGAGTCATATAGTAGGGGATGGTGAATTGAAGATAGACCCCTCTAAGGTGGCAGTCACTGTAAACTGGCCTAAACCCAAATCTACTAGAGAAGTTAGAAGTTTCTTAGGAGCAACACAATATTGGAGGAAGTTCATTTCTAACTTTTCCTTAATTGCAGCTCCCTTACATGCTTTAACAAGATTGAACAAGGTGTTTCAGTGGGGAGGCAAATAGCAGAAAGCCTTTGACACCTTGAAAGAAAAGATTAGTATGGCATCTGTAGTAGCACTGCCTAATCTCCAAAGACCATTTGAGATCCAAATAGATGCTAGTGACTATGCCATGGGAGCAATGTTGACACAGCACGGTAAACCCACATGTTATCATTCTGAGACTTTTAATCCTACAGTAGTTAACTGTCCTACATATGATAAAGAATTGTATGCATTAGTACAGAGTGTGAAAAAGTGGAAACATTACTTAATGGGCAAAGAGACAGTAATACATACTAATCATCAACCACTTCAATATCTACACTCCCAAACTAAATTGCAGCAATCAAGACACTATAGATGGATGGGTTTTCTACAACAATTTCATTTAGTCATCATATATAAAAAGGGAATACATAATAAAGTTGCAGACATGCTATCTAGACCTATTATAAAAGCATTTACTATACTTAAGCATAATTCTATGCTACATGAAAGCTACATCGAACAGTATGCTCAAGATATAGACTTTAAAGATGTATATGCAACTTTAAGTCAAGGAAAACTAGTAGAAGAATTGGATTATCATGTAAAGGACCGACTCTTATACCATTGTGGGAAGTTATGCATTCCACAAACTGAGAGAGTAAAGATAATTCGAGAAGCACACACTTATTTGATATCAGGTCACTTTGGGGTAAGTAAAACAGTTGCACAGCTGCAAAGATTTTGTTATTGGCCAAAAATGAATGAGACAGTTTCTAGATATGTAAGAGGGTGTACTATGTGTGCTAAAAGAAAGCCCAGTAATAGAAAACTAGGCTTGTACACTCCATTACAAGTTCCTTCTCACCCTTAGGAAAGTGTTTCCATGGATTTTGTTGGAGGATTGCCTAAATATAGGAAAGGTCATGATTATCTATATGTTGTTGTGGATAGGTTCAGCAAAATGTGTATTTTGATACCTTGTAATAAACAGATTAGAGCTGAACAAACTGCAAAACTATTTTTTGAACATGTATGGGTTCATTTTGGATTACCCACTTCCATTGTATTTGATCGAGACACCCGATTTATGGGGAAGTTTTGGTAAATTCTATGGGAACTGATGGATACCAAACTAAAGAAAAGCACAAATTTTCATCCACAAACTGGTGGCTAGATAGAAGTAGCTAACAAGACAGTGGTCCAGTTACTCTGAGGATATTGCAATAAACATCTGAATCTTTGGGATGAACATTTGTGTGATGTGCAACATGCTTTCAATAGAGCAAAACATTCTTCTACACAAAGATATCCTTTTGAGACCTATTTTGGTTTCACACCAAGGTCTCCTTTAGATTTTTTCTTTGGTAAAGATACCACAGTTGAGCGACATGGTGATGTGGACAGGGCAACTAGGTTCATTGAACAGATCCAAAAGATCCACCAGGCAGTACAAGAATAGCTAGAAAAGAGCCAAGAAAAATATAAGGCAAGGCATGACAAGCATCGCATGGAGCATAGTTTCCAAGTTGGTGACCAGGTCTGGCTGTATATCAGTAAGGACAAGATGCAAGGCAAAGGTAAAAAGCTAAATCCTATCAGGTATGGACCTTTCAAGATACTTGAGAAGATTGGTGAAAATTCTTTTGACCTTGATCTACAAGCTTACATGCACATCTACTCAGTCATAAATGCAAATTGCTTGAGATTGTTTGAACCCTCTCTAATTGAGGATCGCGAAGATCAGAGTCAATTGTCTTCTATTGATGACCTGCTACCTGAATATCTTAAGGAATTGTAGGAAGACACAGTTCTGGATAGGAAGGTGAGGATAACATGCAGAGGAGAAGTTGAGTACCTCAGAATTGGACTCAAGGGTTCAAAGTCGAGCAATGCAAAGTAGATAGAGATTGGACAAGTGAGAGAACTGTACCCTCACTTAGTCGATGCCTGAAAACCAACTTTTGGTGGTCCAAAAGGCTTTTTCAGTGGGAAGGCCATGATTTGAATTGGATCCATGAAGAATATCACAATACCCTGACTGTATCAAATCAGGAAAAAAACTTCAAATTTATGAACACAGAGCGATCAAGAAGACCTTTGAACAGTGGCAAATTACAGCCAGTAAGGAACAACAAGGACCTCTGTCAAAGCACGCTGACTGAGGCCCATGGAGTCCACGCAAGAGGCAAAACTAGCCATTGGGAAGCATGGATCAGGAAACAGAGGTCATTTCTGATGCGCTATGGCAAAACCCCTTTAGAGGGAAAAATTCCCAAAGCGCTCGGTCGCATGGAAGCCGGGAAATCGTGGGGAAAGCACTAAGGCGAAAGACGGGTCCCATGCTCCAAACCGGCAGTATATCGGGGGCACCCTTGGGTGGTAAGCGGATTTGGAGAGAAACAAGCGGTTCCATTCACCACCCGATGCGTGGCAAGCGGATGAGAGAGAAAACCACCTCTCATCGCACGCTAACAGTCGAGCAAGTCAACCACGCAAAATGAGTGAATGTCGCAGGATCTGGAGGCTCCAGATCTGACGGTGGAGATTGCGCCCGATGGAGGAACCGGATTTGACAGGGGATTAAGCCATAGCATAGAGAAGTTTGACGTTCGATTTGACCACTAAGTTGTTGGATGAGTCATTCCACAGTGTAACTGGAAAACCAAACCGACGAGGAAGAGCTAGCACGGTTCGCAAGAGGACAAGTGGCCACTCCTTGTAAGCTGTTGACAATGACACAGAGGCAGGGAACTCCAAGCAATCAGCAGCAAGCGATCCGAAGGGGCGGAAGAGGAATCGAACAGTCATGAGATAGATTGGATTTAAGCCATGAATAGACAAAGAATAGATGACGAAGAAGATAGGAAAGAGTAGACAAAGACAGAGAGAGCGAAAGCGAAGAAGAGACAGTGAAGCAAGAAGTAGAAAATAGAGAGCCAAGCTGACCTAAGGCAGCATCGAGTAGATAGAAAGCTTGAGAGGTTCAAACAATCCCTAAGAGGATCTATTGAGAATTGAGCACCACATTGGGCTCCTCCCATTAAAGACCAAAGAGGTCGAAACCTAGAAAGGAAAAGAGTCTGTGCACTCTAGTGGCTTGGGGAATCCAAGAACCACCCTACCAGGCACTGTTCTATTTTAGGAGACTCAATTTGAGCTCCCCATTGTAAATCTATACTTTAAAGACACAATAAAATAAGGCCACCACTGAAAGTTGGACCGAAGACGTAGCCTTGGAGGATAGGGTGAACTCCTTATTAATTTGTTGTGTTCTTGCATTTGCTTACTATGTTTCTCTTACTATTTTCCATTTTTCCAGTGTCTGTGCATTTTGCAATCTGATCAATCTGTTGCCTAAAATGACATAGACACACACCAACACATGAGTCTGTAATACTTGCATTCAATAATTATTTAACTGAGGTCACTCAAGAGTGATTTTCAGATCATCAGCTTTTTTCAAAGGTTCAATATTAAAGTTGGTCATTCTACTACATTTTATGCCTCGAGGAAACAAGCTAGTTGAACCCTCCAACAAGGTTGTGGTGAGGATCTTGAAGAAAAAAATTTCTTAGAATCAGAGAAATTGGGACTCTCAGCTGAAATTCACCCTATGGGCTAGTAGGGTCACTCCTAAGGGATCTACGGAAAAATCACCTTTTGAATTAGTCCATGGAAAAGCATCCATATTCCCAGTACAGTTAGTAATGTCAGTCATGAAAATACTGCAAGATGCAGAAGAGGAACCGAATTCTTTAACCCGAAGGATAAATCAGCTAGTGGAACTTCATGAAAGTATAGAGCAGGTTAGCCAAAAATTGGTTAATTATCAGTAGAAAATGAAATCGCTGTTGAAAATAACGCAAAGGATAGGCCTGGTGATTCAGCCTTAATGTGGGATGTCTGAAGGGAGGAAAAGGGAAAACATGAAAAGTTTGATCCATTGTGGTTCGGTCCCTTCAGAATCTCTGAAGCAAAAGGAAATAATATTTTTTTGCTGGAAAACCTAGAAGGAGAGTCACTAGAACTACCAGTAAATGGGTAGTTCCTCAAACTCTATTTCCAGCACTAAAGGTACTTTCCCCTAATTCATTGTAAATACTGGTGTGATGTATGTAAATATTATATGATGTTCAAAGTTATTGTTGTTTGTTTTCCTGAAGTTTTTGTTTCAAGACTCCATGCCCAAGGAGAAAATGTCAAGTTGCAGGTTCTCGGTGCATTGATGTCAATACACCATCCCCAGTTGGATCCAATGTTATCTCTGGACCTCATATGCTTCTCTAAATATTGAAAATAGTGCAGTGACCATCGAGAATAAATGACGAATAATCAATTTCGAATAAGTCATGAATACTAACCTCTCTCGGTGCTTAATCCATAGCACAGTGAACCAGAGGTTAGTGCTTAATCACGATGCAAGGTAATCAAGAGGTCGAATGAATTTATTTTAAGGACAAAGTAAAGGTCATGTTCCTCTAACAAGGATCTCCATCCCTCAACTCCCCTGATGCTCTTAAAACCAACTCTATTAGTGTGACTTGCATGACAACTAACAGGATAAGTAGTGCCAACATTGAAAGGAAATAGAGTGATTCGATGATCCTCATTAGTTTCGAGGGATAGCAGAGAGCTCGTTCTGCCCATGGTACTCCCTACCATAGCATGGTGGGGCCATCCACCAAATGGACTCCTCCCATTGGCCCCTCATGATTGAAATCCTAAGAGCCTAAAGGTAAAGTTAAAACATGTTAGTACGCTCTTGCCTCTGATCTCCTCTTCCCAGTTTTCCGACCAATTTTAAACTACCACGTATCCTCTGCTAAAATCCCTAATCCCGCTACTTGGATAGTCGCACCCCTTCTATTATATAATATCCTGTTTCCTAAACCTTTCTTTTCCGACAGATATTATACATCCCTAGCGAGAATATCCCTGCCTGGTCACCTACGTAGGATCTACCACTCTGCGTATCTAAAACGTATAAGGACCACTCCCCAACATCACTTTCAGTCACTCCTGCGGGCTCCAAGTAACTCGACACCTCGACCACCTGCATTTTGTTTTTTTTTCACTCAATAAAATGAAGTAAATTGTTCCTGCAACTTCTAAAACCTGTGAGGCCAAGTCTATTGGTGTCGAACCCTTGGTAGATGTCGAGAGTCAAATTGCAAACCTTGCTCATCCTTATTCTCTCACTAACCTCAATTGTGAATTGTTTGTTAACCATGTGAAGAAGGAAGACCCTTTTAGGGTTGTCAACTCTGTTCTATATTTTCAAATTTCACCTTCTATTCATCATTTCCCTGAATTCATATCCTGGCTGGGCAAAACATACCAAGAGGATAAGAATTACTTTGTTTTTTCCTCAGGGACTAAAATCCTAGAAATAACTCCTACCTTGATCCAAAGGGCTTTAAGTTTTCCTATTTCTTCCATAATGTAGCCATTCACCAGCGCTAGCTTGGTTCATCACTTCGTTACTCTCCCTCCCAATGAACAACAGTCCTTCCTGGACCAAATCCTCGCCCCTGAAATTAAATCCCTTCCCCCAGAAGAGTGGTTCCCAATAACCCTCTTCCAGAAATTTGTTTGGCCCATCATGACTGTAATGTCCTATTTAATGGGTGAATATAGCTCGCAAATAATAAATAAATCCATCCTGGGGTTTTTGCATGAGATGAAGCAACTTGACTGCCTACTTAACATCCACTCTACCTATCCACTACCATATGCTTTCAACTCTGTTATTTCCCTCCTTCTTCTTACTTTCACTACTATTCCCTTATGTTTTACCTATTCCTATATACCCATGTCAAAGAATTTCAATGTCTGGATCTTCAAGTGTTTTCTCCCAATAAGAAACAAAATTCTTTTTTGTCTTTGACTGGAATATCTCTGTGAGAAAAAGGCTTGGCTTGGGTGGGTATTCCCAATTCATCTCGACCTTCATGGCCATTGCATACCAGATCATTCATGGAACCCCGCCACCCCCGCCCAGAATCTTCCCACAACAAAAAGAGTTCCTCCAACTCAGCAAGGATTCCATGATAAGAGACTGGTACCTCTATGAGGATTACATAGAGATTTGGGTTTACGGTTGTGAACTTCATCCATATCACTTGCTAGTATTCATGCCTATGAGGATATTCACCCTTGAATTCATCCGACAGTTCCTTGTTGGTAGGCTAAATTGCCTCATTTTTAAACCCTTTCCTACTTCAAATTCATAACCTTAGACCTATTTTTTAAGCTCACAACCTCCTTATTCCTGCACTATTCCAAGAATCATGCTTTTTCCTACACTAGCTTTACATTTTATATTTAAGGGTTAGAAGTGTGCTTAATTAATTATTTTTATGGATTTAATACCTTCAATATTCTTTGCAACTAATATATTCTTTCCTAAAGTATTTGGTAAGAAACTTATTAATCATTTATTTAGCATGGTCAAGTGTAGGTAGGATTCCAGCACCGTTGGTGAATCCTAAACTTTTGTGATAGATTACTACCTAATGCATACATCTCGTTTAGAATCGGTCATCTCGAGTTGGGCTCAGAGTGGAGATAAGTTAGGGATATGATAGAGATTAGGTTGCCGGCTGAGTGCTCAAGTTTAGTGTTTTGTTACAGCCAAAAGGCTTAATATGTAATATTATTGTTATTTCATTATAGCCGAAAGGATTAAATCGTAATTCTAAATGTAATTTTTCTATGGCCGTAGGCCTAAAGGGATGTATACAATGTAGGATTCAGATAGAAAATGGTAGCGAGCAGAGCGATAGCTATGCTACTGTAACTGTGGTATTTTGTGATCTTGCTAGTATCACCCTCGTTCTACGCTGTGTTATAGCTCCAAATATCACCCTTGGTATTTGTGATGCTTGGTTTATGGCCTAGGGCAACCCCTCCTTCCAGAATTGGTGCAAATATTTTAAAAATAGTGTTTTACTTCCTGTACACTACTTTTCCATGTGATAAAAGCGTGTACATGTGGGTTAGTCAATACCCAACCCGTGTATATGTATTAAAACACTTAAAAAAATTAAAGTTCGTTAATTATGGGTGAAGTTCATGGGTTTTACCTATTGATTACCTCCTAGTACCCGTGGCCCAACTGTTCCCAGCTGTTTCCCAACTGAAAAACTAATTTGGGAGAAGTATAAAAAGACTTACATGGGAAGACCTTAAGGAGGAAAGAAGAGATAGAATTACTATACCGAGATTATCCCCTGATCAAGTCTGAAGTATCTTTGTGCTTCAAGCACTTCCCCAAGTTCAGGAAACCCTTGTTTTCTTGAGTGTTGGTCTTCTCCCACTTTCTTGAGAGATCATGGTATTATTTGTGGAAGGAGGATATTGAAGACTGGGACTGGACAGACCTGGAGGATGGTTCCGCTTGGAATCAGAAGGAGAAGACTTAGGTGAACTCTTTCCTTGTTTATTATAGTTTTCTACAATAAAAAGAAAAGTTGTCTTGTTCCTGAGATCGACTTCGTTTATGCATCAGATGTTATTGTTATGGTTCATGTATGAATGATTATTTTGATGTGTAACTAACCATTTACTTATATGATATAAAGTTGATTTGATTAAAATGCTTTATCTATATGTTGCTATGTGTATTCGAATTGGTTGATTTGCAGATTCAAAGATCATCAGGAGTTGCAGAGGGTTTGAACCCTTGCTGGAACTACCCAAACAAAGGACATCTGGGTACGTTCATCCTTGCATAGTTTCATCATTTAATCATGTTGCTTGAGTTATATGCATGTTTCTTGCTATAGATTACTCTTGATCTGTTGGGTCCTAACCTAAAGCCCAAGGGGATTTATTCCCTTAACAGAATTCGTGACTCCACTGGGGAGAACAATCTTGTTATTCCTAGTTTGGGTTGTTCAGTGTCAATTAGGGCTCAATTCTTTGTTTGCTTGCTGTATCAGTATTTCCTGCTCCTGTAGGAACTCAGACCTTAAGTCTGATATTTTTCATCAGGCCTCATTTTTTATTTTGCTTGTAAAACTTAATATACACATCTTTGTCTGTTTACATAAGCGTACACATGCTTTTTTCTGTGAACTGAACCCGCGTATACGCGAGTTTCTTTTGTCAGAAGTGCGTGTACACGCACCTGTGTAGGGACACAGTCACGTATACCATTTTTTGCATGCTTTTTTCAAATCTTTGTATCCATAAAGGTTTGTTTCTTGGTCTGTGTGGTTTCTGAGTGGTCAGTTTCTGTCTTTACAATTTCATTATCCAGTGAGCTTACTATTTCGAATTCTCTTCTGCTTTGAAAAAGTCTTGGCCTAGGTTTGCTTTAGAGTGAGTTTTGTGATTTGTGTTTGAACACACAAGGCTTCTTATAGAGGTTCTTGATTGTTTTGGTCTTTCAGAACAAAAGGTTGCTTTCAATCTTTGTGTCAAACTTCATTATTGGTCTACTTGCTTTGCTTTCCACCATTTTGTGGACATATACCCTTTTCTTTCTTTTCGAAAGTTTCTTGTTGATGAATTTGAAAGTGTGTCTTTCCTGACTTCTTGGTCAGTTTTTCAAAGCTCTTTTGCTACTTTTGGATTGTCTACTGCAAGTGAAGCCCTTTTGTTCAAGTTTTCATTCGTTGTCGAATTTGTGACTTGCAAAGTTTCATTGTGCTTTTGTTTCGGTCTTTGAGTCTTTGGTGGCATTTAAGAGTGCTTTCGAAAAGTTGTTTGGATTGTTTCTTGAAAAATAAAAGATTTTAAAAAACATTGTTTTTCTTTTCTTTAGCCAAGTTTTTGGTTCCTTTTTCATTTTTTGAAAGTGAATTGTGATCTTTTGTGATTTTTCCTTCTTGTTTGGAGAGAATTTTTGCATTCAAAATTTATATTATCTTCAATACTTAAGTTGGCTTATTAATGGTTATAAACAATTGCTTTCATTTTCAGAGTGATTTAGGATCTTGCATCTTCATTATGCCTTCCATTAGGATAGTTTGCATTGTTGAAGCATTAGTAATCTTTTTAGTTTTTGCATGTGTGAATCATGTTGCAAGAAAAGAAAAGAAAAAGTTTTCTGTTTTCTAGAAGTTTCGTAGAACCCACGTAGAGATCCCCTTTTCATTGAAGGAAAAATGATTGCATTCATGTAGTTACTTTTTCATTGATTTCAGTTGAGTCATACACACATCATTAGTTTCACTCCCATACCCTTGACTTAAAAGAACAACCTTTAAAATAAAGTGCTAATTAAAATAAACTAGAACTTTTTGTATTGTCATCAGAATACACCAACAAGTTTAGGTTTATTTAGGGCCTTGGATTAGGCGAGAGGAGAGTAAACTCTCCAAGACCGCACTAAATTGTAAAACATAGAAGTTTGATTAAAGAGCGAAATCCAATAGCTTTAGGGAGACCGGGAAAGCTCCAAGACTAGAAGTAAAGCATGAGGGTTAGTGAAGATAAGGATGAGAGATACCCCCTCCTCTCTTACTTGTCGGATCCTACCTCACGACTGTTCTGCCCAACTTCTGATACGAGTTGGTGTCCATAGTTGCCTATCCTAGGAATCCACACAAGTGCCTGCGGAGGGGAATCCCGTGGCACCTGAGGTTGGCATTGCATCACGTTCAACAGTACTTCTGGAGGGCACCCTTGTGAATCTTGTGGTCTTGCACCGACAAAGGCTGTTGTCTGGAGGTCAATGTAACTACCTTTGATACCTTCGCTAGTAAGCCTGGGCCATCATTATCCCAGACTATCTTTGGAAGGTCCCTTACTTCACTTTCTTGTATTTTGGTGTCCGTTCCTCATCACCCGGAGTGGAAATACTTGGAAGTTGCTTGATTGGTTGTATCTTTAGGGACTTTATAGTTGAGTGCTCTTTGCTCCTTGTATATAGTTGGCTTTAGGTATTTTTGTCTCATCACTTTTGGGATTTAGATTCTGAGTGACTGACCTACCACTCCACCGATATTGAAAGGATTTTTGATCTTTCTTTCAAAAGTTGTGGAGTTTCCTCCCCAAGGGAAAAGGTTTTGATTGTGTATCTATCTTCCTTGAAAAGTCATTTGTACATTATCGTAAGGGAAGGATCTATGAATAAGTTAGATATGGCCCATATTCCCATGGAAACCAACCAAGATACCCTCCCAAAAGGGGATCCTTATGCTTTTCCTTTCTTTGGAAATCTTGGTACCCCCTTGATGGCCACTTTGAATATTCCCAGATTGAATGTTGGACTACCAGTTTGGCTGTGGTCCACTCCTAATATTCCAGATGTTCTTGAAGCTTCTCAGATGAATGCTTTATTTCAAGGGCATCACATGGATGCTAATTTTTCATATTCTTTCATAGAGAAATCTAGGGTTCCTCTTTCTCCTCCTCATAATAATAAATCTAAAAAGAGGGCAAAGAAGAAGATGAAGAAGAAGAATAATTCTATCCATCCATCATCAACCTCTACTAGTCATGTTGGAGATGAGCCTTCAGCCGCTGTAATTCATGCTAGGGGCACAAGTCTAGTAATTGCAAGTCATACTAGCAATTCACCATCAACCTCTGCAAGTCATGTTGAAGATGAGCCTTCAGCCACTGTAAGTTATGCTGGGGGCATAAGTCTAGTCACTACAACTCATACTAGCAAAGAGTCACTGACCTCTGCCAGACATGTTTGGGACTCTCCGCAAACCACTGCTAGCCATGTTGGCGGAATGGATGTTGATAAGAAACATGGACGTAGAAGTTTTAAACCTAAGTTCCTTTGTAAGATATGCAAGGGAGACCATATTACTCATTTATGCCTTGGTATTCCAGAGGTACAAATGATATGGTCCGAGTCTGAAAGTTCTTCTACTCCTGGATCTGATATGGTTTCTCATTAGTCCCATCAACCATTGGTTGATAATGTGGTTGAGCCAGTGAAGTCTCTGGCTAATTACACTCCTCTTTTGGGGGGTGAAGTGCCTAACAAAAGAGTCTGTTTGATTTCTAGTATAGAGTCTTTTGGTATAGGAGGGCATTCCGGTTTCTTCGAATGTTCCCCCTCCAAGTTCTAGGAGTGTCTCCTTTGATTGGGATAGTCTTGTCGAGCCCCATCTTCCTTCCACTGTACCCTTCCAAATAAAGGTTAGAGTTAATTCCACAAATTTCTATCGATGTATGGTGGATGAAAGATCATCTACAAGTATTATATCCTCTTTGACTTGAAAATATTTGGGTTCCCCAAAGTTGTTGACAACTCAGAGTCAGTTGTTAGCCTATGATAGAAGACCTAGTGAATCTATGGGTGTTCTTCCTCAATTTCCTATTACTTTAGGTGGGAAGAATGTCTTAATCTATATGATGGTGGTTGATAGATTTTTAGACTTTAATATGCTACTTGGGCATGATTATGTCTATGCTATGAATGCTGTGGTGTCTTCACTATTTCGAGTGATTTGTTTTCCTCATAAAGGGACTATTATCACTATTGATCAGCTTGCATCTGATAATCACCATCCTAATTCGAATTTACTGCAAAATACCACTTGGTTTGTTCCAAGTGTTCAAGTAGACTCTACCCCGCCATGGGTGAATTATGTGGCATTGAATCCTCAATGTTCGATCGCTTCTGAGAAGAATCCTTTGACATATTATTCTCCTTCTTGGGACTTGGTCCCAGCAGTTTATGGAGAGTTGCTTCCTATAGGGACATGGGACCCCTTAATTCCCTCTTTTGATCCTTGTAGTTCTCATGATTTCTCAGAATTTGATTTTCCTTCACAGGAGGAACTCTTTGAAGCCATTAGTTTTGACTACCGAAGGAGTCTTTGGCTTGAGCCCTGCAAGGGGCTTGTTCAGAAGAACTATTATGCGTAAGCCACAAGGTTGTGTGGTTCCCTATACCATATTGTATATATAAGGTACGCATTTTCAAGTTTTTTATTCTATAACACAAGATTTTATCTGAAGTTTATATGTGGGATGTATTAACTTCTTGTCTCGTGTTCCTACTTATATTTACAGAACTTGGAAGATTTCTTCTTTGGAATTTTTTATGGTTGATCCATTCTGACAGGTATTAGTTCTCGAAACTAGAATATAGGTTAGGTTTTTCACCTGCATTGTGCACTTATAAGTTTCCTTTCCCATTTTGGCCTTAGGATCGACCCCACCAAGTTATGGTGCAAAACCTTCTCATTGCTTAAAAGTATCATGACTTGTGTGGTAGTGTTTCTAGGAAAACTAGTGTCTTGTCGAACGACTAGCCCTCTAGGTTTGGCATCTACCCTAGAAACAACAGTTTAAAGAAATTCAATGATTTCTTCTATGTGTAACAGATAAGAGAAAGATAAAAGAACCAACTTGGAACTTCTGCTCAATCCCTTGCTTGCTCTCTCTCCCCTATGACAGATCCAACAACTCCTCCCCATACTTAACACACTTGGAGAGTACCTGCACAAGTACAGCAACAAAGAACCGTCAAAGAATCATGATCTATTACAACATAAACATTACAGAATGAGATATATAATGAACAAATGATAGCATTCACAAAAGATAACATTCACAATTGCACAATCATATGGAAGAAAACTTGAAGAACTTTATTAATAGAATGGAGAATTACAACCCAGTTGTCTGATCCAACATCATCCTCCCAGCTTCAATCCCTCTTCACCTCATGAAATAGCAAGATCACACCAACAATACAATGCTCCTTCCTCAATTACAAACTATCAGCACTTCCTTGCAATTCACAATATTATAGCCTCTAGATCTTTTGAATTGGAGATCTATTTATAGATGTGTGCAAGGGTGTGAGTCATCCATGGGGTTTGATTACTATCACTCCACTTGTTGCAATTGGTTCCATTTGGAGATTTCTTAGATCCCTTATTCATCCTTGGGTGAATTCAGAGAGGCAAGTGGCACAGGAGAAGTTTCTAGAAGATTGCATGAGCAACCACCTAGCAAATTGTCTCAGACATTTGTCCATCCTTGCCCATCGCACCCTATAGAAGGCCTAATCAGTATGCATCGCACCTTGGCATTGTACCACTCAGTATGCATCACACTTTGCCAGTGGAGCAGCCAGTATGGTTTAATTTAGGCCATTTCTGGATGGTTTCTTAGATGGAACTTTTGGGGAATGATGTATTCAGATGACTATGTTCCTTTAGGGTATGAAACAACTCTTTTAGGGTTTGATGAGCCCTAGTTATCGACATATAAGTTGGGGTTGATGTGCCCAAATATGTCTATAATAGTCGCACCCTAAAGCATGAAGTCATAAATATTGATGTCGGGTAAAATGCTTTATCATGAGGATCCGAAGTTTCGAACTGGAAGGTGACCTACATAAGTTACAATACACTACATCATCATAATATAATTTTCATGATCTAGCTAAGGGAGGCATTCTCATGCTCAACTTTATAAATTCACTTCATGTACACAGATCAGATAGTCGTCTACAGATGCAGACTAGTGATTCTTCAGATATAGAGTCATCATCCATGGTTAGGATGACCATCTGTGCATAGCCTTTGTACATTTGATGTTTTTATATCCCTGAATATATCACAACGTGGATGGATGAAACTAGATTCGTGGTCTTCAAACTAATTCAATATTCACCCGATGTACAAGTCAATCCACGTGAACAGATGTTCTGAAGTTGAACATGGAAAGACATCCCCTGATTACCAGCCAATGATGTAAGCTATTAACAGATGCGAGAGGAATCACCGATAATGATAATGACCCTCAAGGTACTATAGTACAATTCACGTGGTGTGAATATATGATCTAATGTCGAATACCACACAAAATCTTTCGGTCGAAGGCCATTGATGTTAACTTATCACCGGAAGTGAGAAACTTTCCATTGATGCATGCAAAGTTTCAAAGCACTGAAAGGGTTGTTTCTAAGTCAACTTCATGGATAATGAGCTGATGTCGACAAGAAGTGACTTGTTGTAGGAGGGCATTGATGTATCCCACATCTACAACATGAAACGAAGCAAATGATTTCTGGAAGTGAAAAATGAACTGACAACACAAGGTTCAAGAATGGCGGTCATGAAAAAATGAAGGTTGCAGGTATTGCAGTGGATGAGACATTAATTGGATGGTGGTTTCTCAACTAAATGACTTCTCTTGAACATGTTGGTGACACTGAGATGAATTGGTAGCATTAACCCAAAAAGATAGATGGTATGAAAGACCAATGGTGAGATGACCAATGAACGGAATAACACAACCCAACTTAATAATGAAGATGAAGTGAAAGTGTCATGTTCAAGAGCGACTTGCGACCATAAATTCTTCAAGTTTTTTCCCTTTTTCCCTAGTCATTGCTGACCAGTACCTCTTTATTTTTGTCAAGATTGAGGAGGATAACATATGCTTGTTCTATAATTTGCCCTTCGGGCAAACCTGTTGCTATTTGATGTTTTAACGAGTCTAGCGACAGTGAAACTCAGTCTCGTCTAGATGGACAAGTTTGTCGCTATTGTTTTAATGAGTTTAACAACAAGGATAACTCGATCCTTTTCATATTTAGAGAGTTTGAAAAGGGATGAAAAGAAAACTCCATAAGTTCTTTTTCGTAAAATAATCCCTCAGGTCCGAAAAAGGATAAAATAATACAAAAGGGATGACTTTTCCAATCACTTTAACGAGATGAAAAAGACAAGCGCTCGACAATCTTTTCATATTTAATGAGTCTAAAAATGGTTTAAAGAAGACTCTATTTTGAGGAACGAGTGGTTTCCAGGGTAGCAACTAGTTCCTGTAAGGTTGGAACTTCTCAAAACATGTTGATTTTTTGGAAGAGGCTAGCTAATAAGACCACTCATTGCAACTGTTCCTCAAAAAGGTAAAACAACCAAGTGAAAGCGTATGGTTGGCCAAAGAGATGGTGGTGATGAGATGAAAACAACCAAGGCTCAAAAGGCTAATAGAATGGCAATCGCAAGGGTTTAAAAATTGGAAATGGGTTCATTTTTATACAAGCTTGAACCATGGGGAACTATGCTTGGCTTCAGTTTCATTTTTACACAAGCTTGAAACAATGAACTATGCTTGGATTCAGTTTCGTTTTTACACAAGCTCGAAATGAAGAAACTATGCTTGATTCGTGGTCAAAGATGTTCAATTCATTGTATAGCACATCAGATTCTTTCATCAATTATTCAACCTACTCAAAACTCCATCAAATTGATTAGAAATACATATTTATGGACAAAAAATGAACTAAAACTAACATTTTACTTGAATTACGTGAATAGTAAACATAAAAAATAGTTTTACCTTTCACTTTCATCATTTCATTTCAAATTTGGGATTTTGGAGCTTTGGAACTGTTTTCCCCCTCAAATTTCACCAGTCGATTTCAGGAGATCCTGTGGACCATTTTCGGTGCCGTTAGGACCAGGTAGGAGCTATCCTTGAGCTCTTCATTTTGATTCCATCTTTTCTTGATTCTGAGCTAGTTTTTCCACCTTTCTGGGCCCCTGGGGTTTAAAGATTTCATTTCCCAATCATTTCACCTAGATTGTATCAAAAGGTGCAATGCATACTGAGCTGCCAATAGGCCAGTCAGTATGCACCTCACCTTGCTCAAAGGTAGGGTGCGATGGGCGCAAAAAGGTAACTTTATACAGTGTTTTTTCATCAATATTTTACCTGTTTTTGCTAAAAATTAGATTTTAACTCATCTATTGTTTGCATTTTATATATTTGTTGGTTCAAGATGGTTGTCACATGGCATGAACGAGAACATGAAGAGGAGGATATGACTGTCTTACATGATAAGGGCACAGTGGATGCATTAAGAAACGATGGCTTACTGAAGTTTTTCCGGATATCCAACATGAGGCAACAGATTAGTTTGTTGTAGTATTTTCTCAATGCTTGGAATCCTATTGACCAAGTATTCTAGATCAGAGGCAAATCTATTCCTTTCATGGTCGAGGATATTTATTTCCTGACGAGGTTGTCGAGGCGTGGTGCCCCTCTTTCACTATCAGGATTTTCTCGTGGGGGCGAATCAATGAAAGATTACATTCGTTAGTTCTACAGGGATGGATCTCAACCCAGTAGAGATGGTAATATTAATATTCGGGATGTCACTGATCGATCTTGGAGGACCATTTTATTTACCTTTGCTAGATTGGCTAGCAGCATGGCCTTACATTTAGCAAACAGATCATACATGCAGTATGCCCTGGAATGCCTAGAACCAAAGGTGTTCAATTGGTGTGAGGCGATACTTCTTGTCATAAAATAACAACTGTCCAAAGTAAAGAATGGAAGAACTAAGAACTTTGGTTATGGATCCATATTGACTGCTTTTTCTTTGGAAAGAATTCCACTAATGCAACCTCAAAACATTTCACTGGGATTGCTTGCACCGAGGGAACCACGGATGCATAGATGGGTAGATCTTATGGCCAGACATGCCAACCAGTCACAAATTTCCTTCTCTGATGCCTTCTTTGAGTGGTTCAACCACCAGGAGATGATATTTGCAGGGTATCCATATGTCGAGATGGATTTCTGATGTGATCCAGATTTGGCTTTACCAGCTGGTGAGCAGTGGAGTGCTATAGGTAAAATGATTCGACCATATCTCTGTTTTTTTAGTTTTATAATGTTTATATGTTTTTGATGTTACCAAGACTAAATAAACTCATATGTGTGTGCAGATATTGGACCAGTGCAACCAGTGTACACCCATGGGCCGCAGATGACGCTCCAGTAGGAGAGGTTGTAGGGAGGACTTTCCTTTGGGATTTGGACATATCAGAGACCCTGGCAGTGTTGCAGGATCAGATCGAGGGCCTCACTCTTCGAATTCAGGATGTCAGGACTGATGAGTTACCTTTGAGGTTACAATGACATACTACTAGCATACCGAGTCATTTGACCAGGCTCCTGCACATGACAGCACAGGCAGTGACATGTTATCACCAGCATCACTAGTCTAGGATGTTTTTCTGCATTCATTTTGAGTTTCTTCGTTAGATGACCAATTTTGCCTTGGACACAAAACATTTTATAAAAACTATAAATAGCTATCTATTTTTTATTTTTGGAGTTTTATTTTGGCTAAGTGATGAAATCCCAATGCAAATGTTGATGTGAAATGCTTTCTTTACAAATGATGCAAATGTGTATTTAACACATAGTTTACTAATGAATCAGTTAATGTGTTTAAGTTCCTGGAAATGTATTGACATTGAATGGAATCAAAATGTCTTTCCAAAATCCTAACTCTTAGGAACATGCAATAAATAGCTGGGTTCCGAATGGAATAAACACCAGTAAGTTGTAGAATGACGAGTTGTGAATCTAGCCTGACAATGAGTCGGCGTATGCCATGCGAAATGGCATCAGAGAGAAGTTCAATCAATGCACTATACTGAGTGATGTTTTTCTTCGATTGACCAATACATATTCCCCTGAAACTCACTAACTCACCGCTTGGAGCGAAGATGGGCCAGGCCACAAAAGATAGGTTCTACATACTATGACTAGCTCCGTTAGCATACCCAACAAACGGTTCCAAAAAGTCTGACATCTGCAACAAATGTGAAGTGGATTACCTAACCAAAATTAAAACTCTAAAAGAAAAACACTCAAAATGCAATAAAAGCATATGTATAATGAGTTTACTACACTTAATCAAGCATAGTAACATTTAAGATACAACCCGTTTCGGGACTGCGACAGTGGAATCCCATCATATTCGACTAGCTCGTAGGTTCATTTTGTCAATACTTGTTTAACAATGTAAGGACCCATCCATAATGGTTTGAATTTACCTGCTCCTAATTTGTCAGAATCCTAATCGTAAAGCAAGACTAGGTCACCTTCTGAGAAGACTTGAGGCTTGACATTTTTGTCATATTGCGACTTGATACGTTTCTTATGTGCTTCGTTAGCCAACGCGGCATCACGACGGGTTTCATCTAGATGGATTAACTCCAAGAAACAAGCCTCTTCTTCATAAGTTTCAGGAAGCAGATCGATTGCAAGCTTGAGGGATGATGTTTCGCATTGAATTGGTAACACTGCTTCCAGACCATACACCAACTAAAAGGGTGTAAATCTGGTCGCATTTCTCACCGAAGTCTTATATGCCCACAGAGCTAAGTACAAGATTGAATGCTAATTCCATTTGTGGACTCCAATCATTCTCTGCAGCATGTGCTTAAGGACTTTGTTGATTGCCTCAACTTTTCCGTTAGCCTGTGGATAAAATGGATTAGAACTATCATGGGACAATCCTAATTTGGTAGTTAATTCAATCATCATGTGATTGTGAAAATGCAACCCATGATCTATGACTATAGCCTGTGGTACCCCAAATCTAGAAACTACATGATTGAAAAAGAAAAGAGCAGTCGTTTCGCCACTGTTGTTCAATATAGGCATCGCCTCGGCCCATTTTGTAAAATAGTTGACAACAACTATAATATACCCATGCCCCCTGGCCGAGGTGGGGTTACATGTCATGAAATCAATGCCCCATTTAGCGAATGGCCCAACAACAATGACTGGATGTAGTGGTGCAGGTGGTAATCTGGTTTTGCGATAAAAAATTTGACAATCATGGCAACTTCTAACTGCAAATATGCATTCTTTGAATATGGTGGTCCATAAGTAACCAACTCGTAAGATATTTTATGTTGTAGCGCAACCAGATAGATGACCCCCATAAGCACCTGAATGACAATCATTCAAAACATTTTCGGCCTCCTCATGCGTGAGGCACCTTCGTAGAACCGTATCGACACCATGATGGTAAAGTGTATCACCAATGATCAGATAGTCTTTGGCTTCGTATCGAATATGTCGTTGTTCAAAGCGAGAGGTGTTTGGCCTAAAAGTTTGGGTTTGGAGATAGACCAATATATCCCTGTACCACAAATTACTTGATGATATCAGAAACAGAGTCTCATCCAAGATTGATGCATTGGATGTTAAATCGTTGGATGAAGAGGGAAGGTCACAAAGTAACTATGAAAAGATGAGATACTTCTTTAATTTGGATTTGGTGAATTCCAGATCAAACTCTTGCAAAATGGCTATCCATTTGGAATATTTTCCCCCCAGTAATTGACGCGACAGAATGTAGGTCATAAGGTTGCAATTTGACACAATGGTAGTTTTGTGAAAGAGTACATAGTGTCGAAATCTCTGTACTGCTTGAACAGCTACTAAAGCCAACTTTTCAACATAAGAGTACTTGCTTTCTGTATCATTAAGATTACGACTTAAATAATATATAGGATGTTCAATTATGTTATCTTCTTGCACTAAAACCATAGAAATGGTTGCATCTACAACGACGAGATACAGGTTGAAGTCTTTTTGATAGTCAGGAGCATACATTAATGATGCTTTTATCAGTGAATCTTTTAAAGCATCAAAGGAAGCTTGCACAACTTGATCCCAGTGGAAGGGTACCACTTTTTCAAAAGACATGTATAACCTTTAGTGAGCTCAGCATAATGTGGAATGGACCTCCTCAGAAAGTTAGCCTTCCCTTGGAGTCTCTGAATCTGAAGCAAATTTGAAGGTGGAGGCATGTCAAGGATTACCTAAACCTTAAATGGGTCAAGTCAAATTCTATCCTTAGAAACTACAAGACAAAGCAATCAACCAAAACCAAAACAAAACACACATTTGTGTAGATTCAGTCGTATCTTATATTGTTGGAAATATAAAAATATGGCTCTCAAATGCTGTGGATGATCAGTCCGTTTTCGCAAATGAGCATGCAGATCATCAAGATATGGTTGAACGATGTTTTTTATGTCATGGAAAGCGTAATTCATTTCCCTCTGAAAAGTTGCTCCTGCATTCTTTAAACCGAAAGGTAATTTACGATATGAAAATGTGCCCCGTGGACATATAAATGCAGTTTTTGACTGGTCCTGTGGGAGGATATTGATTTGATTGTATCCGGAAAATCCATCCATGAATGAAAAGATTTCACATCTGGCACATTAATCAATAATCTAGTTGATAAAGGGTGTAGGATAGTTTTCCTTTGGACATGCTTGATTTACATCCCTATAATTGATGCACACTCTAATCGTTCCTTGTTTTTTCATTACAAGAACAATATTCGATACCCAATCAGTGAGAGGAACAGGGTAAATGAAGCCAGCACGCAAAAGTTTTTCAACCTCTGCTTTAATGGCAGTGGCTTTCTTCAGATGAACAAGTCGAAGCCGTTGTCGTGCTAGTTTGACATCTGGATACATCTTGATTTCATGTTCAACAATTCTCAAGTCAATGCCTGGCATTTATTCATATGACCATGCAAATATATCTTTGAATTCGCGAAAAAGAGCGCAATAAATTTCTAGTTATGATGGAGAACAGGATTTTCCAACATGAATATTCTCTACAACATTAGGTTTGGTCGAAATATTAATGGCGATAGTTTCTTCAATGTTGGACAGATTTCACTCGGAATCTACTGTATTTACAGAATTTAATAAAAAATCAAAAATTGAAGGATAACTGAGGTCATTTGAATAATCTTCATTGTCATCTCGAAGGTCGGAACGATGGTGGTAATCTTCCCGCAGTGTCTCTCCTATCATCATTGATTTGATGATTCCTTCGTCTGTAGAATGTATACGAGACCAAGGATCAGAAGAGGTACCATATTATAAAGACCTATCTACCCAAACACTCGTCGAGTGCTGATTCGGGTTTGCTGCCCAAGCCCAGAAAACTGATTGCTACAAAGATTCGATGGGGTTTGGTGGCAACGCCTCACGATGATCCTCACTATCAAAATAGTCGGAACTCTTCTTAAACTCAGATGATGTAGAAGAGATCATTTGATAGGTTTCCATTGTGACCACTTCCGTGAAACCAGATGGAGGTGGGAGGGAAAAAATACCCATTAAGGAAGGGTCATTTAGGAGACCTACTCCAACATTTTGAAGTGATTGTGAGCTTCCATGGATCAATGGAATGCTTCCAGTAGCTTGTGAACTGTTAGCAAAAAAGGCTAGTTGGTCAACGATTGTGATTCCACCTTGGAAGGGAAATGCAATCTTTCTAAAATATGTAGACACAACAGTAGCCATAGCATAAATCCAGGGTCTTCCTAGTAAAATATTGTAATCAAGGTTTCCATCAATGACCTCGAATTCAATTTCTACTGTCTTGCCCCCTAGTTCAACTTGCAAGCTACTTAAAATCCCATATGGAGTGTACGTTCTTCCATCGAACGCTTTTAATGTTGTTGCTGACCGTGACAAGGGTGGTGAACCAAGAATTTTCCAACAACTCATTGACATAATACAGGTAGATGACCCCTCATCAATGATGTATCGATTAACATTTTTATTGAGGGCTTTTACTTGTATAAGGAAAGCGAGTTGGGCTGGTAACTGAGGTGTATATCCTTTATGATTAAAGGCCATAATATTGGAATCCGTTGGATCAATTCCACCTATTGCTGATAACAAAGCCTGCTTTTGGGAGGGACAATTTTTCAATACCTCAAGTGTCAACATAATAGATGGTGACTGAGCTAGATCCTCCACTATATTATAATTCTGAGCAGCTCGAGCACAAGGATTAAATTTCGATTTATGTACGACTCCCTTTGGTGGCTTTATAGTTAATTCAGGAATAATGGGTGGAACAACTTCTTGCGAAGTCGTTTTCGAACCATTAGGTTGATCCATCACCTGGTTGTTTGATGACGATGGATTCCCATAATCTTTATTCCTTGTCAATATTAAAACATCATTTTTCTTATTTGCGATGGATAACATTAGCACTTGGAATGTGGAAGCATTATCGATAGCAACCAGATTAGTTTTTGGGTTTGGTATAGGGATGCTTTAGCCCTCTTGAATGAATTTATCGGAGTCTCACTGGCTGAAAATGGATCAGTCAACACTGCTGAGGTATTTGAAGCCTTCAAAAGTTTTGAAACCTTAGATCGATGTGGACAATCTCTCATATAATTCTATGTGTTACATATCAAACATGGAAAACAAGGAGGTTTCTTTGCCCCAATAGGGTTCCCAGATGATTTTTCAGGAGTGGAATTCTCCTGTTTCTTCTTATTATTTCCCTTTCTTACTGCCCCCTAGTTGCTTTGGATTCTTGCCTTTGTTGGATGACACGACATTAATCTCTAAGGAAAGAGGTTTTTCATTTTCATTCTGACTAGAAACAGCAAGAGATTGACCAGATGGACCTCTTGCGGTTTGCGTGCTTGAGGCACCGATCACACTGTCACCGGCATGAGAGTCCCTATTCGATTTAGGAGGAGGCGGAATGGAAAAAGTTGGTCTAGGAGCATCAGGAATTTTGTCATAGAGTGTGCCAGACTGAGTGTAGATCAAGTCTAAATATTGGGCATGAGTAATGACTTGCTCTTCAATGACAACTCCTCCTTTCACCACGTCCTTAGTGATAGATGGAAATAAGGACTTAATAAATCACTCAGCTAAAAGCTGATTAGGAACATATGTCTTTACCATTCAACGACGATGCTACCACTCAGGAATATGATTAGATATGTGCGTGGACATGGTCTGTTTAAAATTGGTAAGGAGTTCTATTCCTATTTCATACCTGATGGGTAACTGAAAGTGGGTTAGAAAAGTAGTCGCAAGGATGCTGAAGTTATCAAACGAAACTCTAGGCAATTCAATATACCATTTCGCTACTAGACCAGTAAGCGTTCTCTGAAAAAGGTGAAGCCTAATCGAATCATCATTCAGGGTGTTAGATGATCACCACAAATGAAAATTCATTACATGATTCGATGGATCTTCACCTAGATTTCCATTGAACTTAGGAATATTAGAGGGGAGTTTATGAGGAATTGTCGGCCACCAAGGAGCGTATGCAATTGGATAATTCATCAACCGGTTCAAATCTGGTAATTCTAGAGTTGCTACAAAAGGAAACTGTTGATTCAAGTTGGGTGGAGCATACCCAGGATAAGATGGAATCCCCTGAGTAGTAGGTCTTTGCATACCAGTATAATGTATCTATCACTGGTAACTTTGATAAGGTTGTTGGACATAACCAGTATAGTGTGCTTTTTGATAACCATTTTGAAAATGCAGTTGTCTATAACCTACAAAGCCTTGTTGCTCAGGTCCTTGGTAGGCTTGATATTGACCAAATCTAGTCTGTGCTTGTAAACAAAGTCCAAAATGAGGTTGGTTTTGCTAGAATTGTGGTTGTTGGACCATTTACTATTGCCCAATACTGGAGAATTGACCAAGTTGAGGATTGACAATACCCATTTGTGCCTGAGTCATTCCAAATAAAGAATCACTAACCTGAGGTTGTAGTTGAGCCATAGAGACAAGTGGCTGTTGCATCACAACTTGAGAAACTTGAGGTTGAGACATAGCAGTCTGTGATTGTACTTGTGACAAAGTCATAATAACAGGTGTAGTGGGAATATTTGACATAGGTTGGATCAGTTGCGTTGGATATACAACCCTTGGTTGTTCTGGCAGTATTGGTATCCAACCGCTAGATGTAATTCTAGTTTGACCTGAATTTTGTTGGAAACTCTCATATGGTTGTTCCCCATGAGGAAATAGTGAAAATGCATACTGCCCTCCATATGGCGGCAGTCCAATGTTTAAAGGATATATCGGTCTTTGAAGACTGGTTTGCCCAAATTGATACTGGCGTGCAGGATCAAATTGCTGAGTTTCTACATAAGAAATACCAGATGGGACTTTGGATGAATAAATAGGAGTAGACCATGGTGCCGAAGCAACCCCTGAGTGGAATCCAGCTAGTGATTGATACTCTGTTGGAACAGATGCTGTCGGCCGGATAAATCGTTCTTGCGGACAAGACCGATCTCCCTAGTATCTATGGATATCTAGCGACAAGCAAGACAAACAAATTCTATCTTTCTCTAAATATTGCGATTTACAAATAGAAGCCAATAGATGTTTTAGACCCTACCTCAAGTCCAATGCTAGTTTGTGGAAGCCACGCTCCATTCGTCCAAAAGAGATCCATTTTAAAGAACCTGCAAACACAAATAGGCACACATCAAATTACACCTGCATAGCCAATATAATAAACCATATTTATCATGATGATCAAGGAATTCATGAAATAAACCATAGAAGACAATTTATTGAGAAAAATTAATCTGATTGTATTAACTTCAAACAAAGAAATTTACAACCTTGGTGCCTTGATGTTGTACAAGCTCCTCCCAGGGTCCAGCAAGAATCTCCTCTACTTTGACAAGCTTCACTCTCTTCCCGAAAAGATCAAAAGGTATGTAATCTCTCCTCTCAAGCTCAATTAGGAAGTCTAAATTCCAACAACATTTACCCTAAAAAATATTTATCTTTCAATCTCCCTAGCAACCAGCCCAATGCCTCATTTTATAGTGCAAAGGAAGGAAGTTACTAGGTCCACCTTCAAAGGGATAGAGCCCTCCTTCAAAGGGATAAGCTCCTCTCATCAAGGGGTTAGCTCCTTTAGTTATGGGATGCATGAACCACCTAGGAGCGAACTTGCCACCTCAAGATTCCTTCTAGAAGCATCCAAAATTAACCCAAAGTGAGTTTTTAATAATAAACTTGCACCATTTTGACTTTTACAGGGGTCTGCACCCATTCCTTTAGAGACAGAGCGGGCAGGTCTACTGGGAACATGACCAAGGGGTGCGGGACCGCAGGTAATACTAAGAGAAAGTGCGGAACCAGAGTTTTAGAGATTTTCAAGGACTTTCTCTCATTTTTAAGGCTTGACATGAAGAGCTGAGGTTTAAGACTTGCAAAGGAGGACAATATGAGTGATGATAGACTCACACTGACTGCAAAAAGTCATGGTGATAATATTTTGTGTAACAGATTGCCCCCTAAAGTACAAATTTTGTAATAGATAGTATTTGTCATCTAAGAAGAGTGAAGTACTTTATCATTTCGAGGATCATCCTGGTTGGAACCTATAAAAACATTCAATACAAAATATATATATGAGATCATATCATCACTGAGCTAGGAATTCCCATACTCAGATCAAAACTTACTAGAAAACTAACTAAACTTCTCTAATATAGGAATGATCTTGTAATACATCACAAGTATAGACATATGTAGACACAGTATGGGTGCAACCATCTGTTTATGAATAGTCCACTATATAATGAATAACAAAATTCCTTGTAGCCTAGATGGTGGAAACTAGATCCAGGGTCTTGATTTCTACTTCCTGAAATAGTACGAATCTATCCATGTGAATGAATGTGTTGAAGTCGAACATGGTAGAAACCACTTGATTACCAGTCAATGATGTAAACTGTTAACAAGTGTGAGAGAAACCACCAGTAATGTCAATGGCTCTCAAAGTACTCAGTACAATCCATGAAATGTGAATAAATGAGTTGATGTCGAACATGTCACAGAATCCTTTGATTGAAGGTCAATGATGCAACTCGTTGTCGAAGGAGATAAACCTGCCATTGAGGTATGCAGATCCCAAGGTACTGACAATTTCTAGATCATCTTTATAGATAATGAGCTGAAGTTGATAGAAAGCGATCTGTCGTAGGCAAGCCCACAACACAAAATCATAGATCAAGTTTGAAGAAATATAGTTGCAAGGACTGACTCAGGGATGGTCAATATGGATGACAGATATTTTGTAGATGAATGGTTTATTTGGACTGACCTCTTGAACACATAAAGACATTGCAGATGGTTTGGTGACAATTGAACCAAAGCTAATACCCAGAAACCGGCTGAAGACTTTCAATATGGTTTGATTAACTGTTAGGCAAAGGATTTCCCAACCCAGGTGAAAAAAAAATGTCGTGTTCAAGAGTGGTTAAATGTTTTTCTGAGACACAAAGTATGACAAACAGGTTCATTTTTCTCTCTTTTCCCACACCATTTCTAGCAAGTACCTCTTTATTTTTGACAAGCTTGAGGAGGATAACATTTGCTTGATTATAAGCTCATCCTTCGGATGAGTCCAACTTAATTTAAATTCAAACCCTAAGAAGGAGTGGTTCGTTCCTGTTTGTAATTGAACAGGTCCTTTACTGTTAAATTTTAGCGAGTCCAGTATAGGAGAAACTCGGCGTTTTTCAATTTTAGGGAGTCAGAAGAAAAACTTAAGAAAACTCCATGGTTGTCGTTTTCGTAAATTTGTGTCTCCCAATCCTGGAAAAGTATAAAATAATGCTTGAGAGAACCGCTTGACCATTACGATCAAGGAGTACTTTTCATAATTAGTGTCTTTGATCCAAAAAAGTAAAAAAGTGATCAACGACATGACGTTTTATAACCAATATCGAATTTGAAACGACAAAAATCCGGCAATCTTTTTATGTTTATACGATCAGAAAAGAGCTGTAAGTGGACCGTCTTTTTAATTCCATTTTAACGAGCTTAAAAAGAAAAACTCGACAATATTTTCATATTTTAGGAGTTAGAAAAGAGCTTAAATATGACTCTATTGTTTTTGTTGAAAAATGATCAATTTTTCTTGAAAAATCCAATATCCTGCACAAAAATTCAAACATTACTCATACCTGTTTAAAATAAATAAAAATGCTTCAAAAGTTACCTCTTTAAAGTGAAAAATAAACAAATTCAAAATTCATTTATTCAAAAAAGCTTATAAAAAGAGATTTTGTAAATTCATTTTTACTGTTTGACTTCAGAGTGAGAAAGAGAGCTTTTGGGTAAGAAACTTCCTGTGAAGATTGCAGAAAATCCGTCCGTTGGAATCGAACACCATCACCTCCAGGTAATCCACATCACTTTACTCTTGCATTTCAACCATTTGAAA
This sequence comes from Pinus tabuliformis, assembly GCA_031772625.1. NCBI lineage: Eukaryota > Viridiplantae > Streptophyta > Pinopsida > Pinales > Pinaceae > Pinus > Pinus tabuliformis. The sequence goes on from CM062816.1 coordinate 280,278,761, forward strand.
TTTTTTTTTATGTTTATATTTTGATTTTTAGGAAGAAATTTGTTTAAAAGTCCACTCGTGGGGGTCCGCAGGCGTAGTATGCGAAACATGCATACCCCGACTTTTTCCCACACAGGAAAGAGCCAGGGGCCTGCACCTGTTGTTCGGGTAGAGTGTGGACCTACGCACTGTCTCTAACTGGAGAGTGCGGTCCCTGCAGCATAGGTTTTAAAATTCCAAATTCTTCAAATTCTGCCCAAAAACTTTGATTTAAAATGTTTTAATCCACCTTTCCTTTCAATGTAGGGTATACACCATGCTTAGCTAGCGGGAACGGGAGCACGAAGATGTGGACCTCGCCGCAATCAATCATCAACCTTCAATTGATGCATTAAAGGCATGCAGGTTATTTAAATTCTGGGCCATACCTGGCATGAGGGCCCAAGTAGACTTTCTGCAGTGGCTGGTGGACAGGTGGAATGTACAGGACCAGTGTTTCATTATTGGTGGCCACCAGCTCGAAATGGAGCCAGAGGACATTTACTTTTTGACTGGTTTTCCCAAGAGAGGTGAACAATTGACTCTATTTGGGACTAGGCCAGGTGGCCAGTCTGTCGATAGCCTCCGGCTAGAGTTTTGTAACGACCAAACCAAGGACAAAGGGATTAACATCAAACCCATCTCCCGTCTTGAACTCAAAGTGATTGCATTTACTGTCACCATACTCTGTGGAAGTGCAGCACTACATATGCCCACCGGATCCCAAATGCGGATGGCAGTAGACTGTTTTAGAGGCACCGTCTTCAACTGGTGCGAAGCTGTGTTGGCTAATGTAAAAGGCCAAATCACTAGAGAAAAGAACGAACAACTGAAAAACTTTGGATATGGTTTCTTAGTTGTAAGCTTTGGTCTAGAGAGGGTCCCAATGTTGGTCCCATAACATCTTTCCGTTGAAGCTGGACTTCCTCGAGAGCCCAAGCTGATGCGTTAGGTTGCAGTTATGACCCATCATCCTGAGGAGGGTTCAGAGGTTGTTTGATTTCCTCTTGAGTATTTTCATTGGCTAGAAAACTAAGTTTTTGCGATTCAAGATTTTCCTTATGCTGGGATGGATTATCGTGGTGACCCAGACATGGCTCTTCCACCAGGAGAGCAATGGGATGACTTAGGTAAAATCATTTTCAACATTTTCTAATTTAATTTTATTTTTTTTAAATCGTCCCAAAACTGATAGTAAAAGTTTCAAATGCAGAAGTAGGTCCACGGCGACCAGCCACTCTCCGGCCTTATGAGAGGAAACAACCAGCTGCAGTAGCACCAGCCCCACGGGACGAATCTAAAGAGACCCTAGCCGAATTGGAAAATCATCTAGAGCATTTGACAGCAGACATTCCAAAGACTACCATAGATGACATTCCTCTTAGGCTACAGCGCTATGTGATTGGGGTCCCAGGACCTTTTAGGAGGTTCCTTTGTAGGGTGGCCTGTACAGTGGTTTCTTATCGTGATCATTGCCAGTGATAGGATGTGATAAGCCCCAAATTTGGTAACATTTTGGGCTCATTTCGCCTAACTACCCTTGTTCAATCCTTCATTTTTCATAACTTATGCATTATTTTTTAGTATGTTTATGTCATTTGTACGAATAAGGGTAGTCACTATTCCTAGGTGGCTAACACGTGCTCATTTCAGGATTTTTTGACACATGTTGGAGCAAAACGGAGCAGACATGGGCTAGGAGACAGCCAAGCTTAGGTTGACGATTCATAGGGGGGTTGTCTATGGCATTAAATAGCCTCCCTCGAGATCTTCACCCCCAACTCCGAGCTCCAAAGGCCACCAAAACCGGATCTAGAAGGCAGCCAAACAAATTTCTTGGAAGGAGCTGTTCACTCACAGTTTGGGTAGCCAAGTCCCATAGATTTAGGAGGCCAGCTAGGGCCTCGTGGTGTATAAATGTTAAGGCCTCAGCCTTCTAAAAGGACTTTTGGAAAAAATTCTTGCATATTTTGCACTACAGGCTGCTAGCTCTGTTTTTTTCTTTTGTAGCCATCATTGGCATAACTCTTGACTTATGATTATTTTTTGATAATGGGAAGCAGTCAGATTTGATATCAGCTCTAAGTTTTTTATAGGAGCCATAGCTCTCAGGGTTGGGCCCAACCTGAGAGCCTAGGGCCTCCTTCTTTGTATTGTTATCTTTCCTTTAAGCACTGTGATTTTCCTTTTTTGCTTTTGAAACAGGGTTTTGTTGAGCAAGATTTAGTTGTGTTGGTTAAATAGGTCATTATTGAGGAATAGAATTGCTTCAGATGTGTAGAATAGATTGATAAGATAATAATTGATAAAGCTCCAGAAAAAAAGGGTTGCCTACACTCTCAGTTTCACCTCTCCCTTATTGGATCAGGGGCTGGAATTGTGGAAACAGTGCTACCCAACAAAAACACTAGTTTGCTTGACCATGCAATCGTTGGTGTAATGTCTTCATTTGTAGAATTTAGTCATGCGTTTAGACCTTTTTAGATGTTTCTTTGATTAAGTGTTGTACATGGTTCTCTTTGGAAATAAAGCTGTTGTTCATTTGTTTTGTTGACAGTTAGGATAGATTAGCCAAGATTTTGATTGTATGCAGGATTTGGTTGATTCAGTTAAGTACACACTGTGCAGGGCATATATGTCTTTCTCTCATCCACCTAAGCTTCGTCCAGCCCAGCTGCTCCATCTCCTAGTTAGCTCCCTTGTCTCACAACTACTCTTATGTCCATGTAACCCTACCTTCTTGCTCTTCCATTGCCTTAGCCTTCCTTAAGTCAAGTTAGCTTTCCACATCCTCTCATCACTTCATCCATCAGTCACTGGATCATCTCAGACCCCTACCCTACCTCCCTATCCATTCATGCATCCTCTTTCACTCACCCATCCTCCAAAATCCAAATTTTAGAACATCCTATAGAAATTTCTGAACATCCTGTAGAAATCCCTGAAACATCCTGTAGAACCCCTGCAGACTTCCTGTAGAAGCTCATAAGTGAGGTTGTTGGATAACCATACTTTGTGAAACTCTCTGGAGGGGTGTTAGGGACTCCTTAGACCTTCTTTGAGCCTTCCAAACCTTTTCCATGCATTCCCCTTCCTTGATCCACCCCTGCACAATAAAAAGCCAGTTAAAAGAACATGTATGATAATTCTGATAACTTATTCAAAAATAAAAAAAGATGTGTTCTTCAGATAGAGATAGCATAGGCATGTGCATTTTACCTTTGTAGAAGTAATGGCATCTCTTTCAATAGTTTGCATCCTCTCCTCTGCATCAGTGAGACTAGCTGGTAGAATTAGGGTTTGCTAGGGTTTATGTTGCCCTTTGGCTTTCAGTTTCTTTCTGCAAGTAGATCAACTTCCTTTGAGTTAGCTTCCATCCATCAGTTACAAAGCTTCTTCTAAGAGCTCACAGAAGTTGTCTTGAACCCCTAGCAGACTTGTGCCAGCTGACTAAGTGAGAGCTGCGGCAAGAGCTAGTACTTGTGCATACAGCACCGTCGCTTCCAAGTTTGTTACGAACTACCGGGTTGATAAGAGTAAAGAAGGGAGTCCCAGGAGTTGCAGCATTATTGCTGCAATACTGGAGCCCACTAGGATGATTGCCTGTTGTATACTCATATGACATTTTTACTTTTTGTACTATCATTTTTTCCGATCATAAGGTTTTTTTCAACCTATGATCGAAGACGATGTATATTTGACACACTTCTACGCTATGCTTTATCACTATTACTGGATATCTTGTAAAACATGTTATGAAATGTTTTTAAACTTACTATTTGATTATTGAAAATGTCTACTTAACATTCGAGAAGAAATTGCATCTGCTAATGTATTTAAATATCTTGGAATATGTTGATATTCAATATAGTCAAATTCACGTTCCAAGAGATGAACTCTCAAAAGTAATCTCAATAACACCGGATTTCTAATGGCATAAACTCTATTAAGCTGCAATACAACGAGTGCAAAATCTAACCTCACAATCAAACTCTGAATCCCAAATGAAATGGATTCAAATAATAACTCAATCATTGCACTATACTCTGCAATGTTATTCATTGTTTGACCGAGGCTTACCCCATGCATAGATACTAACTCATCAGAGGGTGAATAGATTACCCAAGCTGCAGAAGAGATGTTCCGTGTATTATGACAAGCACCATCAGCGAAACCAATATATGTTTGAAGAGACGTCGACATCTGCAATATCAAGAGTAAAATGAAGATAAGCAGGAATAATGACAAAAACACTCTCTCAACTAAGCACACTTTTCTAATCTAAAACACACCAGCTAGAAAGAAAACTAATCTAACTAAAATCTCCACACCCAGATTTAAGAATAATATCTTTTCAGGTAAAGACCATTTCTGGGTTTACCTAAAGAGACACCATCAAAATCTACAAATTCATAGGCCCCTTTTACCAGCTTTTGCTTGACAACATAACGACCATGCCACATGGGTACGACTTTTCCAATGCCTAGCTTATCATTTGCTTGATTGTACAGTAAGACTAGGTCTCCTTCCGAAAAATTATGAGGTGTAACATTTTGACTGTATTGAGCTTTAATACGTTTGGCATGAGTTTCAATTGCTAGTGTAGCATCACGTTGATTCTCATCTAGCTGAGCCAAGTACAACAAACATTTCTCCTCTTCGGAAGTGGCTGGAAGTAATTCTATGGCCATTTGCAATGACATGATTTCGCATTCAATGGGTAACACAACTTCCAAACTGTAAGCTAGTTGGAAAGGAGTGAAACCAGTTGATGCTTTTACTAATGTTCGATATGCCCAAAGCGTTGAAAATAACATGTTATGCCAATTCGACCTATGAATCCCAATGATTCGTCAGATCATAATGACTAGAACTTTGTTGATGGCTTCAACCAAACCATTAGCCTATGGGTAATATGGAGTAGAACTATCATGACGCAGGCCAAGCTAATCTGTTAGTTCAGTCATCATAATGTTTTGAAAATGATGCCCATGATCAGTGTTAATCACATGTGGAACACTAAATCTAGTAATTATATGATTGAAAATGAAAATCGCAGCAGTTTTGCTGTCTTCCGAAAATGTAGGCATCGCCTCGGCCCACTTGGTAAAATAATCTACCGCAAAGATGATATACGCATACCCTAGACTGAGTGAGGGTCACATGTAATAAAATCGATACCCCATTTTGCAAAAGGACCGACGAAAATTGTAGGGTGGAGAGGAGCAGGTGGAGCGCGCATCTTTCGATCAAAAATTTGGTAGTTGTGGCATTTTCGGACCACGTCAATACAATCTTTAAACAAAGATGGCCAGAAATATCTAGTGCACAATATCTTTTGGGCTGTGGCAAACCTAGACATATGACCACCACATGCTCCAGAATGATAGTAATTTAGAACCCTTTCAGCTTCCTCATGAGTTAAACAACGTCGGAAAATATAGTCTGCCCCACGATGATAAAGTGTATCTCCAATAATTTTGTATTGTTGGGATTGGAAATGTGTTTTCCGACGCTGAGATCTCGAAATTTTAGGCCGAAAGGATTGGGTTTGGAGATAAACTATGATATCTCCATACCATGGATCAAGAGTGCTGATTAGAAACAAGGATTCGTCCGCGATGGGCTCTTCCACCACAATTTCAATATAAGCATGCGGGAAGTCACACATTAACTCCGCAAAAAATAAAGATTTCTTTGACTTAGATTTTTCAAACTCCAAGTCAAATTCCTGCAGGATAACAATCCATTTGGAATACTTGCCACCTAGCAGTTATTTTGTCAAAATATAGATCATAGGGTTACAGTCGGAAATTACAGTAGTTTTGCATAGTAAAATGTAATGAAGAAATCGTTGGACAGCTTAAATAGTTTCCAAAGCCAATTTCTGCACATGTGAATATTTTAGCTCAGTCGGATTCAAGGTTCGACTAAGGTAATAAATCACATGTTCACTACTGAATTCATCTTCCTGAACTAACACCATTCCAATGGTGGAATGAGAAGCGGCGAGATATAAGAAGTAGTCCTAGTTGTAGTTGGGAGGATGCAATAATGGTCCATGGGTCAACGCGTGTTTAAGTGCATCAAAAGATTTGTTAGCTATCTCATCCCAAAAGAATGGAGTATTCTGTTTCAACAACCTGGTAAAATCCTTTGTTATCTCGGCGTAGTTAGGAATGAATCAACATAAAAAATTTGCTTTCCCTTGCAAACTTTGGAGTTGGCGAAGAGTCGAAGGAGGAGGCAATTTGACAATAGCTTCAACCTTCAAGGGATCGACACGAATGCCAGCTTTCGAAAAAAAAAATCCCAGTAAATGACCCGTTTCTATACAGAAAACACATTTGTGTGGATTCAACCTAATTTGATAATGCCTACATCTCATAAGGATTGCTCGTAAATGAATAAGATGATTGGCTCTACGTAATGAATGAGCAGGTAAATCATCGACATAAGGTTGCACAATTTGCTTGATGTCATGAAACGCATAAGACATAGCTCTTTGAAAAGTTGCTCTGGTGTTCTTTAGCCCAAAAGGTAATTTGCAATAAGCAAATGTCCCCCATGGACAAATGAAAGCCATTTTTGGTTTATCAGCAGGTAGAATGTTGATTTGATTATAACCGGAAAAACCATCCATAAAGGAGAATATTTCACTGTCGGCACAATCATCAATGATTTGATCGATATAGGGAGTCGGATAATTGTCTTTGGGACAGGCTCGATTAATATCCCTATAATCGATACATATTCTTATTGTTCCTCGCTTTTTGTTAACAGGAACAATATTCGATACCCAATCCGTTAAGGGAATCAGATAAATGAAACCTGCTTTACGTAATTTTTCAAATTCTGCTTTAATAGCAGCAACTTTTCCCAGGTGAATCTAACACAAACGTTGCCGGATGGGTTTAGCATCCGGGTAAGTTTTGATTTTGTGAACAACAATTGTTGGGTCAATTCCTGGCATTTCTTCATATGACCAGGCAAACACGTCTCGGAATTCTTGAAATAGGGCCTTATATGTTTGAAATTCATCTTCCATACAGGAGGCACCTATATGAATGTTTTCAACAATTCCAGGTTTACCTGAAATGTCAATAGGAACTGTTTGAGAAATATTTCCCAAATTTAACTCAGAATCAGGATTTTGCAATGGATTTTGTGGTTACTTGACAAAATCATGTTCAAAACGATCAATCTCAGGTAAGTGTTATAGACATTTTTGGGCACTACAACCCCAAGCATAAATTTCCATAAACCAAGGGCTCCTAAGTCCCTAAAAGTGTTGTTCTAACCCCTAAAGGAACAAGGTCAACTGATTACAGCTTCTCCCAGAAGTTCTCCATGAAAAACTACTCAGAACTCGTCAAAACTGGATCATTTCACTTGCTCCATGGCCAGGGTGCGATGCATCTCACCTTGTACACACAAGAAGTGCATTGCATTTCAAAAATCCCTTCTATGGGGTGCGATGGACGAGAAAAGACAAGTGGCAGAGACAGTCTGCGAGGTGGATGATCATGGAATCTTCGAGAAACTTCGAGAAACTTCTCCTGTGACACTTGCCTCTCAGAATCGCCCAAGGATGAGTAATAGATCAATGAGATCTCCAAGTGGAAGCAAGAACTATCAGAGAGAAGACACTAATCAAAAACCCAGAGCTGACTCACACCTCTGCAAATATCTATATATAGATCTCTCATGCTAGAGATCCAGCAGGTTAGGGGCTGGAATTTTGCATCTTGTAAGGAATTGCTGTTGGTTTCTTGAGACAAAATCATAGTGTTGGGTGATATAAGCTTTGTATGAGGTGAAGAAGGGCTTACCTGCTGAGAGGATGATGCTGGGTTAGAAAAACTGGTTGTAACTCCCTTGGCTCTTTCTTGTTTATCAATAAAAGCTATTCAAGTTTTCCTCCATACTCTTGTGTCATTTATGTTTTATGCATTTGTATGGTCAATTTACATCTGATTCTAGATTGTTTATGATTATAGATCCATGTTCTTGTATAGTGTTATGCTACTGTGATCCTACAGGTACTCTGTGAAGCTGGGCGTACAAGGGAGCAAGTAGCGAAAGACTATCAAGAGAGAGAGGAATCGAACTAGGAGATTAGCGCAAGACAAAGGTTGGTCTTCTTTGTTCTTCTCTCATCTATATTTCATAAAGGAAAAACGAAAGTAGCTTTACTTTGTTTGTTTCTAAGGTAGCTACCACACCTTAGTGGGATAAGCAGTTCTTTGTAGACACTTTTCCCTGTAACAAAATGGCAACTCCGCTGGGGACGAATTAGGTTGTTTTTTTATATTCCTTGTTGTTTATTTTATAAACTTACAGACGGAGCCTGAAGTCAAGCTAGGTAGCTTTCGAACTGCATTTGCTATGTAAATGCAAAGCAGATAAATGCCGCTTCAGTCAATCTCCGGGTTTTGTTTATAAATTAAACAATTGATTTACAAACTCTCTTATTGCCCTTTGTGGTAGCTCTAGTAACCTCCTTAGATCTACCCCTGATTGTTGCTTTACTGATTACCATTTGCTCAGCCAAAACCCATGAACTGAACTGCAAACTGTGACCCGAAACCCAAGCAAAGTCTCGTCTCTGGCCCAGCGCAGGTACTGTTTTGTGAATCTGAAATTCAGCGCACTTCCCGAGTGTAGTAGGTGTGCTGCATTTCAAATTCCCTGTGTTACAGGTGTGCTGATCAGACTAGGCATTGTTCAGTTTTGGTTTCTGTGATTCATTCTTTTCAGTTCTATTCATGAATTTTTCTGCCTGTAATTAGTATATCTCTGTTTGAAACCCCTTTTCCTTGCTGTTATTCTGCCTCCATTGTGCAAAAGAACTGTAAATGTTTTTGTGCATTTGTTGAGTCATTTTCAGTTCTCCTTTACAAAAAGTAACGTAATTGTATTGTCATCCTTTGATTTGAAAGTATCGCAAGTGTCGTTTTCAGTCATAGGAAAGAGTTTGGTTGCTATTGATAGTCGATTACCCTGTTACTATTGTATTTGGTCTGAATTTGTAGTTTTTCTAGTGTCGAAAGCAAGTATCCATTTCCAAATCGTAAAGTGTTGTGATTGTCTCCATTTTTGATATTGAAAAGAAACTTGTTAGTAATTGTCACTTGAAAAGTAATTCAAATTTGTGCATTAGCTTTCTTTTTACCATTCACATACTAAGAAAGCCAAAAACAAATACATGCATGTGCATTTTCATTTAGACTGTTTGATTGGTTTGATTTAGGACAGTGCATTTAGTGTGTGCTATTTGCTCTTTGTGAAAGAATATTGTCTCTCTTTCCTTAGTAGCTAGGATTTTCATTGCACAAAGAAGATAAAAGACTGTTTATCATCTTAGATTGCATTTTAGGAATTGTATATCTACATCTTGTGGTGAACCTGAAAGGAAAATTTCTTAAGCAAGGTCAACTATAAAATAAATTTAATGAATCTAACAACGCTTTGGAACCTAACGCACAACATCTAGAAGTCTAGGCTAGAGACGTATTCCGGCGTCGTAAAGCCTGGTAACTATTGTTCTCACTGATGGTTGGGTGATTCCTCCACTTTGAGATGATAAGTGCCAGTACAGACTTGTGCTCCCACGTACCGTCGAGTATATTTTGGGAGACCACAATAGGCTTAATCCTTTATCCATAGGAAGTCGTGTCTGCTGCCCTATCGATCGCAATGCACTGAACACAGCATTCGGGAAGATTGATTGTCGTACCGTAAAAAGTATTCTGCAGTTTTACAATTGGTTTGGTAATCCCTCTACCTAGATTTCCAGAGCAGTCCCTTTCGTTCCTTTTCAGACTCCTTAACAGAAAAGGTCCATCTGAGCACTTGTCACTTCAGGCTCATTAAAAATCGAAGGTGACTAGAGTCATCTTTTGTTTTTTCTCGACTCTTTAAAATTGAAAAAACAAGTTGTGTCAAAGCGTCTAAAATTCATTTAATTTGGAAACATATTTCCCTTTAATTTTTACTTGATCAAGTAATCCGCAATTGTGGAAGAAAGTCAAACTAAATCGCTAGAAAATCTTTTGGATAGACTAGATATGTCTGAACAACCATCGACATGTAGGACTGTGTCATCAGACACAGTAGTGGCAGAGCCTTCTACTGCTACTCCAATGATGTTCGCTGGTATACCATCTGTCCCGGCAAGTTATCAACAACAAGCCGGAGTCCAATCAGGGACTGTTTCGACGACATGGTCGGTTCCTATTTCTTCATTCAGATTATCATCTGGTATTTCTTATGTTGAAACTCAACAAATTGATCCAATGTGTCTTCAAAGGCCAATCTACCCTTTAAGTACTGGATTGCCACCATATGGAGGGCAGTATGCCTTTTCATTGTTCCCTCCCGGAGAACAACCATATGGGAGTTTACAACAAAGTTCAGGTCAAACTGGAATTACATCCAGCGGTTGGGTACCAATATTACCTCAGCAACCAAGGGTTGTATATTCAATGAAACCAGTCCACCTTGTGTTGAATATTCCCACTATACCTGCTATGGTGACTGTGTCGCAAGTACAAGCGTTACTTGTTGTATGTCAACCCCGAGTTTCTCAGGTTGCAATACAATAGCCTCTTGTCTCAACGACTCAATCACAACCTCAGGTTAGTGCCTCCTTATCTGGAATGACTCAGGCTCAAACAAGTACTATGAATCCTCATCTTGGTCAATCATCCAGTATTGGGCAACAGCAAATGGTCCAACAACCATGGCTGGTTCAATCTCAACAACTGTCATTTCAGCAATCATATCAAGGACCTGAGCAACAAGTCTTTGTAAGTAATGGGCAATCGCATTTCCAAAGCGGTTATCAACAACCATATTATAATGGTTCTGCCCATCAACCTTATCAAAGTTACCAGCATCAAATACTTTATGCTGGTATGCAAAGACCCACTGCTCAGGCGATTCCATCTTATCCTGGGTATGCTTCGCCTAACCTGAATCAACAGTTGCCCTTTGTAGCAACTCTAGAATTACCAGATCTAAACTGGCTGGCGAATGATCCAATTGCTTACGCCCCTTGGTGGCTGGCGATTCCGCATAAACTTCCGTCAGATATTCCTAAATTTAATGGGAATGCGGGTGAAGATCTGTCGAATCATGTGATGACCTTTCATCTGTGGTGTTCATCAAACACCCTAAACGATGATTCGATTAGGCTTCGCCTTTTTCAGAGGACGTTAACTGGTCCGGCAGACAAATGGTATATCGAATTGCCCAGAGATTCGTTTGACAACTTCAGTGCCCTAGCCACAACCTTTTTAACCCATTTTCAGTTACCGATAAGGTACGAAACGGGAACAGAACTTCTTACCAATTTCAAACAAACAACGGCAACTCACATATCTGATCATATTCATGAGTGGTGACGTCATCGTAGAATGGTAAAAACGTATGTTCCTGCTCAGCTACTAGCTAAATGGTTTATTAAGTCATTATTACCTTCTATCACAGAAGATGTGGCAAAGGGAGGAGTCGTCATTGAAGAGCAAGTTATTTCTCGTGCACAATATCTAGACTTGATCTATGCTCAGTCTGACATGCTTTACGATAAAATACTTGATGCTCCTTGACCGGAATTTTCTGTTCCTCCCCCTCCTAAATCAAACAAAGACTCTCATGCCGGTGATGGCATGATAGGTACGACAAGCACGAAATCGAAAAAGGCTACATCTAAGAAAGCCCGTAAGATTTCTGATCAAAATGCAAATGAAGAACTTCTTGCCTCAGAGGTAAATTCCAGGTCGACTGACAAGGGAAAACAACTGAAGCAACCAGGGGGAAAGAAGAAAAAGAAAGGGAGAAAAAAGAAGCAGGATGGGTCATATCCTGAAAAACCTTCTGCAAACCCTTCTGTGCAAAGGAAACCCCCTGTGGGGTGTCAGATATGCGATGAGTATCATCAGATGAGAGATTGTCTGCATAAAGCTGAAGTTAAGAAACTCTTTAAGAGTTCAAAAACCTCAGCGGTATTGCCTGATCTGTTTCCAAACCCGGGAACCAAGCTACCAAAATGCTTCCCTATCCCAAGTGCTTATGTTGTCTATCTCAAAGCAGCAAAATGATGCTTTGACAAGAAATAAAGATTACGGGAATCGACAGTTGTCGAATAACAAGGCTAATGAATGACCTAGTAGTGCGACAACAACTTTGACTGAAGTTGTGCCACCCATCATTCCTGAACCAATGGTAAAACCGCCAAAGGGAGTGGTACACAAATTGACATTTAATCCTCGTGCAAAAGTAGCATAGAATTATAATATAGTAGAGGACCTGGCCCAATCACCGTCCACTATGTTGACACTTGAGGTACCGCAAAATTGCCTCTCACAAAAGCAAGATCTATTATCAGTAATAGGTGGGATTGACCCAACGGATTCCAATCTTGTATCCTTTAATCATAAAGGATATGACCCTCAGTTACCAGCTCAACGAGCTTTCCTTATTCAAGTGAAAGCCCTCAACAAAACTGTTCATCGAAAAATTATTGATGAGGGGGCATCTACATGTATTATGTCAATGAATTGCTGGAAAAATTTAGGCTCACCACCCTTGTCGCGATCATCAACAATGTTAAAAGCATTTGATGGATGATTATACACTCCATACGGGATTTTAAGTAACTTTCAAGTTGAACTAAGGGGAAAAACAGTAGAAATTGATGTTGAAGTAATCGACGGAAACCTTGATTACAACATCCTACTGGGAAGGCCCTGGATATATGCCATGGCTGCAGTTGTGTCGACCTACTTCAGGAAGATTGCATTTCCCTTTCAAGGAGGAATTACAATCGTCGACCAACAAACATTTCTCCCCAACAGTTCACAAGTTACGGGAAGCATTCCAATGATCCATGGAAGCAATCATTCACTCCAAAATACCGGAGTAGGTCTCCTAAAAGACCCTGCCTTAATGGGTACTTTTTCCCTACCGCCTCCGAGTAATCTGGCGGAAGTGGCCACAGTGGAAACCTGCAATATGAAATCTTCTATATCTTCTAGATTCAGAAGTTTCCTGAACATTTTGACAACATGGATCATCGCCCTAATAGAAATATTGTAGCAATCAATTTTCTTGGCTTGGGGGGAAAATCAACGCTCATCGAGTGTTTGGATAGATAGGTCTAAGGAATATGGCACCTCTTCAGATCCTTGGTCGCATGTACATTACACAGACGAAGGAATTGTTCAGTCAATGATGATTGACGGGGCACCATGGGAAGATTACCACCATCATTCCCATCTTCCGAATTACCGTGAAGATTATTCCGGCAACCTTAATCATCCTTCAGTTTTTTATTTTCTATCAAATACTGTAAATATGGTGGATTTCGAGGATGGTTCTTATCTCGTGTCAACCTCGTTAAAAAATGAAACAAGGAGTCATGAGGATAGTTCCTTTAAAGTTTCAACCTCATTAAAAAATGAAACAAATCCCCTTTCCAAATCTCAAAGGTAAACCTTCATTCCAACCACCGAGTTGAATGCAATGAAGCTTGGGGGGCATGCACCTCGATTTGCGTTATTATGCTGGGGGCATGAAAACTTATCATGAGCAGTGTTACTGCAGGGTTCAAGCTCGTTAAAAAATAAGCCCGCCACGAGCAGTGTTACTGCAGGGTTCAAGCTCGTTAAAAAATAAACCTGCAACGAGCAGTGTTACTGCAGGGTTCAAGCTCGTTAAAAAATAAACCCGCATCGAGCAATTTTAGCACATAGTTCAATCTCGTTAAAAAATAAACATAAGACATGAGCAAATGTTTCTCCCCGCGTTTAAGCTCATTAAAAAATGAACTATTTCCCGGTAAATAACCATCGTGAATGTAGTACTTCAGCCTTTAAAGCCTTGGTCGTGTTCCCATCATCACCTCCACACTGTATTGGCCGATCATTCACCTCCATTTGATTGTTTACCCCTTTTGAGGAATAGCTGCGAAGAGTGATCCCACTAGCCATCCTTGTAACACTGCCGTGATTGGAAAATTCCAAACCTTACCTGGAATCAGCTACTACCCAATTTTATCACTCGTTCCTCAAAAAATGAGTCTTCTTTAAGCTCTTTTCAACTGACTCGTAAAATATGAAAAGGTTGTCGAGCCATTGGCCTCTCCAGCTCGTTAAAGGGACCGGAAATGCTATCCCTCCTTTAGATTTTAATATTTTTGGACCTGAGGGATTATTACACAAAAAGATCGAGCACTTGTTTTGTTCGGATCGTTAAAAGTATCGAAAATTCATCCCTTCTATATTGTTTTATACTTTTTTAGACTTAAGGGATTAGATGACGAAAAAGGAATTTTGGAGTTTCCTTTACGTTCCTTTTCAGACTCTCTAAAATTGAAAAGGACCGAGTTATCTTTGTCGTTAAAATCGTTAAAACCTAATAGCGACAAACTTGTCCATAACAGACAAGAACGAGTTTCACTATCGCTAGGCTCGTTAAAACATAGCGATGGTTTTGCCCAAAGGGAAAATTATAGAACAAGCATATGTTATCCTCCTCAAGCTTGACAAAAATAAAGAGGTACTGATCAGCAATGACTGGGGAAAAATTGGGAAGAAAACTTGAAGAAACTTTGTTGGTAGCAAGTCGCTCTTGAACATGACACTTTCACTCCGCATCCAAGTCGGGTTGGGTTATTTCATTCACCGCCCACATCACCATGGTCCCATCACACCATCCACATTTGGGGTTAATGCTACCAATCCATCACGTCAGTGTAGCCGATATGTTCAAGAGAAGTCATCCAGAGAATTCACCTGTGTCTCACCCACTGCAATACATTTACACTCCATTCTTTCGTGACCGCCACCCTGAACCTTATATCACCAGATCGTTTTCACCTCCATTAAAATCATTTGCTCTGTTCCGTGTCATTGATGTGGGATTCATTAAGTCCCTCCTATGATGGATCACTTCTTGTCGACATCAGCTCATTATCCAAGAAGTCGATCTAGGAACACCCCGTTCAGTACTTTGAAGCTTGCATGCCTCAATGGAAAGTTTCTCACTTCCAGCGACAAGTTTACATCAATGGCCTTTGACCGAAAGATTTTGCATGGTGTTTGACGCCAAGTCCTTTATTCACACCACGTGAATTGTACTACAGTACCTTGAGGGTCATTATCATTATCGGTGATTCCTCTCGAGCCTGTTAACAGCTTACATCATTGGCTGGTAATCAGGCGATGTCTTTCCATGTTCGACTCCTAAACATCTCTCACATGGATAGACTTGTACTTCGAGTGAAGATCGAACGAGATTGAAGACCCCAGATCTAGTTTCATCCACCCGAGCTGCGATATATATTCAGTGAAATAAAGACATCAAATGTACATCATTGCTGCACAGATAATCATCCAATCAAAGGGATGATGACTCTACCAGAATCATCAGTCTACACTCAGACGATTGTCTGTCCTATGTACATGAAAATGAATTTATAAAGCTGAGCATGGGAATGCCCGCCTCAGCTAGATGATGAAAAAAATTATGAAGATAATGTATTGTATTGTATCTTATTACAGGTCTCCTCCCAGCTTGAAAGAACTTTGGATCCTCATAATAAAGCATTTCACGCGACATAAAAAAATATTAACGACCTCATGCTTTAGGGGGCAACTGTTATAGACATTTTTGGGCACTGCAACCCCAAGCATAAATGTCCATAAACCAAGGGCTCCTAAGTCCCTAAAAGTGTTGTTCTAACCCCTAAAGGAACAAGGTCAACTTATTACAGCTTCTCCCAGAAGTTCTCCATGAAAAACTACTCAGAACTCGTCAAACCTGGATCATTTCACTTGCTCCATGGCCAGGGTGCGATGCATCTCACCTTGTACACAGGAGAAGTGCATTGCATTTCAAAAATCCCTTCTATTGGATGCGATGGATGAGAAAAGACAAGTGGCGGAGACAGTCTGCGAGGTGGATGATCATGGAATCTTCGAGAAACTTCTCCTGTGACACTTGCCTCTCAGAATCCCCCAAGGATGAGTAAGAGAACAATGAGATCTCCAAGTGGAAGTAAGAACTATCAGAGAGAAGACACTAATAAAAAACCCAGAGCTGACTCACACCTCTGCAAATATCTATATATAGATCTCTCATGCTAGAGATCTGGCAGGTTAGGGGCTGGAATTTTGCATCTTGTAAGGAATTGCTGTTGGTTTCTTGAGACAACATCATAGTGTTGGGTGAGCTAAGCTTTGTATGAGGTGAAGAAGGGCTTACTTGCTGAGAGGATGATGATGGGCTAGAACAACTGGTTGTAACTCCCTTGGCTCTTTCTTGTTTATCAATAAAAGCTATTCAAGTTTTCCTCCATACTCTTGTGTCATTTATGTTTTATGCATTTGTATGGTCAATTTACATCTGATCCTAGATTGTTTATGATTATAGATCCATGTTCTTGTATAGTGTTATTCTACTATGATCCTACAGGTACTCTGTGAAGTTGGGCGTACAAGGGAGAAAGTAGCGAAAGAATATCAAGAGAGAGAGGAATTGAACTAGGAGATTAGCGCAAGACAGAGGTTGGTCTTCTTTGTTCTTCGCTCATCTATATTTCATAAAGGAAAAACGAAAGTAGCTTTACTTTGTTTGTTTCTAAGGTAGCTACCACACCTTAGTGGGATAAGCAGTTCTATGTAGACACTTTTCCCTATAACAGTAAGAATGAAGATCTATGATGAAGATCTTCCCATGGTAAGTCATCAACGGACAAAATTTCACGAATCTGCTCATCAGTATGAACAAGTTCGGAAAAAGTTGTTGAATCTGAGTTTGATGTTGAAAGTGATTCTTCATGGACCACATTCATTAGGTCAATTTCGGTTGAAGAAGTGTCGGAAAATGACTGTACAACCTTATACGCAACTTCATAGGGACTCAAAGGCATAGCATCACCAAATGAATCCATCTCAGATTCAGAAGGTACGATCCAAGGATCATCATAAACAATAGTGTCTAATGAAATCATATGAATGGTTGCAGTAGAAGGCGATATGTTAGGAGGAGGAAAGGAAAAATTTCCAAGTAAACCAGAATCTTTGACTAATCCTACTCCAACATCCTTAAAGGGATAGTTGTTTTGTCGACATGCTGGATACTTTCAGAAGAGAATGGGTCGGATGAAAAATAAGTTAGCAGGTTTATAGTTACGATCTTTCCATTATGAGGAAACTTTATAAGCTGAAAGACTGATGAAACAACAACAGTCATAGCATAAGACCAACTACGACCCAAGAGAAGGTTGTAAACTAGAGGGGCATCAACCAATTCCACATCTAGATTAATAGTTTTGCCTTCAACCCCTATAGGTAAATCCTGTAGAATGCCAAAAGGATGGAAGCCACAGCCATCAAAAGCCTTTAGAATCATCGAGGATTTATTGAGTGTAGGAGAACCAAGTGATCTCCAACACTAGATTGACATAATACATGTTGAAGCTCCCTCATCAATCACAGTCCTATAGCAAGGTCTGTTTTTGACTAACACTGGAATCTGGAAAGCCATTTGATGAGGTAAGCGAGGTGTACTATTTTCTAAATCAAATTTTATCAGGTTGGAGTCCTGAATATCAACAGCTCTTATAGCCAATAATAGCAATTTACGCTATGCTAGACATGATTGCAGCACCTCCAAAGCCGACATTGCTAAAGGTGAAATAGCTAAATCTTCAACAATGTTATAGTTCTGAGTAGCTCTCGCATGAGGATTGAAAGCTGACTTTCGAAGTATACCCTTAGCAGGTGGTTTGATTACTAAATATGGGTTAGGTTTCTCGATCTGTAGTGGATCGGAACTGGGAGTTGAGGTTGATGGGTTTGAATTAGAATATTCTGCTTCTTTACCACCAACAGGACTTTTACTTCCATAATCTTGCAATCGTGTCACAATCCTAACATGGAACATCATCATTATGGGTTCTTCTTAGGCATTTGAGGAAGAACCTATCATCTTACTATCTTGACTAGGAAAGGATCCTTCAAGACAGTAGGCATTTGAGAACCTTTGATGATTTTCTCAACCTCAGCGCGATGAGGGCAGTCTCTTGTAAAATGCTCTTTGTCACAAATGAGACAAGGATAACGAGGTTTACGTTTCTCATCAGTAGATTCCGTTTTATCTGGTTTCTCTTTCGAATTTTTATCCGATTTATTTTTCTTCTTCCCCTTCTTCTTACCGCCAGATTTTGATTAGGTTGTAGATGACTCTACGACATGAATATCGACAGAAATTTCAGCAGAAGAGTCTCCTGTTGGGGAATCTGGTAAAGTTATAATAGGAGAAGAATTCTTGGAAGATTTATTCTTACTTTTGGTGTTAACTGAACCAATCATACCGTCAGCGGCATGAGACCTTGAAGGAGCTGTAGTTAATTGATTTTATTTAGGAAGGTTGGGGATTTTCTCATGTAAATTACCCGACTGTGTATAAATGAGGTCAAGGTACCGAGCTTGAGAAATTACTTGCTCTTCAGTAACACCTCATGCCTTAGCTACATCCTCAGTGATTTTAGGTAATAATGATTTAACAAACCATTATGCTAAGATCTGATCCGGAATAAAAAAATTTCACTAAACGCCATTGACGTCTCCATTCATGAATGTGATATGAAATATAAGTGGACGTTGACTATTTCAATGAAGTTAATAATTCCGTGCCATTTTCATATCTGACAAGCAACTGAAAATGAGTTAAGAACGAAGTGGCTAGCTGACTAAAGTTATAAAAAGTGGCTCGTGGTAACTCAATGTACCACTTGGCCGCAAGACCAATTAGAGTGTGTTGAAAAAGTCATAAACAAATTGAATCATCTAAAATGGAGTTAGATGCACAGCAAAGGTGATAAGTCATCACATGGTTTGACGGATCCTCTCCTGATTTACCTTAAAACTTTGGGATATCGTTGGGCAACATATTCGGCATTGGCGGCCAAAACGGAAGATAATTTATCGGATCGTTCATAAGGCACGACAGATCAGGCAAGTCCAAAGTTGTAATGAATGGTAATTGACAATTAGGGTATTGAAAACCCTGGGTCATGAGACCAGCCCCAGGAGGAGGATATCTAGGATAACTTGGAATTGGAATTGCATTTGGGATATTATATCCTCCTGAAAAACCAGGATTAACCGGACCATACTGGGGTTGTTGAGGTTGCTGATAAGTATATCCAGGGTACGGTTGATATTGATAGACTAGGCTCTGCACAGCAAGACCGCATTGGTACTGTCCCTGGTACGGTTGATAAGTAAATTGAGGTTGACTTGTGACAACCGTACTTGGATCAGGTTGTCCTACAAGCATTTTAACCGAAGTCTGAATTATAGGTCCAGACTGAGGTAAATATGCTTGAGGAGTTGATGTCGGAACAGTAGAAACTGGAGTTGTCGAGACTCCAGAAGTAGGTGGGGTAGATGGAACAGATGTTGCAGCAGTTGCGGCAGTCATTTGAGGCAGAGTTCGTGGCGAACTAGGCCCAAGCTGAGAAACTACACCAGGTGCAAAAGTTTGAATAGTAGGCTGGATAGGTTGCTAGGTTGAACTAGAAACCAAGGGTTTTCCAGATTGAGATGACAACTGCACATTCGGTTGCAAGATCTGTTGAGATTGAGATGGATCCCACACTATGTTCATTCCGGAGTATGGACCCATAGAACGTTGAGCATATTGAGGACCATAACCAGGTTGAGGGTAGGGTTGATAATTCAAAGGTACATTTCCAGCTCCTTGGATAAATGATTGACCTGAAGGTGGTTGGAAACCTTGGGTTGGGTACTGACCTTGAGGTTGATAACCTTGAGGCACGTACTGAAACTGGGGTTGACCTTGAGGTACATATTGATACTGGGGTTGACCTTGAGGTACGTACTGAGTCTGGGGTTGACCTTGAGGAATGTACTGTCCCGAAGGTATGTACTATCCTTGAGGTTGCCCCCCAGGCGGTAACTGGGTACCTTGAGGTTGCCCCCCAGGCGATAATTGAGGACCTTGAGGTTGCCCCCCAGGTGGTAACTGACTACCTTGAGGTTGCGGATTTGGAATGGTACCTGACATCATAAGAATGTCTTCTACACTCAATGGTTTAGTTCCATTATTACCAGTTAATAACCCTTGTTCAACAGGTTGAGGAGATGCTCCTAAAAAAGTACCAGTAAGTGACTGATACCCAGAAGGAACAGAAGGACTGCCATATAAAAATGTTTCTGGAGATTGAGAAAACATGGATGACTGTCTCGACATATTCAAAGGAGGATAATAACTTCTAGGTGTTGGATGAAAAGGAATACGAGGAGGTGAAAAAATTAGTCCCAGGTTTTCCAAAAAATTAGTCAATGAAAGATACCAAGCGTCCCTCCTAGGTGGACTGTAAAATATCGATTCACGTTCCCTAAGTTCTATAGTTGGTTGATTTTCAGGGATAGATATACCTTCTTCTAGAGTAACAAGTTCTTCAATAGAAATGAGTCCAGAAGGAAGATTTTGGGTAATGACTCTTCCTACCCTGGGTGAACCAGGACCACTGGAAGTTGGAGAAGCAAATCCTGATGATGGAGTAGCAGCAGGTTCAGTTTCAGGTTTAGAAATTTCAGGTTCCTCGGCTAATTCACTAGTAGAAGAAAAACTACCAGTAACTTCGGAAAATGAAATAGGTTCAATAATATACTCTGGTGCTTGAACTTGATAATCAGGATGCACAACTAAAGAAGATTCTCCTTCTTCTGGTGACCCAACTCTACTATCACTAGGAGTTACAAGAGCTCGTAGCCCTTCAAGTTGGCTTGGTGAAAACTCAGGAGGTTGGCCCCGAAGTCTACGGGACTGCCTCGGTAATTCAGCCACGATTAAATATTTTAATTACTTCACACGCAAACAAAGAAAAATCTCAATGAAAACCACCTAAAGTCTCTAAAGAACCAAACAATTTGAAGCACACGCCTAAAGAATCTAGGATTTCAAACCACACACAAACAGTAACTTTCCGTACCGAAAACACTAGTTGGTGATGAAATCCAACGTCGCAGAATTAAATACAGAAATGGTGGTTGGAACAATTACCCCGACAACCTGCTTAATGAAACAGACTGGCACAAGTTTCTCCACTAAAGTGTATCGAGTGAAGAGAACCCCCTAGAGAGTCCAAGTGAGTCTAGTCGACGTCTACTCTAGGTACAGTGGGATCTTCCCTCCACCGTCACCTTAGGAAAGAATCCTATAGATTATGGTCACTATGGTTACCAACGAAAACAAATATACATGGGGGAATAGTTTGTGATCCGATACACACGTAAGGGCAGAGTAGCAAAGCTCAATCCCCTTGAAGGCTCCTTGACATAATCCAAGGTTTACCAACAAGTGACCCCAGGCTCCTCGACAATGGTTAATCCGAGGTTTATCGTTTTTAATACATGTATATCTGCTATCGTTCCTAATGAGGAAGGATTGATTACCCCACTGGTTCGGATATGACCTTGTGCTTGACTCCTTTAAGAGGAGCTTCCTAGAGCATAGATGTAACAATTGGAATTTATCTCCTACCACAAGATACAGCTACTTGTTTGTTTTTACTATCTTGGAGAGTTAATTACTCCCTACTCCAAGATACTAACCTAAGCTATGTTGGTGATAAAGAGCCCTAGAAATAAAAAGATTGCTAGATTGATTTTACTTTAAGCGTTATTTTTATGGTTGTTTCTTAAGTCAAAAGGTGTGGAGATGAAATTTCATGGTGTGAATACTCGACTCCAAAATACTAAAAATGCACCTAAGATGATAAACAATCCTTTTTCTTCAATGAAGTTCTAGCTAAAGAAAGAGTTGAGAATGCAAATACTTGATAAAACAAATCTTTCCTTAACAAACAAATGAAAAGCAAAACTTTTTTGTCTTTTTCAATAAACTCAAAAACGAGACTACTAATTATGCTCACGAAAAAAAGATATCCCTTTCTTTTCAAAACTCAAATACTACAAAAACAAACTTTTCAAAAGAGATTTTTTTTTTTTAATTTCTAGAAAACACTCAAAACTATGAAAAATATAATCTTGAGATCTACAAATTCTAAAAACCTAACTAAAGTAAAAGCTTACAAAATTTCTTTTCGAGGATGTTTTACTTAGTTATCAGCGAACTAAGGACTAATTTGTTCAGAATAACAAATTAATCAAAAAACAACCAGCTTATCTTTTCTTTTTTTTTTTAAAAGAAAATCCAAAACTTTCAAAACAAGTTCTTTCGAAGCTTTGCAAAGAGAAAAATGAGATGTATTCCTCACCAAAGATAGATTTTAAAAATTGGTCAAACTCATAAAGAAGACCAGCAAAAACCAAGGTGATCTGAGGTTTCTAATGCTTTTAAGCTCTGATCTACTACAAAGACCAAACGAAAATCAAGCCAGACACACAAAACTTCTAGAAATTCACCTAAAACTTAAATGCCAATGGAATTCACCTACAAAAAGTTTCTGACAAGACACATGCAGATCTGGGCAGAGGCTAAAACACATAAACAAATCCTAAGCTTAATTGAATGACAAGATTTTAAGTTTTTCAAAATTTTGACAGGGTCCGCAAGCCCCCAGTATAACCATGTGTGGTACGGCTCTATGTAGTAAAGAAACAGTGCGAGGATGTCCGCACTATGTTACAACCAAAACGTGCGTTCCTCTCTCAAAAGCGTGAAAAAAAAAAAATCAAAATCTAAAGAACCTACCCAATCCCACACACATCAAGCAAAAACCAGAAACAAAGGAAAAGTTTCTCAAGTCAAAGTAAAAGAAAAGGCAAAAAACCAAAATTCAAGTCCCCTGCGGAGTCGCCATTTTGTCGGCCAGATAAATCATTCTTGTGAACAAGACCGATCTCCCTAGTATATATGGATATCTAGCGACAAGCAAGACAAACAAATTCTATCTTTATCTAATATTGCGATTTACAAATAAAAGCCAATAGATGTTTTAGACCCTACCTCAAGTCCAATGCCAGTTTTTGGAAGCCACGCTCCATTTGTCCAAAAGAGATTCCTTTTAAAGAACCTGCAAACACAAACAGGCACACATCAAATAACACCTCCATAGCCAATATAATAAACCATATCTATCATGATGATCAAGGAATTCATGAAATAAACCATAGAAGACAATTTATTGAGAAAAATGAATCTGATCGTATTAACTTCAAAAAAAGAAGAACTTTACAACCTTGGTGCCTTGATGTTGTACAAGCTCCTCCCAGGGTCTAGCAAGAATCTCCTCTACTTTGACAAGCTTCATTCTCTTCCCAAAGAGATCAAAAGGTATGTAATCTCTCCTCTCAAGCTCAATTAGGAAGTCTAAATTCCAACAGGATTTACCCTCAAAAGTATTCAGCTTTCAACCTCCCTAGCAACCAACTCAATGCCTCATTTTATAGTGCAGAGGAAGGAAGTTACCAGGTCCACCTTCAAAGGGATAGAGTCCTCCTTCAAAGGGATAAGATCCTCTCATCAAGGGGTTATCTCCTTTAGTTATGGGATGCATGAACCACCTAGGAGTGAACTTGCCACCTCAAGGTTCCTTCTAGAAGCGTCTAGAATTAACCCAAAGTGAGTTTTTAATAATAAACTTGTGCCTTTTTTACTTTTACAGGGGTCCGCACCCATTCCTTTAGAGACAGAGCGGGCAGGTCCGTAGGGAACATGACCAAGGGATGCGGGACCGAAAGTAATGCTAAGAGAAAGTGTGGAACCAAAGTTTTAGAGATTTTCAAGGACTTTCTCTCATTTTTAAGGATTGACATGAAGAGATGAGGTTTAAGACTTGCAAAGGAGGATAATATGAGTGATGATAGACTCACACTAATTGCAAAAATTCATGGTGACAATATTTTTTGTAACAGATGGTATACCAGCAAACATTGTAGGAATAGTAGCAGGAGGTTCTACCATAGCTACATCAGATGACAAATTCCTAGATGTTGATGGTTGCTCAGACATGTTTATTCTATCCAAAATATTTCCAAGTGATTTGATAGGAACTTGCAATGAAATAGGATTAAAAGAACCAAACTCAGGAGTAGAAGGACACAAAGGAATCCCAGTTCCAAATGTAATGGGGTACTAGATGGAGGATCTTCCACTATCTCCTATATCGCAATCAAACCAAGTGGAAGAGGTAGACTGTTAGGTCCATAAAATATTTTTGGAGCCGAAGAATCTATAGCTTTTGTAGTGATAGATACTGGAGGGGTGATACCTTCTGAATACTGAAACTCAACTTCCAGATGTTCAGGTAAATGAACTTCAGTGTCAGGGGGAGGTTCTTGAACAACTACTGGTTCAAATGTAGCCTCGGTTTGAACTGAAATGGGTTCTGGATCAACTCTAGATGGAGTTGTTTTAGGTATAGAAGTGTCTACCATTACACTAGGATCAGTTCTAATGTCCTGTCATAATTGTGGAACTTCTTCTCTAAAGGAAGATGTACCAGAAATAATTGGAGTAACTCGAGTCTCTGAAAATGTTGAAAAAAAAGTTTCAAATAAACCAAATGAATTGGACTCAGTTAAACAAGACCGTTTTTCCCGGATTGGCTTCACTTCCAGAGGTAAAGACAGTTAACTCGCTAATCTTCGTGAACGATGGGGTTTTGATTGACTTTCTTCCAAGATTGCGGATTACTTGATCAACTCAAAATAAAGGGAAAAATGATGTTATTCCGAATTCAATTAATTTTAATGATGCTTGGACACAACTTTGATTTTTCAGTTTTTAAGAGTCGAGAAAAATCTAAAGATGACTCTAGTCTCCTTCGATTTTTAATGAGCCTGAAAGGACAAGTGCTCAGATAGAATTTTTCTTTTAAAGAGTCGAAAAGGAATGAAAGTGACTACTTTGGAAAAATCTAGACAGAGGGATTACCAAACAAATCGCAAAACTGCAATATACACCTTGGTGATAAATAAAAGAGAAATTACCAAGGACTTATGTACGGCAGTCAATCTTCCCGAATGCTGTGTTCAGTGCATTGCGATCAATACGGCGACAAACTTGGTTTCCTATGGATAAAGGATTTAAGCCTATTGTGGTCTCCCAATAAATACATGACAATATGGGGAGCATAATTCCATGCTAGTACTTGTCGTATAAAAGAGGAGGAATCACCCAACCTTCAATGAAAATGATAGCCACTAGTTTTAATGACGCCGGAACACGTCTCTAGCCTAGACCTCTAAATATGTTGCGTTAAGTTCCAAAGCGTTGTTAGGTTCATTGAAATTTATTTTAAAGTTTATCTTGTTTATATTTTTCCTCTCAATGGTTCACTGCATGATGATGATTTGAAATTCCTAAAATGCAATCTACAATGATAAACAATCTTTGTTTATTTTGAGTAATGAAAATCCTAGGTAGTACGGAAAGAAAATTACAGTGCTTTTAAACAAAGAGCAAAGAGCACACGCTAGTGCATTTCCCTAAATCATATTTTTGCACATAAATATAAAAAATGCTAAATGAAATTGCATGTATTTGTTTTCACTCTCCTTAATGTGAAAAATGCCAAAAATGAAAACTAAATGCAGCAAAGATCTGAAATATTTCTTTCAAAATGACATTTTCGACAATTTCTTCTTCAAAAGAGAAAGGAAGACTCAACGAAACTTTTAAATTTTGAATAAAAATGCTTTCAAAAATTTGAATATAAACAAATCAAACGAAATACATGATGAAAATTTCAATAGACTATCCAGGGAAGGAAGAATTCACGACACTTCTCTTTTCGACACAAAACGACAATTACGACACTTTTTTATCAAAGCGACAAATCGATTTAAACAACTTTTCGACAAAGGATTTTAAATGATGAACAAAAACAAAAAAAACACTCACTAATCCTAATGTGATGGAGGTTGATCTAAGTGATGTAATTAAGCTTCAGTAAAGAGGCACTGTTCATTTGCAACAAAACAACTAAACAAAATTGAAAACAAGGTCAAAAACCCTCAATTTCTAGAATGGAAAATGAGTTCAATCAATCATCGCACCTGGGCTTCATAGAAACAGAGATGCATGACACTTACTACATTCAGGAGGTGCGATGCATACTGGGTTACAATGGAAGACAGTGTGATGGTCTAGGGAGCACAACTGAAATGGGTTTTGGCTCAGATGTGCAGCGGTTTTCAATGAGTTAAGATAGGCTTTGATGAACAGTAAAGAGAAAAGTATAGTGGAATGTCTTGGGAGGTTACTGAGCTACAAAAAGGTCATCTAGATGTGCTTGTAAGTCGAATGTTTAATTCATAAACTAAACCTGAGATTGACTGAAGCAGCATTCATCTACTATTCAATTGCAAAGCAAGAGTAGTTTGAAGGCTACCTGGCTGACTTCAGCTCTGTCTACAGTTTATAAAAAAAATAATAACAAAAGACAAACATCTATTCTTCCCCAGCTGAGTCGCTAATTTTTTTCTAGGAAAACTAGTGTCTTATCGAACAACTAGCCCTCTAGGTTTGGCAGCTACCCTAGAAACAACAGTTTAAAGCAATTCAATGATTTCTTCTATGAGTAACAGATAAGAGAAAGATAAAGGAACCAACTTGGAACTTCCACGTAATCCCTTGATTGCTCTCTCTCCCCTTTGACAGATCCAGCAACTCCTCCCCATACTTAACACACTTGGAGAATACCTGCACAAGTACAGCAACAAAGAACCATCAAAGCATCATGATCTATTACAACATAAACATTACGAAATCAGATATATAATGAACAAATGATAACATTCACAATTGCGCAATCGTATGGAAGAAAAATTGAAGAACTTTATTAATAGAAGGGAGAATTACAACCCAGTTGTTTGATCTAGCATCATCCTCCTAGCTTCAATCCCTCTTCACCTCATGAAATAACAAGATCACACCAACAATACAATGCTCCTTTCTCAATTACAAACTATCATCACTTCCTTGCAATTCACAATATTCCAGCCTCTAGATCTCTTGAATTGGAGATCCATTTATAGATGTGTGCAAGGGTGTGAGTCATCCATAGGGTTTGATTACTGTCATTCCACTTGTTACAATTGGTTCCATTTGGAGATTTATTAGATCCCTTATTCATACTTGGGCGAATTTAGAGAGGCAAGTGGCGCAGGAGAAGTTTCTAGAAGATTGCATGAGTAACCACCTAGCAAAATTGTCTCGGACATTTTTCCTTCATTGCCCATCACACCCTATAGAAGGCCTAATCAGTATGCATCACACCCTAGCAGTGTACCACTCAATATGCATCACACTTTACCAGTGGAGCAGTCAGTATGGTTTAATATAGGCCATTTTTGGATGGTTTCTCACATGGAACTTTTGGCGAATGATGTATTCAGATGACTATGTTCCTTTAGGGTATGAAACAACTCTTTTAGGAGTTGATGAGCCCTATTTTATCGACATATAAGTTGGGGTTGATGTGCCCAAATATGTCTATAATAGGTAGAGCCTACCTTATCATGGGTGCCCTAGATAGTACCTTGTTGTCACTTGGCACCCATGTTGATTTTTTGTTGTTAGGCTCGGGAGTCCTCTTTAGTCCTACCATGACTTTTGTGTTGAAGACTCATTCCTCTTTGCTTCTTTGCTTCGTTTTGGCCTTATACCCTAGAGGCTCCTTTGTGTTGAGTTGTACTACTGCATTGCATTTTGACCATTTGCACCTTTTGGCCTTGAGCCGGCTTCACTTGGACTCGTCTTTAAGCCACTTTTTGACCATGTCTTCTGTAAACTCAATCCTACAATCCCTTAGCTTCTGCAACTTGACACACCTTTTGACCCATGGAAGGAACATACCTTTGAGTGTCCTTGACCAATCTCGCCTCCCTGCATTGAGCATAGGATTATTCCCATCCTAGGAACTAGATCATCTGTTTCACTGACACTCATTCTTTCCATTGTACTATAGCATTCTTTTATTCTTTTTCCAGCTTAAAGAAAAAGACAAAAAAATTATATATTCCAAAAAGAGTAGGAACAGGACAACATTTCCATATATTGTTGGCAGCTAGAGTTAGTTGTGTTGCCCTTGAACAAAGCACTCAAAAGAAAATCTCTCCTCTATTTTGGGCAGGATTTAGTTTGACTTAGGTATGCCTTAACCTTATTATTGAGTCATTTCTCCTTTTATTGGTTATCACTTCCAATCATATGGAGAGTTCGTTCGTGCCTCCTGCATGACGAACTTATACAGAGTTATCATATGCTGCCACATAGTCATCATTGAGTCATGCTTTTGTTCAAGGGAAGTAAGCCTGAGTCGGCCTCTCTGCGGTGTCTCTTGACCTATTTTTCAGTCGGCCATCCTTAGTTGTCAGTGTCTTGTTTGTCATCACATCAGTTATATTGGTCCTTTGCTCGTGCTGGTTTGAGAAGGTCTCCATTGACTTCTTGCTGGCGGGTCTTGTCCTTATCGATGACGACATATTTCTCTGAGGGTAGGCCTAGAGCTGCACCCTGGCCCTATTTTCATTATTGATAGGTCACCTTATGCTCAGCATCGATCAGTTTCATGGGTCTTTCACTGAGTGGTTTCCCTTGTGTTCGACATCAGCTTTCATTATGACACATTGGGATTCATGCAATGCCTTAGTTTCCATTTGACCCTTTTGGTGGATTCCTCGCCTCTGTGTCATCTTTCATTATTGGTTGGTTTAGAGGGTTTCTATTGTGCGCTAGCTACATCTTTTGTAAGCCAGAAACATGCTTTGGTCAAGTTACTACATCTTTTTATGTTCGATTCCTTCCACATTATTGACCTACGAGTTACACTCACGCTAGATTGATGAAGGATGCCTTAATGCCTTCCTTCTACCAGATCTTTCCCTATTGACTATGACTCATTGTTCTGGGGCAAAGGTCTAGAGTCCATTTGGCAGTACCTTGGGGTTTGTAGTCATCAGTGGCAGATCCTTCACTATTGACAGTGGGAAACCATCATTGTCCCCTAATTGGTTGATTCTTCCAGGTGTTCAACCTCAGCTAGATTTGATTTCATCATGTACATTTGTTAATTCTGAAAATTTAGTATAAAGGGACTACGCCATGTTATTTCAATCCTGTGTTTTGATTCTATGTTGATGTGTTTCTAAGAGCTGAGTTTCCAAGTTTCCTAAACAGGGAAACAAGCTGGTTGTCTAGGGCTCAGCCAACCCATCTCGTTCTCCCTCACATTCTTCTTTCTTGTTAAAAGTGTGTTGATTTCATTTTAATGCAAGGCATGAATTAAAGTAGATGCTTCTATTCTTTCACAAAGTTCAGGTTCGATTTCATTTATAGCCATTGTGTGATGGATTATGGTGTGCATGCTTAACTAAGTTTGATCTTACCCTTTTGTAATTTTTCTTTTCAAAGCTTAGTATTATTTTTGCCTGGATCGTGCAAGCACGTTATTCTTGCACTAGTGCATTTACAGTTCTGCAATTTTATTTCTTTGGTTCATTACAACAAAGTTTTTTTTTGTTCTTTTCTGTCACAAGGATCTTGATGCATTTCTGCAAGTGAGTGTTCATATTTTAGAAGTATTCTTGATATTCTGGATTGAATGTGCTTTGGTAATTAAGGAATGAACATTGTTATAACACATTAATCTGTACCTGCACTTTACACTTTTAAGGAAAGGATCGAACTTCATATTTAACTATTTCAAAGTGAACCTTTCTGAATTAAGAAGATTAAAAAGGTAGATCGGACTTGTGTGAATAACTATTACAGGAATAAAGCCTACTGTCACAATTAGATGATTTCTTTAGTTGCATGAAAGAGTTCCTTGATTGAAGAAAAGTGTGCTTTGACTTTCAAAGTTAATTCTTATTTTGAAGTTAAGTTGGTTTGAAGCATCTTTCTGTTTGTGAAAGCTATTTCAAAGTTCTGTTCACCTTTGCAAATTCTTTTCTTAATTTAACACTCTTTATTCTTTTATGAAAGAAATTCAAAAAACTTGGTGTAGGAATCTCTTTTCTGGTATAGGAATAAATATCTTGATACAGGAATAGAGTGCTCTAGTCCTGAGACTTAGAGCCCTTGTATCAGAAAATAAATATTTAGTACAAGTGTAGAATATACTTCTATCATATAAACTTTGTTCCAGTACTAGTGCAAGAATATTGTAGGAATACAGGAATAACAACTCAGTGTAGGGAGAAAGATCTATAAAGAAGTCAGACACCTTCAAGGGTCCAATTATTAACCTAACATACAACTTACTGAAGATAGACATAGATTTTCATTTCAATTAATAAGGATTGCTTACAAGGGTTTGAAAGTTCCTTTTATTTATTTCTTCGCAAAAGTACTTCCTTTCATATTCTAGCACTATAAGTTATTTGGTGTAAATTGTCAGGTGATCTTTTCTTTTCAATTCTACAATATTGTAATTAAGGAAGTAGGAATAGAGTTAGGAAAATTTCATATCATTTTTGGCATTTCCTGTGCTTCACCTCTAAGTTTACGAAACCCACAGGTTAATAATTAAGTGTTGAAGGAGTTTGCTTAATCACAATTCCTTCACCCAACAATCCTCAGTGTAGACCTGCTTCATTTTGTACCAGCAAAGAAAGGCTACCTTTTTAAAATGGGAAGCTAGTAGGTCATTTGTGGTAAATACAAGGTAGGATTATAAAAAAATTATGGCCCTACTTGAATCCATGGAGCTAGAAAAGGGAGACACTTGGCATTATGATCCCCAAGGCATCATTTCCCAAAGGAGAGAAAAGATTAAAGCATCAACTTATGTGCATGACTCAAAGCCTGAAATTGAATGGAAAGCTAAATTTGATTCATGGCATCTTAATACAAAAATGGAGACCGAGTCCCGAGTCAGCATGGGCAAAGCATCAAAGGGAATTGTTGACTCAGCAAAGCATACTGACATAGAGGAAGGCCATATAAATAAAAAAGCTAGGAGTCAGGGTCTAGAACATGAAGAAGAATAAGAAGAGGAAGTGGGGATACAACTAGAGAAATTAGTTTTAGATCATCCAAGCTTTCAGATAGTCTATATCTTGGGGGGAGGCCCCCAAGATCTGAAAAAATGAAATGGATCTTTGGGGGGGTGGCCCCCAAGATCTGAAAATTTAAAATGCCAGAAGAAAATAAGAGAACACACAATAAACAAAACCACTAAGAATTTTTTTATTAAAATAGAGAATAACTATAAAAGCTACATTATGGTGGACAATCTATCCTTTTACAAAATGAGGCTTGTTACTTATAGCCATTTTTTGGCTACAATACTGCATGTAAATTACATGGGTGGGTAAATACCATGGGTGAATGAATACCATTGGTGGATGTCACTTACAATACCATGGGTAAATTCAGTGAGTGGATAAATATCATGGGAGTATGAATACCAAGGGTGGATGCCATTCAAAATACCATGGGTGGATTCCACTTACAAATATCATGGGAAAATTCCATGGGTGGAGGACATGGGTGGGAGGGCACGTCTCCAGGGAACCCACTCTGAATGCTGCTCTAGATTTAAAATGGGCATAATTGTGTCATTATAACTCAAAATATTTATTATAACCTATTTTTGGAAATAAAATGATCATTCTGCATCTTCCCATGTGATTGAAATCCCTATCACGACACTCTGAAAACTCTGATTCGCACTACAACTATCCTGTCATCAAAAAAGTTCTAATAAAATTATTGATTTTAAATTAGTAATATCTCCCCCATCCGAACTCTAATCCAGCCGATTGTTTTTCTCAATTTGAGTATTTTTTCACAAGGAATCCAAATCTGAAATTTATTTTTATAAAATTTGCACCCAAAGTTTCAGATCAGATCTGCAAACTCACTGCCCAAAAAAATCCTGCAAAAAAAATGAAAAAAGAAAAATTCTTCCCGCTTTTCCCAATAAAGTGCTTTGTGGAGGTCGTAGCATGTGCCTGAATTTTGTTGAATATTGCTACAAAAAATTTAAACTGAGATATGCATCAAACCCTCATTCCCATGGAATCGTAACCTGAATCTAATAACACTAATCTGGATCTTTGGGGAGGCCCCCAAGATCTGAAAAATTGAAATGGATCTTGGGGGAGGGGCCTCTAAGATCTGAAAATATGAAATGCCATAAGAAAATAAGATAACACATAATAGACAAAACCACCAAGAAATTTTTTATTAAAATAGAGAATAACTATAAAAGCTACATTTTGGTAGACAATCTGCCCTTTTACAAAATGACGCTTGTTACTTATAGCCATTTTTCAGTTACAATACCACAAGTAAATTCCATGGGTGGATGTTACTTACAATACCATGGGTAAATTCCATGAGTGGATAACTACCACGGGAGTACGAATACCAAGAGTGGATGCCACATACAATACCATGGGTGAATGAATATCATGGGTGGATGTCACTTACAAATATCATGGGTAAATTCCATCGGTGGATAAATACCATGGGTGGATGAATACCATGGGTGGATGCCACTTACAATACCATGGGTGAATAAATACTATGGGTGGATGCCATTTTCCATTAAAATCATTAGATTAACATGTAAAATACACCAGTACTCACAAATTCACACACAGCTGAAGTAGCCATTCCAGATCCTCAGGGTAGTATTGCTGCTATAGGATCCTGTTGGCCTCTAGGAAAAGCTATAGACAAACAAAACAAAAAGGTCAAAGAGAGAATGCATAGAGCAATGGCTGGCCAACCAACCCCTCAGCACACTCGACCACTAACTATTATGGACCTTGAGAAGGATGAAATGAGAATTTCACTACAACACCCATCAATGCAGATCTTTCCTACAGGACCTCAATTCAAGACCTTGGATGTCTCCCTGAACTTAGCCAGTGTCCCTTTATCAGATAAGGTCAACCTACATAAGCAGGTTGGGGAAATGTTATATAATGATTTGGGTAAAAACCTCATGACTATCAATAGAGTTGAGACATATATAGGAAAAGTCTCCAATAAAATGAAAATAGAGAAGGCCAACTCTAGAGCTCTATATCTCCAGAAAGAATCATATAAGGAGTTGATAATTAAACTGGGTATCAACCTAGATGATAGATCAGCCATAGAAGCCATTCTACAGTCAACTCAAAAGGAAAATTAGGAGTTAAGGCATAGGCTAAAGATGCCTGGTGGTGAACATGTCCAAACAAAGGAGCTGACACAGGTCGAGATGGAGAAAGAAAAGTTGATGAAGGAGTTGACAGACAGTAAAGATAAAGTATTGGCTTTGGAGAAAATTATGACTGAGTTGCAAAAGAATATTAAATCTCATGTAATGTTAGTAGTATTGTGTGAAGAACACATAACACCACTGATCACCTCACTCAGGCTCTGACCGAGCTTCAAATTTTTGAAGGTGAACTAAAAAATACACAAAGGGACTTAGATACTGCCAAATCCTAGCTAGCTCAGAAAGAGAAACAACTGCAAACCTCAGTTATTAATGTTGAACAGGTCACTAAAAACCTACAGGCTGCAATAGGAGATAATTGAATTGAAGGCTAAACTGAAGGGGAACATGTCTCTCCTTGAAGCTAGGTAGTTGGTGTGGGATGAGATCATTGAGGAAATGAATTGCAGCTAGGAACATGTGACTTTGATACATGATCAAAAGGTCATTAGTGCAGAGTGTGAATCAAAAATAACAAATGCTAAAGAGATGAGTATAAGGAACTCCCAGTTTTCTCTGAAATTCATTCATTTCTTAAATGAGAGGCCAATCGAGGAGTTGAGACCAATAGACATAGCAGATAGAGTCAGTGCAGTGGAGGAGATCTCTAAGGTGGTTTCAAAAGAAGAAGCCAGAGCTAGCATAGAACAGAGCCTCGTAAGGGTACAAAAGGGCATGGCTTCCTTCAATGAAGAGTTTGATAGGATCATATAGGTTGGGTTACCTAACCTCTAGGGGCCTCATGGGGAACTGCTACCTCAGGAGCAATACAATCAGAAAATGATAGAAGCTAAAAGTAGGGTAGGATCATCTCATGAGAAAACCACCTCTCAAGGGTACAACTATGATAAATTTCTTAAAGAAGGAATTTCAGCTACTCAGGATGGTTAGGAGTCTTTTTCATCATAGGTTGGACTACTCAGGGGTGATTGATCTGAAGATTAACTACAGGCAGTTCAATTCTACTCCTCAACCCCCTCTAGCCTTATGGAAATGGTGCAAACAATTTGTGAATCCACCACTCGTACAAATGGTCAATCCTCGTGCTCTGCATGCTCCTCACCAAGACTCATCATTCTTGAAGACCATCTAAATTATGACAACTTGGAATTTCATTTACTTTAGTTTTATTTTTACTGAAGGTTTTTACTTTGTTTTTTTATATCAATACATTATGGTTAAAACAGTTGTGCATTCGCACACGCTAGAATTTTGAGATCAAGAAGGAATATCTCTCTAACATTGTATCTCTGTCAAAATAGGCCTATATATGCAACTTTTGATAAAGAAAGAAAGGTTCATGATTTTGGAAAGAAACTTTGTATTGTTTTGGAAACGTTCTAGTTCTTTTGATGTATATGTTACTCAGAATATTAATGCAATATCAATGGTGATTCCTACATTTTGGGATTCCAGTATGTCTCTTCTCCTTAGTATTTCCATAAATGTTTCATGTTCTTCTCAGACTTCATGTTAAGTAGCTACTAGATGTGTTTCCTCTTAAATACAGATTCATTTAAATCAAATTGTTGATGAAGAATGCCTATATAGATTGTGGAATTCAGATCTTTAAATGTGCTCCATGAGTCTTAGCATTCACCATGATTTCTTGGCTATCATTTCTTTCTAAATCCATATATGTGTAGAATACTTGATATCACAAGCTCTATATGATGGGTTTCTTCTTTTATTTCTGTTGTTGTCGCATCTATATCAAAACAAAACGAGTTGTAAGTCCTTGGATGATATTGGCCACTGTTGATTGATATGTTATATCACTGAGTACCTCTTATGTATAAAGAACTCATGGATTGTGTCTTTCCAAATTTGTTTGAACCAACTAAATTCAAATTGTAAGTAACATCACAAATGGTGCTCTAAATCCTTTGAAGAATAATAAGAGATGCACTAGATCTAGATGTCCTAGGCACTGGTCTCCTTGCAATCCAGAGACTGTCTCTAGGATTGACAACAACTTCTACGTGAACTATTTTTCTAGTTGTCCAACAATTCATTCATATGTACATGTTCATGTGTCTTTTCTATAATAGTACTATTACTTGTCCTTAAAAGACTCACTTTTATCTCCCCTTTCGGTAGAAGAGCCTCGATGCATTCCGTAGCTAAACATTCCACAAGGTATACTCAATTTCTAATCCGAAAGTACTTCTGTGTTACTCTCTCGCACTTAAAATTGTAGCCAAGGCATATCTATAATAATATATGGCAGTCAAGACTTATTTCCAGAAGGGCTTCCACACCAAATGGGGTGAATCCTAATTGGGACTTTTCACTGAGAAGACCCCTTGTGTGTTGGTGGTATCTAACATTGTCAACGAGATCCAATGGGAATATCTAAAATATGATTACTATATATAAATTCATATAGGCCTACAGATCCAATAGGAAGATCTAAAGCTTCCCTTGTCAGACCATCCACTTCTAGATATAGTTCCTGAAGAATATGACAAAAAGAGATTTTCCCAAGTATATTTTTTTGTCAATTTGTTAGAATTTCAAGTTCAAGTTCTGTGGTCTAAGGAACATTTTACTCACGTGTTTCTCAAAATGAAAGACATGTGCAATTTCTTCCATGCCCACCATGGAGTTTATATGCATAGATGTTTTTCTCAAAGTGAAGAAGATGTGTAATTCCTTAGACTTCCAACATGAAGTTGATATATAAAAAGAATCAATGTAAATTTAATCTAAACTCCATATCAATCAAATGTTGGGATAAAATATCTAAACATATTTTGCAATGAAAAATAAAGGTTTACACCTCAAGAGATTTGATACCTCTTGGATCTTGATAGATTTAGGGTTAGGATGGATCTATTTTGGTTGATGTTACAACCTAGTATGAAGGATATATGTAATTTATTCCATTTTAAATGTATAGTATGAAGGAGATGTGTAATTTCTTCCATCCCTAAAGTTAGTTATATAATAACATTATATTGAAGAGGATCTCAACATCCCTCCAACAATCTCTCTCATAAAAAACTGTAATCTTAGACTTTACGGGACTGCAAAACCCTAGATATGGTGGACTTACTATTTCCACACTCCTTTTTGGTGTTTTCCCTTATATTTCCTAGAGGATAACTCTTTTGGATCTCTATTCATCATTTTTATCCATTCAAGGGTTTTAGGGAATGATATTGGACATTTGGGATTTTTCATTCCTGTAAGTTTCTTGTGTTATTTAGGTCATATTTCTTTCATGGGTTGTGACTTGGTCAATGTGTTTCTTGTAGTGTTCTATATTTATTGGACACTCAATGAATGGAAGAAAAGTAATTGGCATATTTTGAGCTTGAGGAATCTCCCTGTTTCGACATTTTCATGTCATTTCCTGTGCATTTAGAAACTTTTGTTGTCCCAACAGGGACCCCACTATCCATACCTACCTATATTTTTCTAAGCTATCTATTTCCTTCATGGCTTAGGATTCACAATTTTCTATTGAGGATGTCCCCATGTCTTCTCCATTGTTGGTACCCTGCTCAAGGGAAGACCATTAGCATCATTCTTAGGGTCAAAGTCTAGGCACGTTCGGTCCATCTTAGGGTCCTCATCTATCTTAGATGGTATCCTTATCGGATTTTATAGGAAATCCACCACTTGTTGGGTCAGGTTCTCAGGAATCAGCCAAGTTTGGTTTTGATTTGGGTTTTACAAGGGATTTCTAGTCATACTTTTTCAGTCATGCTAATTTTCTAGTGTCGAAAATAAATTATCTCTAGCCACAAAATCTTATTGCTTTGGAACCATCTCACATTCATTTTTCACATCCTCCAACCTCTTGGGCTCATACAACAATCTCTAGAATGTTTCCTATGAAAACCAAATTCAAGTCCTTGAATTAGCAAGAGAACTAAATTCGTCAAATTTGATCACAAAAAGATTCATTGTGCTCACCAGAAATTTTAGCCTTGTATGACATTGGTTTAGGGGGCAACATGCATATGGAATGGGTCACTATTTTGGCTAAAAACCCTTTGGTTAGCAAGGTACAGGTATGACGCTTCTCCATTCAAACCCTCAAGGCATGGGTTAGATAAGATATTTCTCCTATTTTTTAGTCACTGGTTGTGGTTGAACCACTATCAAAAGGTTGGATCCATCTAAAATTTGTAGCTATAAGCGATGCACGAGCCATTGTGGGGAGGGTTTGTTGGGTCCCTATAAAACTAGTGATTACCCCATTACTATTGTAGTTATACCCCTTATTTATATTGTTGTGCCCCTATTACCCCCATATTGTTATTTCTGTGCCCCATAGAATCCCTCTATTGTTATTTTTGTGGCTTTATATTATTATTGTTAGGTCGGCTGGATTATATTGTGACTCCTTAGACTCCTATATATAGAAAGGAGGTTTTGTCATTTGTATCATCCAAGAATTGTTCATTTATGTAATGTAAAGGAGGTTTCCCCCTCGAAGAGTCTGAATTCTAAGGCGTTGATCTTTCTTTTCTATCTTTTCTTGAACTGGTTTCATAACATTTGGTATCCGAGCTTTGGATTCTAGGGTTTCGCTGCTCCAAACAGGTCATCGTGGTATTTTCGCTATAACTTTTGTTCTGTGACGTTTCAGAAGTCGTAAAAAAAACCCATATGATCTGAGGAAGTTGGTCTTTTTGCAGACTCCTGAATTACACTCAAAACAGGTGACCTAGGGAAAAGCATCATAACTTTCTTTCTGAGCATTGGATTGAAATTTTGTAAGAATTTACAGAAATAGAACAGACTATAGTTTTCTTTTATATATTTTTCAGAGTCAAAGGTTGAAGCAGTGACACGTGGCACTTCATACAAGTTAGCTCTACTGAAATAGTCTATAATCAGGTCACTGCGGGAGATTGTGCATAACGCTTTCTTGGAGAATCCAATTTGGATCAGACTAGTGGCATTGGAAAGAGGACATACAAGGCTACTACAAGTCACAATTTCAGAACTGGATGATTTGAAATTACA
Source organism: Pinus tabuliformis (assembly GCA_031772625.1). Lineage (NCBI taxonomy): Eukaryota > Viridiplantae > Streptophyta > Pinopsida > Pinales > Pinaceae > Pinus > Pinus tabuliformis. Next base: position 280,316,988 of record CM062816.1, read on the forward strand.
TAGATACATCAGATTCAATATCAAGCTTCTACAAATTAAAAAAAAGTGTGTAGTTTTTTTTTAATTTTTGCATAAGCTTGGTTTGAAGGAATTCAAAGGGCATAGTAAAGCATTATTATCAGTAACTGATGCCCCGAGGAAAGAAAATGCAAACACCTAGTAAGGAACCTGAAAGCTCTAGCATGACTCATGAAGAAGAGGAAGAAATGCTACATGATATATCAAAATTACAAGAACAAGTGCAACAAATGTCACGCTCACAAAAGCTAACAGATGCTAAGATAAATGGTGTGGAATCTAAGATAAATGGCGTGGAATCTAAGATAAAGGGCATGGAAGCTAATATGGATGATCTGAAGATAGATTTGAGGACAGATTTGAAGACAGACATGGCAGATTTGAAGACAGATTTGACAAATTTTCTACAAGAAATACTTACTAATGGTGAAAAGGTTGTAAAGGAAACTCATGATGTGAACAAAAGAAATGTTAATCATGATTCCATAGACTCTAATGTTGGATCGAAGACCCACCATATTCCAAAAATCGATATGAGGAAGTTTGATGGCAAGGATCCCGCCACATGGATATTACAGATGGAGCAATTCTTCGATCTCAATAATGTGCAAAACACACAAAAGGTACGTATGGCAACTTTATATTTGGAACCAAATCAGTTTGTATGGTATCAATGGCTTTGTTCTCGTAAACAATTTATCACTTGGGCAATTTTTACGGAAGAATTGATAGCACATTATGAGGATACAAAAAGCAACACTTTTTTTAGCCAATTGATAAGTCTCAAACAAAAGGGTTCAATAATGGAGCACATTGAGGAGTTCCAAAAATTGAACATAAGGTAAAAGATATTCCAGAGGAGCATAGGATTGATGTGTTCATAGGGTCTTTAAAGGATAATATCCAACATGATGTGCGCCTTTGGGAACCTGATTCATTAGAGAAGGCATTCAGGTTAGCAAGAAAAATGGAAAGCAAAATTATGGCAACTAGGAAGCATACCATTCACAACTATAAAGACGGAAGTGTTGTTGCCCATAGTCTTCCACAACCTACAAGGTTGACACCACAACAATTGGAAGAAAAAAGAGCAAAAGGGCTTTGTTACAATTGTGATAGCAAATACACAAAAGGTCATAAGTGTGCTGAGAAGAAATTATTCTACATAGATTGTGAAGAGGAAGAAGAAAAGGAGCAAGAAAGGTCAAAAGAAGAGGATATATTCCAGGAACAAAGCCTAGATGAAGAACAAATAAATCCGACCATATCTTGTAATGCATTGGCGGGAATTACCACTCCTCAAACCATCAAGATAGAAGGACAAATCAAGAAGAAAAAGGTAATAGTGTTGATTGATTCAGGAAGCACCCACAATTTTATTCATTGTAGGGTAGCAAAAGAATTGAATTGCTTCCTATATCCAGCACCAGAGTGTCAAGTGATGATTGCAAATGGAGGAACAATAAATTGTTCTGGAAAGTGCCATAATATCAAGCTATCCATGGGAGAATATGTATTGACTAGCCCAATGCTTTCCATTCCAATGGGAGGTGCTGATGTTGTACTAGGAGTCCAATGGCTACAATCCTTGGGTACAATAGCTTTTAATTTTCAAGAACTTTTCATGAAATTTTCTGTGGAAGGAAAGGAAGTTGAATTAAGGGGTATTGCAGGGAAACCAGGAAAGATAATCAGCTCTAATGGCATGACAAAGCTTCTAAAAAAGGAGCAAAGAGGTGTAATTGCACAATTATGTTCGCTAGATGTTTCCACATTGGAATCATCTATTTCTCCAGATCTCCAAAAAGTCTTGGACAATCATTCCAAGGTATTTGAGACTCCCAAAGGTCTCCCACCTATGCGTGATCATGATCATGCTATTCATCTGATTCCAGGAAGTGTTCCTCCAAACATCAGGCCGTACAGATATCCCTATGTCCAAAAAAGTGAAATTGAACGTATGGTTGCAGAAATGCTAGAGGCTGGTATAATTCAACCGAGTCAAAGTTCTTTCTCAGCTCCAGTAGTATTGGTGCACAAGAAGGATGGATCATGGCGCATGTGTCCAGATTATAGGGAGCTCAACAAGCTCACTATTAAAGATAAGTTCCCCATTCCTGTCATTGATGAATTACTGGATGAATTGCATGGATCAATTTACTTCACCAAGTTGGATCTTCGTTCGGGATATCATCAAATCAGAATGAAGATTGAAGACATTCCGAAAACGGCATTTAGAACTCATGAGGGTCATTATGAATTTTTGGTCATGCCTTTTGGCCTTACCAATGCACCTTCAACATTTCAAGGTTTGATGAATTCAATTTTCAAACCATTCCTTAGAAAATTTGTGTTAGTATTTTTTGATGATATACTAATCTACAGCAAGTCTTGGAAGGATCATGTTGAACATGTTGACAAGGTGCTACAACTATTGGAGGAGAAACAATTATATGCAAAAAGATCCAAATGTTTCTTTGGAGTCCAGGAGGTGGAATATTTGGGTCATATTGTATCTCATGAAGGAGTTAAGGTAGACCCTAGCAAAATTAAAGCCATTAAGGAATGGAAAATCCCCACATCCATAAAGCATCTGCGAGGATTTCTTGGGTTGACAGGGTATTATCGCAAGTTTGTTAAGAATTATGGGAGAATAGCAGCACCTCTAACAACATTATTGAAGAAAGATTCATTTTCATGGACTCCGGAAGCAACAAAGGCCTTTGAACATCTTAAAGAGGCAATGTGCCAAGCACCGGTCTTAGCTACACCGGACTTCACAAAAACCTTTATTGTGGAATGTGATGCTTCAGGAAATGGAATTGGTGCTGTTCTAATGCAAGATGAAAGACCCATTGCTTTTGAAAGTCGTCCAATCAAGGGAAAGTTTTTAAGCAAAGCTATTTATGAGAAGGAAATGTTGGCAATACTCCATGCACTTAAGAAATGGCGACCCTACCTAATGGGAAGACACTTCAAGGTAAAAACGGATCATGATAGCCTTAAATACTTTTTAGAACAAAGATTATCCTCTGAAGAGCAACAAAAGTGGGTCACAAAGATGTTGGGTTATGACTTTGAAATCATCTACAAAAAAGGGAAGCAAAATGTGGTGGCAGATGCACTCTCAAGAAAGGATGAGGATGTGGAAGCATTGTTGTGTGCCATTTCTATTATCCAACCAGATTGGATAAACGAAGCAAAGGAGGAATGGAAGAATGACGAAGAAGTGTGGGCACTTATTCGAAAGCTACAACAAGATTCCAGTACTTCTGATACATTTAGCTGGAAAAATGATTCGTTATGGTACAAAGATCGCTTATACCTCTGTAAGAATTCCCAGCTAAAACAAAAGATTCTTATGGAATTGCACACTTCTCCCTTAGGAGGGCACTCAGGATTTTTAAAAACTTACCACAGGGTTAAGAAGGAATTTTTTTGGGATGGCCTTAAATCAGATATTCAAAAGTTTGTGGCGGAATGTTTGGTTTGCCAAAAAATAAAGTTGAAACAATTAAGACACCGGGTCTATTACAACCTTTATCCATTCCAAGCCAACGTTGGGAGGAGGTTTCAATGGATTTTATCACAGGTTTACCCAAGTCTGAGGGAAAGAGTGTCATCATGGTGGTAGTTGACAGACTTACCAAGTATGCACACTTTTGTGCATTATCACATCCATTTAAAGCCAGTACAGTTTCTACTGCATTTATGGAAACAGTTCAAAAGCTACATGGAAACCCAAAGATTATTGTAAGTGACAGAGATCCCATTTTCACTGGAAATTTTTGGACAGAATTATTTTCTTGTCTTGGTACTCAGTTAGCTCATAGCTCATCTTATCATCCTCAATCTGATGGGCAAACTGAGATAGTAAACAAATGTTTGGAAGGATATCTTCGTTGCTTTGTATCTGATAAACAGACACAATGGGTCAAATGGTTGCCTCTGGCTGAATGGTGGTATAACACTTCCTTCCATACAGCAACAAAAATGACCCCATTTATGGCACTTTATGGGTATCAACCACCATCCATCACATCATATTTAAGAGAAAATTCTAAGGTTCAGGCAGTGGAACATCACATCGAACATCAACAACAAGTCCTCCAACTCTTAAAGGATAACCTCGTGTTGGCACAAAATAGAATGAAACAACAGGCAGATCAACATCGCAGTGAAAGAAGTTTTGATGTAGGTGATTGGGTATTCCTACGGCTACAACCATATAAGCAAATGTCCCTAAAGCAAGCTAAGAAGGATAATAAATTATCACCAAAGTATTATGGTCCGTACAAGGTGTTGGAAAAGATTGGTACTATGGCATACAAATTGGAGCTTCCTGCAGCTTCTCGATTGCACCCAGTTTTCCATGTTTCATGTTTAAAGAAGGTTATAGGCGACAAGCTCCCAGTTCAAACAATATTGCCAGAACTTGACGAGGAAGGAAAAATTATATTGGAACCGGAAGCAGTCACAGAAACAAGAACTCGACAGCTACGAAATCGATCAATTTCAGAGTATCTTATCAAGTGGAAGAACTTATCCGCTGAAGATTCCACATGGGAGGATGAGAATTTTATGCAGAAGTATCCAGAACTACTCAAGCGTTGAGGACAACACTTTTTTGAAGGAGAGGGGCATGTTGGGTCCCTATAATACTAGTGATTACCCCATTACTATTGTAGTTATACCCCTTATTTATATTTTTGTGCCCCTATTACCCCCATATTGTTATTTCTGTGCCCCATAGAATCCCTCTATTGTTATTTTTGTGGCTTTATATTATTATTGTTAGGTCGGCTGGATTATATTGTGACTCCTTAGACTCCTATATATAGAAAGGAGGTTTTGTCATTTGTATCATCCAAGAATTGTTCATTTATGTCATGTAAAGGAGGTTGCCCCCTCGAAGAGGCTGAATTCTAAGGCGTTGATCTTTCTTTTCTATCTTTTCTTGAACTAGTTTCATAACAGGGTTTGACATATTAATTCGTCTTCAGTGATTTTCAAATTTTGGTCTCCTCTTTTCAATACTAAAAAGGAGTGGTTTGACTAGTTCCTATTTGGGTTCACCTTTCAGGTTTTCCCCTTGGCTACTGGGCGGATGATCTTTTAGGACTTAGGTAATTGTACTGGTACTTATCTAGCCCATAATTCATCATATCTTACAGCTACCACTTTAACTATGGCTTGTATATTGGTTTTGTTGGATGTTAGGGGTGACCTCCTTGAGGAGATGGAGCTTGGGGATGGTGAAGAAAATGTACAAGAACTCAATTATGAAGGTGTTCCTTTCTATTGCATTAGATGTCATAGATATGGGTATCTTGCTAAAAACTTCCCTATGGATCAGACCACTCTAGCGGATGAGAACCACTTTTTTTTGGAATATGTCGACATGTCTAATGAGTTCCCATCTTCTAGCCAAGAGATATGGGCTCCCACTTAGTGTTCAAAGGAATTAGTTTCTAGAGTAGCTACTCCCCAGGTGCATCTTATGATCATGGATGAAATCTCGGTGGCCCCTTCAGAACATCTTGGACTTAGAACCTATACATATTCCTCCTTGTATTCCCTATTATATGTAATTATTTTGTATCTATGGATAGTATGTTTGTTTCCTCATCATTTTTCTCAAATTTTACATTACCCATGGCCTCTCCTGCTCCTCATTCAACTCCCCCACAAGCCCTTTTTTCCCTCACGATCTCGCCTTGTGATATATCCTCCCCCATTACATATCCTTTGCATTCTGACTCTTTTTATTATGGTAATGAATCCTCATCCTACAACCTTATTCCTCATTGAAATGGAAATTTCCATAAACCCCATGATCTCAAGTTGGGACAATTCCAACTTTGGTGCCCTAACTCTCAGCATTAGGGTCAAAAGTCTAACCTCACCAAAGAAAAATTATGTGTTAAGTTTGATATGGTTGTAGGTAGGAAAGATTATATTTATGGGGTCCTTAGAGAAATTGCAACCCCTCCCCCTATGCCCTTCTGAAAATACTCTTATAATTGTGGGGGGCTGGTCATTCTACCCAAAAGACTTATCGCCAAATGTATCATCAATTATGAATCCCCTGGTATTATTTTCTTGCAAGAGACTTTGGGGCATGGTTCTCTAATTATATAATGTTTGGGGAAACTGTTGCATGGTTTTAATTCCAATATGTTGATGCTAAGGGTTGATCAAGGGGATTGGTGGCAGGGTGGTACTTCTGATGGTTTAAAATTCTAAATTTCTAGAGTATGTCAATGTCTATTCATGTTAATATTTAATATGAAGAATTAGCTTGTTCCTTTACCTTACTCAATGTTTATGGTCCCTCAAAAAACTGAAGATCCTTCTAGGAATATTTGTTCTCTAAATCCTTCATCAATCAAAAAAGTCTCATCATTGGGGGAGATCTTAATGTTTCATTAGGTTCCTCTGAATCCTGAGGGAATTGGGCAATTGTTGACCCTCTAGTTTATTTTTTCCAAGATTTTTCTGGTGGCTCAATCTCTAATTGATGTGAAGCCCCAAAAAAACTTTCCTACTTGGTTTAATAAGAGGACTGGTCTTGATTGTATTCTAAGTGATTGAATTATTTTCTCACTATTGAGGCCCCCCCTAGATCAATTATCCTTTATTAAATAGTGGATTGGATCGTGTACGACTTATGATCACTCTCTTATTTTCATGGAATTAAGGGGGCCCTCTCGTAATCCAACCAACCCTTTCAAGACAAATTCTTCATGGTTAAAATATGAGTCTTTTGTTGAGATGGTCAAAGAGATTTTGGTTCCTTATGAACCACTTTCAATAATCTACATTGGAAAACACTTTGTTGGAAATATTAAGAGAATCAAACAAAAAACCAAGGAGTTGGATTTGGTAAAGAAATAAGCAGATTTTTCAAAGCTCAAGCATTTGGAGGATAAGATCAAACACATGGCTTCTGTAGAGGCTAATTTCTATGAATTGGATGAATCTAGAGCCCTTCTCATCCAATTAGGTAAAAAAGGGAACTATCTTCTAAAATTGCAGGAGGAGGAATGGAGGTTGAATAGCAAAGTTGTTTGGCTCGAATGTGGGGATAGCAACACCAAATTTTTTCACACCTATGCCAAATTTTGAAAGTTGACTAACACGATTTGGTCATTAAAGGATCATTCTAGGAGGGATTTTTCTTCTTTCACAGGATTGGCATCTCTCATTGTTCATCATTTCAAATATTTATTTAGTCTCCAGGAAGGGGCCTTAATTACCGAAATCATCCACATTTCCCTTTCCTTCCCTCATTTCCTTATTGAGGAGGATAATCATGAGTTATTTTCTATAGTGTTAGAGGATGAACTCAAGACTTCTCTTCATAGTTTCAAAAAAGATAAAATCCTAGGGCTAGATGGTTGGGGTGTAGAATTTTTCTTGGGCCTATATGATATAATGGGGAATGATTTACTAGCATTGGTTAAAGAAACTTGGAGGAATCGTCACATGCTTCCAGTTTTAAATTCCACATTTATTTCTCTAGTTCCTAAAGTGGATTACCCTTCTTCCTTTGATGATTTTTGACCTATCTCTCTTTGTAACATAGTATACAAAGTCATCACAAAGGTAATTTCCCTTCGCGTCAAGCCAATTTTATCACAATCAATTTCCATGGAACAATTTGGCTTCCTAAAAGGGATAAATATTCATGAAGTGATTAGGGTGCCTCAGGAAGGTCTCCATAGCCTAAAGGCCATGAATTTAAAAGGAAACATGTTCAAGCTCAATTTATCGAAGGCATATTGTAACAGACCCAGTGAAAAAATCATCTAATAAATGTTAATAAAGGAAAAATAATAACAATGGTTCTGGAACACTTACTCCAAGATAAATGTTGGGAAAAAACATCCTAGTGTGGGTGTTCATTTGGTTTATTATGGTTAAGGAGAATGGCAAAGGAAATGGAAAAGGCTTTGGAAAAGCATGAGGCGTTAATTGGAATTTTACTTATGAAAATAAAGGAAATTAGGAGAAAAGGAAGGTGAAAAGTCATAGGTTGCATGTGAGGAGTAAAATGAAGGAAAATAATGGAAAATTGAAGAAAATAAAGGCCTCACTAATAAAAAGGCTCCTGAGAATCATTTTGTAACCTTTTGTTTGTTTAGTTTTGGAGCTCTCTCTCTATTCTCTCGCTCTCACACTCTTGGACACTTAGATTTTTCTTGGAGCACTTTATCATTGGATCAAGGAAAGAAAAGAAGGAAAAAGGAAAGCAAAGATCAGGAATGGAAGAGTAGGATTAAGCAACTATATTAGTATTTTTTGCAGGTATTGAGTTGCATGTATGATTTCCTTACTAGTTTTGGCATGCATGGTTATGCATGTATGTTCTTGGTTCTCTTGTTGTCATGGGCATGGGTTTTTCCAGGTGTGATAGTGTTCTTCAACCTTTCCTTGACATTTTCGAATAGCCATGGTGTGATGGGTTCTCATGTTTTTTGGTTGAGATGGATTGTTGGATGGATTTGAAACTAAGTGAGGTGGATTTATGAAAGAAAGAACACATGGCCGAGTGACCCCTAAACCAATCTGTGGGTTGTTGTAAAGCCAAATTTTGTGTTGCCTCGGTGGGCCTAAGAATCCTCGACCGGTGAATGGTGGGATATATGGTAAAGCCTAGAGGTGGGTGCTCTCCATCATGCGTAGGAATCTCAGGATGGGATATACAATAAATCTGAGATGGTGGAGTCTTGATTGGGCCTAGGAATCTTAGGATGGGATATATGGTAAAGCCCAAAGACTGGAGTCTCGGTTAGGGCCTAGTGATTCGGTGTGGATTAAGGTAAATCCTAGAGACTTGGAGATAGGAAAATTAGTCATGATGTAGGTGGAGAAACTCTGGTGGAATCCATGCTTGTTTTGGCCTAGTGATCCAGTGACGATTGCGGTAAACGTTAGTTCTATTAATGAGGGTGAGGTGGTGTAGCCTTGGGAAGCTCTGGTTGCATTTTGGTTATGAGTCCCACATTCATGCTTGGAATGTGGCATTGGGTGAAAGTAAGATTTGATTCAGCAAATTTATGGTCGAGTGGTTCAAGGAAGTCCCATCCCGAGTTGGATTTTGCATTGATTAATAAGTGTTCCTTTCCTTGGTATTTTATGAAAAAATATATTGGTTCATATGTGGCATTTATGGTTTATGTATCTCTTTTATTTCTACTATTTATATGTTGGTTATGAGTATGTTTTATGACAATAATGATGTATGGCTTTCATCATGTTTTGATTTGTAAATGAACGAACAATGAATATATGACCTAATAGATGATAATTCACCTAATTTGATAAGGCATCAATTCTTATTAGTGATTCTCAAATAAGTATGAGACCCCTATGCTCAGATCTATTGTTATGACTTGTAGATTTCATATTCATGAAATGTTTGACGAAATGTTTTTCATGGCTAGTAGGGGTCCAGTCAAGTATTTGTTCAAATATTTTCATTTTTATCGTTGTCTCGATATTAATTTTCATTCCTTGAGGTTTCATGGAGTTTTGGGCAGTGGTCTAAGTCCTGTCCCTAAAAATGTGGCGTAGAATTTGGGTTCGCAAGATCGGAACTAGCTAAAAAATACCCCAGTCACTTGCATGCCCATGTTGTGAGAGAAACTAGAGGGACGCAATCACATTCATGCCAATTTCATGGGAGTGACTAAGGCTCTAGTGCAGTGAAGTGTCAAGTTGTCTCAGGGGTTGATCACTTGGAAGGGTTGGTTAGTTCTTGTAGGTTTTGTGACATGTGTAGAAGGTTAGGTTGGTTGTGTTTTGTTGGTTCCACTTCCTTAAATGTACATGGGGAGTTGAATTAGATTGTAGTATCTTCTCATCACATGTTCACCCCAGTGGACCAATTGACTTGGGTAAATGTGGGAGGAGGGTATTATAGAGAGGTATCAAAGCATGGTTCACCCCTTGGACTGGATGGGTGGCGTGTTGGTCATGCATTCATTTTGGATGCATATGTGTTCCTTATACTTGTGGTTTATGTAATTCTTTGTATGCATGGTGTTGGTCATGGTTGCATTTGTGTCACCATGTGGGAGTTGATGGTGTGTTTTTGGATGTGTTTATCATGAGTATAGGTCGGTTATGCACTGGTTTTGCATGATAGTGTTTGTATGTATCGTTTGTACATGCATGTTGCACCTATGTTTGTTATGCATACATTGACATGATTGTAGTTGTTATGCATGAGGTCATGATGTGTGGTTGATAGGGTTATGCATTGATGATTGGACTATGTTTAGGGTGATATTTATATTTTGTTATGATTAGGTTTATACATGTATTGTGCCAATATATTTGATCTTGTAGATGAGATATCCTCCTCGAGCTACACTAAGGTATGCTTATTATGTTTATATTTTGGTTTAGCTAACATGGTATGTTTGGCAGGAAAGAGATCAAAGATGACTAGCAAGATGGTAGACTACAGTTCACGAGACTCTCCCTATGGATCATATGAGTAGCATGGTGTTGGGCACTCTTCTAACTTAGTAGCAACATTGAGGAGCTTGAATGAAGAATTATGAAGTTGCAAGGTAGAGAATGACAAAATCATGCAGGCATAGGAGAAACAAGCAGAAGTCAATGCAATAATCCTTCAGAGTGTGTCATAATTACAGAGACAGTGATGACTTTGGATCATCCATGGATAGGAGGAAAAAACTAATGGGGCATATGGCTATATATATCATGGTGGGCACAGGTCAGATAGGGATGAAATGATTAGAGATGTAAAGTTCTTGGATACTCTCGATCAGAGAGGTGATGGACACAGGTACTATTCATGTTCTAGTTCCGATAGGGACTATGATCATCATCATTATCACCCTTACAAGAGGAGTGACAGGGGATATTTTCCAGATGTGTTTAAGAAACTAATCCACCTACCTTTGATGGAGATTTGAATAAGTTAGAGGATATAGAGGCTTAGTTACTTGGGATGAAGAAGTTGTTTGAACTGCATAATTACTCAAAAAAAATGAAGGCTAGAATAACGACATTCACTCTTAAAGGTAAAGCATATATTTGGTGGGAAGAAGTAAGGTGGGTTAGAGACATCAAGATGGAGGAGTTGAGTTGGCATGAATTCAAAAGAATTTTCAAGAAGAAGTGCTTGTCACAAAGGTACAACAATAGTAAGGCTAAAGAATTTTATGAGCTAAAGATGGGATTGATGACACATGAGGAGTATATGACTAAGTTCCTAGAGCTATTAAGGTATGTACCATATATTAAGGATGAGAAGGCTAAAGTTTAGATATTTTTTAGTGTATTTCCATTAGATTTTAGAGATCAGATGGACTATGATGAGCATCGACCACATAAGGAAGTTATTGGGAAATTGAAGCATTTCTATGAGAATTCAAAGCATAAGAATGAAACTCAGCAAGGATGGAAAAGGAAAGATAAGGGTAAATATAAATGTATTTTGAAAAGAAAAATGCCTCATAATGCAGAAGAGAAAGAAAACATTGCACCACACAAGAATTTCAATGTAGCTAGATAGGGACATGGGTCACAACAATAGAATAGAGGTGATGATATAGGATTGTCGGAGTGTTGTATATTGTATGGTAAGGAACATATGAAAATATATTGTCTATAGAATCAGGGTGGTAGGCCTAATATCTATAGTGCACAAGAGGCACAAACTATTGGGGATGTTGGGGCTAAGCATTCCTCATATTTATGCAGCACTGGATAAAAAGCAAGCATAACACCAAGCAACTGTTATCGAGATGGGCGGTAAGATTTGTGATCAAGTTTTTTTCATTTTGATTGACCCTAGATCTAATTATAGTTATGCTATTCCTAACCTATTGGATAAGTGTGGTTTGAATAAATAAGTGCATGCAGAATCCTAGTTAGTGCAGTTGGCTACAGGTACAAAGAAGAGAGTATATCACAAGGTAAGAGCTTTTGCATTCGAGTTGAATGGTATGCTTACATCAACACATTTGAATTTATTTTCATTGGGGTCATATAGTACGATATTGGGTATGGAATGGCTATATCTTCATAGGACCAAAGTGGATTGTTATGACAAAGCCATTGAGTGCTTGGATGATAATGGAGAACAGATAATCTTACAGGGTAAGAAGAAGGCAACATTAGTTACAATGGTTACAACTATGTAGGCAACGCACAGTCTTAGAAAAGGGTGTGTTTTATTTGTAGTGCATATTTCTAGTGACAAAGGTAAGGATGTTGAGGATGTGGAGGTATTGAGAAGGTACTGATCTTGCAGCAGTTTCAAGATATGTTTCTAGCAAATATTTTAGAGTTTCTTCCTCACAGGGAAGTATACTTTTCTATTGAGTTGATACCAGGGGAAACACTAGCATCAAAGGAACCGTATAGGATGAGCACTCAAGAGTTGGTGGAGTTGAATCTTTAGTTGAAGAAGATGCTTTAAAAGGGATATATTAGGCTAAGTGTATCACCTTGGGGTGCATCGGTATTGTTTGTGAAGAAGAAGGATGGTACTCTTAGGCTATGAATTGATTGCATGCAGTTGAAAAAGGTAACCATCAAGAACAGGTATACGTTGTTGAGGATTGTTGACTTGTTTGGTTAGTTTAAGGGAGAATCAGTTTTCTCAAATATTGATTTGAGATCTGAATATCATCAGGTACAAATAAAGGAAGAGGACATATACAAGTAAGCTTTCTGGACGAGGTACACGCATTATGTGTTTGTTGTAGTTCCATTTGGTTTGACTAATGCTACAACTACCTTTATGTGCTTGATGAATAGTGTTTCGTGTCCTTATCTAGACAAGTTTGTTATTATTTTCATTGATGACATATTCATATATTCGAAAAATGAAGAATAACATGTCAAGCATTTAGCATCAGTGTTGAGATTGTTGAGAGAGCATTCATTCTATGTTAAGCCTATCAAATTGAATTTATTTTAGACAAAGGTACATTACTTGGGGCATTTGGTTTCCAAGGAAGGCATAGTAGTAGATCCAAAGAAGATAAGGACTATCATGGAGTGGGAAGCTCCTAGAAATGTAAAAGTGGTAAGCTCATTTATGGGGCTAGCAAGTTACTGTAGGAGGTTCATCAGGAAATTCTATCAAATTGCATATTCTATTATGTCATTGCAAAGGCAAGGTAATAAATTTGAATGGATAGAGGAATGCGAAGAAAGTTTTGAGAAGTTAAAGTAGTTGTTGACAAATTTTCCTGTGTTAAAAATTTCAAATCCAAACAAGGAGTTTGTGGTATGTATAGATGCTAGCAAGAGAGGACTTGGTGGAGTTCTTATGTAGGAAGGATAGGAAATATGTTATGAATCATGGAAAATGAAAGAGAATGAGATAATTATCTGACACATGATATTGAGCTAGAAGTAATCATTTGTGCATTGAAAATGTGGAGGCATTATCTTCTTAATAGGAGGTTTGTATTGATGAGTGATCAAAGTGGGTTGAGATACTTATTAGATCAGTCAAACTTGAATTCTAGGAAAGCTAGATGGTTGGCCATGATTAGTGATTTTGACTTTGAGATCAGGTACATCTAGGGTAAGGAGAATAATGGTTTCAAATGCTCTTAGCAGGTGGATATAGGTGAATCATATAGTAGTTGTGGGTTCTTTTGGGAAGGAGTTACAAGATTAGATATTACAGGTAGGTTAGCAGGATGACAGTTAAATGGAGCTTATGCATAGGTTACAACAAAGTACAGGTGTGGGTATAGGTGATCAGGATGTGGACTATTCTCTTACAGCAAATGGCTTGGTTAGATTTAGGGATAGGATATATGTGCTTGACAAAAGTGAACTCGAGAAGCTTCGCTTGAGGGAATTTCATGCTAAGCGATATTCAGGTCACCCAGGATATCAAAAGACATTTAAAACAGTGAACAAGTTTTATTATTAGCCAAATATGAAGAAGGACATGGTAGAGCTTGTGGCTAGATTCTTGGACTATTAGCAGGTAAAGGCAGAATGTAAGCATCTAAGGGACTACTATAGTCGATTGCAATTCTAGAGTGGAAATGGAAGGTCATTTCCATGGATTTAATTACAGGTTTGTGGAGGACATCTAAACAATAGGATTCCATGATGGTTGTAGTAGACAGGTTGACAAAGCTAGCACAGTTCATTCTAGCGAAGTCTACTTCTTCATCTAGTGATGTAGCACAGGTCTTCATCAGAGATTTGGTCGGATTGCATGGTTTTCCACAAAATATTATGTCAGACAAGGATTCTAAGTTCACTTCCAAGTTTTATAAGGAGTTGTTTATAGGTTTAGGGATAAAATTAGCCTTCAGTACAACTATTCATCTGTAAATAGATGAACCGACAGATACGGTCAACAAGATATTGGAGGATATATTGAGTGTGTATGTGATGCATCAACAATGGAAGTGTGAATAGTATCCTCCACTAGTTGAGTTCGCTTACAACAATGGGTATCAAGAATATCTGAAGATGAGTCTGTTTGAGGCATTGTATGGATGGAGTTGTAATACTCCCATCAGTTGGATTGAGCCAGTTAACAAGGTATTGATTGGACCGGACATGTTGGTAGAAATGGAATATGAAATGTAGGTAGTAAATAAGAATATGAAGACAACATAGGACATACAGAAAATTTATGTAGATCAGAATAGGTTGTTTAAGGAGTTTCAAGTTGTGGAACAAGTGTACTTCGGCATCAAGCAGAAGAAGATCTCCCTAAGGATTGGATCATGTGCCAAGATAACACCTCAGTTTTGTGGACCTTTCAATATTATTGAAAGAATTGGACCAGTATCCTATCAACTTTCACAACCTCTAACAGTGAAATTCCATGATGTTTTCCATGTGTCATTGCTTAAGAAATATGTTAAATATGTTGATTATGTCATTGACTGGTTTGTATTGTAGGTGGAGCCAGATAGATAATTCCACTCGGAACCTCAGTGTATACTGCATAGAAAAATGCTCATGCATCCAAATTGAGCAATCTAATAGGTTAAATTGCTGTGGAAGTACTTTGGTCCCAATAAACCTACATGGGAGATATTGGATCAAATGCGGGCTATGTATCCTTCTCTATGCGGGCTATGTATATGATTTTGTGTGATGTTTTAGTATATGTACATATGTATATGGATGTAAATACTGCCATGACATGTGTTATAAAGCTCTAATAGGCTGTATGGGTGTCATGTCATTATGGTTTTCATGTTGTTGTGTTTTCATGTTGGTTTTCTTTTCAGTAGGTTGAACATTGTAAAAATTGCATCAAGATAAGTTATAAAGCTCCATGGGAAGTATTCTTTTCTTACAATAGTTTTGTTGGATGTAGGTGTCATTGAACACTGAGGACAGTGTTCCCTCAAGGGGGGCAGTTCTGTAACAACCCTAGTGAAAATTTCATGTAATAAAAGTTAATAAAGGAAAGATAATAACCACAGTTATGGGACACTTATTCCAAGCTGAATGTTGGGAAAAAACATCCTAGTGTGGGTATTCATTCGGTTTATTATGGCTAAGGAAAATGCCAAAGGAAATGGAAAAGGGTTTGGAAACGCATGAGGCATTAATTGGCATTCTATTTATGAAAATAAAGGAAATTAGGAGAAAAAGATGGTGAAAAGTCACAGGTTGCATGTTAGGAGGAAAATGAAGGAAAATAATGGAAAATTGAAGAAAATAGAGGCCTCATTAATAAAAATGCTTTTGAGGATCAATTTGTAACATTTTGTTAGTTCAGTTTTGGAGCTCTCTCTCTATTCTCTCTCTCTCTCTCACTCTTGGACACTTCAAGTTTTCTTGGATAAATTTAGCATTGTATCAAGGAAAGCAAAGAAAGGAAAGGAAATAAAATATCAAGCAAGGAAGAGCACGATTCAAAGGCTACAACAAGATTCTTTGCTAGTATCGAGTTGCATGTATGTTTTCCTTTCTAGTTTTGGCATTCATGGTTACGTGTGTGTGTTATTAGTTATCTTCTTGTCATGGGCATGGGTTTTTCTAGGTGTGACAATGTTCTGTAACCTTGCCTTGCCATTTCTGGATAGCCATGGTGTGATGGGTTCTCATGTTTTGTGGTTGATATGGATTGTTGGATGGATTCGAAACTTAGTGAGGTGGATCTATGAAAGAAAGAACGCATGGCCTAGTAACCCCTGAACTAGATTGTGGGTTGTGGTAAAGCCATATTTTGTGTTTCCTTGGTGGGCCTAGGAATCATTGACCAGTGAATGGCGAGATATATGGTAAAGCCTAGAGGTGGGTGCTCTCCATCAGGCTTGGGAATCCCAAGATGGGATACATGATAAGTCCTGAAGGGTGGAGTCTCAATTGTGCCTAGGAATCCCAGGCTGGGATATACAGTAAAGCGCAAAGACTGGAGTCTCGGTTAGGGCCTAGTGATCTGGTGTGGATTGCGGTAAAGCCTAGAGACTAGGAGATAGGGAAAGTCGTCACGGTTTAGGTGGAGAAAATCTAATGGCATCCATGCTTGTTTTAGCCGAGTGATCTGATGAGGATTGTGGTAAAGCCTAGTTCTATTGATGAGGGTGAGGTGAGGGTGAGGTGGTGTAACCTTGGGAATCCCTAGTTGAGTTTTGGTTATGAGTCCCACATTCATGCTTGGAATATCACACAGGGGTGATTGGATGAAATAAATATTTAGTTCAGCCAATATATGGTCGGGTGGTTTGTGCAAGTCCCATACTCGAATGGATTTTTCATCCATTAATAAGAGTTCCTTTCCTTGGTATTTTATGAGTAAAAGTATTGGTTCATATGTGGCATTTATGGCTGATATATCATGGTTATTTATGTTTTTTACATGTTGGTTATGAGTATGTTTTATGACAGTAATGATGTATGGCTTTCATCATGTTTTGATTTTTAAATGAAAAAAAAATGAATATATTACCTAATAGATGATAATGAAGATAATGTGATAAGGAATCAATGCTTCTTAGTGACTCTCAAATAAGTTTGAGAACCCTTCTCTTAGATCTGTTGTTATGACCTGTAGATTGCATATTCATGCCATGTTTGACGAAATTCCTGTCATGGATAGTAGGGGTCTAGTCAAGTGTTTTTTAAAACATTTTCCTTTGTATCATTGTCTCAATTTTACTTTTCATTCCTAAATGTTTCATGGGGTTCTTGGAAATGGCTTGAGTCATGGCCGTAAAAAGGTGGCACAAAATTTGGGGTCGCAGACTCAAAACTAGCTGGAAATGACCCTAGTCACTTGCATGCCCATGTTGTGAGAGAAACTGGAGGGTCCATGTTGCATGCATTCCCATGTCATGGGAGCGAATGAGGCTCTAGGGTAGTGAATTGTCAAGTTGCCTCAGGATTTGATCACCTAGAGGGGTTGGTTGGCTCCTATAGGTTCTGTGACATGTGCAGAAGGTCAGATTGGTTTTGTTTTGTCATTTCCACTTCCTTAACTGTACATGGGGAGCTGAACCATATTGTAGTATCCTTTTATCACATGTTTACCCTAGTGGACTAATTAACTTGGGTAAATGTGGGAGGAGGGTGTTACACATATGATCGGATTAATTAGATCTATCTCTAATTACTTCAAACTCATGTGGGATTTAATATTGCTTTCATTACATGGGTTATGAGTTACATCAAAATGGTCTAATTTGTTGTGCTTATCAATGGAGCTGCTTCACCATTCTTCCATGCTAAGAGGGGACTTCAACAGGGATGTCCCTTGTCTCCTTTATGATTTCTTGTGGTTATTGAGGGCCTCAATAGGATCCTGAAGGAGGAAAAAAACAATGGGGCTTTTCAAGGATTATTAGTGTCAAAATTCCTATCTATTTCTCATTGTTGGCTTGTGGGGGCCTGACCCAAGTTCAACATTAGTTAGCCAAACAAATCCCTACACTACTGGCCCTTTCAGCATCAGCCCCCAGAGCGCAGACTGAAGTCTCACCTGAAGCAGTATGGGGGGATGCTAGAAACAAGTTTCCACACCCTTGATATGGTTGTGATGTCGGTTTATCCCAGCTATACCTGCCTACACGCAGGTTTCTTAGCCCTTTGTTCCACCCTTCAATACCTTCATGAAAGGATACAATCAAATTTCACGCAGCCCTAACCTGGGGTTGATACACTTTCACACTGCTAGGGCAACGAACTGTGATATTTCCAAAACTATGCTAAGTTTCTTACTTGTATTATTACAGATCTTAGTTAGCTTCACGTAAACAGATGTTCTTACTTGCATTAACTTAACCAAAACAATTACATATATTCACACATCATATCAGCATTATAAGTGAAATTCATACCCAAACATAACCAAATGCATAAACAGGAAATAAAGATGCAGAAATTGTAGAATACTTCTCTTTATTGATACTTTTGGATAATTAAAGAATCAACCCACCCTGCACACTTAGTTGTGGGTGTCTACATACTCAGCTACAGACTTCTAGGCCTCTCCGCACTCAGCTGCAAAGCCTCTACCTATGCTACGACCCAAAACATAGACTTCTACTTCAGAGCTATCTCTCATACATCATATCTTCATTACTTGATTGATTCCTCTAACTACTTAGAGCTCAGCTCAATTTATACAATCCCATGGTCCGCAAACCATGGGTAGATCTTCTATAGCTGACATTACATCTCCAAAATAAGGGTGGACAACCCTATGACTCTTTAACATCTACGCGTTCCGCAACCACAAAATGAGGAATCTTTACATTTGGATTACAAAATTGGACCAAAATATAGGCTTTTAGCCGCAAAACTACCCTTGGGGGATCCCACACCCAACACTCATCTTCTCTTTGTTGATGATGTTTTAATTTTCAATAATGGAGACCCTTATGAGTTAGCGGTCTTAAAAAACATTCTCTCTATATTTTGGAAAGCTTCTGGAATGATTATCAATTCTCAAAAAAAAAATTGTCAGTTTCAAATCTAGAAGATGATAATGTCCATCGCGTTATTGAGCTTCTCTCGATGGACTTATCAAATATTGATGATGGAATTAAATATCTTGGATTTCTCTTAAAACCCAACACTTATAGATAATGGAGTAGTGGTGGATGATCTTAAAAGTTGAAAATCATGTAAATTTATGGTGTAACAGATGGAACTCTTGAGCTAGTCATCTGGTCCTTATAAAATATATGTTGGGTTGTGTTATATTCTTTCCATGACTAACCTACGTAGTGAACTAGGGTATTAGAGGGGGGCGAAGCCTCCCCTTCATTATGCCAATTTCATAGCGGTGGGTTCATAGGGGAGTTGGTAGCCCCCCTTGTTCGGGGGGTTTGAGGGGGGTGGGTAGCCCTGCTCTACGAGGTCTAGGGCAGCGCCTCGGGAAATTTTTTTTTGGACCCTATATTAGGTTGGGCAAACCTACCTATGGTTTTCGGTCCATGGTATTGGATGCTTCGGCATGCATAAATATGTATTATAACATTGAAAGGAACATAATGAAAAAAATCAAGCTGGTAGTCCTAGTTTTCGGATCCAGGGGAAAATCTCTGTGTGTATGTGTTTTATGTGTTATACTCTCGCATTGTTTATTTTATGTGTTTTAGAATTCGTATGCAGGTAATTTCTATATGGGGTTAAAACCTACAATAACTGCTCAAAGAAATTCATGTTTACTTGTCTTCTCTTTCCTAGATTCCTAAAGGAACTTTGGAGCACATTTGGTAGATCTATTTCAAATTTTAATTGTCTGGATCAAACTCTAATCAAACGTTCCCGTGGGTGGTACGGGACAAAATTACTAAGCCGAAGGCTTTGGGGACCTGGTGATTAAATAACATCTTTCACTTCTCACATGCACTTGTTGCTAAATAAGGATGGCATCTCCTAACTACTCAGAGCCTATGGCTGATTGTTGTTATTGATAAATATATTTCTTCACTGTCGGTGGAGGATTGGGTTCATCATGTGGATAAGAATCATTTTTTTCATTTGGCGTGTTGTTTTAAATACTTTTGAAACTATTCGTAGTGGCCTGGCATGGAGAATTGGTTCAAGTGTTTGGGTTCGATTGGGAATGGATCTCTCATGGAGCTCTAACTATAATCATCTTCTTCCCAAACTACTAAACGATCTTCTCTAGGATCACGGGATATCAAAACTCCCTCACATTCGCGACCTTAATTCTTCTTCTATATGGAACCAAGGGTGGAAATCTATTAATCATATGGGAATCCTAGATTTATATTCTATCCACTGGGATAATTACATAAATTCTCTTTGAATGGATCATGTCTGCTTATGGGATCAAGATGATGAACTTATATGGACATGCACTAAATGGGGGATTTATTCCCCAAAATAAGGTTATAATTTCATTACATGTGATCAACATCCAATTGCACTTTTTTGGTGGTGGTCATCTATTTGGAAGCCCAAATGTCCCCCGAAGGCTAAATTTCTTATGTGGTGTATTATGAATGGAAAGGTCCCCACCTGGGAGGTTTTAAAAAGACATTTTTCCATTAGCCATAGTTGGTGTGCCCTATGCCAAAATGATGGAGATACAATTGAACACCTCTTCTTGAACTACCCTTTTGGCCAATGCATATGTGAACATTTCATATCTGCAAAACCTCAAATTGAGATGTGGATGGGTCCCTCTATTGAATATGCATAAAAACATTGGCTTCCATTCTCATCCTCACATATTTTCAAGTCTCTTCCTTTAATTATCTGTTGGGGCATCTAGATCGCTTGTAACGAAACTATTTTCCACATTATTTCCTCTTATCCTAAGATACTTGCTGCATATGCTATGGAAATTCTCAATCATTATCCATAAGAGAAGGAAGCTTGCAGGGCCCAAGAATTAGTGGATGAACAACCTGATCAATATTGTCCATTGCCTTATTTTGATGGGGCCTCTATTGACTCAAATGGGACCTATGGGGGTGGTTTTGTATTACATTTATCTTCTGACATATCTTTTCAAGTTTCTGTTGGACTGGGTTCTAGTTCAAATAATGTTGTCAAACTCTTGCCTTTTAGAACCTCTTAGTGTTCGCTCTTGAATAGGGTGATTCTTATTTACATCTCTTTTGGGATTCTAAGCTTGTGATCAACTGGTTAAATGACACACACACTTGCAAAAAATTCTTTTATGTCCCATATTGGATGAAGTCCTGAGATTAAAAATTGTACTTACACAATTCTCATGTTAACACATTTATAGGAACTAAATCAAACAATTGATGGTCTCTCCAAAGTGGCCTTATCTTTGGATAAGTATTTTTTGTGGATTTCATCAATTTGTGACAGCATATCTACTACTACCACACTTAACTGATTAAATGCACAGTTTACTAGGAAACCTCCATGAATAGTATGCATGGACACATTTTTTTTTTTCCTTTTTGTTTACATGTAGAGATCTCAATTCAGACCCATCTTTAAAATGATATGTATTTTGTAAATTACTGGACTATATTTGCGTTCATGATGGATGAGTTATTTTTTATTTTTGATATTTGGGGGATGCGGTGTTTATGATCCAGATAGAATTATGTTGATGATATTTACATGATGATGAACTAATGTTTATGCATACACACTGAGGTGTGTTTACAAAATGTGATGTTTTTTAACATTTTAATAAAAATTACAGTTTTTTTTGGGAATTCTTTTATATTGATGATTATATTGTAATCAGTGTTTTTATATTATGTTTGTTATATATAATATATAATATATTTATCAATAATAAATATAATATAAAAACAATGATTAAAATATAATCACCAATATAATGTTATTGCCTAACTAATTTTAATATAACAAAGAATGTGTGTGTGTGATAACCAATATAATATAAAAACAATGATTACAATATAATAACCAATATAATGTTATTAGATAGCTAATTTTAATATAACAAATAATGTGTGTGTAATTACAATATAATCACCAATATAATGTTATTAGATATCTATTTTTAATGCAACAAAGAATGTGTGTGTGTGAGTGAGCAATAATTTAAGGTGACTTCATTATGGTCTTGAATAATCTGATTTATTCTTAAGGGCTCAAAATAGTGATACTATAAAATAATTTTTATTTAGTATTTCAAAAACATTTATCATATATTTATATGATATTACTAAAATCTTATTCAACCTCAAGCTTATATGTAGCTAAATACTGCCAAATAAAGATATGACATATAACAATCGTTTACCATTATACATCCAACTCAACGATTATTGTTGACCCAATTTTTTGAAAGCTTATCAACTTTTGAATTCCAACTCATCAACATGTATTCTCCTTATGAATCCTAATTTAGACCCAAAATTTTCTTTAATGACCTTGAGTCTTTTCATCATAGGAGTTATTTTCATCATTTGTAAGCTAAATATTATGTTTCATTTCCCATGTATAAAATTTTCAGGCCATGTGTTTTCTACATACTTCATTTACTTAGAAAATGTAGGAATCCACAACATGTCTTTCCCATTCCTATTTTGGGATGCCAATCGATAGAGAAAAATATATAGAATGCCACCAAATATTCTACTCTAGGTATGCCCATGAATTCGCCCATAGTTACAGTGGTGGCCCAAGCTGATCCTCATCCAAATTAACATTGTGGGTCAATTTATTTCCACTCAACAACGAAACATTGTTGATTATTTTGTTTCCTACTCACAAGACCCACAATGCCACAAATCAATGCAATACCTATTGATGGGTATCGAATCCATGATCCACATTTTTTTGGTTAATCTCCCTCAACTAGATCCACAACACATTCGACTCAGTGATGCTATGCCTACTGGCACATTTCCTAACTCCCCATAGGAGTCACAACCTCAAAAAAATTGAAATCCAACTATCATAAAGTTTAATAGTCCTTAGCACCTGAGTATTTCTCACATTCGACATTTGACTATGTCCAGAACCAATTTTTTAATTTCAAAGGTGTTACAACCTATCGGCTCCTCTCCTATGAGGATATTTTTGTTATAGCTTGATGAGCCTTGGTATTGCAACAAGAATGTCTCAACTCCCAAGGCTATCAACTTTAATTATTAACCTGGGGTTCAAACAAACTTAAGAGGTATCGACACTATATGTGTAGCATAAAATGTCTCCTTCCTTTGTTGTCATGATGTAATGGAGTGCATGCACTGAAATAAAATCCTAACCTAATTGCAAAAAATGAAATGCTCGAAATGGAAACCTTAACCTATTGCAAGAAAGAAAGTACAAGGAAAGAAACCTATTCTAATTGCATAAAGTAAATATCATCAACTAAATGTCATACATTACATTTAAAAGACTTTATATCCATTAACAGAGTTCATTGGAGGTGGAAATCAAGAAAATCATCATTGTATTATCCAATCCATAAATCTGTCCATTAAACCAAATCATTCAAATGTTTTGCATGGGTAAAGAGGTGATTCCTAAGTGGTATTTATTCTTCACTAATCATTTATTTAGAGCCTAGGGGTCTTGATTCAACCCCAAGGGATAGTAACCAAGCTTATTGAGCGAATTTGGGCAAGTAAATGCATGTTGGAAGGCTACTACAGGAAACTACAAGATGTTACAGATTTACTACAAGAAGTTATAATTCATCGAATGACCTAGAAAACAAAATCCAAATTGGATGGGACAAATTTTTTTATTAACTAGTTGTCTTAGGTCTCCACTCCAAGTGGAATCACTTAGAAAGACCTCTGTTAACCCATGATAAAAAATAGCAAAAAATTACTAGTCTAAAATCTAGAAATTTGAGAACTAGTGAGCTAGTAAATCTATCAAATGCCTAACCTAATCAAGTGAAAATGAAATGGGGTAGTTTATATTATTAAATATAATGGTTTTGTGATATAATTCAAGTGGATCCAACTCAATTGAAGCTCGTTAGCATGCTCTAAAAAATAGAAGAAATTTATTGTTCCTTGACACAAAGGAGTTCGAGAAATCTAGATTTCGGAATAAGCAGACTAATCCAAGTAGCTCAATGAATACTATGACCTTCCAAATATTTTCCAAAGATGAAATGATGCTTTTGATATTGAAAAATAACTTACATTAACCATTTAACCCAATCCTACAACAAGAAAGCATTAATACTAAATGCAGAAATAGAAAGAAACAAGAATAAGAGATGCATGGGAATAAGAAGTGAAAAGAAGAAAAACAAATGATACAAAAGGGTTTGAATCTCCTGGGATGGCCAAGCCCAGGGAAGATTAGATTCCTATGGATGAGATCAAGATTTAGAAGCTGAACATGACACCAATCTTCATTATTTTCATCAATACAATTACATCCCTGCAAAAAATGAAAGTGGAGTTGCAAAAATATGAGTTCTCTCCACAAGGAGACTAATAAAAATATCCCCCTAGTGAAAAATTCTACTTGGTACTTATACAAAATTATGAGCAATAATTCCCCATGAAAGGAGGAAGCTTTCCCCACCAAAATCCCTTGATTATTGGATTTGGTTCCCAATATTAGGAATTTGCATTAAATGGTAGGGAACACATTCCTATATTTTCTCAATCATTGGAGCTCCGCAATTTGTGCCATATTTCCATAATATCTTGTTGATTTATTATTTAATATTGATCCTACCATAGTAGGTAGCAAGTCCCTAAATTATCTCCTCCTCCAATTCTTCATAATCTACCCATTATTCTCACAATATTCCATAAAAGTAAATAATATTAGGCACAAATATGCAATTATTCAAAAAACTTTATAATGAGCACATTAAAATTAAAAATACATTATCTAATGAAAAAGAGAGGTTTAATGTGTTGAAGGATGGTTAGATAGGCCTTAATTTATGTTTAATTTAGAGGCATGGGCCTTAATTTATGTCTAATTTAGAGGCCCATCATACCCCCCTATTGAAAGTGTTTCTCATCCTATGAGCAACTTAATGACCTCATTATGCCACATTCATGGCCATGGTGACCTCTCTCTTGTGCATTCCTCAGTCCTCTCTCTTAAGAATTTTGGTTGGAAGTTCTGCAAGGACAAGCACAAAAATGTAGTTGTTCTTTTCATGATTATTTAACAGTCTTTCAAGCAAAAACATAACTTTCCTCTTTTCAAGTAGACTATGTTGGCTTGTAGATCCATTTCATTCATATCCTCTCCCTTGAAACCTTCATTCCATTTTCACTCATTTTTCCAAAACTACTTGTGCATAGAAAAAATCACAGTGTTTCTTGAGACCATTAACCTTCTTCCCCTTATTCAATATGGGTTCTTGAATATTTTTCAGTTAGGAAAGGTCTTCCACATCCTTTTCCAAACTTTTGCTACCTTGTTCCACCATTTGGACACCTCTGAAACCTTACAAATGCCTTTAGATGAGAACTAGGACATCCTGTAGTAATTCCTGTAAAAACAATAGGAAACTCTGTTAAAGCTACAAGAAACCTTGTTAAAACTACAGGAAAACTTGTTTAAACACGTTTTGAGCAGAAATGATAGTTTGAGCCTAGGTTAGGTGCTCAACTTGACTTCCATGCTTTTCTCCCATTTCTATAACATCTTTTAGGCCTTGGAAGAAAGCTAAAAGAGATTAGAGACATCTTGGAAAACCTCTTTTCATCACTGCAGTTTGAGTTCTATTTTAATGGTGAATGCCTTCTTGCATTTTGTTTCCTTCTTCTCTTTTTTTTTTAGATGATTTCCTAATGGCCTTGGATTTACCTATTTTGATTATGTCTCTCTTAGGTACTGCCATTTTTGGTTTTAGCACCATTTTTTCCTTTCTTCCTTCTTGTAGCAACATTCTGTCTTCCTGTAGCAGCCATTACTTCTCTTTCATAGTCTTCTAACTGTATGGGAGTGATGAGAAATGATGTAGAGGGCTTGGAGAATGATGCTAGGGCTCAGAGGGAGTAGTGTAGGTTTGTGAAAATGGAGAGGATGCTCTGTTTGTTTTTTTCAAGAAATTTTCAGGATGAGACAGAGTGTAGGTTTTGTCTTTAAAAAATATTAATCTTTTTTCTTATGAAATGGGATGGACGAATGATGACTAGATAGTGGATATGAAGTGGATGGAGGACTTGGAGTGTTGTGGTGACTTGGCCTTTGTATAAATTTCTTCTTTTAATTGTTGTCCCCATCCCTCGAAATCGTCACCCTTCCTAATTTGGCTTTTCCACATTGCATGAGTGAAGGAGTGAGCTTCAATTAACTAGTTAATGGTGGTTGAGATTGTTTACCCATCCTTAGCGTATAAAACATCATCTCTCATGCATTGATAGAAATTTCTAACTATAATATGCTCAGGAGAAGAGGTCAAGAATATTGCATACTTGTACCTACCTGATGGTTGTTAGAGAGGTATGCATGCTGTTGCTAAGTTGATGATCGATCCCTGCTTCCCTAGAGGTGTTAATTTTCTTTTCTTGTTGTTATCACTCTAAAATTTCCCTATAGTTGTTATCTTGTGTCAAAAGAAATATTAGAGGTAACCACAAACCTACTTTTGAGGTTAGGATCTAGCCTTCCTAATGCTCGGAGAGGGCTCTCTCTTTATGATTTAACTTTGTTGAGTTAATTGATTTTAGGCTAGTTATTTAAGCTTTGATTGGGTTTTGATTTTGATTTAGTGGTGGAATCACTGACTTAGATGGATAGAGGGATGTCCTTTACCATTGGGATATGGAGTCAAGTGTCAAGAAAACAGGATTGAATCAAGTTCTAAAGATAGTGTTTACAGGGCAAGGTAGTTGACTGAATTCAGATCTTTTAGGCTGCATGGTGAAGTGGTTTTCAATAGGGGTCAAGGAGAAGTTAAGGGTTCCTCAAACAAGATAATGAAGGAAATGATAGAGGTCAATCAAAACTATGGATCAATGAAGGATTCCCTACTTTGGATATCAGAAGAAAACATTAAAATGGTTAATTTTTCAAGATAGAGTGTACTTAAACAAATTCTGTAATAATATTCCAATTATTTCAGTCAATTTAGATAACATGCAAGTATGTGAAACACTTAATAACGTAACAATTTGACAAAAAAAAAATACTTCACTAAAGTGGCCCAACACATGAATCTTGTTATGCAATGTCTTTATTACTTAGTCTAGTCTACTGACTTGAAAAAATGCTAAAATGAACTGTTAGGTTTCATATTAATACAACTATAGAAATGTCAAGAAATCCACCCTCTATACTTCGAATTATGAAGTATTTATACAAAAACCTATTATAAAATATCCCAAACTATTTTGGGAATTATTCAAGGAAAAAGAAATATCTTCATGCAAGAAGATAGAGACAGATATGTAACTGCTGCAAGCTATCCCTCTTTATTTGGCGCTATTGTCAGATCTTTTGCTGCTTTTTCTCCTTTGTTGTTGTTCTACACTAGCTGTCTTTTTACTTTTCTCTTTGATTGATACTCTTTTGTCTGATACTCTTCAACTAAGCTGACCTGCTGCTTTTTTTTTATTGCTCTGTATTCACTTTTACCTTGCATTCTCATAGTAAATCATTTAATTTTTCCCAAGTATCTATACCTGGTAATTTAATATTTACCATTCTTCTGTAGACTTCATCATCTTCTATTTATTTTGCAAAGGTAGGCTTGTTTACAAAAAGACGTTTTACCTCATGCTAGAGGTAAAAGAGGTTCTCAAAATTCTGGTACAGAACCTTTCCTATAGCAATCCCTTTCACAAAGGAACTATTGGCTTGCCCCTTGCCACTTCTCTGATTTTCCTGTTATAGTCTTCATGTGGCATTAACCTGTCATTTATTACCAATGGATTTGGCACACCTTTCTGCCTCAAAGCATCAAATTTGACCTTGAACCTTCTTATAGCTAGCTCCATGGTTTGGCATTTGTCCTCAAGCTGCGCCATTAAGTTCCTCTTGGTGAGCACTTTCTTCACCTCTAGTATAGTGCTAGTCATGTCAACTATGTCAAGCTCCTACAATTCATATTTATTCTTTGAGTTAAGGAATTGGATTATTCTTGAGGCTTCTTCTAGTATATGTCCAAGCTCGACCTTAACTCTTTGAATTGCTGCAGTAACCTCTTTGACTAAATCATTTTGTTCAAAGATGACTTGTATATATGTCCAAATTTCATTGATAGAGTTAATGATATTGGCCCATAACAAATCTTTTTCTTGAGAAAGTGGCTCCTTCAATGTTAATTCTTTTTCCAAGTTCTTTATCCTCTCAGTCAACCAGTTTGACTTTTATACTTCATTTTTATGCATAATATGAGCTAGTTTCTTCTTATCCTCTAGACTTCTTATATATTCTTTAAGTCCATTTATTTCAATGGTCTGAATGGACATGTCCTCCATGGCTTTTACCAGTTTATTTTCCTCATCTCTTGGATGACCTCCTGCTTTTGTTGAACCTGTTGCTGATGTAGTTGTTGTTGTAGCTGGAAGTGTTGTAACTAGTGGAGCTGATGGGGCCAATGAAGTTGTCAAAGTTGAAGGAATTGGTATAGTAACTATAGGGATAGTAGTGTTAGTGGTTGTCTCAAGACTGGCTTGTTTCAACTATATTAAATCATCCAACTCATTCTCCATTTCTTTGATTTGAGAATTTAGTTCAAGAATGGGACCCATCATTTCCTCTTGTTGGGTTTGGCTTTCTAGGACCTCCTTGGCCTATGGATGTTTAGAAGGACGCAACTTCAGTTGTTTCTTCAAAGCATCAATATCTTAATATTTCTTCTTTATTATTTTTTTTGCTACTTTGATGTCACTTGGATTATATCCAATCTCAATCACCAAGTCTTCTAGTGACCTAATTCTATTATCCTTGGCCTGTGAGGATGCCTTTCCTAGCTTAAAATGTGATGTGATGTTGTCTAGAGAGCTTTTAAGTTTCTGCACAATCATTGCTTTATTAGTTATTGTGGAGTAAATCATTTCACCTGCCTACTTATGGAATTAGATTTGATCAATAGGGTGAACATCCATGGCCAAAACTTCCAACTCTATCTTCCTATAGTCTGTTGAAGATCTAGGCTACTGGACTGTAGGCTGCATAAAGGTCATTTGCATTTTACCAGTTTTAATGTCAAAGGCTGACATTAATCTATTATGATTGGTAGGTGTCTGTTTGAAGTACTGGGCATATGTTTCAGATTTTAATGCCTTATTCCTCAACTTGATTTCTTTGTACTTCTCTTTTATATATTTTTCTTTATCCACTGGTTTGTTGGATGAAGATACTTCAATACTAAATTGTTTCTCAATGATTTGAGTATTTGAGGTGGAAGGCTGATTTGTTTCCTCTGAAACTAATAGACCTTTACTCCTTCCAACCATTGTGTCAGTATTAGTGATTTCAACTGTCTCAATGGTGTATTTCTGCTTATTTATAGGATTAAGCTTGGGCTTCTTGCTGTAACTGATTTCAAACATGTCATCTGTAGTATCCATTCTAGAGCTAAAACCTTCTTCCCTGGTTCTTTTTACATTTCTGTCCTATATGGATGGAGTCTGTAGAATGGGAGTAATACTCATATGTTCTTGTAGGGTTGGAACCTGCAAAAAGGAACTAGTATCAATTTGCTTTTACACATCTATTAAAGTATTCTCCACATCTATTAAAGTGTTTTCCAACCACTCTGACTAGTTGGCATATCTTTTAACATCTGGTCTGAGCTCATGTATGAAAGGACTTAACTTGAATTTGAGCCTTAGTTTGTTTATGACTCCATTAAGGTCATACTCCCACATAAAACTGCTTTTGAAGTTCATTTGATGTAATATTTTCTCTGCTTCTTGTCTAGCTTCCCTATTATTACAAATAAAAGGGCCTAATTGGTTTTTGATCTTGAACTGAGTTTTCTTCCTAGCTAACATAAAATTAACCTCATTAGAGTTTATGATCTGCCTGAAATACTCTAATGCAAATATCCTCATGGGGAGGTATTTGGGCAGCTTGTAGGGAGTGATTTGGCATCCATATATCCTAATTTCTATGTGGTCCTGGTATAGATACTAGTCTCCCACTCTACTGTTTTAAGCCAACTACAAAACTCTTTTAATCTCATAATCGATCTTGGGTTGATAGCTACTGGTTAGCATGTTTACAACTCGATGAACAAATGAATTAATGAACTCTTTATAACTAAAAGCAATGGAATATCTTTGGCTGAATGGTGTCCAAAATATGACAGATCTTGGATGGCCCTTGGTGTCTAACTTTTGGATGCTAATTGGAAACTTTTTTGACTGAAAATATAGGAACATGTGAAATAATAATGATGAGTATTTGAATACTCTCTCATTTGGAAATCTGATAAACTATTCATGGATTATGTCTGCAAAGAACTAAGCAAAGTTGTAAACTGTAGTTGGAGGCTTTCCTGGGCAAAAGATAGAAAGGAAAGCAAGTATAACCTCATCCACATGATCATCAGTGGTGTATCCCAGAATACAAGAGAGCATGGTTATAATTTGTCTGGCTCTCTCAGAGAAAATGGTGGCAGCATTTGGAGGACTATCTATAGGAGTATGAGACTCTTCAATGATGAAAGTCTGAAAGATTTGAGATTTCTTGGGAAAGTCTAGCTTTTTTTAGAGTTCAAGTAAGGTTTCAATGGAAAGTGGGGTCTCATTTGGGCTTGGTTGGATCTACAGCATTCGATTTATTGATTCTACAGTAATGGTGAATAAAACCTGTTGGTTAGGGGATACTATGCTTCTTTTACTTGGGACATAGCAAGCTTGGTAGAAGTGGATAATTTTTGGGAGTAGGTGTACTTGTGGGAACAAGTATTTGAGAAAATTTGATTCCCATAGGTGAATGTCATCATTTTGGTTCAGGAATTTATCTTTACTCCAATAGTGGAGTTTCAGTAGATGGCTAGGAGAAACAATGTCCTTAATTTGAAAATATTTGTCAGCTAATGGGAGGTGGTCAATATCTAGGTGAGGAGTTTGCAGGGGTCTTACATCTAGAGTGCAATGGGAGGCCATAATTTGGTTTATTCAATTGAATTACTTTTTTCGTGGCTTTAGGAGTAAGGTCAAAATCTTTGGAATAGTGGGGAAGGTAATTACAGTCTATAGAACAGGGCTTTTGGATGCACAATAAGGTTTTCTTCAATCTAGCAAGGTTTTTTAATTAATTTAATTAATTAACCTTTTAATAATGACTGTGAATAGCTTAAATTACATGGTCGTTGTAGTTATTTCAAGAATACCTGGAAAATGACGATTTGGTGCGTAGATAGGGTTTTTTGGTAGCATTAGAGGTTTATGAGGCTTCAATTCTCTATTCGCTGCTTCAATTTGGTGTCTGCAGTGTCTTCTGGCTGCAAAAGGTGGTTAAAATGGTTACGTAGAGGTTCAAGGTTTCAGAATTGGTTAACAAAGTTTTTTGCAGCGAAAATGAGTGAAAAGAGAAAAAAGGGGCTTTTTCTGCCTTTTAACCAACAACGGTTACATTTTGGCACGAGATTTGGTAAATGAACAGTGCGTAGTTTTATTTTATGTGTGTGTGTGTGTGTGGGGGGGGGGGGGGGGGGGGGGGGGGCGGTTTTATGCAATATCGCACCACTTTTGGGTGGAGGGTGGTATTTTCCACGAGCATGCGATATAACCATGTGCCGCCATGTAGCAAAACAATGCTTGGCCAAAACCATGAATCTCGCGTTCTTTTGGACCTTTAATTATCAGATGATGAAACTGTGTGATATGGATATGCATCGTTGGATCTGGAGGTGGGACATCGGAGGGCTATCGCACTACGAAGTTGCACGGATGGAGTTGGGATGTGGTTGGCGAGGCCTGGGGTATAATTACAATGAAATGAAATTAATTGAAAAGTAATCGCAGTATTTTAATATAAGCAATGGGTTAATAAAGTTGGCGATGATGTGTTATATGGCGGAGGTTTTAACTATACACCAAGGTTTGGTGAGTTAAAAGGGTGTCGGGGAATTATAACATGGGGGACTTTAAATACATGAAGCGGGGGTATAGTTTAGGAAATAACTTAGGATAAAGAGGTTTAGTGGGTTTTCAAGGGGAAAAGGGGAAATTAATAGGGGGGAATGTATTATTTGTGATGGGAATGGTTTTCACACTATGTAAAGGGGTTTAGGGAAAGGGGAATGATTTTTGAAGGGTAATGTCTAGGGAAATGTGTGAAACAAATGAAAAAAAGTCAAAATGAAGGAAAAGGGTTTTTAGAAGGGGAAATGAAGAAGGAAGGGGTGCTTTGGAACCAAAAATAGGACAACATAAGGGGATGAAAAATAATGAAGGGATAATGAGGGGAAATCAATAAACTAATTATGTGGGGGGGGGGGTTTAGTAAAATGAGGGGAAATTAATAAACTAATTATGTGGGGGGGGTCTAGTAAAATGAGGGGAAATTAGTAAATAAGCTTCAGTGAATGTCCTTTCTCTTTGAAAATTCCTCATGCAAATGAGACATAGGAGTAACCATGATGAAGGTGCTTTTGACTTAGCAATCTTGTGCACTTGCAAAACTTCTTCTACCTACCCTTTATTTACCCTAGCATTTTCTCTTCGTTCATTAGGTGAATTTGAGATTGCTGACCTATCAATTCTTTTTTTTGATAAGAAAACTATCTAATTCTAACCTTATAACTTCCAATGGCTCAAATTAAACTGATGAGCTCATTATTATTCTCCACCTAACTACTGATTTTCCAAGATTAAATAGTTTGGCTAGATGCTTATTCTCTATCTATCAACATGAAATTTAAAGCATGAATGAATCAAGTTTAAACTATTTGACCATCATGGATTGTGGCATTTTTTGAGAAGCTACACACAATCTTATTCTACAAGATAAAGTAAAAGGAGTGGAATTTTAATTTTCACACTTTCATGATCTATTCTTATCTCTTTTTGTTTTTTGGGGTTCATATATTATACTTTTTTTATATTTTTCTTTCTTTTAGTCCTTTGATTATTCTTTTAGGACATACCCTCTTTACATTTTTTATTTTTAATATGGGAAAACATTTTGCAGAAAGAAAAATTATGTACAATATTACAAGACTAACCATAGCCAATTCAAAATTATGAATCCTATTATTATAGGACCCTAACATTGGCTCCACATGGGGATGGCATTTCCTGGTGAAATGTCAAGAACTTTAAGATCAATAGCCTTTGAAACTTTGACTATAGTTGCCTTGTAACTGCTCCTCTGTGATATATTTTATTCATACATATGATGGTACACCTTTCAAAGCTTAGGGCATTCTCTTCAGTCTTTAACCTCAAAAGGTTACCATCCAATCCAATCTAAACTTTTCAATGTTATGTACAATGAGCAGAGTAAACAAATGAACTAATGTTATTCTGTGGACAAGTAATGCTTCATTATTCTACCATTGACTGGTCCTCCTGGTAGATCTGTTCCATCTAACTGTCTCAAGAAAAATGCATTGTTACCTTTGTAACAATAAATTATATAAGGACCTTGCCATAGGAAATCAAATTTACCATGTTTACCCTTTTCTTCTCTTCTAGAATCGCATTTGAGTACTTTATCACCTATGTAAAAATCATCAGCTTTGGTTTTCTTGTCAAAAATCTTTTTGATTTTATCCTGGATCACTTGTGATTTGACATAGACTTCTTCTCTGGTTTACTTCAAATGTACTGTCTAATTTATCCTCCTTTGGATATCATTTGGTTCTACTTACAAATCTTGAATCATTTTCATCACTAGTACTCCTAAAGAGGATGGAAAAACATCTATTCCATATACTAGCTGGTAAGGGATGTACAAGTGGAGTTTTTGGTAGTTAGTCTGTCTGCCCATAAGGTATTAACCAACTTTTTATTCCAGGTCTTCTTGTTATCTTCTAGCAGTTTATTGATGATATTAACAAGGATTTTGTTTGAGGATTCTGCAAGTCTGTTACCTTGAGGGAAATAGGCAGTGGAATGGCCAAGGGTAATGTGATATCTGTTACAAAAGTCTACCATTTTCTTGTATTTGAAAGCAGCTGCATTATCAATAATGATCTTTTGTGGACATCCAAATCTAAAAAGGATGTTTTTCTCAAGGAATGAAATGATGACAGAGTCTATGGCTTGTCTAGAAGGGATGGCTTTTATCCATTTAGTAAAGTAGTCAATGGCTGTCAAAATCCATTTATGTTGGGCTGAGGAGGATGGGTGAATTTCCCCAATGAAATCCAAACCCCATTGTTGAAAAGCCATTTATGTGGAGATGGGTTTGAGAGGTAATGGTAAGAGTTTCTTTTTGCCTTTAAATATTTGGCACTTGTGGTAGGAGGTCACATATTTCTTGACATCTGAAAAAAGGGTGGGTTAATAAAAACCTGCCCTTAAAATCTTATCAGCAGTTGTTTTCCAATATAGGTGTCCTCCACAATCTCCTGCATGAAATTCTTGCATAACTTTGTTAGCTTCATCTTTTAATAAACAATTCAATAGAATGCCACCATTATATTTCCAAAATAAAGCATTGTCTATGATACAGTATTTCATTGATTTCATTTTGAAAAATATACCTTTAGTTCTAGATAAACCAGGAAGAGCTTGTAGGTTTAGTAAAACAAATATGATATCCGCATACCAGGGTGAATCTATGAAATCTTCACTAATTTGTGGAGTTGCCACCTCTTCCTGATCATCTAGGGCACCAATGAAATTTATATCTAAGGCTTGATGGTTCGATTCAACCATGATTTGAGCTAAACCTTGGCCTTGATAAGTTTTGTAGGCTTTATTTCTATGTCATATTAAAAAATGGTGGCAACCCATTTGCCTCTCTTTCCTTCGGACCCATTCTGTGTTAAGATGTCTTTTACTACTAAATTTGGAACATATGCAATGATGTGTGAGTATAATATGTACACTCTGAAATCTTTAATAGCTTTCACTAAAGCAAGTGCTTGTTTATCCATTATGTTGTACTTTAGTGTAGCATCTCTTAAAGATTTGATGAAAAATGCAATAGGCTACTCATAACCTTGATCATTCTTTTGCAACAAGACTACTGCAATAGTATGTTCTGAAGAAAAAGAAAAAACTTTAAAATATTTTTTGGAATCAGGACTTATGAGGATTGGTGTTTTAGTAAGGGCTTCTTTCACTGCCTCAAAAGACTGTTTATCCTCTACTATCCACTTAAGTGCTAAATCTTTCTTTAACATGTTATTTAATTCTTTGACTAATTCTGCGAAGTTATAAATGAATCTTCTAAGAAAATTTATTTTACCTAAGAATGATTGTAATTCTTTGATGTTTCTAGGATGAGTGATGTTTAGTATTGCCTCTATTCTAGCTGGATCTATTCTAATACCATCTCGTGATATTATGTGTCCCAAGAGTTTACCTTCTTCTAGCCCAAAGAGTCTTTTTGGGATTCAAGGAAATACCAAATTTTCTACATTTAATAAAAACTCTTCTTAGGTGGTATAGATGTTCATTATCTGATTGGGGAAACATTGTGATGTCATCTTGGTAAACAACTAGAAAGTCATGGATTTATTTTGCAAAATCTATGTCCATTCCTCTTTGTAATGTTGCTCCAACATTCATTAATCCAAAAGGAATCTTTAAATACATGAAATTACCCTAGGGAGTGGTAAATGAAGTATTTGCTTGATCCTCTGGTTGAACTAAGATTTGGTTGTATCTAGAGAATCCATCAAGCAATGAAATTCTGGATGAGCCTACTACCCTCTGGAGAATGTCGTCCATTTAAGGAGAGTATAGTTATGTTTTAATGATACTTTGTTCAAGTTTTTGAAATCAACACAGAGTTTGATTTCTCTTGTTTTCTTTCTAGTAGTGACTAAATTAGAGACCCAATCTGAATATCTAATTGGTGTTATTATTTGTGCATCATACATCCTTTTCACTCCTTTTTCAATTAATGGCATAAGAACTGGCTTAATTCTCCTAATCTTTTGTTTAAAGTGTTTCTGATCTTCTTTTGTGGGTATCTTATGTTGAATAATGATGGTATAATAAGACTTAAGGTCTTCATAACTCTAGGCAAAGACATCTTGAAATTCTTTAAACAGACTTATGTATTTCAGCTTTTCATCTAGAGGTAATGCTTTGGATATTTGGACAATATTGGGTTTTTCTTTTGTTCCTATGTTACATTCTTCTATGTATGATCTTAAAGGCTCCATTTTTGGTTTTCTGGCTACATTATTTGAATCAAACAAATCTTCTAATGGGACTAATCCCTTAGGCAAAAAGTTATTTTTAAGGTTTAAAATCTCAAAATCATCATTGATTATTTCTTCTATTTCTACTTTTTCTAAGTTATCTATTTGTACTTTAGTGAATTTAGTGGGTTTATCTACATCTAAATAATTTATATCTACCTCACTATTTATGATGTTATCTACTATAAAACTAGTATCTATGTTGCAGTTTGGAATTCTCCCTCAGCATTCATGAAATCATATAATAAGAAAATCTTGTGAAAAAATCTGCCAATATTTTAGATTATCAGGTATAACAGGTCTGTGTCTTATTCTAAAGTATATTTCTGGTTGGGATGAAAAGGTAATCTATAGGTGCCAGAAAAGGTAGCCAAACTGTGAGCTTGTGTGTTATGTTTCCTAGGAATAGCACCAAAATTAGTTTCAAGAAGTTCCTTAATCAAATCTAGAACAATTTCTCTGTATTGGCTAAGTCTAGGATTATTCACAGAATAATCTCCTTTAATTTGTGTTATGATCAATTCCAAGTCTCCCATGATAGAAACTCTCATGGATCCAAGTTTTCTTACAATTTGCAATCCTAAGATTAAAGCTTCATACTTTTCCATGTTGTTTATGCATTTAAAGTTTAATCTAAAGGCATGACCTTCAGAATTATTATTTTCCATGTTATGAATCCAAACTCCTACACCTGCTCCTAATCTATTTACAGAGCCATCAAAATCTAAATGCTAGCGAGACTCATGTGTTATGTATTCACTATCAGGTGCTTTGTATTTTTCTTCTACAACTGTGATTTCATTTTTTCCATTGTCTGAATTATACAAGATAAATGAGTTCATATGAGAATGCATGGAGTATATAAGGTAATTCTATGGTTTTTCTAAACTACTTACCATGTATTTCATCAAGGTTTCTCTGTAAATATTTATTTGTTGACCAAATATAGAGATGGTAGCATATGACATGTCTAACTGTAGAGATCCCTGCAATTTTTCTCCCCATGAGCGAGATAATAGCATTCCATAATTTGGTGGGATATCAGCAACTACTATGTCCATAACAATACTCGTTGCTGGGCACTGGACTAGTGTCACACAAAAATATTTAATCAGGCCAAGCAATTGACTTGGATAGAATCAAAGGAAAAGAGGTCCTTGTAGGGTCTAGTGATATCTAACTTTAATATTTCCATGATTGCTTTAGGCATTAGGTTATAGGATGCCCCTGAATGTAGCATAGAATTATGTAAAATTTTATCATGAACATTTAAGCTAATGTAGAATGGAGGGATACCCCCTTATTGATGTTTTCCATTCACTTTTGGACCAAATAATAACTCAGGTTGATCATCATTAAGGTTTACAGCATCTTCGCCTTCACCTATGTTCAGTGTTTTAGTGGTTTGTGCTTTGTATGATTCATTTTTCACTAGCTCTATCAAAGGAACTGATATTTTCAATTTGGCTATCTCGGTCTTAATTTTGAATGGCAATTGAGTTTTGCCTGATTGTGTGAGATCTTCCTTAGAAATTGTGGTCTGTGTACTTTTATCTTCTTTTTCAGCACTTGGCAACTCAGTTTGTGTACTAGCAGTTTTGTTTTGAATTTTCTTATTTGGAATAGTTTGATTAACAATTGAATTTTGAGTTTCAACTGAAGTTATGTCTACAATTTTTGGGCTAGAAGTCTCTTGGGTTCCTTTAGGGAGAATTTGTAGAACTTTGGTCACAAGAGCTTCTGCTATTTTTTTAGTTTGGGTTTGGACTAATTTCTCAGTGGGAACTTTTGTATTCTTTTTGCTTCTAAGGCTATACTCCTTGTGAACTTCATAGATAGTAGATTCATAGCATTTTTTGTAGTCAAAGGACTCTGCAGATTCTAATTGTAATTGTTGTAACATGTACAATTCCTATTCTTCCTAAGTAAGAAAAGCAACATCTTCATTTTTAATCCCTAATAGATTTATCTGGGTGTCTTCCTCTTCTTCATGGTTTTGTGAACCTTCAGTATAATTTTCCTAGAAAGGTGGCCTAACCTGTTGATCAAGTATAGCATCTCTTGCTTTTCTAGTATTATGATTTTTCCTAAAGTTAGGGTTTCTAATTGGGGGTCCTTGTTGATTTTCCCACTGAGATTTTCTTTCCATGTTTTCTAATCTATCCATTGTCCTTTCTAAACTTTTAGCTAAACTATCTATC
Source organism: Pinus tabuliformis (assembly GCA_031772625.1). Taxonomy (NCBI): domain Eukaryota; kingdom Viridiplantae; phylum Streptophyta; class Pinopsida; order Pinales; family Pinaceae; genus Pinus; species Pinus tabuliformis. The sequence continues at coordinate 280,355,409 of CM062816.1, forward strand.
TTACCATCTGAAGTCGATGGTTCCTCTTTAATGGTAACACTTTTCTCATTTCTCATCCTAGATTTCTTAGCTAATAAATTTTCTTCTTCACTAATAGCATTACTTTGCATTTGTTATAATGTTTCAATGTTTCTTTCTCTCAATTGGTAAGACATATCAATGTCAAAACCATCAAGAAATTTGATTAGTGCCAAGTCTGGTGGAGGTTTGATATTAGCAGGGATTGCATTATAGATATTGTTGAACCTAGTATAATAGCCTTGAACAGATTCATTAGGAGCTCTTCTAATGTTTTCATATTCAGACAATATTTGTAAAGGTTTTTTCTTTCTTTCCCATCTATCGATAAACAATCTATGGAAAGCAGCTAAATCAATAATATGATTAGAAGGTAAACCTTTAAACCATTTATTGACATTTTCTGCTAGTGTTTGGGAAAATAACCTCATTTTCACATCAGACTCATCAATCTCATGTAACTCAAAATAATCAGTCATTTTATTCACATGTTGTTGCGCAGTATACTAACCAGTAGCATCAAACAGAAATGTTTTACTTTAGTAGTCTTGGGGCATGGCATGTAGTTGAGCTGGTAAGACCAAAGGTGCATATCTTTTTGCCATGGCTAAGGCTTTGGTTTGACTAGGGGACAAAGTAATGGTGCTTGGAGAAGAACTTGAGATGGTTGTAGGTAAACTATATGAACTTGAGATCTTTGGTTGGAGAGGAAGTTGAGGTATGAATGGTTTAGGGGAATGAAATGTGGTGGATATTATAAGTGATGTGGTAGTAAATGAAGTTGTATTTGAAGACTCAGTAGAAATTTTAGGGGTAGTAGCAGTTAGGGCATCTAATTCAACTGATTATTGAAGATAGGCTTTGTTTATATGCCTTATCAAAGTTGAGGTTAGAGCTTCTAGTTTGTCAAAAGTATCCAAAACATGTTGATCTAAATCAAGATGTATAGGAACCTTTTTTGATTCAATAAATTGAATAAAATTGGGGTCTATTACAATATCATGAATTGAATTTTCAGATTTGGTTCGAAGAAAAGAAAGCTCAAATGATAAATCAAATTGAATATCCTCTAAACTTGATAACTCTTTAGGGAGTGAATTTGCTTCAATTAACTGAATACTACTTCATTGAGTTTCTACCTTTTTGGGTTTTCTTAAAATTCTATCAACATCATCAACTATTATAGCAAGGTTTGGACCTAGATGTGCCCTGGTATAGTGTGTTCTTTTGGAAGCTAGAATTTTAATTTTTTAATTTTTAATGAAACTTTTTTAACAACTCTAAAATGACCTTAAGGTGCAAAATATGAGATTTAAGATTTCCTTGAAGTTTTATTAAACTGAGGACTTTCCCCAGTATGGTCGACACTATGTTATCACTCTAAAATTTCCCTAGATTTGTTATCTTGTGTCAAAAGAAATATTAGAGGTAACCACAAACCTACTTTTGAGATCAGGATCTAGCCTTCCTAATGCTCAGAGAGGGCTCTCTCTTTATGATTTAACTTTGTTGAGTTAATTGATTTTAGGCTAGTTATTTAATCTTTGATTTGGTTTTGATTTTGATTTGGTGGTGGAATCACTAACTTAGATGGATAGAGGGATGTCCTTTACCATTGGGCTATGGAGTCAAGTGTCAAGAAAACAGGACTGAATCAAGTTCTAAAGATAGTGTTTACAGGGCAAGGTTGCTGAGTGAATTCAGATCTTTTAGGTTGGATGGTGAAGTCATTTTCAATAGGGGTCAAGAAGCCATTAAGGGTTCCTCAAACTAGATAATGAAGGAAATGATAGAGGTTAATCGAAACTAGGGAGCAATGAAGGATTCCCTACTTTGGATATCAGAAGAAAACATTAAAATGATTAACTGTTCAAGACAGCGTGTACTTAAACAAATTCTATAATAATATTCTAGTTATTTCATTCAATTTAGATAACATGCAAGTATGTGAAATACTTAAGAAGATAACAATTTGACAAAAAAAAAAAACACTTCACTCAAGTGGCCCAACACATGAATCCTGTAATGCAATGTCTTTATTACTCAGTCCAGTCTGTTGACTTGAAAAAATGCTACAATGAACCCTTATGTTTCAGATTAATACAACTATATACATGTTAAGCAATCCACCCTCTATACTTTGAATTATGAATTATTTATACAAAAACTTATTACAAAATATCCCAGATTGTTTTGCGATTTATTCAAGGAAAAATAAATATCTTCATGCAAGAAGATAGAGATAGATATGTAACTGCTACAAGCTGTCCCTGTTTATTTGGCTCTGCTATCAGATATTTGCTTCTTTTCCTCCTTTGTTGTTGTTCTACATTGGCTGTCTTTTTACTTTGCCCTTTGACTGATGCTCTTTCATCTGATACTCTTCGACTAAGATGACCTGTTGCTTTTATTTTACTGTTGCATATTCACATTTACCTTGCATTTTCACAGTAAATCATTTAATTTTTCCCAAGTCTCTATATCTGGTAATTTAATATTTACCATTCTTCTGTAGACTTCGTCAGCTTCTGTGTATTTTGCAAAGGTAGGCTTGTTTACAAAAAGATGTTTTACCTCATGCTGGAGGTAAAAGACGTTCTCAAAAGTCTGGTGTAGAACCTTTCCTGTAGGCATCCCTTTCATAGAGGAACTATTGGCATGCTCCCTAGCCACTTCTCTTATTTTCCTAATATAGTCCTCATCTGGCATTAACCTGTCATTTATTACCAATGGATTTGGCAGACCTTTCTACCTCAAAGCATCAAATTTGACCATGAACTTGCCTATAGCTAGCTCCATGTTTTGGCATTTGTCCTCAAGCTGCATCATTAAGTTCCTCTTGGTGAGCACTTTCTTCACCTCTAGTATAGTGTCAGTCCTGTCAGCTATGTCAAGCTCCTGTAATTCATATTTATTCTTTGAGTTAAGGAATTGGATTATTCTTGAGGTTTCTGGCATATTTCCAAGTTCGGCCTTAACTCTTTGAATTGCTTCAGTAGCCTCTTTGACTAAATCATTTTGTTCAAAGATGACTTGTATAGATGGTCAAATATCATTGACAGAGTCAATGATCTTGGCCCATAGTTTTTCTTTTGCTTGCACAAGTGGCTCTAATTATTTTTCCAAGTTCTTTATCCTCTCAGTCAACCTGCTTGACTTCTGTACTTAATTTTTATGCATAATATGAGCCAGTTTCTTCTCATCCTCTAGACTTCTTATGTATTCTTTAAGTATATTTATTTCAGTGTTCCTAATGGACATGTCTTCCATGGCTTTGACTAGTTTACTTGCCTCATCACTTAGATGATTTGCTGCTGTTGTTGAACCTATTGTTGATGTAGTTGTTGTTGCAGCTGGAAGTGTTGTAGCTAGTGGAGCTGTTGGGGCCAATGAAGCTGCCAAAGTTGAAGGAGCTAATGTAATAACTGTATGGATAGCAGTGGCAGTGGATGTCTCAAGGCTGACTTGTTTCAGCTGTATTAAACTATCTAATTAATTTTCCATTTATTTCATTTGAGCATTTAGTTGAAGAATGAGATCCATCATTTCCTCCTACTATGTTTGGATTTCTAGGACCTCCTTGGCCCGTGGATGTTCAAAACGAGGAAAATTCAATTGTTTCTTCAAAGCAGCAACTATCCTCATTTTTCTTCTTTATTAGTTTTTATGCTTCTTTGATGTCACTTGGATTATATCTAATCTCAATCACCATGTCTTCTAGCGACTTGATTCTGTTATCCTTGGCTTGTGAGGATGCCTCTTCTAGCTTAAACTGTGGTGTGATGTTGTCGAGAGAGCTTTGAAATTTGTGCACAATCATTTCTTTGTTAGTCATTGTGGAGTAAATCATTTAACCTACCTACTTATGGAATTCAATTTGATCAATAGGGTGAAAATCTCTGACCAAAACTTCAAACGTTGTCTTCCTGTAGTCTACTGAAGATCTAGGCTGCTGGACTGTAGGCTGCATAAAGGTCATTTTCATTTTACCAGTTTTAATGTCAAGGGGTGACATTAGTCTATTCTGATTAGCAAGTTACTGTTTGAAGTACTGGACATATGTTTCAGCCTTTAATGCCTTATTCCTCAACTTGATTTCTTTGTACTTCTCTTTTATATATTTCTCTTTATCCACTGGTTTTTTGAATGAAGAGACTTCAATACTAAGCTATTTTTCAACGATTTGATTATTTGAGGTGGAAGGCTGATGAGTTTCCTCTGAAACTGTTGTACTTTACTCCTTCCAACCATTGTGTTAGTATCAGTGATTTCAACTATCTCAATGGTGTCTTCCTGCTCAGTTACAGGATTAAGCTTGGGCTTCTTCCTGTAACCGATTTCAAACTTGTCATCTGTAGTATCCATTCCAGAGCTAGAACCTTCTTCCCTGGTTATTTTTACATTTTTTTCCTACATGGATGGAGTTTGTAGAATGCGAGTAATACTCATATGTTCTTGTAGGGTTGGAACCTATAGAAAGGAACTAGTATCAATCTGCTTTTCCACGTCTATTAAAGTATTCTCGACATCTATTAAAGTATTTTCCAACCACTCTGACTGGTTGGCATATCTTTCAAAATCTGGTTTGGGCTCATGTATGAAAGGACTTAACTTGAATTTGAGCCTTAGTTTGTTTATGACTCCATTAGGGTCATACTGCCACATAAAACTGCTTTTGAAGTTCATTTGTTGTAATATTTTCTCTGCTTCTTTTCCAGATTCCCAATTGGTTTTTGATATTGAACTGAGTTTTCTTCCTAGCTAAAAGAAAATTAACCTCATCAGAGTTTATTATCTGCCTGAAATACTCTAATTAAAATATCCTCATGCGGAGGTATTTGGGTAGCTTGTAGGGAGTGATTTTCCATCCATATATCCTGATTTCCGTGTGGTCCTGGTATAGATACCAGTCTCCCACTCTACTATTTTTAGCCAACTGCAAAACTCTTTTAATCTCATCATTGATCCTGGGTTGATAGCTACTAGTTATAATGTTTACAAGTGGATGAACAAATGAATCAATGAACTCTTTATAACAAAAAACAGTGGAATATCTTTGGATTAGTGGTGTCCAAAAGATGACAGATCTTGGATGGCCCTTAGTGTCTAACTTTTGGATGCTAACTGGAAACTTGTCTGACTGAAAATATAAGAACATGTGAAATAATACTAATGAGTATTTGAATACTCTCTCATTTGGCAATCTAATAAACTATTCATGGATTCTTTCTGCCAAGAACTGAGCAAGGTTAGAAACTATAGCTAGAGGCTTGCGTGGGCAAAAAATAGAAATGAAAGCAAGTATAACCTCATCCACATGCTCATCAATGGTGTATCCTAGAATACAAGAGATCATGGTTATAATTTGTTTGGCTGTCTCAGAGAAAATGGTGGCATTGTAGAAATTCCCACTGTAGATCAATAGATTATGCAATATACTAAAGAAAAATACAAGCTCTACTTCTACAACAAAATTGCGGAAGCTTAAATGAATATGAGAAAGATCAAATAGAACACATATAACTGAGAACAAGAAATCAATCACACATGAACACAGAAGAATAACCCGGGGAAAGCCACATCCTAAAACCCCAATCTCTGTATTATCATACAAGTGGAAACATGTTCAAATTAGAAAAAGAATCAGCTCACAAGCTATCCTGCTCTCTTTGCAATCCAACTGCTGCTCATAAATAGTCAAAGGCTTCTTACAAACCTTATCCTCTACCCTCCAAGCCTCCTATTTCCTTGCCCAGTTTTCCTTGGGGTCCAGTGTTGCCACCTATGTAAATTGGCCTCTTCACACACTCACTAACCTCTGATCTAACTGCGTAATCCTGAAGGAGATAATTCCTTCTGCATGGATGAGTTTCCTATATAGGAAAAATCCTCCAACTGATAGTACACTATCCCTTCCTCTGATCTCAACTGAGTCTCTGACTGAACTGACATGCATGAGTTATTTATGAGAGAATATTCAGTTATCTGGAGAGCAGCAGTTACATGCATGCAAGCATTAACTAACTGAACTCACAATTAATTCCACAAACTATTGGAACTAATCTAACTGGACTTGACTTAGTTAACTAAGCCAACTAATTACAACTCAATATTACAACTCATCCTTATTTCTTTAACTGATGGATAAATTCCTCAATCAATGGGATAACTGTTGCATGTCCTCACATAGAATTCATGTTTTATTTTCTAGAACTAATTAACTCAAGATGAATTAATTAATTATTTTTTCAAACAGTTGCTAAGATCAAATTCCAATTTTTACTTCTCTATTTAGTTTAGGGACTAATTAAAATAGGAATCCATCCCAAAATGTTATTTATAGCAATTTTTTTTTTAGCACGTCCATTTTCATTCCTTGTTGCAATGTCCAACACTGGTACTCGAAATGCTATTTATATAAGTGCTATTTTTAGCACTTCTGTTTTTATCATTTCTTGTTGCTATTTTCAACACTCCCTCTCAAAAAGAAAGGCATTCAACTTGAACCCAATCCTAAACCTTTGGAATGTTCTGCATGCAACAATTCTTGCAAGTGTTGTTGCTCCAGCAACTCTAGAAACAAAAAATCTCTCAACTGACCTCCCTGTTGGGCTAGAAACATCCTCTGATGTTGAATCTTCCTCTGCCATTGACAAGTGCTCCCTCTGTGACCTCTGAGCTACTACAACACTCCATGCATCTCACACCATTGCACACCTCTCTGTGCCATCCTACACTGGTGCAACACTCCTGTGCCTCTCGCATTGTTGCAACCTGCTAGCTCTACACTGTCTTGGGATTCCTGCACTGTAGCTCTCTCTGCTGCTCCATCTGCATCTATCTCTACCCACTCAGCTAGTCCTGCTACTCCTCATCGGGGCTCTTGTAGCAAGGTCTAATCAAAGAGGTTGGGTACCTCAATGATCCTACCCCTATTCCAGCCTTCTTAGGACTATCACTCCACATCGTCCCACCTCCGACCTGGAGGTATGGATACATGTGATCCCTCTACCCACTTGGCTCAAAATCTCCCCCTACTGGATGTCTCTACATGAGTAGATGCCTCCACTCGATCTCCTCTCGACTTCTCTAATTGTGGCTGCTCCACAACCTCCTGAAGCTGCTTCACCAACTGTGGCTCCTCCATAATTGTCTGAGACTTCTTCTGGTGCTACATGTTGAGAGGTAATGTACTCTCCCTCTCAACCACCAAGTCTCCATGAGATGCCTTGCTCCTCAAGGATTTTCATGCATCTTGTACCTCAAGTGCATACAGGTTCTTGTCTAGCACACCAATCTGTTTCATCTTTCCCACCGTCACGAAATTTTCTGGTAAAAGAGATTATTTTAAATCAGCGATATCTCTCTCGTCTGAACTCCGATTCAGATGATTTCTTTTTTGAATTTCGGTATTTTTCCATAAGGAATCTAGATCTGCTATTTGTTTCTAAAAATATTGCATAAATAATTTCATATCTGCTCTGAAAAATCGTCGCCCATTTTTTTTTTTTTTACTTCGAATTTTCTTCTTCATATACTATTCTCTGCTTTGATTACCTTTGCTCTAATACCATGTATAACGTTTTCTACAAAACCTCACTCTGATACCATGTATAAATTCCCATTGTAGATCAACAGATTATGCAATATACTAAAGAAAAATACAAGCTCTACTTCTACAACAAACTTGCGAAAGCTTAATCGAATATGAGAAAGATCAAATAGAACACATATAAATGAGAATGACAAATCAATCGCACATGAACACAAAAGAATAACCCGGGGAAAGCCACATCCGAAAACCCCAATCTCTATATTATCATACAAGTGGAAATATGCTCAGATTACAAAAAGAATCAGCTCACAAGCTATCCTGCTCTCTCTGGAATCTAACTACTGCTCATAGACAGTCAAAGGCTTCTCACAAACATTCTCCTATGCCCTCCAAGCCTCTATTTCCTTGCCCAGTTATCCTTGGGGTCTAGTCCTGCCACCTGTGTGAATTGGCCTCTTCAACACTCACTAATCTCTGATCTAACTGCATAATCTTGAAGGAGATAATTCCTTCTGCATGGATGAGTTTCCTATATAGGAAAAATCCTCCAACCAATAGTACATCATCCCTTCCTCTAATCTCAACTAGGTATTTAACTAAACTGACATGCATGAGTTATTTATGAGAGAATATTTAGTTATCTGGAGAGAAACAATTACATGCATGCAAGCATTAACTAACTGAACTCACAATTAATTCCACAAACTGTTGGAACTAATCTAACTAAACTTGACTCAGTTAACTGAGCAAACTAATTACAACTCATCCTTATCTCTTTAACTGATGGATAAATTCCTCAATCAATGGGATAACTGTTGCATGTCCTCACATAGAATTCATGTTTGATTTTCTACAACTAATTAACTCAAAATGAATTAATTAATTATTTTTTCAAATAGCTGCTAAGATCAAATTCCAATTTTTACTTCTCTATTTCAGTTTAAATACTAAATAAAATAGGAATCCATCCTGAAATTATATTTATAGCAATGATATTCTTAGCACTTCCATTTTTCATTCCTTGTTGCAATGTACAACACTGGTACCCAAACTGCTATTTATAGTAGTTCTATTTTTAGCACTTCTATTTTTAGCATTTCTTGTTGCTATTTTCAATAGGCATCATTTGGAGGACTATCTACAGGAGTATGAGACTCTTCAATGATTAAATTCTGAAAGATTTGTGCTTTCTTGGGAAGGTCTAGCTTTGTGTAGAGTTCAACTAAGGCTTCAATCGAAAGTAGGGTCTCATTTGGGTTTGGCTGGATGTGCAACATTTGATTTATTGATTCTGTAGTAATGGTGAATAAAACCTGTTTGTCAGGGGATACTATGGCTCTTTGACTTGGGACATAGCCAGCTTGGCAGAAGTGAATGATTTCTGGGAATAGGTGTACTTGTGGGAACAAGTATTTTGGAAAATTTGATTCCCATAGGTGAATGTCAATGGTCATCATTTTAGTTGAGGAATTTATCTTCACTCCAACAGTGGGGTTTCAGTAGATGGCTAGGGGAAATAGTGTCCTTAATTTGAAAATCTTTTTCGTCTAATGGGAGGTGGTCAATATCCAGGTGAGGGGTTTGCAGGGTTCTTACATCCGGAGTGCATTGGGAGGCCATAATTTGGTTTATTCAACTAAATTACTTTTTCTGTGGCTTTAGGAGTAAGGTCAGAAGCTCTAGAACAATGGGGAGGGTAATTACAGTCTGTAGAATATGGCTTTTGGATGCACAGTAAGGTTTTCTTTAGTCTAGCAAGGTTTTATAATTAATTTAATTAATTAATCTTTTAATAATTATTGTGCATGGCTTAAATTATAGGGCCTCTCTGCTTCTTTCAAGAATACCTGGAAAATGACAATTTGGTGCGCAAACAGAGTTTTGTGGCAGTAGCAAATGTTTCTGAGGCTTCAATTGTATATTTTTTGCTTCAATTTGGTGTCTACAGCATATTCTAGTTGCAAAAGGTGGTTAAAATGGTTGCACAGAGGTCCAAGGTTTTAGAATTGCTTAACAGAGGTTTTTGTAGCGAAAATGAGTGAAAAGAGAAAAAGGGGTATCTTTTGACCTTTTAACCAACAACAGTTACATTTTGGCGTGAGATTTGGTAAATGAATAGTGGGTAGTTTTCTTTTATGCAGGGGGGCAGTTTTATGCTATATCGCACCACTTTTGGGTGGAGGGTGGTATTTTTCGCGAGCACGCAATATAACCTGGTGCTGCCATGTAGAAAAACAGTGCTCGGCCAAAACTGTGAATCTCGCGTGCTTTTGGACGTTTAACTATCGGATGGTGAAACTGTGCGATATGGATATGCACCGTTGGATTTGGAGGTGGGAGATCGGAGGGCTATCGCGAGGCAAAATTGCATGGACGGAGTTGGAATGTGGTTGTGGGGCCCAGGGTTTAATTACAATGAAATGTTATTAATTGAAAAGTAATCACGGTATTTTAATATAAGCAATGGGTAAATAAAGGTGGGTACCATGGGTTATATGGTTGAGGTTTTAACTACACACCAAGGTTTGGTGAGTTAAAAGGGTGTCGAGGAATTATAACATGGGGGACTTTCAATACATGAGGGGGGGTATAATTTAGGAAATAAATTAGGATAAAGGGATTTAGTGGGTTTTCAAGGGGAAAAATGGAAATTAATAAGGGGGGAATGTATTATTTGTGATGGGAATGGGTTTCACACTATGGAAAGGGGTTTCCAGAAGGGGGAATGATTTTTAAAGGGTAATGTCTAGGGAAATGTGTGAAACAAAGGAAAAAAATGTTAAAATGAAGGGAAAGGGTTTTTGGAAGGGGAAATGAAGAAGGAAGGGGTTCTTTGGAACCAAGAAGGGGGCAACATTAGGGGATGAAAAATAATGAAGGGATAATGAGGGGAAATTAATATACTAAGCATGTGGGTGGGGTCTAGTGAAATGAGGGGAAATTAGTAAATAAGCTTCAGTGAATGTCCTTTCTCTTTGACAATTCCTCTTACACATGAAACATAGGATTAACCATGATGAAGGTGCTTTTGACTTAGCAATCTTGTGAACTTGCAAAACTTATTCTACCTACCCTTTATTTACCCTAGAATTTTCTGTTCATTCATCGGATGCATTTGAGCTTGCTGACCCTTCATTTCTTTTTCTTTGATAAGAAAACTATCTAATTCTAACCTTATAACTTCCAATGACTTAGATTAAACTGATGAGCTCATTATTATTCTCTACCCTAACTACTAATCGACCAAGATTAAACAGTTTGGATAGATGCTTATTCTTTATCTATCAACATGAAATTTAAAGCATGAATGAATCAAGTTTAAACTATTTGACCATCATGGATTGTGGCATTTTTTGACAAGCTACACACAATCTTATTTTTCAAAGTAAAGTAAAAGGAGTGGCATTTGAATTTGCACACTTTCATGATCTATTCTTATCTCTTTTTGTTTTTTCGAGTTCATGTCTTATACTTTTTTTATCTTTTTCTTTCTTTTAGTCCTTTGATTATTCTCTTAGGACTTATGCTCTTTACATTTTTTATTTTTAATATGGGAAAACATTTTGCAGAAAGAAAAGTATGAACAATATTACAAGACTAACCATATCCAATTCAAAATTATGAATCCTATTATTGTAGGACCCTAACACTTGCTTCTGCACAGGTCTTCATAGTTTGTTGATTCTTTGACTGATAGAGTTATCATGTGCAATTTTCTTTCAAGTTTTCAATATTTTACTGGTGGAGTGCATGGACTACTTCCTAAGGAGGTTTTTCCCCCTTTTCAATCTTCAAAAATGGCTTCATGTTGCTCAAGGTGGCTAGATCTTCTGTTGTGCGCGTGAAAAAATAATTGATGCTAAATTCTATTGTAACTGTGCAGGCTGCTTACAGGAGGAATCATCTTCCTATAGTAGTCATTTAATTACTCTGAGACCTCACTTATGCATGTAGCATTCATGTAAATTCTTAAGAGGTATAAGGACATGGTTAAAATCATCAAGAGGTGGTGTAGGTGGTGGAAACGTTGATGACATATTTTTTTTCATGTAAGGTAGAGTGGGGTTTGAAGATAGAGTTTAGTTAGATGGAGTGGATGAGTGATGAAAGTGGTGTTGGGGGACCTATATCAACCTTACCTAAAGAATACATGACCTTTTGACACATTTCTCCAATCATATTGCCTCTTGTATCTTCTTCTTGGCCATCCTATAGTACTTCAAGATCTTCCTGTAGTAATTTAGGACAACCTCTTGTAGCAGACTTGTTTTGTCCATATCTCCCATACAGTAGAATGGATTGACCTAAAATTTTCTAAGAATGTTTCCATCATCCTTATGCACCTCCCCATGAAACCTCTTTTTAAATGGATGCATGAATATCAAGAAAATTCAAAAAGGGTTGTAGGTGGTGGAGGTCCATTTCTAAAAAAATGTGCGCTGGAATTTTCTGAAATCGCTTGAGAATGTTACCATCATCCATATGCATCTCCACGTAAAGTATCTTGGAAAATGGAGCCATGGTTTTCAAGATATGACAAAAATAAATTTATGCTCTATGTATTCTTGTTTCCTATAGTAAAAAGAAGCCTTCCTGTAGTATTTCAGGACAGCAAGGAAAATGAGTGGTAGAAGCTTGGGAACGATGAGTGGATGGTAGAAATAGATGAGGGTGGTGGATTAGCATGTCCTTGGTCCTATTGGAGCATTTTCGAAAAGGAGGAGAAATTCCAATTTTACTTCCTTTGACTAGAATTTTGACCAATTTTTTCTTTTCTTTGGTGCCAACTTGTTTTTGTTGCTTGCAGATGTTGGAGGGAACCTACACTCATTAGAGAGATACATGGATCAAAGATTTTTTTATTTTTTCTCTTCTTTTTTCTAGGCCTACTAGCTACCTCAATGATGCTTTCAACTAGTAGGTCTACCTAGGTGCCTCAATGGAGGTTTTCAACTAAGATATTTTATTTTTCTCCTTTTTTTTCTTTTTTCCCAACCCATTGACCATCTCATGGAGGTTTTCAATCATTGAGCCAATCTTAGGCACCTCAAAGGAGGTTTTCACTTGATATTTTTAGTTTTTCTCTTACTTTTCAAAAAACATTTCTACCCTACTCTACTTGAAAAACAAAATCTCTTTCAAGTATAAGAATACCTCCAATGGAGCCATGTGGACATCAAGATGATAGACAAATTGATGTGTAGGCTTGAAATGTATGATTTGACATGTACCTTAATTTGAGAGATAAAATGATTTGACATTGATGATATCAAGCACAGTTGAAGAAGAGAGTATTGATGCAATGTAGTGACTATCTGGAACCATATTTCAATATAGTTGTGATGCCCCTCGTCCACTTGCTGATTTGGATCATCTTGGATGTGTTCTTCTTCCATGAAATTCAAATATTCCTCTTTTTTTATTGTTCTCTTGAACACATGGAGGATCTGATGGTAAACATGAGGGAGCTTTCCCAATATTTGATTCTTATTTCTGCTCTTTGTCAAGTGCAGCCCACGATCTTTTGGTATTCTCATTTGAATATTCTTCTTCTAGATGTGGTCCTTCAATGATATCAAAAGAATCTCCTTTTTGCAATACTCTTCCTAAGCTATGGTGAATACCATTGATCTCAAGAGGAGATGTTTGGAAGTGTTGTACCTCAGCATTGTAAGTGGGTTGAGCTACTTCAAAGTGTGGGTTTGGAAATGGTGGTACATGTAGCTTAGTGGGAGTGGATATTTGAGATGTATGTGGTCGGGGTTGTGGTTGTGGTGGAGGTGGATGGTAGGGATAACATGGAGTTGGGTATGGAGGATATTTTGGATGGCTCCCATAATTTCCTTGCCAACCTTGTTGCCAATATTGGTTTTTGGGTTGATATGCCCAATCTTTCCAAGGAAAGGGTGTGTTCCAATTACTTTCAGGTGGATATGCATAACCTTGAAATTGTGAATTAGGCTCTTGCATCATACTAGTTTTACTAGGCTGCCATGGTCATCTTGGAGCTACATAACATAGTTGCATTGGCAATTGACCTGCTCCATTGTCCTCTTGGTAAACTTCCTTCAACATTGGTAATGAGGGGAATTATTTAACATTATGTGATTCCGCATGGACCAAAAATATCAACATATTTGTTTTCTTCATCTTCCATTCTTAACATTTCTACTTGTTTGGTTAGATTGCTAAGAAGTCATCAAACAGATTTCCAAGTTTAACTTGACTTACTGATCTTGATGTTGATTTACTTACTCTTGCCCTTCCTCTTGATATGTGTTTGCATGTTTCACAAATTTCTTCAAATGATAATTGGTATACATCACCTCTACTCATGAGATGAACGAGATTAATCCATTCATCCCTAATTTTTCTAAGTAAGAGGTTTCTAAGTAAGAGGTTTTTTAGTGTGTCAGATCCTAAATGATGTATTTTATCCCTCCTCACATTATACATGAACCTCTCTATTAGATCCCCAAGGCTCTCATCTTCTCTTTGATTCATTCTAAATATGTCTTCCTTAAGATCACGATATTTATATTTTTCTAGAAATATCTTTTGCATATCATTCCATGATATTATTGAATTAGTCCCTAAACTCATGAACCATTTAAGAGATATATCCTTCAATGTTACTAGAAACAATCTCAATTTTTGAGTGTTTAACAAGTAACCATAAGATCTACAAACAATTTCAAATTCAAAGAAAAATCATTCTAGATCCTCTGACCTCATACCATGGAAGTTGGGAAGAAAAGATGGAGGGATGTTCTTCATATGTACACTGATCTCAGTATCTTGAATGGGAAATCCAATAGGATCTTCTTCATTGTCATCATCTCCATCCATTTCTTATACCTTCTTTGCCATCTCTTCTTCTTCTACCTACAAAAGTGAATGGTGATGTGGCTCTTACTACACCACGTGATCAAATGGGGGGTGGGTTGGTCTTGGAGAAAGTTTTTGTTTTTATGATTGAATGAAAACACTAATGTAATGCACTTTTCTATTTTTGAAATGAAATATTCCTAATGCAATTTTTTATTCTTTTGTAAAAAGTAAAAAGAAATGAATTAACTAGGGAAGAAAGCAATGCATACTTTGACACCTCCCCGGTGTGATATAGCAGAATTTGCATGCATACAAACAATGTGATTAGTATTTTCTATAGAAATTGGGGACCAATTGGGAGGTAACTCTCAAGGGGGTTTTGGTCTTGGCTCCTTTTTGGGGTTTAAGTGTCCTACCCTTGTGTGTGGATTTGTCCTATGACTATCCCCCCAGGTCATGTTATTGTCAGTGGTGACCATAGTGGCATATCTTCTTAGGGATCATACACAGGTGTAGGGTTGGGGTCGTCTTCTCTGTACCTGGGACATATATTAGTCATACTCTCTTAGTCCCCTTAGGGGGTGTTCACATATTGTGAGGGCACTTCTGTCGAGTTCACAACTAAAAGGGCTGGGAAGAAAGTTGCTAGTATACTTGTTCCACCGCGAGATTCTTTGTATTTTGGCTTTCGTGTTCTATCTTCTAGGATGTTTCTAGTGTATCATGTTTGATCTGAGTCAGTAGTTTTGGCCTTAGGGTGTTTGCACTAACATAATCATTTTTAATTTATAATTTATCACCCTGAATTAATTTTTTCATCGACAGTCATGTCGTCTCCATGGTTTACCTCCTGAACAAGGTGGACTTATTACTCCTACATGGAGAGTGCATATCGGTGCTCAATACTTAGACCAAGACATAGTCTTGGAGTCTATACCTTGTACTTTTGGTAGTGATATGATTTATGTTGATACTTTGGCAGATGATTTTTGAGACTCTTGCTAACCCACCTTTGATTGATCCATTAGGACTTGAGTTATTGTGGCTGAAATTTGACGATTCTACACCATCCTACACCTATGTACCTTTTTCCGTGATTTATCATATGGCAGAGTCTGAGACTTCCTTACCTTTTACATCGGCAGTGTCAGCTACCATGTCATCATTACTACCTCTTAGTGTGGCTATACCTACTCCTTCGTCCACACCTCTCACTTCTTCTTGGGGCATTCCACCAGTCTCATCTATAACTCCTACAAATTTCTCAAACATTTTGATGCCCACACTATCTCCTATTCTGAGCATGGTGCCTCAGCCTAGTCAACCGATAGGGTCAAGATTCATTCTCCTTTATTCACTCAACCCACTATTCTTGTTCCTCACTTAAGAATCACTACTTCTGGAAATATGTTGGGGGGGATCATCAGTTGCTCCTAGTCAAACTGGAGGCAATGTTTCTTCTAGTATGACACAAGCTTGGTACAGTTCACTCTTTGGATAGGAGCAACCTACCAGTACTATTTTTGGAGGGGCTATTTTACTTAGGGGCAATCCCATTTCCAGTGCCATCTCTCACACAAGTTGTCCTCCTTATGTTGGTCCTACTATGTAGAGTGGTCCTTATTTTACTCCTTGCTACAACCCCATAAGCAGCCATGCTCTTGGGGGTCCTTTTCTCTCTAGAGGATGTTAGCTCAGGGGGGAACATCCATTTACCAGTCATTCTATCCCACAACAGTCTTATGCCAGGATGAACACTTTTCTTCACCAGCAAGTGCATCATTCTACTCCTTACATGAGGCGAACACAAGGTTGGTGAGGGGATGCTCCTTCCTTTGATCCATTTAGTAAACTCCATAGTTCATTCCTATCCTCTCTTGATTTACAAGACTTGGAGAAATTAACTAATGACCCCATCTATCATTATCCCTAGTGGCCACTTATGCCCGCAAAATTGCCATCCAATATTCCCAAGTTTGAAGGGAAGCCTGGGGAGAATCCATCCACTCACACTACCACCTATCACTTATGGTGCTTATCTAATTCTTTGGTGGATGATTCCATTAAACTTCATGTATTCCAATGTATGCTAACTATGGATGCCCCAAATTTTTATATCGATTTAAATAGTGCATCCTACAGTGACTTTACCTCCTTAGCTCAACCTTCTTGACACACTTCCAGTTGCCTACTCAATATGATATAAACTATGACCTCTTGTCCAACTTCAAACAATATGATGTCACTTTAATTTCTAATCACATTCATGAGTGGCTTCGTCACAAGAGGTTAGTGATAACAAATTTACTTGATGAAATATTACGTAAATGGCTCATTCGTTCTCTTTGACCCATATTTCCAAAGATGTGTCCATGTTTCGAGTTGTTACCGAGGAACAAGCCATTTTAGCTTCCCAACAGTTGGATCTTATCTATTCATAGTCAGGTACACTATATGAAGTGTTTCCTAATGCCCTTAGGCCTTGTATTAACCCTCCCAAACCTACTCCTAGCCCACATCCTGATGGCGTGATCAGGTCCGTTTCCGATTCCATGAGCCAACTTGTTTCCCATCTTGGGCAATTGATTGTAACATCTCAAGCCCCAACAAGTTTGTCTAGCTCTACTAAAGCACCCTCTCTTGATCATTCCATTAATGTTCTAACAGTGATGTCCACTCAACCGAAGAACAACCAACAATCTGGTGGTAAAAATAATAATAAGAGAAATCAACAAAAGAACCAAAATGCTCAAGAATCCCAAACCAACCCTCAGAATGGGGGGCCGAACCAGCAAACATCATCATAAAGTCAAGTTACCTTGTAAAATTTGTCAAGGTGACCACTTCACTCTTGAGTTTCCTCGAATGGATGATTTCCATAGACTTCTTTCACCACCATCTACTCAACAACCTGTTGTTTTGACTCATCTTTTCCCTGCACAACCTCAACAACAGATGGTTACTCAACCTCCTCTACCTCTGTAATAGGGAAATGAGGGGTAATATTCTCATCCCCCATAGTTCATCTGTCTTTATGTGCAAGGAATATGTAAATGTGACTATGCAAGCTAAATCCTATGTTGTTCATGAGTTGAGTTGTCTCTCTAAGGACTCACCAGCTCCACCTACCTCCACTGGACCTCTCACTTTGGATAAGCCTGCGGAATCTGTCTATCACCTCCCCAAGGGTGTTCTTCTTAAGATGACGCACAATCCTACTTTGATGGCCACTCAGCATTGTAGTATTGTTGAAGATCTTGCCTAGGCTTCTTGTGCCATGGCTACCTTGGAGGTCTTACAAAGTTGTCCTCAACAGTGCAAGGCCTTGTTTTTCTGCCATTAGTGGAGTCGATATGTCTGAATCTAGTCTCATCACCTTTAATACTGACAAAGCCATTCCTTTCCTTTCCCATCAGATTTCTTTTCAATTCATTGCACATATTTTCCACAAGAATATTCATAGCACTTTGGTGGATGAAGGCTCTTCCACATGTGTTATGTCAGTGTCCTGTTGAAAGGCTCTTTCAACATCCAACACCACTCTCCAAGCCTATGACGATCACAAATTTATACCTAAAGGGGTTCTTCCAAATTTTTCCATTGAGTTACGAGGGAAAACTGTATATGTCGATTTTGAAGTCATCGATTCCCCTTTGGAGTATAACCTTCTCCTTGGCCATAGTTGTTTTCATGCGATGGCCATAGTCATCTCATCTTTATTTGATTTACATTGCTTTCCTCATGAAGGTAAAATTTTCACTATCGATTAGCTAGACTATTTTGTACCGTCAGCACAGATTACCACTACGGGGAACTCAGTCCCACTTGTTAGAAATCACCTTGGTTAGTATAAGAGTGTTGGCATGGGCTTGTTTAAAAGGTCATCTCTTATTGGGGTATTTCCTCAATTACCCTGCCCAAGACTACTTCTACATCTTCTAAATCTCCTATGTATATGATTTATTTCAACACCTGTGGACCCCATAGACCTCTTGATCCTTGGGTTATGTCACCTGATCTTATGGAAGTTGATCAATCTAGGGAGCCTCCTTTGCCACCTTTAGTGGAAGAGATTTCCTCTTTGGAAATCTTGTCAGTACCTCCTAATTCTAGTCAGAAAATCCATCATAATATGGAATACGACTAGATTTCTTTGCCCACATAGGTTGTCCCTTTGCTTGTTCCACATAACTCCCTCAACGACCAGCCTCCCTAGTTAGTCAACTTGGAGGTCATGGATCTATCCATTGATAATCATAAGGATATTATGCCTCTTTCCACCTCTAGTCTCTTCAATTTGGAACAAGTAGAGTTTGGTAACATAAACCTTGGAACAATTCATGGGGAACCTCCTTGACCCTCCTTAGAAGTGCCACCCCTGAACTAAGTCAAGTCTTGGGATTCTACTACCAAACTTGCTAATGAATTTCCCACTTCCTTACCACATGTTGACGAGTGCCTTGTACCCCCTTTATGTCTTGGTCCTCCTTTATTTCCTTAGGTTAATTTTGAGAGTGCAACTATGTTAGAATGTCCTTGGCATGGTAAACCTTTCTAGATTGGTCAATTTGATTTCCTTTGGCATGGCCCCAGATTGGTGAGCCATATGGTCCCCTCATCCTCCATGAGTTCGTGTATAGAAACCCTTGGCCTGTGCTCAGTTGTGGGTGCACTTTAACATGATCTATTGGACTATGTTACGCTCATACATATTGTACATAGGATTGTGATGCTATTTCCATTTTTTGTTTGGTGTGTGATGCAAGTATTTGTCATGCCTTATTTATGCCAAAAATCCAAAAACAATTATAAAACTCAAAAAATTAATAAAATTATATGGTCTTGTTTTTACCTCATCCATGTTTATTTCTTTCATTATGTGATTTAACCATGGTTATAGTATTTTTGGATGGCTTTTACAAGATAGGGTGGTGTTTCTATTGCGACATCCATTGGACCTTAGGTGTGTTTCTCTTGAACTTGGCATATAGGGGTAGGTCATCTATCACTATCACCAATGCATTATTGATCGTCAATACCATATTTACGTCTTAGCTCTAACACCATCAAGTTGTGACTTTATCCACTTTCCTTTATGCACATTATAGCTTGGCGGTAGAGCTTACACACTCATGGATACCCTAGTTAGTACCTCTTTGTCATCTTCGTGTCCATGCAGTCAATTTTACTCATTTTCGGAATTCCTCCTTCTGACTCGCCATGACCTATAATCTAAGCCACATGTCCTCTTCTTCATCTCTTTTATGGCTATACCCTAGGAGGATTCCACCATTTTTATCCCTTGTGATTTCCACCTTTTATCGTCCTACTTCTATACAATGAGTCTTGGTTTCTCTCTTCCATCTTCATCATTTGCTTGGCCTACCATTCACTTTCACTTGATGTTTACCCTTTCTTGGAGGAACCACTACGATGAGTGGTCCTATTATCCATCCTCTTGTCCTAATTTTATCATGAGTAGTTCCAACATGACCGAAACTAGTTTCTCTCCCTTATACCACTCGTTCCTCCAAGAGGAGTTTTATTTAAGTTCTTTTCATACTCCTTAATTTAGAAAAGATTATTGAGTGAACTTGTCTCCTTCATGCTTGTAAAAGTACTTGAAGGGTCATCTACTATGTGTAATTTTAACTCCTTTCTGGATTAGGATAGACTAGTTATGAAAATGGAATACCCTAGTCTACTATGGATAAGGTGTTCCCCCTTGTATACTTTATCTCTTTTTTGGGCTTGGGGGACAACTTTACAAAAATGAACTTATAAAAAGAGAAGGGAGGGAACATATTTTTCCATTAATCATTGGAATGGAAGCATTATTTGAATCACCCTTGAACATGGCACTTGTCTATTTCGTTATCTCAATGTTCAATTTTATCTTCCCTAGGAGTCGTACCATCCATATGATTCTCTTTACTCCTCCGACTGGTTACTATTCTAGTCATATGGAGTAGGCTTCAATGCCTCTTGCATCTTTGCATGATATCACATGGTACTCATTAGTTATGCTTCCAAGTCACTCTTGTGTCATTCCACTATGTGTTTAAGGGAAGTCTCATCCTATGTCATCCATATGCAATAGCTTGTTGACATTTTTGCATCAGTTATCCCTATGTAAGTTGTAATTAATCACTTCATGGCTTCATCCATACATCACATAATCCCGTTTTGTTCTGTGTCAATTGATGTGGGATACATCAAGGCCCTCCTTCAATGGATCTTCTCCTATTGACTTCAGTTCATTATCGAGGAGCTTGATCTAGGAACCGTTAGTACCTTGTAGCTTGTGGACCTCAGTGGTAGGTTTCCTCATGATCGACAGTGGGTTTACATCATTGGCTCTTGATTGGTCAAGTTGACTAGCTCATTTATTCACACTTAGTGGATTGTACTAGGTACCTTGGTGTCCATTTTCCTCATTGGTGGATTCCCTCACATATTTTATAGGTTTACCTCGTTGGATGGTAATTAGGCGGTTTCTACCATGTTCAACTTCATCTCATATATTTTCATGATGTCAATTCTTCCCACCAGGGTTATGTCGAAGACCCTGGGTTAGGAACAACTCACACTTATATGGCATCCTTCCCAAGATGCATTGGAATTATGTATGACTTATGTAATTTGAGAACTATCTTGAAACACTTCTCTATATGTCATGTGTCCATAGTCCTACTAATTTGTATTGCTACATAGATCCACATTGTATTTGTTGGTGGTTATGCTTTATTTATCGAGTCACATTAATCCATTGTGTATGTCTTCTTGGCCATGTTCTATCATTTCATGTCATGGATCTGCAATGTATTTTATGGTGGGCATCTTCTTCATCTTCTTCTGACTAAGCATGGGTATGCCTGCCTTAAGGATGTTATCACCAAATTTGAGACTTCAACACTTGAGTTCCTCTGATATAGCTTTGTAGTATTGGCTCCTTCCTCCCATTTTGAGAATTGAGTATTATTGTAATGCATTTGGCCATCAATTTCTCTTCTGACCTCATGCATTAAGGGGCATATGTTATAATACTATTTTCAACTCCATTATAGTGAGATAAACCCAATATCAACTTACCTCAGTTTTTTAGTGAAAATGTATCCCTTTTCACCTTTTCTTTTACTTATGTGAGATTTATCCCATTATAAAAGGGTGGAATTACATGACTGAATTATTTTTCGTAATTAATTTTCCAAAATATTATAATTATGAGATAATAATTATTTCATAATTGATATAATTGAGAAGAAACTCATAATTGTGAAAAAGGTTTCTAGAGTTTTCCATTCCCAAGGAGATCAACTTGACCTACTTGTGTATGATTTGGCTAGGGGTCCATTATTGTAGAATTTTCCTAACTTCTCAAGCCCCTAGGTGGCTAGATAGATTCTCATGGAGGATAGAATGACACTATACAATCTCACCAAGAGGAAAGGGGGTAAGGGGAGGAAGTATATAAATTATAGTGTGAGAGCTTTGTTGTATTGGGAGAGGAGACCATACTACAAGATGGAGGAGAGGATCTTATTTGTTGAAGGTATATTGATTTACTTTCACTAATATGATTAATAGAAGTGTATGTTCCTTCCCTATATCTATTTGTATTTTGCATGATTTATAGTTGTTTCTATAATATTTTGATCTAATGATCTTCCTAGTACGATCACTTGTTGCATCCATTTATTTATGGTTGTTTGTAGGGATTGATATCAAGTGTGGACAAGGTAGATCACTTGAGTGGAGGATGGAAATCTACATCAGACCCAAAATCCTTCCCCAACCTGCGAGGAGGTCAGGTGCACACATATTTCCTTGTAGTATATAATTGATTTCCTTATGCATGTTTGATCATTTATGTTGGGACATTATTATATCTTTATTGGTCTTTATTTTATTTTTTTAGTGATCTTAATCAGGCATGAGATCGTGGAGCAATAGCTCCTTGCAGAATTAAATGCAACAATTAGTGTTTCATTTACAATGTTTGAATACAAGTTACACCTTATGATTCAACACCATGATTTCTTACTCTATTTCACTCATATTTAAATTTTTCAAACCTTTTCTTTTATACTTTACAATCAATGGTTAAACTGATGATATGCTGAAAACCTTATTTCTCATGAGGAACATTATAGAGTTTTTTTTTTAATCTCTTTATGTATATATATATATATATATATATATATATATATATATATATATATATATATATATATATATATATATATATATATATATATATATATATATATATATATATATATATATATATATATATATATACTCTAACCTCTATATGCAACCTAAGTTGATATGTTTGAAGTTTAATTCACCCCATGATATATTTATATGTATATATTATAATTTTGGTTTTTTATAAGGGTTTCATATAATATTACCATTACTCTACACTTGAAGTGGAAATACAAGATGCATGTAATGTGGCCTTCCTTGTTTACATGGATTAACTCCATTAATTTGAGAGTATATGTCCCACCTTCCTTCATGTGGTATGGCTTGGAAATAGTGCAAACCTTGAATCAATGGATGGGGTTAAAGCTTGTTAAATCAATGGTGCTCAATTTTAGGGTTTCATTTAGATTGTAATGACCTTCCCTTTTGCCTAATAATTTGGTCATTCTTTCGATGGCTTTCAGACATAACACATTTCACTCTGCAACCAGGCTTTTGGTGTTTCACCATTATTGTTCTTTTGATAACAAAGTTTCTTAGTTGTTACTAGTCTCCTTTCACTTTCTTTTTGGTGGAAACTCTACCCAATTTCATTTACATGCACTAGTAATTGACAAGATAAGTCTTTATGAAGGATTTTGATTATTTATGTTAGTCATTTCTTCACTTTTGTTTTTTTTATTCTTGCATATCAATTTAACCATCTATATTTTTTTCTCATAACTTCCAGGTTTTATAGGAATTTTCTTTTGTTGGCACCAAGACTCTCCTCAGCCTTGAATTTTGGAAAAATTACTCCACTATATGTTTTATGGGTTGTTTGGTCCTAATGAAATTGTGGGTTCTTTCTAAATTCACTTTCTCAGTTAAAATTATACCCTTTTATTTTCTTCTTATTTGTTATTTTTCATTATTCCAGCACCAAGGGTTTAATTCCCTTATTCCTTGTATGTCATTTCAATGCAAGAATGTAAAGGCTCTTCTTGCCATCCCTTAGTTGGGTCTTTGTTTACACAAAGAATCACTTTGGAAAATATTTGACTCTCAGAAAGGTGTTTTTTCCTTTCAAGGAAAATAAACCACATCATTTCTCTTCTAGTTACCTCTTAATATTTAGTCTATTTTTTTGAATTCGAGTTTCCATAGTTGAAACCCCTAACCTTCTAGGGCCTTTTGTATAGCTACAAGATAGTCTTGGCACAATTTTTTTACGATGGCCACACTTATCGATATCTTGCAATAGTCTTATTTCCTTAGCTATAAATTTTCTTGAATTTATAATTTGGGTTTCCACCCTATTCAACTTCTTCTTTTAGATTTGTCATCCTATTCAACATTTTGAATGGATTTAACCACTATTATTGTAAAAACTATGAGTGACCTAAAAATGGTTCTTCCTAGGTATAACTCTTCTCCAAAGATAATTTATTTTCATATTGAATTTTTTTTTCAACATTACTTATTTAGAGAGACTTTGACTCACATTTTTTTATGACTAATAATTTACAGGTACTTTAACTTTGAATGTTTCAGTTGCAAGTTGTTTTAGTTAATTTTGGGACTCATCCAATTTTAATGGGTTTGAAATACTCCCTTACAGGTTAGATGCACTTGCACCTTCTGGTCATGTCTTGAATGTGTGTCGTTGATTCTCTCTTGTTAAAGATAGATACTCTAGGATTGTGCTTTAATTTCCAACATGAAAAATTGTTCAAATCATTACCCTAAGGGGTATTTGTTTTTGTTTCATGCTACAAGGCCCTCAAATGGTTTTTTTGTATAATTTATGGCATGGGTATTTTCAGCCCTTACTGAAAAAAAAGTAAAAAATAAAAAATAAAATAAAATAAAATAAATAAATAAAAAATAAAAAATAAAAAATTAATTGTGTAAATTCATTATATTTCTATTTAGTTAATTCAGAAGAAATTGTTATATAATTACATATTCATATTTTTTATGTTTGTTTGATGTATTCTGAATATGCATTTTGTAAAAATTCCATGTCTTTAGCATTTATTAAAATTTCTAATATAATAGTAATAAATGGCTTAAATCCATTGTTGGGTTTTTCTTCATCTTTTGAAATGGATTTAAATAATGGACTATTACTTCTCTACTTTTATTTATTTACTTTCATGTAGTAGCCTTATCAAAAGCTCTTTGTAGATAACTATGTTGTACTCACAAAAACTATTTAAATACAATATTTTTTCCAAATTCTCTTACAATTAAAAACAAGTTGATCCTAGAGCTATGGCTCAATTTATGTTCCTTTTGTGTGAACTATGTCAGATAAATTCTAACCATACTATTTGGTTTTGTTAGTTCTATGTTTATAACACTTTCATCCCCCTTATTCCCCCCTAGTCCCCCCAACACACACACATATACATATAGAACAAGGAAAACAAACATCAATGTTTCTCTTGTAATTATGTATTAAATTTTAGTTTGTTATTTTTTAATTTTGGTTTCCACAATTGAAACCCTAACCCTCCAGGGTTTTTGTACAACTACAATATGGTCTTAGAACAATGCTTTTACCATTGATGCACTTATAAATACCCTAGAATAGTCTTATTTCCTTATCTAGAAAAAAAAAAATAGAATTTGGGTTTCCACACTATTAGAGTTTTTATTTTAGGGTTATCATCTTGTTCAACATTTTTAATGGGTTTAACCACTATTTCAGGTAAAAACTATGAGTAATATGAACATGGTTCTTCCCAGATATAACTATTCTCCAATGAGAATTTATGTTCATATTAAATTTATTTTTCAACTTTGCTTCTTTAATAACACTTTGACATACACATTTTTTATGATTAATAATTTACAGGCACTTTATTTCTGAATGATTTGGTTGACGGATCTTTTAATTAATTTTGGATCTTTGTAATTCCCCACTTAAATCTTATCATGCACATTTTACTAATGTCTACATCACCTGAAAATATTGAGAAATATTGGTGAATACCTTCATTTTAGAAACTATAAATTTATTTACTAATATAAAACTCATTGTTGCTATTATTCAAATTCCCAACTTGCCTTCTCAAATTGAATCTTAGGTAGGATATGGTCTCCTTCCATTATTTCAAATTATATATATATTCATCTCACATTCCCAATTGTACTCTCACATTTACTTAGGGGAAGACATGGTCCTCTCCATTTAATTACATCTCACAATCACAAATGTACCCTCACATTTACTAGGGAGAAGACGTGATCCTGTCCATTTAATTACATCTCACATTCCCAAATGTACTCTCACATTTACTTGGGAAAATACATGGTCCTCTCCATTTAATTACATCTCATTCCCAAATGTACTCTCACATTTACTTGGGAGAAGACATAGTCCTCTCCATTTATATATATATATATATATATATATATATATATATATATATATATATATATATATATATATATATATATATATATATATATATATATATATCTATATATATGTTGGAAATAATACTGAGAGGGGGGCTGAATCAGTATTATCAGATCAATATAACTTTTCTCTTTCCATATTAAGATTCATATGTGATGCAACAAGTATATATCCAGTAAACATATGATTCAGTTAGTTGATCTCTAATGAGTGCATCAGAACATTATTAACCATATGAGTAGTAAACCAGAGTAGTAAAATAGAACAAATCATCACACACAAGAAGCACACATGAACACCATGATGTAAGGTGGAAACCCAATGTGGGTGAAAACCACCTGTTGCAAGTCATCTCAATCTTCTTTAATAAGAAATACCTTTTACAATAGTTCTGTACTAGTGCAGAATTATACCTGTACACAGGCTTCTACCTGCAGAAGGCTACAACCTTCTCTCATTCTCCATACTCTCCTGGAAGGGAGCTACAACCCCCTTTGTGCAGGCTGCTACTTGCTGAAATGCTCCAACCTTTTCTTGTTTTCCAGCTGCTACTAGAAGGGCTACCACCCCCTTGGCTCTTGTACTAGCTGATGTACTAGTACGTAGGTGCCGACCTACCGAAGGCTATAACCTTCTCTTTCTTCCTCCAGGTACCACGTTTCATCAATTTTCAGACTGGATACACTGAAGCACAACGTCATAATCTGAAAGGCCACGTTTCATCCAATTTTCATACTGGACCCATTGAAGCTCATAATCAATCAATACTAGCATCATCAATCTCTAAATTACCCAATACTGAATCAATTCTTTCACCAAAGCCAACCTGCATACAGATCTGCAAATGTTTCCTTATAACTTTGCAGTTGTTCCATACATCAGACATACCCAGATCATACCATTCATAAAACATACGTCAATAATTTAGATCTACTCTATCAAACCAGATAATAATAAACATTCCAATCCTTAAGATCTCGATCCATCAAGTATCAAATAGATCTGCAGTCAACTAACTTCCTTGTGCATAAACTGAATTAATACTTTCTCAGCACACAGCAACCAGATATCAAATCAGAACCTTGAACACCGCAATAATAGATAAAAATAGCTAAAACATATTTCAAGTAAAGTCTGCAACTTCACCAACAGAAACCTGCGTACAGATCTATAAATTCATTCTTTCAAACATTCAGATATTAGTTAACCCAAATTATTAGATTTATAGATCAAGCGTGCGCCACATATCATAGATCAAAATCATATAGAGGTACACTATTCCAGCCTTAAGATTTTGACCAATCAATAGAACTTATCCTTCTCCTTGTGCTCAGGTTCCTTCTTTATTCAGATCCAGATCTGCACCATAACCCAATCACAGTATTCCAGATCTAGCACTTTATCAGATATTCAATAATTCAGAAGATGCCTTTCCAAATGATCTCCTTCCTCTTTTATAGCCTTAGGCCTTTCACAATACCACAGACCAAAAACCATCACAATTCAATTTCATGGACCCAATACTTGGGATCAATTCTTTTGGATGCAATACCACGAACCAAAACCATAGGATCAAAAACTGTCGGACTAATACCATGAACCAACCATAATATTTCCCATGTGTGTGTGCTTTTCTCTGCATGAAAGTGCGTGAACTTTTCTCTGCATGAAAGTGCGTGAACTTTTCTTTGCATGAAAGTGCGTGAAATTTTCTCTACATGAAAGTGTGTGAACTTTTCTCTGCATGAAAGGAACTTTTCTCTGCATGAAAGAAACTTATTCTATGCATGAAAGTGCGTGAACTTTGCTGCACTATAATTTATCATCTGAGATGATTTTCCATCAAGGACAACACTTGTCTCATAATACCAACAATCTCCTCCTTTAGACTTGATGGCAAAGCTAACTTTTCATACTGAGAACTGTCATCTGATTCCTTTGTGTTGTCCGGCATCCCATGCATTCAGTCACATCTGATATCTCTTCTGTAGATTCATCTAGTTATAAAGAAGTGAGATGTTCTTCTACGAGTGGGTTGCCATCAAGTACAACACATGCATCATAATGCCAACAATCTCCACCTTTGGACTTGATGGCAACAATACCAAATCACTCACCCCCTTTGACATCAAGGGAAAAGGGCGGACCAAGATATTCTCTTCCTTTGATAAACATTCTACTGTCCATACTCCCCCTGAGTGCTTGCTGAAATTTTTAAATGAACTCCCCTTTTGTATATGCCAAGGTGTACCAATCTGTCCATGCTCCCCCTGAGTACATGCTGAGTCTCTGCACTGCTGAAGTGTGTTGTTCATGCTCCCCCTGATTGTAGGCAAGATCTGCAAAAATATGTTCTACAAGAAGAACATGACTCTATCATAAATGACCTTCCTATCACCAAAGACTCATACATACATCCATCTCTCAACCAAGTAAAGATATACAAATATTGACTCATACACCCAACCAAGTGGGCTTACACCAGAATTTTACTCATGATAAACAGGTACATTACATCATTCATCCCATGCATAGTGGGGAAACCAAAATAGGCCGTTACATGACCTTGATAACAAAAGACATATATGACATAGAGACGAAATATCTAGAGCAAGACTATGAAAGTCATCAATAACTAATATCAGCAGCATCTATCAATCACTATTCAGATCAGCAACCATGTTCTCCTTTTGTTCTCCTTCTGTAGCTGATCCACCTGAACCCAAAACAACTTGTGTACTCGAACCAAAAGCTTCTAATGTAATTCCAACAATGCATTATCAGAAGTTTATCTGCTCCCCTTGAACCTGTTTCATATGGTCTCTGTCAGACCCATATCAGACTTCCTTCAACCAGAGTCTGTCCCCACTGATTTCCTTCAAAAACACCATATACGTGACTACATCCACATAAACCTGCGTATATACATGGATGTTCTTCATAAAACTCACGTACAACCATTTCCAGATCAGCAACCTGTAAATGTCCTGTAGCAAGGTATGTCTGCATATAGATATCAACTCATCCTCTTGAAAGACATCATAGCCATCTCATCAACATCAAGATCTACATGATCATATATATCATCCATGTATCATCATTCGGGGACATCTGTATCAATCAACATATGTAAGTATCGATCTATCATTTTATCATCATCATGTCTCCAACAATGAAATTTTGAGTAATCATTCATGTATCTAGCACTATGTATCTTGAGCTCAAGCCTTCTTGATATCATTCAACAACAACAATCCTTATCCACATGAACACCAAGAACTATAGGAATCCTGCATCATAACTGTATTATATGATCTTTATGAGTGACTCAACATCAAGTAATGAATACAAGCTTTGTACTTTTCCTTATCCTTATAAAGATCACCATGTAAGCACTATATCAGAGAATCAACCACAAATCTGATCTGATCATCAACTATGTAACCCAAAACATCATATGAGATTTTGTCATGGACAACTCATAATCATATCTAGCAAGATGTATCCTAAGCATCATCACCAAGGACCATTAACCATGATCCCAACAATGCATTATTAAAAATATCTGCTCCCCCTGAACCTGTGCCATCTGTTTACTGTCAAATCTGATCACGCATATATCAACAAGAAGTATCAAGACATCATCATCATCAAGTTAGGATCAAGACATTTCCACACATCATTAACAGATTGTAACCATTATCAAACATGTCAAATAATGGACTGAATCATATCAGACCCTCTTTCCTGAGCCTGTCCCTACTGCTTTTCCTCAAACAATCATATACGCGACTGTGCAGTGACTAACTCGCGCATATACATGACTTTTCTTTATGAAACTTGCGTATTAAATTCAGGATACTGAAGTTTCACACTTTCAGCTCCTTCTAAGTCTGTTGTGCCTGTACATTGTGCTGTGCCACATTTTTCTGACTGTACTTCCTTTTTCTTCCATATCTTCAAGCGTGATGATGTTTTCTCCTTTTGGTATGGTGCCCGTACCTTGTTCCTACATTCCTTTGCTATATGTCCAAGCTTGTTGCATGCATAACATCTTACATGTTTCATATTCCTTCTGTAGCAATCAATAGCTTTGTGACCGAACATATTGCAAGAAAAACAATATCCATTAAAGTACCTGGACTGTGATGATCTTTCTTGAATCATTCTTCTTCTGCATCTGGTTGCAACATGTCCAAGATTATGGCATACATAACATTCAACATTATTCATCGGAGGAGTAAAAGATTTTCTTTCAAGAATTTCTCTCCTTGGCTATTGATGGGGTCGACTTTTCATCTCCTTGTTGAGCATTTCAGATTTTACATTAGAGTTCCTTGTCTTATTTTCTGAACTAGATTCACCTTCAATAGATTCATGAAAACCAAGACCAGTTTTGATAGCAGGAGACCTTTGACTACTAAGAATATCATCCAAAATCTTAGTACTATCTTGAAATTGTAAGAGCTTATCCTTTTCTTCTAATTTATCATTTAGAATATTTACCTCAACCTGAAGTTGCTCTTCCCTTTCACGATGCTGCTTCTTCATGTTTTCTTCAACTTTTCTTTCTTCTTCCAACTGATGTCTTAGTTCAAGAACTTCGTTTTCTTGTTTTTCAAGAGCTTGGAGTAGTTCTTTATTCTGCTTCTTTGATTCTTCAAGATCTTCCTTTAGCGAGAGGATCGTAGCTTCAAGCCTTTCATAGTAACTGGATCTATCTCTGAGTTTCTTGATTGTTGTGCTCCTTTCATTGACTTCACTTCTTAAAGATGTCACTTCATCTTGCAACTTTTGGCATTGATTTTCCTTGTCCTTGAATAACTTCCTTACCTTGTTTCCTTCCTCTAGTTGAGCTTTTAGTTTGGCAGCTTCTTCTTTGAAGGCACATTCCATTTTGTTTAATAGATCTTGTTGATCTCTAATTTTGTCTGTAAGTCTTTTAAATTCTGCCTCTATTTGATATCTTTCTTGCTCACCCATAAGAGAAAATTCAGTTATTTCACCATCACTTTCATCATCTTTAGATGGATAGATATCTCTAGAGGATAACAAATTCATACCTGATAGTTCTGATGCTTGTTCATCTTCATTCTGAAGTGATTCTGAATCTGAAGTGCTTCTTCCACATATTCCCCAATCGATACTCCCATTGTCATAGTTCTTCTGAGATGTCTTCTTCTTCTTAGGTGCTTTCTTCTAAAGCCTCTTTCCCATTGTTCCACGGATCTCCTTCAAGTGATCAAGCTTCTACCAAAGGACCTGCTCTGATACCAATTGTTGGAAATAATACTGAGAGGGGGGTGAATCAGTATTATCAGATCAATATAACTTTTCTCTTTCCATATTAAGATTCATATGTGATGCAACGAGTATATATCCAGTAAACATATGATTCAGTTAGTTGATCTCTAATGAGTGCATCAGAACATTATTAACCATATGAGCAGTAAACCGAAGCAGTAAAATAGAACAGATCATCACACACAAGAATCACACGTGAACACCATGATGTAAGGTGGAAACCCAATGTGGGTGAAAACCACTTGCTGCAAGTCGTCTCAATCTTCTTTAATAAGAAATACCATTTACAATAGTTCTGTACTGGTGCAGACTTATACCAGTACACAGGCTTCTACCTGCAGAAGGCTACAACCTTCCCTCGTTCTCCAGACTCTCCTGGAACAGAGCTACAACCCCCTTTGTGCATGCTGCTACCTGCTGAAATGCTCCGACCTTTTCTTGTTTTCCAGCTGCTACTAGAAAGGAGCTACCACCCCCTTGGCTCTTGTACTAGCTGATGTACTAGTACATAGGTGCAGACCTACCGAAGGCTATAATCTTCTCTTTCTTCCTCCAGGTACCACGTTTCATCAATTTTCAGACTGGATACACTGAAGAACAACATCATAATCTGAAAGGCCACGTTTCATCCAATTTTCATACTGGACCCATGGAAGCTCATAATCAATCAATACTAGCATCATCAATCTCTAAATTACCCAATACTGAATCAATGCTTTCACCAAAGCCAACCTGCATACAGATCTGCAAGTATTTCCTTATAACTTTGCAGTTGTTCCATACATCAGACATACCTAGATCATACCATTCATAAAACATACGTCAATAATTTAGATCTACTCTATCAAACCAGATAATGATAAACATTCCAATCCTTAAGATCCCGATCCATCAAGTATCAAATAGATCTGCAATCAACCAACTTCCTTGTGCATAAACTGAATTAATACTTTCTCAGCACACAACAACCAGATATCAAATCAGAACCTTGAACACCGCAGTAATAGATAAAAATAGCTAAAACATATTTCAAGT
This sequence comes from Pinus tabuliformis, assembly GCA_031772625.1. Taxonomy (NCBI): domain Eukaryota; kingdom Viridiplantae; phylum Streptophyta; class Pinopsida; order Pinales; family Pinaceae; genus Pinus; species Pinus tabuliformis. The sequence goes on from CM062816.1 coordinate 280,387,772, forward strand.
AAAGTCCGCAACATCACCAACAGAAACCTGCATACAAATCTATAAATTCATTCTTTCAAACATTCAGATATTAGTTAACCCAGATTATCAGATTTATAGATCAAGCGTGCACCACATATCACAGATCAAAATCATATAGAGATACCACTATTCCAGCCTTAAGATTTTGACCCATCAAAAGAACTTATCCTTCTCCTTGCGCTCAGGTTACTTCTTTATTCAGATCTAGATCTGCACCATAACCCAATCACAGTATTCCAAATCTAGCACTTTATCAGATATTCAATAATTTAGAAGATGCCTTGCCAAATGATCTCCTTCCTCTTTTATAGCCTTAGGCCTTTCACAATACCACGGACCAAATACCATAAGAATTCAATACCATGGACCCAATACTTGGGATCAATTCTTTTGGATGCAATACCATGGACCAAAACCATAGGATCAAAAACTGTCGGACTAATACCATGAACCAACCATAAGATTTCTCATGTGCGTGTGCTTTTCTCTGCATGAAAGTGTGTGAACTTCTCTCTGCATGAAAGTGCGTGAACTTTTCTCTGCGTGAAAGGAACTTTTCTTTGCATGAAAGTGTGTGAAGTTTTCTCTGCATGAAAGGAGCTTTTCTTTGCATGAAAGTGTGTGAAATTTTCTCTGCATGAAAGGAACTTTTCTATGCATGAAAGTGCGTGAACATTTCTCTGCATGAAAGAAACTTATTCTCTACATGAAAGTGCGTGAACTTTGCTGCACTATAATTTATCATCTGAGATGATTTGCCATCAAGGACAACACTTGTCTCATAATGCCAATAATATATTCATCTCACATTCCCAAATTTACTTTCAGATTTACTTGGGAGAAGACATGGTCCTCTCCCATTAATTTCCCAATTTTATATTCATATCAAATTTCCAAATGTACTCCCAGATTTACTTGGGAGAAGGGAAGTCAACTGTAAGGATGGATGAGAAGTTAATGACATTAAGGAGAGGTGGTTGAGATGGAGAAGAGAGGGAGGGTATAAAAGGAAAGGAAGAAGGGAGAAAAGGGCATGTGGGGTCTTGCTTGATTTTGGGGATTGGCTGTGATTTGGGTTGGCTATGATTTTAGGATTTGCTATGATTTTTGGAGACCTTAGGAACCTGTGGAGGTTTCTTGGGTTGTTGAGAGGAGGGAAATATTGTTCATCTTGGTCTGGATCATTCATCTTGGACACACACACTACATCTGGTTGGAATTGGGCTCAGAGGGCTAGGAAACCTGTGGAGGTTTCCTAGGCTAGGAACTATTTCCTAGTTGTTGGGAGGTAAATCCAGTTGGGTTAGTCAAGAGGAGCGTTCAACAGGAGTAGCAGCTCAAAGGCATCTCCACCAGCCATCAGTACAAGTATTCAACTATAGATTACTCATGTAAATTTATTAAAATGAAATGTTCACCATAAGTTATAAGGATTAGAATGTAAATAGTAAAATTTTCATTGTTTAAAAGTCTTGTAAGAAAGTAAATTATTGCCTCTTATTGCATTCAAATTCTAGAGAAATAGATCTATTAGAAGACCCTAGGATAGGGTTCTTACACATGGTATCAGAGCTTTGGTTCAAAATTTGGACCTTGAAGCCTACCTACGAGAGATTTTTCAAATCTAGTTGAATATTTGAAGACCAAAACATTACTAACCTATAAATTGCACTTTAAAATTTTCCTTGCAATCTTGTAGAAGCTTCCATCTAAGCTAAAATAACATTTTAGTTTCTGTTGCAACAAGAAAATTTTATGTTCTCGAGCAAATGAAATTGTGTAGAAGACCATTTTGTGCTAAACCTTTTGGCAATATTCTTTTCATAAATGAACTTTGAAGGCGGTTCTTTGAGCAATTTAAAAGTCAATTTCATGTATAGAAAACTTGTTTCCATTTTGCAATCAACTCCTCTGTCTTACGATGGTCCCAATAGCTTTCACATGTACCTCCTCCTTGTAGCTTGAGTTCTCTTTGAATTATCCATTCGCTCGGTAATTTTCTTGATTACCTCTACAATTTCTAAAAATGCATTAATGGTTTTGAGATTCTGTATTAATGTTAATAACCTTTACAGAGATGACATAACCTGCAAAGGAACTACCATCATTGCAACAAGCTTGACTTGAATATGGAAAAGTTTTGAATTATTCCATTCCTTCATTCCAAACATCATTAGCTAAAGCTAGGGGATACCTTCCATACCTTCTGGCATTCAAATTCCATGGTAATACACCGAAAACCACCCAATCTACAAACTGGCAGAATGTGGAGGGAGTCTAGGCAGTAAGCAGTTTTTAGGAGGGAGCCCCCACATTTGCTCACAAGATTCCACGTATGAAACATGGATTTTCAAAACTGTTAATTGCGGAGGTCCCCTCTCCGATTAAATGTCGAAAGGCCTAGGGGGGTCCAAGATTAAATCATCTCCATTGATTTTGTGGGCACCTCTTATCGCAATTGAAACCTACAAGGGTTTTACCCTGTGTATGTGCACTTCTCAAAATCGATTTCTCCTGAAGCTAATTTTCCTGACAGTTGTTGTTGGGAAAAGTATCCATTCGGGATGCCCCTATCCCACTCTAAGGTGTGATAGTGCCTTAGCAACAAACAAGGAAACTTATTTGAGTATTTCTTCTTTATGAAATGTAAATGACGAGAAAGGATCTAACTAACCTGTGCCTTTCGCTAGTTTGTTGATCCAATCGCTCCTCTCTTCAGTAGCTCCCAGCTCCGAGATCCCTTACTGACCCAGCTTCACCGAATTCCTGCAAGATCACAAGAGAGAGAAACTACACGAAGATATAGATATACATTCATAAAAAGTTCAGGATCAGATTGAACTAAACATGCAAATATAAAAAAACATCATTGGTACACAACATGTAGGAGAAACTCAAATAGTTTATTGATAGAATAATAAAGTCCAAGAGGAGATACAACCAAGTGAGGCCCGATCCAGCATCTACCTCCCAGCAAAGGAATCCCTTCCTCTCCTCCAACAAAGCATAAATCACCCAATGTACTAATCTCAATCTCAAACCAACAACAATTCTCTGCAAAGTACAAAATTCCAACCTCCTGAACCTCTGGGTGAGAGATCCATATATAGATGTAAGCAGAGAGGATGAGTCAGCTTATGTTTTGACTTGTGGCTTCTCTCTGTCAGTTCTTGCTTCCACTTGGAGGTTAAGAGCCTCTTACTCATCACTAGTCGAATTCATTGAGGCAAGTGTCATTGAGGAAGATTCTGGAAGCTTCCAGTGTCTGTACACCTTGCGGAATGACATTTCCATTTGGCATTTCTTGCTCAGCGCACCCTGGTAGTGCTTTTAGGTGCGTTGCAATGCACCCAGCTAGTGTACTGGGGTGCACTGCAATGCAGGTAGCTAGAAGAGCTTCTGAATTGATCCTGAATTGACTGTTTTTGAGTTGTTTTTGGTGGAGAACTTCTGGGAGAAGCTGTCATTGGTTGACCTTGTTCCTTTAGGAGCTGTAACAACATCTTTAGGGACTTTGGATCCCTTGAATTATGGACATTTCATGCTTATAGCTGTAATGCACAAAAATGTCTATAACAGTTGCCCCCTAAAGTTTGAGGTTGTTTATCGGGTGAAATGCTTTATTAGGAGGATCTGAAGTTCATTCAATGCTGGGAGGAGACCTGTAATAAGATACAATACAATACATTATTTTTCATACTGCTTTCATGATCTAGATGAGGCGGGCATTCCCATGCTCAGCTTTATAAATTCATTTTTATGTACATAGGATAGACAATCGTCTGATGGTAGACTGATGATTGTGATGAAATCATCATCCTTGTGGTAGGATGATTATCTGTTCTGCAGTGCTGTACATGTCAATGTCTTTATTTTTCCTGAATATATATCGCAGCCCGGATGGATGAAACTAGATCCGGGGTCTTCAATCTCGTCCGATCTTCACTCTAAGTACAAGTCGATCCATGTGAGAAATGTTCTGAAGTCGAACATGGAAAGACATCGCTTGATTACCAGTCAATGATGTAAACCGTTAACAAGCGCGAGAGGAATCACCGATAATGAAAATGACCCTCAAGGTACTGCAGTACAATTCACGTGGTGTGAATAAAGGACTTGGCGTCGAACACCATGCAAAATCTTTCGGTCGAAGGTCATTGATGTATACCTATCGCCGGAAGTGAGAAACTTGCCATTGAGGCATGCAAGCTTCAAAGTACTGAAGGGGGTGTTCCTAGATCAGCTTCCTAGATAATGAGCTGATGTCGACAAGAAGCGATCCGTCAAAGGAGGGCATTGATGTATCCCACATCAGTGACACGGAACGGAGCAAATGATTTTGATGGAGGTGAAAATGATCTGATGATATATGGTTCAGGGTGGCGGTCATGAAAGAATGAAGGATAATGTATGGTAGTGGACGGGACATGGTTGACTTCTCTGGATGACTTCTCTTGAACATATCGGCGACACTTATGTGATGGATTGGTAGCATTTACCCCAAAGGTGGATGGTATGGCGAGACCATGGTGATGTGACCGGTGAATGAAACAACCCAACCCGACTCAGGCACGGAGTGGAAGTGTCATGTTCAAGAATGACTTGCTACCAATAAAGTTCTTTGAGTTTCTTCCCAATTTTTCCCCAGTCATTGCTGACCAGTACCTCTTTATTTTTGTCAAGCTTGAGGAGGATAATCTATGCTTTTTCTATAATTTGCCCTTCGGGAAAACCCATCGCTACGTTTTAACGAGCCTAGCGATAGTGAAACTCGTTCTCATCTAAAGACAAGTTTGTCGCTATTAATCCTTTTAATGAGTCTAACGACAAAGATAACTCGGTCCTTTTCATTTTTAGAGAGTCTGAAAAGGTACGTAAAGATAACTCCAAAGTTCCTTTTTCATCATCTAATCCCTTAAGTTCGAAAAAGTATAAAACAATACAGAAGGGATGAGTTTTCGATATTTTTAACGAGCTGAACAAAACAAGCGCTCGATCTTTTTGTGCAATAATCCCTCAGGTCCAAAAAGATTAAAATATAGAGGAGGGATAGCTCTTCCGGTCGCTTTAACGAGATGGAAGGCCAAAACTCGGCAATGTTTTCATATTTTACGAGTCAGATGAAAAGAGCTTAAAGAAGACTCGTCTTTTGAGGAACGAGTGATAAAACGGGTTAGCAGCTGATTCCAGGCAAGGGTTGGAATTTTCCAATCACGGCAGTGTCACAAGGATGGCTAGTAAAATCACTCTTCGCAGCTGTTCCTCAAAATGGGTAAACAATCATATGGAGGTGAATGATCGGCCAAATGAAAAGTGGAGGTGACAGTGCAAACACGACCAAGGCTTTAATGGCTGATAATGTAACATTCACGTTGGTTATTTACCGAAGGATAGTTCATTTTTTAACGAGCTTAAACGCGGAGAAACATTGCTCGGTCTTATGTTTATTTTTTAACGAGCATGAACTATGTTCTAAAACTGCTCGATTATCCAGTCATATGATAAGAATGTCTCATGTAAGATTCCATTTTTTATGGAGCTTGCGCCTTACAAAGCTTTTCTCCTGGAATCCTTTCTTTATGCAAGTTCGGAAATGACTAATCCTACGAGTTTAAAGGGTTAGAGGTCCTAAAAATTTAAAAAATAAATAGTCGCCCCTTGCTTGCACTCCAAAAGGTTTGCATGTCCCCAGGTATAAAACAGAGTTTCAAAGTTACCCCTACTTTAGTCCGATAAAACATTTGTTTCAGCGAGAGAGGCCTACCTCTTACAGGTCACCCAAAGATTGTTCTATTAATCTTTCAAACAAAACACTTCTTCGACAATGTCTACCGAGATAGACAAAGGTGATTGACTAAGTTCTGTCAACTCACATAACTTTGACAAAAGAATCTTGTTCTAGAATAACCCCTCTTCCACTGACGGACGGGGTACAGACTAGTCATATTCTCCCGCGGAAACCTACCCTATACCCGAAGTTTTCCTGCCGAAGCAGACCAGGACGCATACCCCCTGGGTTCCAGTCATATCCTTCTGAATTACTCGCGCTCATCGGGAGGACGGACCGTGGGTTGAGACATTTCTTGCGTGAAGAGACCATTTATGGATGGTATATGACTATTTGCGATGCGTGATCCCGGAAATGAAAGCTGGTCCACGAGCTTGACCACTCTTCCTTCGTGCAGAAAACACATTACTCTAAAGAGTGAGGAGACGATGGCTCCCATGCAATATATATAGTCTCGTCCAAGGAGTAGGTTATAATCCAAGGGTCCTTGAACGACCATCACGTTCATTTGAACAGTCTTCCCTTTCAATGTTATGGGCACATTGGGGAGGATCCCTAAAGGTCAACTGGTTCCTTTATCAAAGCCTGTCAGATTTCTCATTTCAGGCAAAAGCGCTGGCGAACCAAGTGCTTTCCAAGAAATAGAGGAAAGGATACTCACAGATGCCCCCTCATCAATGATGGTGCCAACCATGACCATTCTGTATATTTGGACGATAATTCTGAATGGTATGCTTGCGGGCAAACGGGGTCTACCTAGTTAGTTCCAGTCGAAGGAAACAACTAGGTTGCTCGGTGGTGGGACCGAGTAGACGGCCGGGTATTGCTCTGACGAACTTCCTTCCTGCGATAAAGGAATGGGGGGATTGCCCCCGTGCTCATCGGAGTCTGTGTTGATGAAGAGAATTTGGATGGTGTCATCTTTATCCTCTTCAGTGACTGTATCATTCGAAGACAAAACCTCTGAAGGCAAGACGGGGTCAACTGCCGCCTCGACCTTTTGACTTTCGTCGGGTATGGATTCAGCTGGTTCATCTTCAATGACCGGCGCTTCAACTGACCACTTGAGCGGGCCAACTGGATTTTCAACTAACGAAGGACTCGACAAGAGTTTTTTATATCTAGGAGGAAGTCGTAACGGTGAAACCGGACGATCATCCAAAACTCTTTTCGCTTCGTCTAAGAAGGGACAACGGTGGATGGCATGATTGCCTTCGCACAGTCTACAGGGAGATCTAGCTTTCCCTTTTTGTCCAAGGACTTCACTTTCGCTAGTTGACGGTGTGCATTCAACATGGCTATCAGAGGTTGATGCCACCGGATTGTGCAAATGGGGAGACCAGTCCCTTAGTATCCGAGGGATGCAGGGACAATCTCTGTGAAAGTGGTCTCCCTTGCATATGGCACATGGCGATTTAGGCCTAGTCAGTGCTGTGTGTGGATTTTCGTTAGACGCCACTCGTTTGCCCCCAGTCGCTTTTGGCTCCTTCTTCTTCTTCTCTTTCTTCTTCTTTTCCTTCTTCTACTTAGGAACTTGGTTTTTTGTTTTACCAGTTCCGTCAAGCGAAGAGGAAGGAGGAAAGGAAGAATTAGAGGAAGTAGAAGGCTGGTGGGTAACTCTGGACTGGTCTAACTGTTGATTCGACTGTTCAGGAATAGTGGTGTTCTGAACGACATTGGTTGAGAAGAGCCAGACCGGCAAGCCAGTTGTCAGTCCTGGAAGCGACAATGTGGCCATATGGGGCGCACCAACATCTCCCCAAGAGGAGAAGGGACTAGGATTTCCACCAAGGGGAATTCCTTGGTTGGTAGGCTCCATTTTCTCAACCTAAAGATCAACGCATGAAAAAGGGTATGAATATTCCATTTAAAATAAATTTTAACGACGCTTGGACACAACTTGCTTTTTCAATTTTAAAGAGTCGAGAAAAAGCAAAAGATGACTCTAGTCGCCTTCGATGTTTTAACGAGCCCGAAGTGACAAATGCTCGGATGGAATTTTTCCATTATAGAGTCTGAAAAAGGCCAAAAGGAACTGCTCTGGAGTTCTAGGTATAGGGTGTGCCAAACTTTTCGCAAAACCGCAGAATACTTTTTAAGGTACGGGCGGTCAATCTTCCCGAATGCTGTGTTCAATGCATTGTGATCAGTAGGGCGGCCGACACGGCTTCCTAAGGATAAAGGTTTTATGCCTATAGGGGTCTCCCAATATATACTCGACGGTACGTGGGAGCACAATCCATGCTGGCACTATCGTCTCTCAGGAGGAATCACCCAACCATCAGCGAGATCGATAGTCACCAGGTTTTACGACACCGGAACACGTCTCTAACCTAAATTACAAAGCGTTGTTAAGTTCATTCAATTTATTTTAAGTTGATCTTTCTTAGAAGTTTGCCTTTTTGGATCACCACGAGATGTATGATACAATTCCTAAATGCAGTCTAAAGATGATAAGCAAGCTTTTATATCTTTTCAACAATGAAAATCCTAGCTACAAGGGGAAAAGAAAGACACAATCTTTTCTCAAAGAGCATAGAGCACATTGTAAATGCACTTTTCCTAAATCAACACATACAAACGATCAATATGCAAATGCACAAATGCATGTATTTATTTTCGCTTTCTTAATATTGATGCCTAAAAAGAAAGTTGTTGTACAAATTTGAATTCGATTTCAAGTGAAAACATAAACAAGTTTCTTTTTGAAAACAAAAAGATGATTACGACACTTTATGATTTTGAAGTAAACACTTGTTTCGACACTAGAAATGCATAAATCCAAACCAAAAGACAAAAGTAAAAGTGTAATCAACTGTGAACAGCAAACAAACTCACTCCTAAGATCAAAACGACACTTACGACAGGTCTAGATCTAAGGGCGACAATATGACTAGTTTACTTTTGTAATGGGAAACTGCAAATGATGTAACAAATACACAAAGAACAAATACAGTTTCTTTATACAACTGAGGCGGAATTGAGGTAAAGAAAAGGGGTTTCAGATAGGTACACCAATTGATAACAGGCTGCAAAAAACAGAGATAAAACTGAGCAAAAGAAAGCAGGGAACCACAGCTGCACAAGGCAAAGGCTGATCAGCGCACCCTCAGCACAGAGAAACTGAACTTCAACATAGGTATCCTTCACGGGACCTGCGTTGAAATGCAGAACCTCTTCACAGAGTCTGCGCTGAAGCAGAAATGAGAGTTGTTTCTGGGTTCTGGGTCACGGTTTGCAGTTTAATCTACAGTTTTTGGCCGGATAAAAGCTATCAATTAGGTACAATTAGGAGGATGATTTAAAGGAGGACTAAGATCTATCACAAAGGGTTTTTAGAGAACTTGTGGATCAGCGGTTCAGATCATAAAAACAGGCCCAGTGAGTGGACTAGAGTGGCAGATCTCTACTTTGCATTTGAAAATGGCAAATGCATTTTGATTCGGCACTCCTGAGTTTATGAGAAGAACAACAATAGAAACACAAATAAACTAACAAGATACGTTCCCCAGTGGATTCGCCAATTTGTTGTTGGGAAAAGTATCCATTCAGAATGCCCCTATCCCACTCTAAGGTGTGATAGTGCCTTAGCAACAAACAAGGAAACTTATTTGAGTATTTCTTCTTTATGAAATGTAAACGACGAGAAAGGATCTAACTAACCTGTGTCTTTCGCTAGTTTGTTGATCCAATCGCTCCTCTCTTCAGTAGCTCCCAGCTCCCAGCTCCCTTACTAGCCTAGCTTCACCGAATTCCTGCAAGATCACAAGAGAGAGAAACTACACGAAGATATAGATATACATTCATAAAAAGTTCAGGATCAGATTGAACTAAGCATGCAAATATAACAAAACATCATGGGTACACAGCATGTAGGAGAAACTCAAATAGTTTATTGATAGAATAATAAAGTCCAAGAGGAGATACAACCAAGTGAGGCCCGATCCAGCATCTACCTCCCAGCAAAGGAATCCCTTCCTCTCCTCCAACAAAGCATAAATCACCCAATGTACTAATCTCAATCTCAAACCAACAACAATTCTCTGCAAAGTACAAAATTCCAGCCTCCTGAACCTCTGGGTGAGAGATCCATATATAGATGTAAGTAGAGAGGATGAGTCAACTTATGTTTTGACTTGTGGCTTCTCTCTGTCAGTTCTTGCTTCCACTTGGAGGTTGAGAGCCTCTTACTCATCACTAGTCGAATTCATTGAGGCAAGTGTCATTGAGGAAGATTCTGGAAGCTTCCAGTGTCTGTACACCTTGCGGAATGACATTGCCATTTGGCATTTCTCACTCAGCACACCCTGGTAGTGCTTTTAGGTGTGTTGCAACGCACCCAGCTAGTGTACTGGGGTGCACTGCAACGCAGGTAGCTAGAAGAGCTTCTGAATTGATCCTGAATTGACTGTTTTTGAGTTGTTTTTGGTGGAGAACTTCTGGGAGAAGCTGTCATTGGTTGACCTTGTTCCTTTAGGAGCTGTAACAACAACTTTAGGGACTTTGGATCCCTTGAATTATGGACATTTCATGCTTATAGCTGTAAGGCACAAAAATGTCTATAACAACAGTGTTGAATGGATTCAATGAAAATGGGCTTCATAATGCTTTGAGATAACTCTTCACTTGTATAAAACTCAACTGTGAACTTCAACTGGAAATAGGATACTGATCTAGGATCAAATTCTTTTAAACAAACTTGATAACTTGAATTCTTTGTTTCCTTAAAACCTTTTGGCATCCAGTTTGATTTGGTCTCATCAAATCTGGTGAATTGAAATTTGAAACAAGGTTTAGGGGGATCTCGAAAATCACTGAATTTCAAATTTCAAGGCCGAAAATAGAGGAACCCTATTACCCTAGGCCTAGCACCACGTTTGAGCTCCTTCAAGCTTCGCTTCAACAAAGTTTCATTAGTAGATCTACCACCTAGTCTAACAATGTTAGTTTCTACTGAATAAAAGGCTTCCAGGAACTGATCCAGTGCATGGTTAGTATAACAGATGACCAAAATAGGACTGCACTAGATATTAGAAAGGAGAATCCTAGCAATGGTTAAGCCGACGTAAGTTTTTCCAGTTCCTGGAGGGCCCTGAATAATCGCCAACCTCTTTGTCAGGCCATGCTTCACCGCTTCCATCTGACTTTCATCCAAGGAAGAATTCCACTGGGGCCATTTTCGCAAGATATTGATTATGGTCCTGCCCAAACAAATTTTGATCTCAGGAAATACACATCCGAAATCATATCCATCCTTCGATTGCCTCTTTTTTAGATAACCCGGCTCCATAACTTGGGGTTGTAATGACAAAAGTTCTCCAAGAAAGGAAGCTCTTTCATTTCTTCAATCAGCTGCAAAACAACAATTCCCTTCTCAAGGCTTTTGATGTCTCGCTCCTTGACAATTCCCCATGCATAGTTCTGAAATCCATCAGAGGAAATGCACAGCAGTGCACCAGACATAATTTGTTTCGACGAGCTCCAATCAACTGGATTCTCTTTTGTTGCTCTGAAACGGATGCAGTGCTCCAGACCTTGATCCCCACATTGGATCCACATTAATTTCACTTCCTTGTCTCTCTTAATATTATCTGGGACAAGATTCTTGCGGAAGTCCTGAATAGCATGCCTCAGAGAGGCGAAGCAGTCCTCACGAACCAAATGAAAGTGTGTGGACAAGTATTCGTCAACACTATTATAAGTCTAGCATATTCTGTTGACAGGCAATTGTTCTGGGCCATGGGAAGATATTTCATCTTCAGTTGGGATAATTGGCAAAGCCCTCATGTTTGAACCCTGATTTTGCTCATTAGTTCAACTTCACTCTAAAATTCATCATCTGCCTATTTTCTGTTTTCATCTAGCATCTTGACCGCAACACAAAAATCAACAGGGAACTTCAAGCCCGATAAAATTTTTAAATCACTGATCTCCTCCTGCTTCTCCATGACAATCTGCACGGGTGCACCAAAGGTTTCGTTTCCCTCGGAAATGTTCACCTCTGCTATGCTTGCAACCTGGATGCCTGCAACTTCTGGTATTTGATCAAGCTGTTCATGCAAGAGCTGGACTGGAGCTATATAAGGGGACTACATGGCAATGTCCATTGGCATCACTCCAGCAAAAATAAGAGATCTCACATGCTGCACGACAATATCTGCTTCCCCTTCATTATAAAATGAGCCTATGCCTATAGGATCCAAATGTTCCTCGCAGCCAAGTGATAGACTACCATAAGGCATGCGTGTGTCCAACAAAATTGTCCACGTAGCCATAATAAATGGAGAATCTACAAGAAGATGAGATGCTACAGCAGGAGAAGACTGCAAAGAGCATCCGTACTTGACTCCTGAAGAAGCTGTTCCGTAATATATTTTGGCATCCATTTCTCAGGGCATTGTTCCATGCATACATTTTTGGAGCCAAGAAAGTCATCATTACCAGATAACCTCAGAGAACTTGAACTTGATTCAGGGAACTGCATGCTCTCACATGCACTTCTGAAGCTGTCATAGCCAGAATTGTTCCTTATGGATCCATGCTGGTGGAAGGGATCATCAAACGCCATACATGATTGACCAAAAGCCTCATCTCCAGGAAATAGAAGCATTCGTCTTCTTTTACAACGGGGATTATTATCTTGAGAAAAGTCTTGAATTTGGCAAAAATAAGAAGCAGCTGCCTGACTGGATTCACCTTCATTATCAAAGGGACAAGATTGACAGTTGGGGTTGCTAAAATATCTAAGGCGAAGGAATCGATGCAAGCATATTGTAAACATTGCCATGCGTCCATTCATCACAGAGCAATCGAGATATTGCCAAAGAGAAATCTATGTTGAGAATTAGATTATCATAGTACCCTAGTCCCAAGAGTTGTTTGCTATTGCCATTACGCTGGTGGATGTGGATGCATAGCACACACTGAGAGTATCAGATATGCAGTTTAAGTTGAGATTTAATATTTCCCGAGATATAAGGCCATTTATGCACCGATGTTTTTCTGCTCCCACTGATCCAACCACTCTACTATACTAAAATACAATATCTGAATACCATGCCACCGAATATACCATATGATTACTGAATCACATCACCTCATACCTAATATATGCCCACTTGCAAAACACAATGTATAGATAAATTCTTAACACCAATAGGATTCAATATCAGTCTGCCAATATCTGATTCTCAAATTCACCTCTGAGAGTCAGAATGTATGGATGTGATAGGTAAGGGAGAAGCATGGAGATTGTTGATACTAAAGGTCAATGGAGCAGTTAAATTCGTACATTTGATATGATAGACTACCATACGAGTTGGAATTGGTGAAAGTATGCCGAGCCAAAGTCTTGCTTTCTTGGTCAGTGTGTCCACATAAAGCTTGCCAATGTATTGGTGATGGGAAAATGTGGGAACTGGTAGTTGGCATAGGCGTAGGCATAGGTGCCCACTACCCATAAATTGGAGGGAGATGCTCAGCGAGTAAGGAACATCAAATATTATAGAACATCTATTCTAATAAGAGAACATTTTGTTCTCATTGTTTTGGTTCTTCCTCGGGACCCATAACAAGCAACTTAAATATATTTGAAGGTTATATTGATACCTGCATGATTGTGGCCAACAATGATCTTCGTGATATCTCTTAAACCGATATTTTAAGGCTTGCAGAAAATTAAATAAGTTTTCAATTATTCCAATACCATTATATATATTTATTAATCGATGTTTTTCATTCTTTGACTTTGTATTTGAATTATTTTATATATGTTTTTTGATGTAGTTGGGGGCAGAGATGGTCCCAATTCTCGATTAACTCTTGGGTTTACTTGAAATTCAGAAAGATAGTGTAAATTTCACTAATCATGCATAGATAAGGGTAATCATATTACAATTAACATTATGGTTAAAGTATTTAGTTTATAAAGTTCTGAATTTTTGTTGTCGCTTTTGGGGGCAGCCCCAAGTAATCCTGAAACTGTTTTGGCTGGAAATCTTTTCGTGCAAGAGATCGATGTTGAACTGCAATGCTGGGCTATGGTATCAATGATTCTCTAGCACTAGTGGCTGCTGATGTGGTTGTAATTCTTGTTGGTACAAATATATCCATGCAGCTGCTGGCATAGTACTGATGAAAAGCAGTTTGGAAGATGTCATTACTGTCGTTGACCTTTCAAAGAGCACATTCACACAAATCAGACTTAACCATTCTTAGGCTATGGATTATAATGTAATAATGGGTATCCCCATAGCAGTTGGATTATTGTTTCCATTTACTGGACTCTATCTTCCTCCAGGGATTGTTGGAGCTACCATGGAAGCTTCTTCTGTGAGTATTGTATGTCGCTCACTGTTATTAACAAGTTATGTCAAGGTTGCTTTTAGTTTCTTTGCATTGTAATTGGATGACTATTTTAGAATACCAACTGGAGATTTTATTATCTTTTACAAGTCTCATGCAAATACACCATTATTTGAGTTGTGCATCCCAAATTTTGTGTGAAAATGATCCCTAAAATGTAGGCCTATGGCCTGTCCATCTTTCCAACACAAATCTTTTGCAGAATTAAAATTTATTGTCTCTGCATATCACAATCACAATCTGAGATCAAAATTTACATTGTGAATTCATGACATGGGCTGAATGGCTTTCTGGAAATCTGGTTTCAATGGCTTGACTGCCTGTTTTACCTGCTTATGGTGCCAAGGCAAATTTTCAACCAAGGATATAAGTGACATTATATTGTGTTAAAAATAAACAATGCCATCTTTTTTGTTTGAATGTGCAATCACAATACTTCATTCAACCATTTCTTTGCTCATTAAAAACATATATGCATATTTTCAAGAAAAATAATAATTACTGATACTGCTTCTCATTGATATCACTGTGATCAAGGTGCAATTAGTCAATTATAAAGCTATCATGCTAAATAATTGTCTCCACGTGTTTGGATAGTGAGGGCTGTAGTTAATTGATCAACGACACAGGTTGTAGTTAATCAACAAATCACAAAAGAACAACTTGTATGCATTTATAAACAGAATTTTAAATGTCTGTATGAAGTCGCTTTCCTTGCAGTCAATGTTCCCCAATTGCAAGACCGTTATAAAATATTTACATTAGCATGTGGTGGCTATAATGTATGCCAAAATGCATTGGCTTGAGAATATATGGTTGTAGCCTGTACCATCCTATTGCACTGCATTCAAACCCATATAGTGGACCTGCAAAGCCATAAATGAATAATTACTGCTCTAGTTTGACCAACTGTGCGTTCAGGGAGAAATTTAGTTGTAGCATTTTACATGGAAAACACTAACCCAGCAAACAAAATGAGGTGTTGGTAGGCAGGTAAAATGTACACAACGCTTAAACAGAACACCAACAGTGTTTTTAACCAGTGATCTAGCCTAGGATAACATGTTCTAAAGTTTAAACTTGTGGCTAAGGAGTAACTTGGCATAACTTGAATCGATCTATTGCTTGGGTTCTCTTTGGACTATATAGAGTGTGGTAGAAAATATTATGAATAATGCTAATAAGGTCTAGGACTCTGAACCAGTGTTGCGTAAGACACCTTAGCATAATCAGACTTAAAGCAAACAATTCAAAAGGAGTAGAGTAGAGCAGAACAGAGCAAAATTCAGATCAAGTCTCTTAGTATCTTCAAACAGTCAGAAGTACTTAAGATATCAGTAATATAAAGGTACTATTGATGTGGGTATGATACTGCTATTGATGTTTTTCAAGTTGAATATATTATTGCTTAGAAGTTGTTTTTAAACAGGAAGAGCATGTGAGAGAGAGTTCCCGTGCATGTGTATTGTTGGCATTTGGTGGTTGGAAGTTTGTTGATGTAATTGTAGCGTGATATTGTATCATCTTAAAATGAGTAGATTGATAAAGGGTGTTGATCCAATGACTCTGATGATTCGTTATATCTCTTTTATCTGAGAAGATGCATGGAAAATATATGATTATGATTGGATGACTTTGGCCCCTGACCCAAAGGATTAATTATAGGAAAGTTAGCAGGTTGCAAATAGATCGATAGTTATGGGCAAGGTCACTTTCTCGACATTCAAGGGGATCTATGGTCAAGATATGATGATTGGTTTGTGAAGATGTAGTTGTTCTATTTCAACATGCAGCCCAAGTGCATTAATTTTATAGTTAATTATGCGACATCACAATGATTAGATTTGGCTAAAGGATGTGTCACTTGAACATTTTGAACAAACTCTGTAATGGTCTCAGAATTCTGATTGAAGAATGAGGTGAACTATATTTTACATTGAAAATTGCAGTTTTGTTCCCACTAATCTATACCTGAGGTCTTTGTTTTTATGCCAACCTCAGTGTCTATTAAATATATGGATGGTGTGAACAATATTTGCACTGAAAATTGCAGTTTTGAGCTAGTAAATTATACCCAAAATGTGTCCCAATCTAAAGAAGGTAGTCAGTTATATTTTACATACGAGGGTGGCTTTTAATTCTATGGATAGCAGATTATCATTATTCTTATTTAAGATATAGTAGATTTTCCATTCGGATAGTAGGATTATCTTTCAGATAGTATATTTGTCATTCTTCATGGAGGAAATCATAATAACAAATCTCGAGTTTGAGAAGTAAACGACTATGAAGCATGGGAATTCAGATTAGGATGTGTTGAAATATCCTATATGTCACGTTAATGATTATTCTATGAGTGGTGGAATTATCTAGTGAAAACATAGATTGAATACCATGGACTTGTGTAAGGCTTACTGTGATAGTTGTTTTTAATAATCTTAAATTAAATGAGAAGATCAATTCGTAGAGAATTTGGGATTTTAGAATGGAAGCTTATTTAGTCAATAAAAGACCAATGAAAATATTAGAATACACTTTTACCCTTATTCTAGTGTTGAATAAAAATGTCGTGAAAAATAATGTGTCTCTAGTTTTGGATAAAAGGACCCTCAACTTTCTTCGCAACTTTTGTGGTCACTAGCCACTTGTGAAAGGAGTAGGCATCTTTAGAAATGCGGTGCCATTTAGAAAGGAAATACTAATAGCAGCAGGGCAAAGGCAATTATTCCATTCATTTATTTATTTCTCATTTGTCTGGTCATATTGTGAGCTGCAATATATATCATGAAATTGTTTTAGTACTAGTAAACAATGATTAAATATATAAAACCTTTGACATTTAGAGGACATTTCTCTCAATTTACAAAAAAAAAAAAAGTATGAAAATCATGAGGGAAACAGTTTCTGAAGTTTTGAGTCTTTTATTTTCAAGTTAACTAATTGGTTTGGAAGATGAAAAGCCAGCAAATTGGAAGAGTGAGACTTTTATATTCACTAAGGTATTTATATGCATGAAACTTATACTAGCACCTTCTAGTGGAATTGATAGTGCACTAATCAGTTGCTTGCCAATATTTTGGTTTTGGTACCACCTTATAGCATATCTGGGTTCCAATGCTATTTTCCATGGTGGACAGTTGAATCTGTTTCAACTCTAATTGTTATCAAGGGGTTTCACAAGGTTGTCACATGAGCATCTATGATGCCCATTTTGACTTAGATAGCTACCCATGCTAAGACTTTATTTTGCAGCCCCATGTTATTATTTATGAACATTATGTAATATTGATGCATTTGGCTGGACACGTGAAACTACTTATATAAATCAATTGATATATTTGATATTGATGATGGAAATGGTTGATGTATGGCCTAAATGTATGACTCACTTAGTGGTGAATTATCTAGTGCGTGACTTATCAGAATTATTTTGTTTCATATATGGCTCAAGTGGATATGATTGGTTTAAATGAATGACTTAGTGAATTTATGATTTATTTCCAGTATGAACTGCAAGATTGACACATGGATACTAGACTTAATAACATGAGGATTATATATCTTGTTGTTATATAAATGCATGAATGAGAGCTAACCCGTAGGGGGAAAGAACTATATGATAGCCGAAATCTACTCTTCCATTGAGGGAAAGTCGAGACATATCATTAGGAAGGTATAATGTACATTTTTCTATTACGTTTGGTATCTTCTTGATATGCACTCATATGACATGAGTAAGATGCAAATGACAGGTGGCAAGACTACCTGATTGGATTATTCGATGACAATTCCAACCAGCTTTGTAGTGTGGTCCATGTTAGGGCATTGACCGTAGTTGTGAAGGAGGGGTGGAGGCATTTCCCGTCGTGTATCCTCCAAAACTTGGAATCATGGGAGGCCAGTGGTGGACACGCTCCCCTAGATGTGTGATGACGATTGCCAGTTGCCTGTTGGGGAAGTTAGGTTGATATAGTCGACGCTTCCACCATGTTGGTTTTATTAGTGGTTAGTATGGCCATTGCCACTGATAAAGCAACAAAGGAAGGATAGGGTGGGAACGAAAGTAGGTCATGATGGATAGGAGGATATAGATCAATTGGATACTCTTGGGGGAAAGTAATGTCATTGTCTGACTTATCAATTTTACTACTACAACTCTCTCTATTTTGTTATGCCTTCGAACTCCTTGTATCTTTTCACTCTAACTTCGGGACAAAGTTTTCTGAAAGAGGGGTGTATGTAATGCCCCACTTAAATCTTATCATGCAAATTTTATTAATGTTTACATCACCTGAAAATATTGAGAAATATTGGTGAATACCTTCATTTTGGAAACTATAAATTTATTTACTAATATAAAATTCATTGTTGCTATTATTCAAATTCCCAACTTGCCTTCTCAAATTGAATCTTAGGTAGGATATGGTCTCCTTCCATTATTTCAAATTATATCTATATATATATATATATATATATATATATATATATATATATAGATATATATATATATATATATATATATAGATATATATATATATAGATATGTATATAGATATGTATATAGATATAGATATATATATATATATATATATATATATATATATATATATATATATATATATATATATATATATATATATCTATATATATAGATAGATAGATAGATATAGATATAGATATATTCATCCCACATTACCAAATGTACTCTCACATTTACTTAGGAGAAGACATGGTCCTCTCCCATTAATTTCCCAATTTTATATTCATATCCCATTTCCAAATGTACTCCCAGATTTACTTGGGAGAAGAGAATTCAACTGTAAGGATGGATTAGAAGTTAATGACATTAATGAGAGGTGGTTGAGAAGGAGAAGAGAGGGAGGGTATAAAAGGGAAGGAGTAAGGGAGAAAAGGGCATGTGGGGTCTTGCTTGATTTTGGGAATTGGTTGTGACTTGGGTTGGTTGTAATTTTAGGATTTGTTGTGATTTTTGGAGACCTTAGGAACCTGTGGAGGTTTCTTGGGTTGTTGAGAGGAGGGAAATATTATTCATCTTGGTCTGGATCATTCATCTTGGACACACACACTACATCTAGTTGGACTTGGGCTCAGAGGGCTAGGAAACCTGTGGAGGTTTCCTGGGCTAGGAATTATTTCCTAGTTGGCTGGGAGGTAAATCCAGTTGGGTTAGTCAAGAGGAGTGTTTAGCAGGAGCAGCAGCTCAAAGGCATCTCCACCAGCCATTGGTACAAGTATTCCTCTATAGATTACTCATGTAAATTTATTAAAATGAAATGTTCACCATAAGTTATAAGGATTAGAATGTAAATGGTAAAATTTTCATTGTTTAAAAGTCTTGTAAGAAAGTAAATTATTGCCTCTTATTGCATTTAAATTCTAGAGAAATAGATCTGTTAGAAGACCCTAGGATAGGGCTCTTACAATCTTGTCTAGTTTTAACAAGTTCGACATCCTCCTTTACAGGTCAAATGCACTTGCACCTTATGTTCGAGTCTTAAATGTCTGTCATTGATTATCTCCTGTTGAACATGGATACTCCTTGATTCTTCTTTAATTTCCACCATGGAAAATTGTTCAAATCGTCACCTTAAGGGGTATTTATTTTTGGTTTATGGCTACAATTCTTCTTAGTGTATTATTAAAAAGGACTAAGGTTGAAACACTTTAGTACAAAATGGTTGTTTTGGGAACTTTATGATATGGGTCTTTTCGCCCATTACTGAAAGCCTATAATTTGTAAAGTTATTTTCTTTCTATTTATTAATTCAAAGGAAATTGTTGTATAATTATATCTTCATATTTTTCCTAGTTATTTCGTGTATTTTGAAGATGTATTTCCTAAAATTTTCATGTTTGTAGTATTTATTATAATTTCTAAAATAGTTATAATAAAGGGTTTAAACCCACTACCAAGTTTTTCTTCATCTTTTGACACAAATTTAAAGAGTGGACTATTACTTCTCCATTGTTAATTATTTACTTTAATGTATTATCTTTATCATAAGCTTTTTGTAAAGAATTATAAGGAGGTCATCAAACCCACCCTAGAAGATCAAAAGTATCTCTCTGTTTTAACTAGCTCAAAGAAGAAAATTAATATAGCCAAGATTAGAACGAACTCTCATGAGCTCCATAGTGAAATGGCTCATTGGGCAGTTCCTAAAACACCATGGATGGAAAGGTTCTACCATCTCTTTGAGAATATGAACATCGAGGATGAAAACCACTTCCTCTTAGAGTGCCCCGTGTACAATCACATTAGATCTTAGTTTCAAAATATTTGTTGCAATACTGACCTTCCTAGCCTTTTACATTGTCAAAATTATAGTGAGCTCAGGAGGCTTCTCTCCAATCTTTTTGAGCATAGGAATAAAATCTTAAATCAAACTAAATAATTCATTTATTTAGGTCCAATAGACCAAATTTTGGTCTCAGTGGACGTTAACCATCATCATCATCATCATCATCATCAAAAAATATTTAAATAAATATTTATTCTCATTCCTCTTACAATTAAAAACAAGCTTATGCTATAGTTATGGCTCGATTTCTATTCCTTTTGTTTGAACAATGTTAGATCAATTTTGTCCATACTATTTGGTTCTTTTAGTTCTATAATTATAAAACTTTCCTTCAGTGTGTGTGTGTGTGTGTGTATAGTGAAGGAAAGTTTTATAATTATATAACTAACATAATTCTTCGAATATGCTCCATTAACTAAAAATATATAATTCACTAATTTACCATATTTTATTCCAAACTACTTCTTCATTACATTCTTTCCTAGGCATTTAAAGTATCTACTCATTACAAAGCACTCCATAATTATTTGCATGGTCATTCATTTACCTATTCTACTTCAGAGAATCACACTAGAATGTTTTATTATTCGATACCTATATACACACAGAATACTTAAACCATTTTTAATGCTTGCAAAACTTTATTTCTATTACCTTTGTTTTGTTTGTATATATTCTTCATAAAAAACTTTCTTCTACATAATACTTACAATATAAAAGCATTTAGCAAATAAAATTTAATAAAAAAAACAAATTAATCAAGGTACAAAGTTGTTGATTTGTCCTGGAAAGTAATAATAGGAGCTGCCAAGCTCCACCCAACCTTGACTCCTTCTGCTCAAAGTATCCCCTTGAGCTTCAATAGCCTACAAGTAAATTATCCATTGTTCTTTCTTTTGGTCACTATACCTCCCACCTCAATTCATCATTGTGTTAGTCTCCTACAATATAAGATAATAAATATACGCTTTTCCAATTGTTTTTGGTAGCTAGTAACTACTTCCTCCTTATCCATCAAGTGGTAGGTAGCTACTTGGTTCTAATTAGCCCCATCCTCCTGAGCCTCCTAATATAGTGTCTTGTCTTACTGGAAGAGTTATTGATCAATAAATTTTCATAATTTAATTATATAATCCTTAGGTTAGATTCCTAGGTTTTACACCATCAAGGGTAATTAAATTCAATCATCAACTTACAACCCATTGTTTCTCTTCAACCAACTATAGCTTTAGGATTATTTTCTATATCTTTTTGTTAGAAAATTAACAAAACAAATTTACATAAGATAATTATCAATAACCGAATACTGATAGACCAATCCCAATTAAGTCTTAAAGTTAGAAAATCAAACACACTTGGCATATACAATATTCAAAAATAAAATCTAAGTCAAGGGATATCACACTTTTCCTCCAGGAAATTCAACTGCTCATCAAAATCAGTGAAATTAACTTGAACTATATTTTCAAACTCTATGCAGATTTTTTCTATTTTTTCCCTTATCAATCATTCCTCTAAGAAAATAATCTGATACTCAAAATGTATGATCATCAATTCTAAATGTTGTCCTTGAGGTTTGTCTACATCTCTAACAAATAGCATGGATTTTATCCCCTAATTACAACTTCATTATCATCATCGCCCTTTGTAAAACTCATCCTTGTCTCTTTAGATGCTATGGGTACCTTTCCTCCACTAGTTACTCATGAACATTCCTCATTGTTAGCTATAATTCTAGTCCTTATAACTTAGATTATCTTAGCGGTTCTTCTAGAAAATTCAATTTCTTCATCACATTTTATGAGCATTACATATTAATGTTTCTCTTCATCCACCTCGTTCTCTTGTAGAGATGGTTCTCATAGAAATTGGTTATTGTCTATGTATCTTTGAGACAATTTTTAATTTTCCTCTTTCATTATGATAAATTTTAATGATTTTCCACCTTCATGATTCATGAACCTCGGTATTGCAACAAGAATGTTGCAACTCCCAAGGCTACTGACTTTAATTATCAACCTGGGGTTCATACAAACTTAAGAGGTATTAGCAATATATGTGCAACATATAATGTTTCATTCCTTTTTTGTCACGAGAGAAAAGAAATGTTGCCTATTTGTGGGACTGAAACACTGAATTTAAAAATGCTTGTAAAGTAACATGAAATCCTCTATCTACTTATTAACACACTTTGCTTGTACAAGAACCCTATTTTAACCCTATTTGTCACATGTGATGTTTTAACTAATCTAAGAATGAAATCTGATATAGAGAGTACTAAATGATGTGTACATGTGTAAATATAAAAGAACTCATTTTTTAAATTTGTTTGATTTATAAATGCAAATGCTAATCTTTCCTTGATCTTTGGTAGGGGAGATAGGTGTGGAGGAAGAGGGTTAAAATGGTCTTGATGGCATGGAGGTCAAGTAGGGGCCTAATCCCAACTTCAATGATGATTTTTCTCAATCTAGGCTCAAAAAAGGCCACTACAGGAGTTCCTACAGGATGTACTAGTTCTCCTACATGATCCACTAGTTCTCCTATAGGATCCCCTGTTTTACTACAGGATGTTACAAATTTACTATACGAAATTATAATTCATTGAATGACCAAGAAAATCAAATCCAAATTGGATGGGAAATTTTTTTTATTGACTAGGATGTCTTAGGTCCCCATTCCAAGTCGAATCACTCAAAAATACCTCTGTTAACCCTTGTTAAAAAACAGCAGAAAATTACTAGTCGAAAATCTAGAAATTCGAGAACTAGTGAGCTATTAAATCTATAAAATGACTAACCTAATCTAGTGAAAATACAATGGGGTAATTTTTGTTATGAACTAGAATGTGTTTTTGATCTAATGCAAGTGGATCCAACTCGATTGAAGCTCGTTAGCATACTCTAAAAATAACTAAAATTTACTGCTAGTTGCCACAAAAGAGTTCCTGAAATCTAGATTTGAGAATAACAAAACTAATCCAAGGAGCTCAATGATTACTATGACCTTCCAAATATTTTCCAAGGATTAAATGATTCTTGTGATCCTGCAAAATAACTTACATCAACCATTTAACCCAATCCTACAACAAGAAATCATTAATACTAAATGTAGAAATAGAAAGAAATAAAAACAAGAGATGCAGCATGTGAATAAGAAGTGAAAAAGAAGGAAATAAAATGATACAAAAGGGCTTTGAGGCTCCTATAATGGAAAATCCCAAGGAAACTTAGAGACCTATGGAAGAGAAAAAGATTTGGAAGTTGAACGTGACACTAATCTTCATTATTTTCATCAATATAATTACATCCCTAGAGGAAAATTCGACTTGGTACTTATACAAAATGATTAGGAATTATTCTCGATGAATGGAGGAAGCTTTCCCCACCAAAATACCTTAATTAGTGGATCTGTTTCCCAATACTAGGAATCTGCATTAAATGGCAAGGAACGCGTTCCTAGATTTTCTCAATCATTGGAGTTCCACAATCTATTCCATAATTCCATGATATATTGTTGATTTATTATTTAGTAGTGATCCTCATGTAGTAGGGATCAAGTCCCTAAATTATCTCCTCCTCCAAATCTTCATAATTTGCCAATATTCTCATAATATTCCACAAAAATAAATAATATTAGGCACAAAAATGCAATTATTCATAAACCTTCCTAATGAATATATTAAAGTTAAAAATACACTATCTAATGCAAAAACAGAGGTTTAATGTGTTGAACAATGGTCATAGGCCTTAGTTTATGTTTAATTTAGAGGCATGGACCTTAATTTATGTCTATTTTAGAGGCCCATCATACCCCCCTACTGAAAGTATTTCTCATCCTCTGAGAAACTTAGTGACCTCATTGTGCCTCATTCATGGCCCTCGTGGCCTCTATCTTGTGCATTCAGAAAATTGGCTGTAAGTTCTACAAGGACAAGCCCAAAAACACATTTGTGCAAAGAAAAATC
Organism: Pinus tabuliformis; assembly: GCA_031772625.1. Taxonomy (NCBI): domain Eukaryota; kingdom Viridiplantae; phylum Streptophyta; class Pinopsida; order Pinales; family Pinaceae; genus Pinus; species Pinus tabuliformis. The sequence continues at coordinate 280,412,235 of CM062816.1, forward strand.
CTTGTTTCTTGAGACCATTAGTTTGCTTTCTTCCCCTTATTCAAGATGGTTCTTGAATATTTTCTAGTTTGGCAAGGTCTTCCACATCCTTATCAACCTTCTACTACCTTGTTCCACCATTTCAAAACCTTTGAAACCTTCAAAATGTCTTTAGATGAGAACTAGGACATCTTGTAATAATTCCTGTCAAAACTAAAGGAAACCTACAAGAAACCCTGTTAAAACTACAAGAAACCCTTTTTGAGCATAAATGGTAGTATTTGCCTAGGGTAGGCCCTTAACTTGACTCCCATACCTTTCTCTCACTTTTATAAAATCTTTTAGGCCTTGGACGAAAGCTAGAAAGATATTAGAGACCTCTTGGAAAGTCTCTTTTCATCACTGCGGTTTGAGTTCTATTTTGATGGGGGATGCCTCATTTCCTTTTGTTGCCTTCTTATTCTCTCTTGTGGCCTAGATGATTGCCTAAAGGCCTTGGATTTTTCTATTTTGATTAAGTCTCTTGTAGGCACTGCCTTTTTTTGGTTTTTAGCACAATTTGTTCATTTCTTCCTTCTTGTATCAACATTCATTCATTCTTCCTTCAGAGTCTTCTAACTATATGGGAGTGATGAGAAATGATGTAGGTTTGTGAAAATGGAGAAGATGTTGAGTTTGCTTTTCAAGAAATTTTCAAGGTGAGACAAAGTGTAGGGTTTGTTTTTGAAATTATGAAATGGGATGGATGAATGATGGATAGATAGTGAATATGAAGTGGATGGAGGGCTTGGAGTGCTATGGTGACTTCACCTTTGCAAAAAATTCTTCTTTTAACTGCTGTCCTCATTACTTGAAATCAACACCCTTCATAATTTGACTTTTCAACATTGCGTGAGTGAAGGAGTGAGCTGCAATTAACTAGCTAAAGGCGGTTGAGACTGCTGACCCATCCTTAGCTTATAAAACCTCATCTCTCATGCATTGACAACAAATTTCTAACTATAATATGTTCAAGAGAAGAGGTCAAGAATATTGCATACATGTACCTACCTGATGGTTGTTGGAGAGACATGCATGTTACTCCCGAGTCAATGTTGTTGTGCTTCTCATGACTTAGGTATATCTTCTTGACCACCTTTTTCTTTTTTATTGATCTTATTTTGCTGATGGGTTGTCCTCTTGTTTATGTGCAGGTGATGGCTTCCTTTGTTGTTGCTGAGATCTTGAGGAGTTTCATTGTGCATGTAGTTATTCTTCTCCTCTTTCAATCATGGTGCTAAAGGTTAGGCCTGAAACCTACTATTACTTCCAAATAGGCTATTGTAGCCGCCCTTTTTTTTAATGTTTGTGTCATTTCTTTGTTGGAGGGTAAATAGGTATTGGAATGAGTGGAAGGTGTGGCCATAGAGTGACATGGTCATGATATGTGTTGGTTGAGATGTGGTGAAATCAATGTCATTTTTTCCTATCCCAAAATAGTCCTGCATCATAATTTTTCCATCATACTGCCTTTCCTGTAGATTTTCAAAAATTCCTGTAGTACTATAGGAAACTCTTGTAGTAATTCAGGACAACCTCTTGTAGCAGACTTGTTTTGTCCTTATCTCCCAAACGGTAGAATGGATTGACCTAAAACTTTCTAAGCATGTTGCCATAATCATTATGCACCTCTCCATAAAAACAATTTTCACCATGGATGCACGAATCTCGATAAAAGCTAAAAATGGTTGAAGGTGATGGACACTGATTTCTTGGAAATCGTGCACCGGAATTTGCTGAAATTTCTTGGGCATGTTAGTACCATCCATATTCATCTCCCCATGAAACAAATTTTTAAATGGATGCATGGGTTTAAATTTATGGAGAAAACAAATTTCTTCTCTATGTATTTTTGTTTCCAGTAGTAAAATAGAGCCTTCCTATAGTTTTTTAGGACAACAAGCAAACTGAATGGGAAAAACTTGATAATGATGGGTAGATGGTGGAAATAGATGAGGGTGAAGGATTTTCATGGACTTGCCCTTGTTGGAGCATTTGATCAAAGGAGGAGAAAGTCAAAATTTGACTTCTTTTGACTAGGCTTGACCAATTTTTTTCTTTTGGTACCAACTTCTTTTTCTTTTTCTTTTTTGCTTGCACATGTTGGAGAGTACACGCATTCATCAGAGATATACATGGAGAAACAATTTTTTATTTTGTCTTTTTTTCTTCTAGGCCTACTAGCCACCTCAATGAGGTTTTCAACTAGTAAGTCTGCCTAGGCACCTCAAATGAGGTTTTCACCTAGGATATTTTCCTTTTTCTCTTTTTCTTCTTTCCTCACAACCCATTGACTCCCTCATGGAGCTTTTCAATCAATGAGCCAATCTCAGGCACCTCAAAGGAGGTTTTCACCTAATATTTTACTTTTTTTCCTCTTATTTTTCATTTTTTTCTACCTTACTCTACTTGAAAAACAAAATTACTCTCAAGTATAAGAATACTTCCAATGGAGTCATGTGCACATCAATATTACAGACAAAATGATGTGTAGGATTGAAATGTATGCTTTGACATGTACTTGAATTTGAGTGATCAAATGCTTTGACTTTGACGATATCAAGCGCAATTGAAGAAGAGAGTGTTGTTGAAACTTAGTGATTGTCTGGAACCAAAACTCAACATAACTTTCATACCCTTGGTTTGATTGTTTACCTGGATCATTCTTCATGTCTTCTTCTACCATGACCTTCAAATATTCCTCTTTTTGCTTATTTTTCTCTTGAATACATGGAGGATTTGATGGTAACCATGAGGGATCTCTCTTGATCTCTGATTTTGATGTCTGCTCTTCATCAAGTGGAGCCCATGATTTAGTGTTCTTTTCATTTGAAACTTCTTCTTCTGGATGTGGTTCTTCAATGATATCAATATAATCTCTTTTTTGCAATACTCTTCCTGAGCTATGGTGAAAACAATTGATCTCAAGAGGAGATGTTATGAAGTTTTGTACCTCATCATTGTAACTGGGCTGAGCTACTTCAATGTGTGGGTTTGGAAATGGTGGTACAGATAGTTGAGTGGGAGTGGATATTTGAGATATATGTGGTTGGGGTTATGGTTGGGGTTGTGGTTGTGGTGGATATGAATGGTAGGGATAACATGGAGTTGGGTATGGAGGATATTGAGCAAAATACCAAGGATATTGTGGATGGCTCCCATAAGTTCCTTGCCAACCTTGTTGCCAAAATTGGTTTTGGGGTTGAGATGGCCAATGTTTCCAAGGAAAGGGTGTGTCCCAATTACTTTGAGGTGGATATGCATAACCTTGAAATTGTGAATTAGGCTCTTGCATCATATTAGGTTGACTAGGCTACCATGGTCCTCTTGGAGCTACATAACAGTGCTACATTGGCAATTGAATTTCTCCATTGTCTTCTTGGTGAACTTCCTTCAACCTTAGTAATGAGGAGAAACATTTAACATCATGTGATTCTGCATGGATAACACAAATATCAACATCTTCTTTTTGTTCATTTTGTATTCCTAACATTTCTGCTCGTTCACTTAGATTGCTAAGAATTTATGTTTTAGAGTTATCAAGAAAATTTCCAAGTTTAGCTTGACTTACTGATCTTGATTCTGATTTACCTACTCTTTCCCTTCCTCTTGATATGTGTTTGCATGTTTCACAAATTTCTTCAAATGATAATTGGTATACATCACCTCTACTCATGAGATCAAGGAGATCAGTCCACTCATCCCTAATTGTTCTAAGTAAGAGGGTTTTTATTGTGTCAAATCCTAAATGATGTAGTTTTTCCCTCTTAACATTATACATGAACCTCTCTATTAGATCCTCAAGGCTATCATTGATCCAGGTCCGAGTGTGACAAGGGACCCTTCCAAGACCTTTTACTTTTATGATGTGTTAAATTGCATTTTTAAAAGAACATAAAGGAATTCATCTGCATGATGTAAAGAAGAGGAACATGACAACCATCAGCACATGAAAACATAAGTCGTTGATAACAGAGTTCATCCAGGAGGGACTACATCTCGGGACCTAGTGTCAATATGGTGTAGGTCATTGCATTAAGTGTTGTCAATAGTGATGATGTACATAGAGGTGATGTCGCTATCATACAAGGAAAATTCCCTCACGCAGGAGTGGCTCCAAGAGATGTTTCACTACAGTAACTCTCAGTCAAAAGACTCCTATTAGTATGACACAAACTCATGCATGATGAGCATCCTGCCAACATGGCATAAAAATGGATCTCAATGCAAACATACATGACAACAACCTGAGTATCCCATCAACATACAACAAAGGGATCTCAAAACATAACATGACAAATGATGAAAACAAGTACATCACATAGACGATTCCGCGTCACATCAAGCAGGAATCATGAAAACAATTAATAAACAAGATCCCTCATGAATCATCAAACAGGGACTTGTGTAGCACAATGCATAGCAAAAGAAGTACATGAACGTACTACATATACCTCACAACCAAGGGCCATCTAAAGAAGCAGATGTCAAACTGCTGAAGCTGTTCATGCCATCAATCTCACAACATAAATCACATGGAAATGGCTGCTCGCACATAAATGCTGACACCTGCATTCCACTTAAAAAGGTGGCTGGAAAAGAAAATGAGCAAATGAAAAATCTGAATGCACCATCAGATTTGTGGCATTGAATAGTGCAAAATCGACTGTCAAATCTTTGAATTCTGAGAAATTGAGAATCTCGGGCTCAAGGAATCTTTTAGATTCCCCCTAGATTCCTCAAAGATTCTTCTCCATGGGCGGACTGGAAATCTACAACTCAAAAGGTGAATCTGACCTCTTCATTGTGATCCCTGTGGAAAACCATGAAAAATGAATGTAAACATGACTATGTTCCGACAAAAATAATCTTTACCTCCCCGGAGAATCTTTGGGCATCAAAGAATATTCTGCCTCCTCTATCTTGAAATCCGTGCCCGCTCCTAGTTCCTCCATCTCCTCCCTGCACTTAGAAAATTGGGTTCTTATAAAAAAATTGGGTGTATTACCCAAGGACTTCGTTGAGCGGAGTCGTTACAGATCCATTTATTATGGAGGAGGTCGGGCAGTCAAACCCCACCCCCTCCCATTTTATACATTACAATTTTTTTTAAATTGGTTGTGGGTTGGGCTGGGCCCACCTTCGGCAGCCCACCCCCTGTAACTACCTCCCTTCCAGTCATTGTGGTGGTTAGGTCTGCGCCCCAAGGGCCGACCCACCTTTAATTGACTCCATGTATGAAACGGTGGCCCGAGATAATGGTGGTGGTTCTGTGGGAGGGGACGGGGGTCGTGGCCCACCCCTCCACCACATATATTGTTTTTCTATGTAGATGAGAGTTGGGGTGGTGGGGTTGGTGGCCCCCACCCCCCTTTTTTTATATACTTTTTTTTGTGTAAATAAAACGAAGGCTCATTTTTAGAAATTCAATTTCTTTTACTGAAGGGGTATTTTTAACCAAGCCACGATTTTTCCCGGAATTTGGCCGAAGTTGGCTAGATTCTATCTGATAGAAAAGGCCAAATTGTGTCTTTGTTAAGCCTGCCTAGTCATAAAAAGGTCAACCCAACTTTGACTAGCTCTATCTCCTTCATCCGGACTCAGATTGATGAATTGTTCCCACCACCACGATCAAGACAATGAGATATACGCTCTGGTCTTGGTTTGAGCATAATCTGAACACTTTTATTTTTGAGCTTTCCTGAGTCCTCTATCCTATGTGTGTCTCTGGAGCCACCTGGATCAATCCTCCCCACTAAGGAGCTTTTGGTCCTCCAAAAGCATGAAAAATAATCAACAACTTTTCTATACCTTGTCTGCATCACAAGCATCCTGAAAGGCCTCGCTCCCATCTCCTTCACCTTTGTTCTTTGGAGCCTTAAGCGATGAGCCAACACCTGCAACCTCTGCAACCAGTAGTACTTTGTTCTGCAAATTACATGCTTTACTTTCATGATCAACTAATGACCCAAGCGTCCCACACTTGTCATGAGTTTATAGCACATACTCGATAGTCAAGTTTACATCAAGATGGATGCAATACCCTAGTTATGAAAACAAGGCCAAAATATCATTGTTTCTTCAACAAGTGATGGAAAACACATCATCACTGAAACACATTATTTACAAAGATAAGGCCAAACACTATCGTTTCTTTGACAAGTGATGGAAACGTGACATCACTTTTAGAGTTTAACATGCAACTCAAAATAATACCAGACATCATTGTTGTTGAACAAGTGATGGAAAACACATCATCAATTTTACATTTGAAAATGCAACAAATGATTTACAAAAACACGACCATGAAACACTAACATATCTAGAAACCATTTTTCACTTATCAATGTGAATGCGTCACCTCCTTGTGGTGGTTTTGCTTGTCGAACCATTTTTTCACCTGGTTCATGCACGACGCTTTGTCTTTAAGGTACTGCTCTAAGTGGAGCCTCCAAAAAGTGGCACTTTGATGGCCATTTTTGTTGCAATGGCTACAATAGGTCTTCTTCCTCTATATCTACTTAACATGTTTCTTTACCTGTTGTTGAGAGGGTCTTTCACACCTCATCCTTTTGTGTGCTGCCATTCTTTTCCAACACTTAGAAAATGTGTGGTTATGTAATCCGCAAAAGGTACATGTCTTTTGATGCCATGTTTTATGTTCATCATTAACAACATGATCATAATTGAAATGAACATTCGAATTTCGAGAGTGGTTATACCTTTCCTTGATGTCTCTGGTGTAAGTATTTTGAGGAGAGTTGGCCTTAGCTCTTTCCTTGTGATGGCCACTACCATGGGATGATGGGGATGTGTTCCCATCATTCTCTTTCCTCGACGACTTCGACAATGTCTCAGAAGAATTTGACACCTTCGAGAATTCTCCTTTGGTGTATCTCACGCTAGTAAATCAATGTTTATGCACAACCTCCAAAGGTTGAGTTATGTCTTGGTTATTAACACCAAGTTCTTTTTCCTCCTCATGCCTCGTCCTGCTAAGGAGCCTCAGGTTTGTCCCTGTAATTGGGATCTCCAAATCTCCAACAGAAATCATACTATGTGACTATGAAACATAAAGGAAATCAACATCTTTTACCTCCTCTGTCGACTTGGAAAGAACTGATGAGGGCTGCTCATCATCTGTTGCTGGTGGTTCGCTAGCTATCTCGACGCATTCCCCAACTTCCTTTCTAACATACCCAAGTCCCGCCTGACGGGGTAATTCTTCTACTTTGATGGGGTTAACAATGCCTTGGCCATTAACGCCCAAGCCTTTCCCTTCATACCCCATTTTCTTCAACAATTTGGAGCCAATTCCTATGGCATGATTTTCAAAAACAGCGAAATCAACATCAGGACACATACATGAATTTGAAGAACTGTATTTTACCTCTCATGGGTCATGCTGCAGTTTTTCCAAGGCCTCGTCCTTAGCTTGCAACCGTCATAGCTAACTTTGTTTCTCCTTTTTCTCTTCATGTAGAAGCATCTTCAATTCAGCGTTATCTATTTGAAGACTTTGGTTGTTGCACTTCAGTTCTCCCAGGGCCTCTTCCACGGCTTGCAACTAAAGCTACAATTGCTCCTTTTCCTCTGTCTCTTTCTGTAGAGTTTCATACATTATTTCCACTCTTTTGGAAATTTTGAGCATGGACTAGTACATCACTTTTTCATCCTCTATCACTACACGTTCCATTTCTCACACTGCACTTCACATCCATGCAAAGACCGCTTTGATACCACTTGATCCAAGTCTAAGTGTTACAAAGGACCCTTCCAAGACCTTTTACTTTCGTGATGTGTTAAATTACATTTTTAAAAGAACATAAAGGAATTCATTTGCATGCTGTAAAGAAGAGGAACATGACAACCATCAACACATGAAAACATAAGTCGTTGATAACAGAGTTCATCCAGGAGGGACTATGTCTTCGGGCCCTAGTGTCAAGATGGTGTAGGCCGCTGCATTAAGTGTTGTCAATAGTGATGATGTACATAGAGGTGATGTCGCTATCATACAAGGAAAATGCCCTCATGCAAGAGTGGCTCCAAGAGATGTTCCACTATAGGAACTCTCAATCAAAAGACTCCTATTAGTATGACACAAACTCATGCATGATGAGCATCCTGCCAACATGGCATAAAAAGGGATCTCAATGAAAACATACACGAAGACAACCTAAGTATCCCATCAACATACAACAAAGGAATCTCAAAACATAACATGAAATATCATGACAACAAGTACATCACATAGACGATTCTGCGTCACATCAACCAGGAATCATGAAAACAAGTAATAAACAAGATCCCTCATCAAACATCAAATAGGCATCTATGTAGCACAATGCGTAGCAAAAGAAGTACATGAACATACTGCATATACCTCACAACCAAGGGCCATCTAAAGAAGCGGATTTCAAACTGCTAAAGTTGTCCATGGCATCAATCTCAAGGCATCAATCACATGAAAATGGTTGCTCGCACATAAATGCTGACACCTGCATTCCACTTAAAAAAGTGGCTAGAAAATAAAATGAGCAAATGAAAAATCTAAACACACCATCAGAATTGTGGCGTCAAATACTGCAAAATCGATTGTCAAATTTTTGAATTCTGAGAAATTGAGAATCTAGGGCTCAAGGAATCTTTTAGATTCCCCCTAGATTCCTCAAAGATTCTGCTCCATGGGTGGACTAGAAATCTACAACTCAAAAGGAAAATCTGACCTCGCCATTATGATCCCTGTGAAAACCATGAAAAATGACTGTAAACTTAACTATGTTCCGACAAAAATAATTTTTACCTCCCCGGAGAATCTTTGGGCATCAAAGAATATTCTGCCTCCTCTGTCTCGAAATTTGTGCGTGCTCCTAATTCCTCCATCTCCTCCCTACACTGAGAAAACTAGGTTTTTATAAAAATAATCGGGTGGATTACCCAAGGACTCTGTTGGGCGGAGTTGTTACAGATCCATTTATTATGGAGGAGGTCGGGCAGTCAAAACCTACCCCCTCCCATTTAATACATTACAGCTTTTTTTAAATTGGTTGTGGGTTGTGCTGGGCCCACCTTGGGTGGCCTGCCTCCCATACCTACCTCCCTTTCGGTCATTGTGGTGGTTAGGTCCGTGCCCCAAGGGCTGGCCCACCTTTAATTGACTCCATGTATGAAACGGTGGGCCAGGATAGTGGTGGTGGTTTCGTGGGAGGGGTCGGGGGTCATGGCCTGCCACTCCACCACATATATTATTTTTCTATGCGGATGAGAGTTGGGGTGGCGGGGTTGGTGGCCCCCACCCCATTTATATATATATATATATATTGTGTAAATAAAACGAAGGCTCATTTTTGGAAATTCGTTTTTTTAACCGAAGGGGTCTTTCTAATCAAGCCATGATTTTTCCCTGAATTTGGCTAGAGTTGGCCAAATTCCATCTGTTAGAAAAGGCCAAATTGTGTCTTTGTTAAGCCTGTGTAGTCATCAAAAATTCAACCCAACTTTGACTGCCTCTATCTCCTTCATCCAGACTCGGATTGATGAACCGTTCACACCGCCACGATCAGGACGACGAGATCTACGCTCTAGTCCTGGTTCGGGCATAATCCAAACACTTTGATTTTTGAGCTTTCCTGAGTCCTCTTTGCCCTGTATGTGTCTCTAGAGCCACTTGGATCACTCATCTTCCTTTTGGTTCATTCCAAATATTTCTTCTTTAATATCATGATCTTTATATTTTCCCAAAAATATCTTTTGCATATCATTCCATGATCTTATTGAATTAGTCCCTAAACTCATGAACCATTTAAGAGCTCTATCCTTCAATGTTGCTGGAAACAATCTCAGTTTTTGAATCTTTAATAAGTAACCATAATATCTACAAACAATTTCAAATTCAAAGAGAAAGGTTCCCAGATCCTCTGACCTTAGACCATGAAATTTTGGAAGAATAGATGGATAGATGTTCTTCATGTGCACACTACCATCAGTATCATGAATGGGCAATCAGAGAGAATATTCCTCATTGTCATCTTCTCCACCCAGTTCTTCTACATTTTTGCCATCTATTCTTCTTCTACATGCAAAACTGGATGGTGATATGGCTCTTACTGCAACATGTGATCAAATGGGTGGGTGGGTTGGTGTTGGAATTTTTTTTTGTTTTTATGATTGAATGAAAACACTAATGCAATGCACTTTTCTATTTTTTAAATGAAATATGTCTAATGTAATTATTTTTTTGTTTTTGAAAAAAGTAAAAACAAAAAATGAATCAACTAGGGAATAAAGCAACGCATACTTTGACACCTCCCTATCAACGGCGCCAAAAATTGATGAGCCTCAGTATTGCAACAAGAATGCTCCAACTCCCAAGGCTACCAACTTTAATTATCAACCCGGGGTTCATACAAACTTAATAGGTATCATCACTATATGTGAAGCATACAATATTTCCTTCCTTTGTTGTCATGAGAGAAAAGAAATGTTGCCTATTTGTAGGAATGAAAGACTAAATTTAAAAATGCTTTTAAGGTAACATGAAATCCTCTATCTACTTATTGACACATTTTTCTTCCAGAAGAACCTTATTTTAACCCTATTTGTCACATGTGATTTTTTAACTCATCTAAGCATGAAATCTGATCTAGAGAGTACTAACTGTTGTGTGCATGTGTAAATTAAAAGAACTCATTTTTTAAATCTTTCTGCTTTATAAATGCAAATGCTAATCTTTCCTTGATCTTTGGCAGGGGAAAGAGGTGTGGAGGAATAGGGTTAAAATGGTCTTGATGGAATGGAGGTCAAGTAGAGGTCTAATCCTAGATTCAATGATGATTTTTCTCAATTCAGACTCAAAACAGGCCACTACAGGATTTCCTACAGGATGTACTAGTTCTCCTACAGGATCCCCTGTTTTACGACAAGATGTTATATATTTACTATACACAATTATAATTCATCGAAGGACCAAGCAAATCAAATCCAAATTGGATGGGACAAATTTCTTTATTGACTATGATGTCTTAGGTTCCCATTCCCGGTGGAATCACTCAAAAAGACCTCTGTTAACCCATGCTAAAAAATAGCGAAAATTACTAGTCGAAAATATAGAAATTTGAGAACTAATGACATAGTAAATCTATAAAATGCAAAACCTAATCAGGTGAAAATGCAATGGGGTAATTTTTGTTATGATTTAAAATGTCTTTTGGACCTAATGCAAGTGGAACCAACTCACTTGAAGCTTGTTATCATGATATAAAAAATAACATAAATTACTGCTAGTTGCCACAAAGGAGTTCCAGAAATTTAGATTTGGGAATAACAAGACTAATCCAAGTGGCTCAATGATTACTATGACCTTTCAAATATTTTCCAAGGATCAAATGATCCTTGTGATCCTGCAAAAGAACTTACATCAACCATTTAACCCAATCCTACAACAAGAAATCATTAATACTAAATGCAGAAATAGAAATAAATAAAAATAAGAGATGCATGTAAGAAGTGAAAAGAAAGAAATAAAACGATACAAAAGGGCTTTGAGGCTCCTAAGATGGCCAAGCCCAAGGAAACTCAGAAATCTATGAAGGAGAAAAAGATTTAGAAGTTGAACATGACACTAATCTTCATTATTTTCATCAATACAATTACATCCCTGCAAGACAATACAATGGAGCTGCAAAAATACGAGTTCTATCCATAAGAACACTGATGAAAATCTATCCCTAGAGGAAAATTTGGCTTGGTACTTATACAAAATGATCAGGAATCATTTCCCATGAATGGAGGAAGTTTTCCCCACCAAAATCCCTTGATTAGTGGATCTGCTTCCCAATACTAGGAATCTGCGTTAAATGGTAGGGAACACATTCCTAAATTTTCTCAATCATTGGAGTTCCACAACATGTGCCATAATTTCATAATATCTTGTTGATTTATTATTTAATAGTGATCCTCTTGTAGTAGGGATCAAGTACCTAAATTATCTCCTCCTCCAAATCTTCATAATCTGCCCAATATTCTCATAATATTCCACAAAAATAAATAATATTAGGCACAAATATGCAATTATTCATAAACCTTCTTAATGAATATATTAAAGTTAAAAAGAAATTATCTAATGTAAAAATAGAGGTTTAATGTGTTCAAGGATGGTCATAGGCCTTAATTTATGTTTAATTTAGAGGCATGGGCCTTAATTTATGTCTAATTTAGAGGTCCATCAATGATCTACATAACTTGCGCACATACAAAATTAATTAGTTTTATAAAAGTGGGACTCTTGAGTCTTTGTTAATGCTTCTGGTATCATCTCCTAATGTTGGTATGAATTTTCATTAGAGAAAATTTTAGCCTGAAAGTCCTCATGAAATTTTCATGTAACTTCCATGTCATAATATGTAAACCAATTAAAATCCTTTAAATTTAAAAAGAGGTACATGTAAATATTGTTATCGAGAAAAATAGTGTCTATGCAGAGCTGCTAGTCCCACTAAGACTGGTAGCTATCTTAGAAACAAACAAACTAAAACTACTTTCATTTTCCTTTATGCGAAGTAGATAAGAGGGGAACAAAGGAGACCAACCTCTGTCTTGCACTTGGTTCCTTGCTTGATTCATCTCCCTTCTGATAGATCTTTGCCACTCGCTTCCTCGTCTACCCAGCTTCAAAGAGCACCTGTGGAATCAAAGCAGCATAACACTATCCAAGAATAGAGATCTACTATCATAAACATTATAGGACTAGATATATATTCACCACACAAATGCATATATCATCAATCATACAAGAATGTGGAGGAATACATGAATAGCTTTATTAATATCAAGAATAGCAAAGAGGATTACAACCAATTGTTCTAACCCATCATCATCCTCTCAACAAGAAAGCCCTTCTTCACCTCATCAAAAGCTTAGATCACCCAACACTATGATGTTACACCAAGAAACCAACAACACTTCCTTACAAGATACAAAATTCCAGCCTCTGGAACTTTGGGATGAGGGATCCATATATAGATGTTTGCAAAGGGGGGTGAGTCAGCTTCTGAGATTTGATTAGTGTCCTCTATCTGATAGTTCTTGATTCCACTTGGAGATTGATGCTCTCTTACTCATCCCTGGGTGAATGCAGAGAGGCAAGTGTCACAGAACAAGTTTCTGGAATATTCCATGATCTTCCACCTTGCAAATTGACTCTGCCATTTGTACACTCTCACCCATCGCACCCCATAGAAGGGATTTTTAGTATGCATCACACCTCCTGTGTGCATTTAGGTGGGATGTAGCACACTTTGACCGTGGAGCAGGTGAGATGGTCTAGTTTTGACCAGTTCTGAGTAGTTTTTCATGGAGAACTTTTGGGAGATGATGTAACTAGTTGACCTTGTTCTTTTAGGGGTTGGAACAACACTTTTAGGGACTTAGAAGCCCTCGGTTTATGGACATAATTGATTGGGGTTGCAGTGCCCAAAAATTTCTATAACAGTTGCCCCCTAAAGCATGAGGTCGTTAATATTTTGATGTCGAGTGAAATGCTTTATCATGAGGATCCGAAGTTTTTTCGAGCTGGAAGGCGACCTGTAATAAGATACAATACAATACATTATCTTCATAATATTTTCATGATCTAGCTGAGGTGGGCATTCCCATGCTCAGCTTTATAAATTCATTTTCATGTACATAAGACAGATAATCGTCTGTGTGCAGACTGATGATTCTGGTAGAGCCATCATCCCTTAAATTGGATGATTATCTGTGCAGCAATGATGTAAATTTGATGTCTTTATCTTCCTGAATATATATCATAGCCCGGATGGATGAAACTAGATCCGGGGTATTCAATCTCGTTCAATCTTCACTCAAAGTACAAGTCGATCCATGTGAGAGATGTTCTGAAGTCGAACATGGAAAGACATCACCTGGTTACCAGCCAATGATGTAAGCTGTTAACAGGCGTGAGAGGAATCACCGATAATGATGATGACCCTCAGGGCACTAGAATACAATTCACGTGGTGTGAATAAGGGACTTGGCGTCGAACACCACGCAAAATCTTTCGGTCGAAGGCCATTGATGTAAACCTGTCGCCGGAAGTGAGAAACTTGTCATTGAGGCATGCAAGCTTCAAAGTACTGAAAGGGTTGTTCCTAGATCAACTTCCTGGATAATGAGCTGATGTCGAAAAGAAGTGAACCGTCATAGGAGGGCCATAGTGAATCCCATCTATGACACGGAATGGAGCAAATGATTTTAATGGAGGTGAAAACGATCTGATGATATAAGGTTCAGGGTGGCGGTCATGAAAGAATGGAGTGTGAATGTATTGCAGTGGATGAGACACAAGTGAATTCTCTGAGCGACTTCTCTTGAACATATTGGCGACACTGACATGATGGATTGGTAGCGTTGACCCCAGATGTGGATGGTGTGATGGACCAATGGTGATATGACCAGTGAATGGAACAGCCCAACCCGACTCAGATGCGGAGTGAAAGTGTCATGTTCAAGAGCGACTTGCTACCAATAAAGTTTCTTCAAGTTTTCTTCCCAATTTTCCCCCAGTCATTGTTGACCAGTACCTATTTATTTTTGTCAAGCTTGAGGAGGATAATATATGCTTGTTCTATAATTTTCCCTTCGGGCAAACCCATTGCTATGTTTTAACGAGCCTAGCGATAGTGAAACTCGTTCTTGTCTGTATGGACAAGTTTGTCGCTATTAGGTTTTAACAAGTTTAACGACAAAGATAACTCGGTCCTTTTCAATTTTAGAGAGTCTGAAAAGGGATGTAAAGAAAACTTTAACAATCCTTTTTCATCATATAATCCCTTAAGTCCGAAAAAGTATAAAATAATACAAAAGGGATGAATTTTTGGTAATTTTAACGAGCTGAAAAAAACAAGCGCTCGATCTTTTTGTGTAATAATCCCTCAAGTCCAAAAATATTAAAATCTAAAGGAGGGATAGCACTTCCGGTCACTTTAAAGAGCTGGAGAGGCCAATTGCTCGAAAATATTTTCATATTTTACGAGTCAGATGAAAAGAGCTTAAAGGAGACTCGTTTTTCAAGGAACGAGTGATAAATTCAGGTAGCAACTAATTCCAGGTAAGGTTTGGAATTTCCAATCATGGCAGTGTCACAAGGATGGCTAACAGGATCACTCTTCACAACTGTTCCTCAAAAAAGGTAAACAATCACGTGGAGGTTAATGATCGGCCAAAATAGAGTGGAGGTGATGATGAGAACACGACCAAGGCTTCAAAGGCTGATGATAATGCATTCACGATGGTTATTTACCGGAAATTGGTTCATTTTTTAATGAATGAGTTTAAACTCTGGGGGAAACATTTGCTCACTGCTTATGTTTAATTTTTAACGAGCTTGAACTCCAGTCGTATAATAAGGATGTCTCATTTAAGATGGCATTTTTTCAAAGCTTTGCCCCACATCCTTTCTTTAGGCAAGTTAGGAAATGGCCAACCCTACGAGTTTAAAGGGTTAGAGGACCTACAAATTTAAAAAATAAATGGTCGCTCTTCGCTTGCATGCCAAAAGGTTTGCATGCCCCCAGGTATAGCGAAAAATTGCCAGGTTACCAAAGATTACTCAATCCGCACTTGCAGACAAAACACTTCCTTCACGATGTCTACCGAAATAGACAAAGGTGAGCGGCAGAACTTGCCTCCACTCACATAACTTTGAGGGAGGAATCTTATTCCAGTCCAATTTCATAAACCAATCATATATCCTTCGCGGAAACCTACCCTATACCCAAGTTTTTCCTGCTGAAACAGACCAGGGTGCATGCCCCCTGGGTTTCAGTCATGTCCTTCCGAATCACTCGCGTTCATCAAGTGGATGGACTGGGGATTGATGAGACATTCCTTGTGTGAAAATACCATTCAGGGATGGTATTTGACTATTTGCTATGTGTGAACCGGGGAATGAAAGCTGGTTTATGAGCTTGACCACTCTTCCTTCATGCGGAAAACACATTACTCTAAAGAGTGAGGATACAATGGCTCCCATGCAATAAGTATAGTCACCTCCAAGGAGTAGATTATAATCCAGGGGTCCTTGGACTACCATTACGTTCATGTGAACGGTTTTCCTTCTCAATGTTATCGGCACATTGGGAAGGATCCCTGACAGTCGACTGGTTCCTTTGTTAAAGCCTGTTAGATTTCTCATCTCAGGCAAAAGCGATGGCGAACCAAGCGCTTTCCAAGCAGTTGATGAAAGGATACTCACAGAAGCCCCTTCATCTATGATGGTACTGGCCATGACCATTGTGTATATTTGAGCAATGATTCGAAATGGTACACTAGCCAGTAAACGGGGTCTGCCTAGTAGATTCCAATCGAAGGAAACAACTAGGTTGCTTAGAGGTGGGACCGAATAGACGGTCGGTTATAACTCTGAAAAACTTCCTTCCTGCAGTAAAGGAATGGGTAGACTACCCCCATGTTCATCGGAGTCTGTGTTTATGAAGATAATCTGAACAGTGTCACTCTTGTTCTCTTTGGTGACTGTATCATCTAAAGATGGACCTTCTGAAGGCAAGACCAGGTCAACTGCTGCCTCGACCTTTTGAATTTCGTCTGGTGTGAATTCAGATGGTTTATCTTCAATGATAGATGCTTCGAACGGCCAAAATGGCGTGTCAGTTGGATTTTCAACTAGTGATGGACTTGGCAAGAGTTTCTTATATCCAGGAGGAAGCCGTAACGGTGAAACTGGATGGTCGTCCAAAACTCTTTTAGCCTCGTTTAGGAAGGGACAAGGGTGGAGGGCGTGATCACCCTCACACAGTTTACAGGGGAATTTACTTTTCCTTTTCTTTCGCAATGTTTCACTTTCACTAGTTGATGGTGTACTTTCAACATGATCGTCATAGGTTGTTGACACCGTATTGTGCAAACGAGGAGACCAGTCCCTTAAGATCTGAGGGATGCAAGGACAATCTCGGTAATAGTGATCTCCTTTGCAAATGACACATGGAGATTTAGGATTTGACAGCGCAGTGTGTGGATTTTCACTAGATGATGCCTGGTTGCCCCCTTTTGCCTTTGGCTCCTTCTTCTTCTTCTCTTTCTTCTCCTTCCCCTTCTTCTCCTTCTTAGTTACTTGATTTTTGGCTTTACCAGCTTCATCAAGCGAAGAGGAAGGAGGAGAGGGAGAACCGGACGAAGTAGAAGGTTGGGGGGTAGCTTTGGTATCATCTAGTTGCTTACTTGATTGCTCAGGAATCATGGTGTTCTGAATGACAGAGGTCGAGAAGAGCCATACGGGCAGGCCGATTGTTAGTCTTGGAAGCGACAATGTGGCCATATGGGGTGCACCAACATCTCCCCAAGAGGAGAAAGGACTAGGATTTCCTCCAATGGGAAATCCTTGGTTGGTGGACTCCATTTTTCTCAACCTAAGACCAACGTAGGAAAGGTGATGTTTATTCCAATTAAAATAAATTTTAGACGCTTCGACACAACTTGTTTTTTCAACTTTTAAGAGTCAAGAAAAAACAGAAGATGACTCTAGTCGCCTTCGATTTTAATGAGCTTGAAGTGACAAGTGCTCAGATGGACCTTTTCCTTTAAGGAGTCTGAAAAGGAATGAAAGAGACCACTTTGGAAATCTAGACAGAGGGATTACCAAAACAATCGCAAAACTATAGAATACTTTTTACGATACGGCAGTCAATCTTGTTGAATGTTGTGTTTAGTGCATTGCGAACGATAGGGCAGCAGACACGGCTTCCTATGGATAAAGGATATAGCCTATTGTGTTCTCCCAATATATACTCGACGGTACGTGGGAGCACAAGTCCATACTGGCACTTGTCATCTATAAGTGGAGGAATCACCCATCCAACAATGAAAACAACGGTTACCAGGCTTTACGACGCTGGAATACGTCTCTAGCCTAGACTTCTAAATGTTGTGCGTTAGGTTCCAAAGCGTTTTTAGATTCATTAAATTTATTTTACAATTGATCTTGCTTAATAAATTTGCCTTTCAAGTTCACCGCGTGATGTAGATATACAATTCCTAAAATTCAATCTAAGATGATAAACAATCGTTTAATCTTATTTTTGCAATGAAAATCCTAGCTACTAAAGAAAGAGAGATGATATTCTTTCAACATAGAGCAGAGAGCACACACTATATGCACTATCCTAAATCAAACCAACAAATAGTCTAAATGAAAATGCACATGCATGTATTTGTTTTCAGCCTTCTTAATGTGTGAATGATAAAAAGAAAGCTAAGCGCAAATCTGAATTATTTTTCAAAGCGACATTACTAACAAGCTTCTTTTCAAGAAAAAATGAAGACAATGACGACACTTTGTGATTTGGAATTGAAAAATTGCTTTTGATACCTGAAAAACTACTAATTCAAATCAAATACAAGAGTAATAGTGTAATCGACTATCAAGAACAATCAGATTCTCTTCTATGACTGAAAGCGACACTTGCGACACTTCCAAATCAAGAAACGACAGTTCAATTATGCTACTTCTTTGTAAAAGAGAACTGAAAATGACTCACAATACATAGAAACATTTATAGTTCTTTGCACAATGAAGGTGGAATAATTGCAAGGAAGGGGGTTTCCAACAGGGGTATTGGTGGGCTCCAGTATTGCAGCAATAATGCTGCAACTCTTGGGACTCCCTTCTTTACTTTTATCAACTCGGTAGTTCGTAACAAACTTGGAAGTGACGGTGCTGTATGCACAAGTACTAGCTCTTGCCGCAGTTGTCACTTGGTCAGCTGGCACAAGTTCGCTAGGGGCTTAAGCTAACTTCTATGAGCTCTTAGAAGAAGCTTTTTAACTGATGGATGGAAGCTAACTCAAAGGAAGCTGATCTATTTGCAGAAAGAAACTGAAAGCCAAAAAGTAACATAAACCCTAGCAAACCCTAATTCTACCAGCTAGTCCTACTGATGCAGAGGAGAGAATGCAAACTATTGAAAGAGATGTCATTACTTCTATGAAGGTAAAATGCACATGTCTATGCTATCTCTATCTGAAGAACACATCTTTTTGTATTTTTGAATAAGTTATCAGAATTATCATGCATGTGCTTTTAACTGGCTTTCTACTGTGCAGGGGTGGATCAAGGAAGAGAAATGCTTGGAAAAGGTTGGGAAGGCTCAGAGAAGGTCTAAGGAGTCCCTAACACCCTTCCAGAGAGTTTCACAAAGTTTGGCTATCCAGCAACCTCACTTGTGAGCTTCTACAAGAAGTCTGCAGGGGTTCTATAGGATGTTTCAGGGATTTCTACAGGATGTTCAGGAATTTCTACAGGATGTTCTAAAATTGGATTTTGGAGGATGGGTGAGTGAAAGAGGATGCATGAATGGATAGAGAGGTAGGGTAGGGGTCTGGAATGACCCAGTGGCTGATGGATGAAGTGATGAGAGGATGTGGAAAGCTAACTTGACTTAAGGAAGGCTAAGGCAATGGAAGAGCAAGAAGGTAGGGTTACGTGGGCAGAAGAGTAGTTGTGAAATGAGGAATCTAACTAGGAGATGGAGCAGCTGGCCTGGACGAAGCTTAGGTGGATGAGAGAGAGATGGATATGCCCTGCACAGTGTGTACTTAACCGAATCAACCAAGTCCTGCACATAATCAAAATCTCAGCTAATCTATCCTAACTGTCAATGAAACAAATGAACAACAGCTTTATTTCTTAAAGAGAACCATGTACAGCACTTAATCAAAGAAACATCTAAAAAGGTTTGAACGCATGACTAACTTCCACAAATGAAGACATTACACCAAAGATTGCATGGTCAAGAAAACTAGTGTTTTTGTTGGGCAGCACTGTTTCTGCAATTCGAGCCCCTGATCCAATAAGGGAGAGGTGAAACTGAGAGTGCAGGCAACCCTTTTTTCTGGAGCTTTATAAATTATTATCCTATAAATCTATGCTACACATCTGAAGCAATTCTATTCCTCAACAATGACCTATTTAACCAACACAACTAAATCTTGCTCAACAAAACCACGTTTCAAATGCAAAAAAGGAAAATCACAGTGCTGAAAGGAAAGATAACAATACAAAGAAGGATACCCTAGGCTCTCAGGTTGGGCCCAACCCCGAGAGCTATGGCTCCTACAAAAACTCAGAGCTGATATCAAATTTGACTGCTTCCCATTATCAAAAAATAACCATAAGTCAAGAGTTATGCCAGCAATGGCTACAAAAGAACAAAACAGAGCTAGCAGCACTATAGTGCAAAATGCGCAAGAGTTTTTCAAAAGTCCTTTTCGAAGGCTGAGGCCTTAACATTTATACACCACGAGACCCTAGCTGGCCTCCTAAATCTATGGGACTTGGCTGCCCAAACTGTGAGTGAACAGCTCCTTCCAAGAAATCTGTTTGGCTGCCTTCTAGATCCGGTTTTGGTGGCCTTTGGAGCTCGGAGTTGGGGGTGAAGATCCCAAGGGAGGCTATTTAATGCCATAGAAAACCCCCCTACGAATCCTCAACCCAAGCTTGGCTGTCTCCTAGCCCATGTCTGCTCAATTTTGCTCCAACATGTGTCAAAAATTCCTGAAATGAGCACATGTTAGCCACCTAGGAATAGTGACTACCCTTATTCGTACAAATGACATAAACATACTAAAAAATAATGCATAAGTTATGAAAAATGAAGGATTGAACAAGGGTAATTAGGCCAAATGAGCCCAAAATGTTACCAAATTTGGGGCTCATCATCACCCCCTGCTAAAATGATTGCTCATCCCTGAGCAACTAGTCCAACTCCTCGTCCTTCATTTCTTTAACCGCCACTCTCACATCCCAGGCTTCTGAAGTAGTATCCTCCTCACTGTCATGGAACTCGACCTTCTTTTCCACCTCTTCCCACTGCTTATGCTCTTCTTTTTCTGTGCTTCCTTCTACCAATCCCAAAAGCAAAGGTGGGCTTAGCTTGAGGTCGATCCAGCTGGCCTAGAGGTTCTGCATGGACTTCTTGTAGAGAGGTACCCGTACTAGGCCCTCCCTCATTCTAGTTGGAGTGTGATACTCCTTGATTTTGAGGCTGTGGGACAATGTGTTCCACTTTCGGGTGCAAGCATGAACACAATTGTCCCCTAATAATCGCTCCATATCCTCGAAATGTGCTATAGCCTGAGCCTGCTGATCCATGTATTTTAATAAATCCAGAGGGTTGGTTGCTAGGTGTTGGTGGGCTGATATCAATGCAGTGGGGTCCCCCGGCTCTGCTCTAATTAACAGTGGTTCATGTAACTCTCAGTTCATAACGTCTTTGACCTCTGTCGCTCTCTTTTCTTCGTGGTTTAACCATGAGGTAAATGCCATCAGCTGCATATCTCCCACAACTGTGTTGGGGTCCCATGAAGTTACGTTAGGAAGGGCCAAATTATGGAGGTAGAACTCTGATAGCTTGGCCCTGTCCTCTGTTGAGCTGTTGTTGCACAAATCTGTGAACTGCTGGGGCTTTTGGATTTGGGAGATACCCCTCTGTGCTAATGCATTAATTTGGAATTGCAGCCACTGGTCCCATAGGTAGAGGCCATAAGATTTGGCCGGCTGCCTGCATTGTAGAGCATCCATAGCCCAACTGGCCATGCAGGCTAGTTGTGCCTCTTTTTCTTGCAACTGTTGTTTGAGAGCTTGTATCTCTATATTTGCTTGCAATTCCCTTTCCTGTAGTTGCTGGTTTAGTTCCTCAAGACAAGCTTGCATTCCTTCTTTGCCTTGAGGTTCTGTTGTAGTGTCTTCTGATGTTGTGCCCCTTTCTTTCCCTTGTTCCTGTAGCTACAATTTGAGCTTCTCATTCTCTTCCTGTAGAAATACTCGCTGGCAGTTTCCCACGTGTTTTGCCATAGCTAATTCTCTTCTTGCCTCCTTGAGTTGTTCCTCCAAGCGGCCTATATCTGCTACTCCTTTAGATTTAGCTATCCTCATCCATGTGTGGGTCCGCACTCTTTCTTCCTCCAGTGCAAAGAAAAGCGGCACTGTGAATTATTGTGGAATAATTTTCCCAGCCTCCAAAAAGTTATAATAAGAGCTCAAGCTAGGCTGGGGGTAGGCTCCATAATGTGCTCTACCTCTTCTTCCCTTTGTGGTGAGGTGGCTGCCTCCCCCTCCATTCTTTCGGTCTCCTTGAGCCTGGCTAATGTTTCCTGTAGAATTGCTTCAGCATCCTGTAGAGGGGTTTTTGAAGCTGACCTTTCCATTCTCTCCCTCCAGGTAGTTGTCTTCGGGCTCCTTCGCTCATAAGTGACTGATACTTTGGAGGGGGACTTCTCCTTTGGCGAGGTAGGGTGTCTTCAATGGTAATTGGGTCTTTAGATGGAGGTTGGGGCCTGCCGGTTTTAATTCTTACACTCCTCCTTGCTTTGAAATACATAGGAGTCTCCCTATTTCATTTTTCCTTTGGCTTGGGAGAGGTACCTAGGGTGTCCAGCACAACTGCTGCCTCCCTAGCAAGAATTTCGGTTGTTTTCTCCTTCTATTTTCCTTTCTCAGGGCTTCCTGTAGAAAGCCCTGTAGTGGCTGATTTCTGGCTTCCTGTAGAAGCCGTTTTTAACTTTCCTGTAGAAACAGACAGCACCGCTTTAGCCTGCTTGGCTGAGGGTGCTTTTTCTTTCAACTTTGTTGAGGCTGCCTTAGAGGTGCCCTCACTGACATGGACTTTTTCTGTCCTTTCCACCCTGCTCTGTAGTCTTTTCTCCCTGGGTGTTAGTGTGGTTTTATCACCCTCTGTTTTGGCAGCTTGGTTTTTCTCTTGTTTTCCCTTTTATTCTTTCTTTGGTGGTTTGGCCATGGTTTCATGGCCTTTACCTTTCTTCTCTACTTGAATGGATTCCTTCTCCTCGCTGCTGGAGGAGGTGAGCTCCGCGGCCAACACTCGGATGTCATCATCCTTAGTGAAATTTCGAAAGGTTTCCCAGGAGAGAGGGACGGTGTACGTGTGGAGTGCATCTTCCACGAGGAGCTTAATGAGCCCATGATGGGCTATCTGGTTTAGCATTCCCTCTCTCAATTTGGTGGCACACTCAGTCATGGACTACAGGAGGAAGTAAGGAATGCTCAACTTTTTCTCTGAGGGTAGGTCCATTTGGTGCCTAAGTTCTGTGAGCAACCGGAAGTGATATCCATACGCGATGTTGAATCGCCCCTTGCACGTGATATACTTCATAATCTGGAGGCTGACCTCACTCCAGAATGGTTGTAGGCTAGTTCTTTGAACTCCATTCTTGTCTTTTGAGAATTGATCCTCTGGTAAAAAGAAATCCTTCTTAGCTTTCTGACCCAGTTTTCTTTCCTCTTTATCCCAAGGTACCCCCATCGGTAGATTAGTGACTCTGCTAATGAACTGTGGGGTGAGTCTGAGGGTCAATCCTCTGAAGTTGACAATGGCCAACGTCTTTGACTTTGGCTGCAAGGATCGCAGGAATTCTTCTGCAACCTCGTCATCGTGACCTTGAAGCTTGTCACAGAATGACATCCATCGTGCACGAGAAAATAGGTCCACCACCTCAGGGGTTTCCCGTAGCTTCTTTGAGTCTGTAGGCTCTTTTCTAATGAACCCACCCAGCATGGTAAAAGCTTGCTGTGTTGGCCTGAGCTTGCTTGCGCGTATACAAAAGTGGAGCTTTGGGATTTCCTTAGACAGAGCGCAAAGCTATGCCTCTATTATGCACACAGTTTATAAAATTCACAACTGTCTACGGGTGAGCCTTGACAGTGGCTCAATTATGAACCAAACCCTAGAGAAAATCCTGCATACACACTACGACGACAATTCTCATGCAGCAATAAGAAGACGCTTGAAAATTCATGCACAGACTATAATTCACGGTTTCCTACCCCTTTAATACGTTGACTTCACCACCTTTCGAACCAATTGCATGGGAGGACTATGTTCAGGCTTACCTCATTCTAGAATTTCCACCTTCGACATGAATAGTTCAATTTCCTCCGTAATCGTTGAGCTTCCTGTAGCGCAGCTTCCAGTAGAAGTCGTGCACGGGTTGTGGGAAGCACTTCAGTGGTTCTGGGCCTTCTGTGCAGCAACAGGACGTTGGAACAGGCCGAGAACTCAAAGTAACAGCCTTCAGAAAATTTAGGATGTGTACTCGGCTGCAAAGCGGTTGAGAATAAATGAGTGCAGTGCATCATACATGATCTAGCCGGTGGATTTGAATTTCTACGGAATTCGTGGCGCGGGGGTGAGCTGTCCCCATCAGCCCGTTGGCCGACGTCACCTACTATCATTCCGTTGCATGTCTGCCTAATCGCCGAATCATTCCTTGTATATCTACCGTCACCACTCCTGTTAGATCGCCGCTTCTCTCCAACTGGACGCTTCCCACGTGTCCATTTCCGGTCTCGTCAACACAACTAAAGCTTTTTGGATCGGACGAGGCCGTCGGGCTGGTTGTGGTGGCCAGTTGAATGGCTACCCGTCTTGTTCAATCCATTCATTTTCATATTTACACACATTTTAGAGCATCATTCATGTAATTTGACGAAACAGGGTGAGGCACCTACCTGTGCGGCCGTGGACGTGATTTTTCTCATGCTTCAGGACAAGGGGTGACAGACCCGCTTGCTGCCGCTTCGTGCACAGGAATGGGAGCTCCTTTTCACTGACTGCTGTTGGTTACGAGACCGGTTGCCTGGCTGTGGCTGGTGCATGCGCCGGCTTCATGAGTTGCAGGTATCTTCATGGTGTGTGCTCTAGCCGGATCAACTGCTATAGGATTCCTGTAGGATGTCCTGTAGTCGTTTCTCCTCCTAGGGTGCATGCCAAAATGGTGGAGTCACGTTCATAGGTACAGGGTCCTTGGATCACCTTGACAGGTAGTGCATTGGGCCTCTCCATGCTTTATTTTCCATTTGAAAATTATTTCTTCTGAGAATCCAACATTCTGGTATGACTGTGCAGGTATTTCAATCGTATGGCAGCAATGGTGGTGGAAGGAGGCGACAACAGTGGGTGATGGATAAAAACATTGGTTGCATGCCTTCTTATTGGGCTTCGAGCTTCAAATTCTTCTACATAGTCGGTCCTGGCCTGTCCAAAGATTCTACAGGAAGTTTCCTGTAGAAATACAGAACTTCCTGTAGCTTCCTGTAGAAGGCTAAACTATGACTAGATCGTGCCCAGACCTTGGAAGAGATGAGTGTTTATGGAGCGAGTGCTGGTGAGGTCACCTGGTAGCATGGTAGGGACCCTTTTCCTTGAGTTGAGAGGCCTCCTTTTTTTGCATGGAATACCTGCAACCTGCATTAATTTTCAAAGCCTGAGCCTGTTTTTCTGTTTCTGCCTCCTTCTTTTTCTTTTCTTTTCTTTTTTCTTTGTTTTTTTTTTTTTTTTTTTTTTTTTTGAGACAGGAGGGGTGCCTCAATGAGGTTTTCACCCCTACTATCTGCCTTGGGCGCCTCAAAGAGGTTTTCACCCAAGGGTCTTTTTTTTTTATTCCAATTTTTCAGAGAGACAGCAGGGGCACCTCAATGAGGTTTTCACCCCTACCATCTGCCTTGGGAGCCTCAGAAAGGTTTTCACCCAAGGATCTTTTTATTATTATTATTTTATTTATTTATTTATTTATTTTATGATGCTCAGGGTATGCTAAAAACAGAGGCAGAACCCTTCTCTATGACCAGCACTGATTTTTCCACAGTTTTGATGAACTCTTGCCTCGAAAGAGGTTTCCTGTAGATCTTTAGTCGATGCCCATTGACGAGCATGGGGATGGCTTCCTCATTAGTGGTCCGAATAAGAACAGCCCCATTATCATTACACTTCTCCACTGCATATGGTCCTAGCCATCTTGTCCTCAGCTTCCCCTTGAAATCCTTGTGTCTGGAATCATACAACAGTGCCCAATCTCCTGGTTGGAATTGCTTATCATTGAGGTGCCAGTCATGCCATATCTTCCTCTGAAGTTGAACCACTTCTGAGTGGAGAAGGGCCTGCATTCGGTGTTCATCTAGCCCATTCAACTGCAGTAACCTTTCTTGGTGGGCATGGCTGAGATCTAGGTCCAGCTGAGCTGCCATCCTCAATGTGTTGTACTCGAACTCAATTGAAAGCAAAGCTCTCTTCCCATAGACCAGTTCATAAGGTGTGAAGCCGGTTGTGGTCTTCCAAGTGGTGTTGTAAGCCTAGGTGGCCTCAACCAGGCAATTTTCCAATCCTTTCTGTTGCTGCTCACCACCTTAGTCAAAATCCCTTCTAATGCTCTATTGGTGACTTCCACCTGCCCATTTGCTTGAGGATGATAGGGGTTGGAAGTCCTATGCTTGATCTTGTGATGAGCAAGCAAGTCTTCAATTAAGTTGGAGGTGAACTGGCTCCCTTGATCGGTGACTAACTCTCTTGGGTAGCCAAATTTTTAGAAGATGTTTTCTCGTAAAAACTCAGCCACCTTCTCTTCTGTCGCTGCTTTGATTGCCTTGGTTTCTGCCGACTTTGTCAGATAGTCTGTGCACACAATGAGGTAAGACCTTTGCCTTGAAGGAGGGTTGATAGGACCCACAAAATCCATACCCCACTTCTCAAATGGTTCAAGAGTCACTTGAGGTTGGAGAGGAATTTCTTCCCTTGGGGTCGGCTTCCCCATTGTTTGGCATCGGTCACATTGGCTGATATATCTCTTGACATCTTGATGAAGCGTGGGCCAATAATAGCCTGCCTGTAGAATTTTGAAGGCAGTCCTCTTGGCTACAAAATTTCCTCCACAAGGCCCACCATGACAGGTTAGGAGGATGTCAAAGACTTCCTCCTCCCTTACACAACGCCTTAAGATCTGATCGAGGCCAAGTTTGAATAGGTTGCCCCCGATCCAAGTGAATGAGGCACTCTTCCTTACAATTCTGCTTTTCTCTTTTGAAGATAGATGCTGTTATAGACATTTTTGTGCCTTACAGCATTGATCATGAAATGTCCATAATCTAAGGGATCCAAAGTCCCTAAACATGTTGTTCCTACCCCTAGAGGAACAAGGCTAACAAACCACAACAATTCACAGAAGTTCTCCACCTGAAACTGCTCAAAAACAAGTCAATTCAGGATCATGTCAACTGCTCCATTGACCATCTGCGCTGAATGTCAGTGGCTCCACTGTCTACCTACGTTGAATGTCAACTCCAACACTAGCTACCTGCGCTGAGCGAGTTTGGACATGTGGCAGACTCATTCCTCAAGGTGTCAGAAGCCAGGAAGCTTCCAAAATGACACTTGCCTCAGGGAATTCGACTGGTGATGAGTAAGAGGTTCCAAATATCCAAGTGGAAGCAAGAACCTCCAAGTGGACTCAAGAACTGATAGAGGGAGAGGACACTAGTCAGATCTCAAGTTGACTCATCCTCTCTCCAAACATCTATATATGGATCTCTCCTCCATGAGATCTAGAGGCTGGAATTTTGTTATTGCAAAGAATTGTTGTTGGTTTGAGACTGGAACTATTGGGTACTTAATGCTTTGAAGGGGCTGAAGATAGGAATTCCATTTGCTAGGAAGGAGATGCTGGATTGGAGCCCTCTAGGTTTTATCTCTTCCTGAACCTTGTTATTCATCAATAAAGCTATCTTGGTTTCTCCTATATGCTGATGTTTTCTTGATGTATGATTCCATTAGTGTATTTGATTTGTTTCTAATCCTGAATCATTTATGAATATGTATATTTGCCTTTGTGTTGTGTTCTTCTCTTGTCGCAAGTAGCTGTTCTCTTGTGATCTCGCAGGAATCAAGTAGCTGTTCTCTTGGGCGAGCGAGGAGGCAAGTAGCTGTGAACACCCAAAGGGAAGAGGATCTGGATCGAGGGACAAACGGAAGACACCGGTAAGTCTACTGATCTCTCTTCTTTCACATTTCATAAAGGAAGAAACCAGTATAGCTGTACTCGTTTGTTGCTAAGGCACTGTCACACCTTAGGTGGATAGGATCGTCCTACATAGGCATTTTTCCCCACAACAAATTGGCGACTCCGCTGGGGGAGATTTTTTTAGTCATTTTGTTTGTGTTTCTATCATTTGTTTGCATCATAGACTTGACAGCAACAGTCGAATTGCATCTTTCCCGGATGCAAAGTAGAAAGTTGTTGCTTTGATCCAATTGCTGGACTTGTCTATGATCTAAACAATGGATTCACAAATGATTTGATGATCCTTGTGATAGATCTTAGTAGCTTTCAAAGCATCCCTTTAGTTATACCTTGCTTGTGTTTCTGATTTGGCCTGAAACTATTGATTTTTGAGCAATTTGTGACCCAGAACCCAGGAGAAACGAGAGTTTCTCCTTCAGCGCAACTGTTGTGAAGGCAGTCTGCATTTCAACGCAGGTCCCGTGAAGGTTACCTGCGCTGAATGTCAAATCCTCAGTGTTGAGGTTGCGTTGAACCAGTTTGGCCTTGTGCAGCTGGGGTTCTCTGCTCTCTGTTGCCCTGTTTTGATCTCTGTTTTTTGCAGCCTTTAACCAGCATAGGTACCAGTCAGATAACTCCTTTTCTTTGCTTAGATTCTGCCTCCTTTTGTACAAAAAGACTGTGAGTGTTTTTATGTTTTTGTGGTGTCATTTACAGTTTTCCTTTGCATGAGTAAAATAGTCATCCTGTAGCCTTTGATTCATATCTGATTGATTGTGATCTTAGAAGAGAGTTCATTGGCTGTTTGCAGATTGATTATACATTTACTTTTGCTTATTGGTTTGAATTTGTCTCTTTTTAAGTGTCAAAACAAGTCTTTATTTCGAAAATCATTAAGTAGTGTAATCTCTTCTACCCTCTCTGATTTCGAAAAAGTGAACTTGTTTGTATTGATCATTTAAAAGCAAATTCAAAGTTGTACAAAAAGCTTTCTTTGTAGGCATCAATACTAAGAAAGCAGAAAACAAACACCTGCATTGTGCATTTGCATTTGATAAGTTTGCATGTTGGATTTAGGAAAAGTGCATTAGAGTGCGCTGATTGCTCTTTGAGAAAAGATGGTGTCTTTCTTTTCCCTTAGTAGCTAGGATTTTCAAAGTTGAAAAGATATAAAGCTTGCTTATCATCTTTAGACTGCATTTAGGAATTTGTATCATACATCTCGTGGTGAACCTTGAAAGGCAAACTTTAAAAAGATCAACCTAAAATAAACTGAATGAACCTAACAACGCTTTGTAACATAACGCACAACATAGAGGTCTAGGCTAGAGACGTGTTCCGGCGTCGTTAAGCCTAGTGACTGTCGATCTCGTGGAAGGTGGGTGATTCCTCCTGAGGGACGATAGCGCTAGTACGGATTGTGCTCCCACGTACCGTCGCGTATATATTGGGAGACCCCTATAGGCATAAATCCTTTATCCTTAGGAAGCCGTGTCGGCCGCCCTACTGATCGCAATGCAGTGAACACAGAATTCACGAAGATTGACCGCCCGTACCCTAAAAAGTATTCTGCGGTTTTGCGAAAAGTTTGGCACACCCTCTGCCTAGAACTCCAGAGCAGTTCCTTTTGGCCTTTTTTAGACTCTATAACAGAAAAAGTCCATCCGAGCATTTGTCACTTCGGGCTCATTAAAACATCAAAGGAGACTAGAGTCATCTTTAGCTTTTTCTCGACTCTTTAAAAGTGAAAAAGCAAGTTGTGTCTAAAGCGTCGTTAAAATTTATTTTAAGCAGGACAATCACTCTTTATTCCTGCGTTGATCTTTAGGTTAGAAAAATGGAGCACACCAACCAAGGAATTCCCCTTGGTGGTAATCCTAGTCCCTTCTCCTATTGGGGAGATGTTGGTGCGCCCCACATGGCCACATTGTCGCTTCCAGGACTGACAATTGGTCTGCCAGTTTGGCTCTTTTCAACCAATGTCATTCAGAACACCACAATTCCTGAACAGTCGAGTCAACAGTTAGACCAGACCAGAGTTGCCCACCAGCCTTCTACTTCATCTTCCTCTCCTCCTTCCTCTTCGCTTGACGGAACTGGTAAAACCAAAAACCGAGTTCCTAAGGAGAAGAAGGAAAAGAAGAAGAAAGAGAAGAAGAAGAAGGAGCCAAAGGCGACTGGGGGCAAACAAGTGTCGTATGACAAAAATCCACACACAGCACTGACAAGGCCTAAATCGCCATGTGTTATATGCAAGGGAGACCATTTCCACAGAGATTGTCCCTGTATCCCTCGAATACTTAGGGACTGGTCTCCCCGTCTGCACAATTCGGTAGCATCAACCTCTGATAGTCATGTTGACTGCTCACCGTCAACTAGTGAAAGTGAAGCCACAGGACAGAGAAGAATTGCTAAATTTCCCTGTAAACTGTGTGAAGGCGATCACGCCATCCACTGTTGTCCCTTCTTAGACGAGGCGAAAAGAGTTTTGGAAGATCGCCCGATTTTACGAGCGCAACTTCCTCCTGGATATCAAAAACTCCTGCCAAGTCCTTCACTGGTTGAGAATCCGGCCGGCCTGCTCAGGTGGTCAGCCGAAGCACCTATCGTTGAAGATGAACCGTCTGGATCCATGCCTGACGAAAGTCAAAAGGTTGATACGGCAGTTGACCCGGTTTTGCCTTCAGAGGCTCTA
This sequence comes from Pinus tabuliformis, assembly GCA_031772625.1. Classification (NCBI taxonomy): domain Eukaryota; kingdom Viridiplantae; phylum Streptophyta; class Pinopsida; order Pinales; family Pinaceae; genus Pinus; species Pinus tabuliformis. The sequence goes on from CM062816.1 coordinate 280,442,812, forward strand.
TCTTCGAATGATACCATCACAGAGGAGAATAAAGACGACACCGTCTAAATTCTCTTCATCAACACTGACTCTGATGAGCATGGGGGAAATGCCCCCATTCCTTTATCGCAGGAAGGAAGTTCGTCAGAGCGATACCCGGCCGTTTATTCGGTCCCACCACCAAGCAACCTGGTTGTGTCCTTTGATTGGAACCAACTAGGCAGACCCCGGTTGCCAGCCAGCATACCGTTCAGGATTATCGTTCAAATATACAGAATGGTAATGGCTGGCACTATCATTGATGAGGGGGCATCTGTGAGTATCCTTTCCTCTATTGCTTGGAAAGCGCTTGGTTCGCCAGCGCTTTTACCTGAAATGAGAAATCTATCAGGCTTTGATAAAGGAACCAGTCGACCTTTAGGGATCCTCCCCAATGTGCCCATTACATTGAAAGGGAAGACCGTTCAAATGAACGTGATGGTCGTTCAAGGACCCTTGGATTATAACCTACTCCTTGGACGAGACTATATATATTGCATGGGAGCCATTGTCTCCTCACTCTTTAGAGTAATGTGTTTTCCGCATGAAGGAAGAGTGGTCAAGCTCGTGGACCAGCTTTCATTCCCCGGATCACGCATCGCAAATAGTCATATACCATCCCTAAATGGTCTATTCACGCAAGAAGTGTCTCAACCCACGGCCCGTCCTCCTGATGAGCGCGAGTAATCTGGGAGGATATGACTGGAACCCAGGGGGCATGCGTCCTGGTCTGTTTCGGCAGGGAAACTTTGGGTATAGAATAGGTTTCCGCGGGAGAATATGACTAGTCCGTACCCCGTCCATCTAGGAAGAGGGTTGCTCTAGAATAAGATTCTTTTGTCAAAGTTATGTGAGTGAAATAAACTATTTTTCACTCACCTTTGTCTATTTCGGTAGACATTGCCGAAGAAGTGTTTTGTTTAAACTACTAACGAAACAATCTTTGGGTAACCTGAAAGAGGTAAGCCTCTCTCGTTAAAACAAATGTTTTGGCGGAAGTGAAGTAGAGGTAACCTTGAAACTCTGTTTTATACCTGGGGGCATGCAAACCTTTTGGAGTGCAAGCAAAGAATGATTATTTATCTGTTTTTTGGATTAGTCGTTTCCTAACTTGCATAAAGAAAGGATGTGGGGCAAAATCTAAATGTTGCCGTTTTATATGGGACTCTCTTATCATATGACTGGTATATCGAGCAGTTTTAGCATAAAGTTCATGCTCGTTAAAAAATAAACGCAAGATCCGAGCAGTTTTAGCACATAGTTCATGCTCGTTAAAAAATAAACATAAGATTGAGCAGTGTTTTGGCGCATTCAAGCTCATTAAAAAATGAACCTATTCCGGTAAATAACCATTGTGTATGTAACCTTATCTGCCATAAAAGCCTTGGTCGTGTTTGCACCATCACCTCCACTTTTCATTTGGCCGATCGTTCACCTCCATATGATTGTTTACCCATTTTGAGGAACAGCTACAAAGAGTGATTTCACCTAGCCATCCTTGTGACACTGCCGTGATTGGAAAATTCCAACCTGTACCTGGAATCAGCTGTTATCCCTGTTTATCACTCGTTCCTCAAAAGACGAGTCTTATTTAAGCTCTTTTCAACTGACTCGTAAAATATGAAAAGATTGCCGAGTTTTGGCCTTCCAGCTCGTTAAAGCGACCGGAAGAGCTATCCCTCCTCTAGATTTTAATCTTTTTGGACCTGAGGGATTATTGCACAAAAAGATCAAGCGCTTGTTTTGTTCGGCTCGTTAAAACTATCGAAAACTCATCCCTTGTGTATTGTTTTATACTTTTTCAGACTTAAGGGATTAGATGACGAAAAAGGAATTTTGGAGTTGACTTTATGTATCTTTTCAGACTCTCTAAAAATGAAAAGGATCGAGTTATCCTTGTCGTTAGACTCGTTAAAATCATTAAATAGCGACAAACTTGTCTTTAGACGAGAACGAGTTTCACTATCGCTAGGCTCGTTAAAACATAGCGATGGGCTTGCCCGAAGCGCAGGTTATAGAACAAGCATATGTTATCCTCCTCAAGCTTGACAAAAATAAAGAGGTACTAGTCAGCAATGACTGGGGAAAAATTGGGAGAAACTAAAGAAAACTTTGATGGTAGCAAGTCGCTCTTGAACATGACACTTTTCTTCCATACCACAATCGGGTTGGGTTGTTTCATTCACCGGTCACATCCATGGTCTCACCATACCATCCATATTTGGGGTAATGCTACCGATCCATCGTATCAGTGTCGCCATATGTTCAAGAGAAGTCGTTCAGAAAGAGTCAACCGGGTCCCATCCACTGCCATACATTATCCTTCATCCATTCATGACCGCCACCCTGAATCATATGTCACAGATCGTTTTCACCTCCATTAAAATCATTAGCTCCGTTCCGTGTCACTGATGTGGGATTCATTAAGGCCCTCCTTTGACGGATCGTTTCTTGTCGACATCAGCTCATTATCCAAGAAGTGGATCTAGGAACAACCCCTTCAGTACTTTGAAGCTTGCATGCCACAATGGCAAGTTTCTCACTTCTGGCAACAAGTATACATCAATGACCTTCGACCGAAAGATTTTGCGTGGTGTTCGATGCCAAGTCCTTTATTCACACAACGTGAATTGTATTGCAGTACCTTGAGGGTCATTATTATTATCGGTGATTCCTCTCGCGCTTGTTAACGGTTTACATCATTGACCGGTAATCAAGCGATGTCTTTCCATGTTCGACTTCAGAACAATTCTCACATGGATCAACTTGTACTTAGAGTGAAGATCAAACGAGTTTGAAGACCCCGAATCTAGTTTCATCCATCCGGGCTGCAATATATATTCAGGAAAGATAAAGACATTGACATGTACATCATTGCAGCAGATAATCATCCTACTCAAAGGATGATAATTTCATCAAAATTATCAGTCTATCATCAGACGATTGTCTGTTCTATGTACAGAAAAATGAATTTATAAAGCTGAGCATGGGAATGCCCGCCTCAGCTAGATCATGAAAGCAGTATGAAAAATAATGTATTGTATTGTATTGTATTACAGGTCTCCTCCCAGCATTGGATGAACTTCGGATCCCCCTGATAAAGCATTTCACCCGATAAACAGCCTCATACTTTAGGGGGCAACTGTTATAGAAATTTTTGTGCCTTACAGCATTGAGCATGAAATGTCCATAATCTAAGGGATCCAAAGTCCCTAAACATGTTGTTCCTACCCCTAGAGGAACAAGGCTAACAAACCACAGCAATTCACAGAAGTTCTCCACCTGAAACTGCTCAAAAACAAGTCAATTCAGGATCATGTCAACTGCTCCATTGACCATCTACGCTGAATGTCAGTGGCTCCACTGTCTACCTGTGTTGAATGTCAACTCCAACACTAGCTACCTGCGCTGAGCGAGTTTGGACATGTGGCAGACTCATTCCTCAAGGTGTCAGAAGCCAGGAAGCTTCCAAAATGACACTTGCCTCAGGGAATTCGACTGGTGATGAGTAAGAGGTTCCAAATCTCCAAGTGGAAGCAAGAACCTCCAAGTGGACTCAAGAACTGATAGAGGGAGAGGACACTAGTCAGATCTCAAGCTGACTCATCCTCTCTCCAAACATCTATATATGGATCTCTCCTCCATGAGATCTAGAGGCTGGAATTTTGTTATTGCAAAGAATTGTTGTTGGTTTGAGACTGGAACTATTGGATGCTTAATGCTTTGAAGGGGCTGAAGATATGAATTCCATTTGCTGGGAAGGAGATGCTGGATTGGAGCCCTCTGGGTTGTATCTCTTCCTGAACCTTGTTATTCATCAATAAAGCTATCTTGGTTTCTCCCATATGCTGATGTTTTCTTGATGTATGATTGCATTAATGTATTTGATTTGTTTCTAATCTTGAATCATTTATGAATATGTATATTTTCCTTTGTGTTGTGTTCTTCTCTTGTCGCAAGTAGCTGTTCTCTTGTGATCTCGCAGGAATCAAGTAGTTGTTCTCTTGGGTGAGCGAGGAGGCAAGTAGCTGTGAACACCCAAAGGGAAGAGGATCTGGATCGAGGGACAAACGGAAGACACCGGTAAGTCTACTGATCTCTCTTCTTTCACATTTCATAAAGGAAGAAACCAGTATAGCTGTACTCGTTTGTTGCTAAGGCACTGTCACACCTTAGGTGGATAGGATCGTCCTGCATAGGCATTTTTCCCCACAACAGATGCAGAGGGAACTGTGCTGAGACCAGATAGTTTTCTATATCAGCAAACCATGGAGAGAGTACTGAGATAGCAAACAGATGTTCATCTGGCATCTGGTCGTCCACTATTCCATCTTCACCTGCAGGTAAATCCAGTCTAGACAAGAAGTCAACAACAACATTTTCTTTACCTGGTTTGTCAACGATAGTCAAATCAAACTGCTGCAATAGAATTAACCATCTAATAATATGAGCATTCACATCTAGTTTATTCATTAAATATCTAATTGCAGCATGATCAATATGTACAAATGTTTGATAGCCAGTGATGTAGTGTCGAAACTTGTTCAGGGCATGGACCACGGCCATGAACTCTTTCTCAGTTACAGTATAATTCAGTTCTACCTTGGATAAGTTTTTGCTGACAAAGTATATGGCATATGGGAGTTTTTGTTCAACTTGTCCTAAGGCTACCCCTATGGCTTTGTTTGAGGCATCAGTGTGGATGTGGAAAGGTAGGGCCCAGTTTGGACCTCTCAATATCGGGGCGGACACCAACTTATCCTTTAATTCATTCAGAGCCCTTTGACAGTCGTCCATCCATTTGAACTCAAGATCTTTTGCTAAGAGGCCAAACAGTGGCGAGGCTAGCTTACTGAAGTCTTTAATAAATCTTCTATAATATCCTGCTAAGCCTAAGAAACTCCGAACATCTTCTACCTTCTGAGGAGGTGGAACCTTTTTGATGAGAGCAATTTTATTAGGATCCACCTGCAATCCTTGGCGAGAAATGGTATGTCCTAGCACGGTTCCTTCGGTCATCAGGAATTCACATTTTTCAGGACTAAGGGACAGGTTCATCTCAATGCACTTGGTTAGAACTTCTCCCAGATTGGACAATGCTTCCTGGAAGTTGGACCCATAAGGAGTGAAGTCATCCATATAGATTTCCACCGAATCATGGACCAGCGCAGAGAAGATGCTCAATACTGCTCTTTGGAAAGTGGCAGGAGCGTTGCATAGCCCAAAGGGAAGGACTCGGTAAGCAAAGGTACCCCAAGGACAAGTGAAGGTGGTCTTATCTTGGTCTTCCGGGCTGATTAGGATCTGGTTATACCCATTGAACCCATCTAGGAAAGAGAAAACCTTCTTCCCCGCCAGTCCATCCAACACTTGATCTATGAAAGGCAGAGGAAAGTGGTCTTTATTGGTGGCTTTGTTCAGTTCTTGGTAGTCCACACAGATTCTCCACTTTCCATTTTTCTTGGGTACCAACACCGAAGGGGACACCCACTCGCTATCCGAGATGGGGTAGATGAATCCTGCATCCAACAGTTTTTGCAACTCTTCTTTGACAATATCCTTAAGGGCTGGATTCATTCTCCTCTGAGGTTGCCCGACCGGTTTACAGTCTTCTTTGATTTAGATATGATGGGTACAAACCAAAGGATGGACTACTTTCATCTCCTTATAGTTCCAAGCGAAAGCATCTAGATGACTGGCCAACAGACTATACAGCTCCTTTTCCTGGGAAGGAGATAGGGAGGAGCTGACCTTTAACATTCTCTCGGGGCCAAACTCCACATTTTTGACTCTAGGAGAGAGTGGATCGGTCACACAAAGGTCCACTAAGGTGCTGGCTTGAGTATCCTCCACCAATTTCTCTAAGGACAATGCACTAGGGGGTGGATTCTGAATCAAGGTCTCAATCAAATCATCCTCGGTTTGAGGACCTCCCCTGGTGGTTTCTAAGGTGCAAAAGGGTGCAGAGTACACCTCATCCTCTTCTCCTTCTTCCAACCAAAGTGGTAAGTCATGCTCTAATAGAGGTTGGGCAAGAGGGCATAGGACTAGCTGCTTGGACATAGGACCATTTTTGATGGTCATGTTTCCTGCTCGGCAGCTTATGTAAGCATCCGCAGTGGCTAACCAAGGTCTTCCCAAAATAAGGGGGTATCCAGTAAGCTTTTCCTTTGGTTGAAGAACCAAGAAGTCCGCAGGATACTCCCAAGAGTCAACAGAGACCAAGACATCCTCCACAATCCCTTTGGGAGTCACGGTGGAGTGATCTGCCAACTGCAGGATCGTCGAGGTCTTCCTTAAGGAACCTTGAAGGTTGAGTTTGAGCATGGTATCCCTGGTCATCACATTAATGGCAGCCCCTAAATCAATCAAAGTGTGGGGTATGATGGTGCCATTGATGTGGACATCAACTACAGGACTCCCAGGATCCAAATACTTTGGACAGATTACTTGCCCCAACATAAGATCAGACAGTTGTCCTATGACATTGATGGTTGAGGCATCTCTTTTTCACCTGCCTGGGTGCTTGAAACACTTTTCCTTAACCAATTTGTTGTATATCGGTACATCTTTGATGGCTTGGAGAAGTGGTATTCTCACACACAACTGTTTGAGTTCTCCCAGAAGCTCATTCTCCTCTGGGTCGGGTTGTGTGGTGACTGTTAGTCTTTCAGGAAAGGGTGGAGTGGCCTTGGGTTCACTTTCCTGTTTATTTTCCTCATCCTCTGGGGGAGGAGGTTGGCGATATGGAAGAGTCTTCCCGGAGCACAGGTTGATCTCCTGGATCTCCACTGCATAGGTAGGGCATGTTGTTTCCCCGGTATATACCTGTTGGGCTTGTCGGTTGTTGGGATTCAGGTTCGTTTGAGTAGGCATTTGGGGTTGTCTTGGAGGAGCAGGAGGTAACGGTTGTGGTTGAGCTGGTGGTAGAGGCAAAATGGCGGGAGGAGTGTTGTACTGGGGCCTCCACCCCGGTTGAGGTGCATTCCACTAAGGCTGTGGTTGGACATGTGAGTGAAACGAATGAGTAGTGGGCTGAGTATGGTATTGAGGTGGGTAAGACCATGGTGGAGGCACAGACCAGGAAGGATGAGCAGGGGGACCCCAGGAAGGCATAGGAGCAGATTGGTTGGGGCTATAATAGGCTTGGGATGTCCCTTGCATCCCCTGTTGGTAAGGTCTAGGTCCATGTGGCCTCCTTTGGTTGAGGAAGTAGAGAGGTTCAGTGGTTGCCTCAGTTCCATGGTACATGGCCTTAAACCCAGGTAAGGTTGGGCATTGGTTTGTGGGGTGGTCCTCCTCACAAACAAAGCATACCTCTACCGAGTGTAATGGACACTCGTTCTTAGGGTGCTTCCTTGTACACCTAGGACAAAAGATAGCCAAAGCCCTCTCAGCTTCCTCTTTCTTTTGCTGGATTCAGAATGTATCAAGTTGCATGGCAATGGTCTGTCTCACCTCACTTTTGAGGTCCTCCAGCTGATTAACAAACTCATGCTTGGAGAAAGTAGCACTAGCTGAAAGGGGGTTTCCCCTACCTCTTTTCCGGGTTGCCCTAGAGTGGTTTCTAAACACAATCTTTATATCCTCATAAGGTAGTTGGTAAATATCTCCTCTAGCTAGCATGTGAAGGGTATCTAGAAGGTCTTCAGGGACTCCTCAGAGTAGGACCAACTTGAGAGATTCAGGGTCAAGTGTGCACCTGGCCCATTTATAACTAAGTTGGAACCTTTCCTTATAATCTTCTAAAGACTCATCATTTCCCATGGTCATCCAAAAGATCTCTCCCTTGGTTTCCTTGGACCTACAGTAGTCCCCGTATTTGGTATTGAAAGCTTGCTGCATCTGAGCCCAAGTGGTGATACTGTTTCTAGGTAAGCCCATGAACCAGCGTAATGCTGCATCCTTGAGGGTAGAGGGAAAGAGTTCCAGTTTTTGCTCATCTTCTGTATAGTCATAGGTTCGACAAAGGACAACAAACTCAAACAGGAAGGTATCAGGGTCTTCAGTAGTCAATCCATGGAAGTGAGGTAAAGCGGAGGGGCTTATGTTTTTCATTTTCATGTCTCCATTGGTCTCTCAGATGGGAAAGGCACCTTCTATTCTCTCATCTTCTCTTCCATTCTCAGCCATAGCTTCAGGTGGAGTGGTTTCTAACTCTTCTTCTGGTATAGGATCTTTGTATATCTCAGGAGGCTCACCTATAGGTTCTTCTGGATCACTGTCACCAAAGAAGAGAGAAGGGTGACTCAGTGAAGTGGTGGGCGCGTTGGGTAAGAATTTGCCGGTTTTATCTCTGTTCCTACGAGGCATGAAATGGAAAGGCTTTTGATTGCTTTTTTCTTTTTCTGCTTGTACCTGCAAAAATGAAATAGATTGAACTGCAACTAGCTATCTTGCTGAAATGAAAATGCGGAATTGAAATGAAAGCAGGAAATGGCTAATCTATTTTGCTCAAATGAAATTGCAGGAATGAAATGCTAGTCTACGCTTGCAAAATTGAAATTGCTAATCTACGCTTGCAGAATTGAAATTGCTAATCTACGCTTGCAGAATTGAAATGCTAATCTATGAAAGCAGGAAATGTCTATTTTACTTTTGCGGAAATGAAATTACAGGATGGAAATGAAATAAACTATCTAGCAGAAGGCGAGTGTAGGAAAATAGAAGAAAAGCAGCAATCACCAATACTCTGACGCTTCCCCGGCAATGGCGCCAAAAAGATGGTGCGCTCCAGTATTGTAGCAATAATGCTGCAACTCCTGGGACTCCCTTCTTTACTTTTATCAACTCGGTAGTTTGTAACAAACTTGGAAGTGACGGTGCTATATGCACAAGTACTAGCTCTTGCCGCAGCTGTCACTTGGTCAGCTGGCACAAGTCCGCTAGGGGCTTAAGCCAACTTCTATGAGCTCTTAGAAGAAGCTTTTTAACTGATGGATGGAAGATAACTCAAAGGAAGCTGATCTATTTGCAGAAAGAAAATGAAAGCCAAAAAGTAACATAAACCCTAGCAAACCCTAATTCCACCAGCTAGTCCTACTGATGCAGAGGAGAGAATGAAAACTATTGAAAGAGATGCCATTACTTCTATGAAGGTAAAATGCACATGTCTATGCTATCTCTATCTGAAGAACACATCTTTTTGTATTTTTGAATAAGTTATCAGAATTATCATGCATGTGCTTTTAACTGGCTTTCTACTGTGCAGGGGTGGATCAAGGAAGAGAAGTGCTTGGAAAAGGTTGGGAAGGCTCAAAGAAGGTCTAAGGAGTCCCTAACACCCTTCCAGAGAGTTTCAAAAAGTTTTGCTATCCAGCAACCTCACTTGTGAGCTTCTACAGGAAGTCTGCAGGGGTTCTACAAGATGTTTCAGGGATTTCTACAGGATGTTCAGGAATTTCTACAGGATGTTCTAAAATTGGATTTTGGAGGATGGGTGAGTGAAAGAGGATGCATGAATGGATAGAGAGGTAGGGTAGGGGTCTGGAATGACCCAGTGGCTGATGGATGAAGTGATGAGAGGATGTGGAAAGCTAACTTGACTTAAGGAAGGCTAAGGCAATGGAAGAGCAAGAAGGTAGGGTTACGTGGGCAGAATAGTAGTTGTGAGACAAGGAAGCTAACTAGGAGATGGAGCAACTGGCCTGGATGAAGCTTAGGTGGATGAGAGAAAGATGGATATGCCCTGCATGGTGTGTACTTAACCGAATCAACCAAGTCCTGCACATAATCAAAATCTCAGCTAATCTATCCTAACTGTCAACAAAACAAATGAACAGCAGCTTTATTTCTTAAAGAGAACCATGTACAACACTTAATCAAAGAAACATCTAAAAAGGTCTGAACGCATGACTAACTTCCACAAATGAAGACATTACACCAAAGATTGCATGGTCAAGCAAACTAGTGTTTTTGTTGGGTAGCACTGTTTCTGCAATTCCAGCCCCTGATCCAATAAGGGAGAGGTGAAACTGAGAGTGCAGGCAACCCTTTTTTCTGGAGCTTTATCAATTATTATCCTATCAATCTATGCTACACATCTGAAGCAATTCTATTCCTCAACAATGACCTATTTAACCAACACAACTAAATCTTGCTCAACAAAACCACGTTTCAAATGCAAAAAAGGAAAATCACAGTGCTGAAAGGAAAGATAACAATACAAAGAAGGAGACCCTAGGCTCTCAGGTTGGGCCCAACCCCGAGAGCTATGGCTCCTATAAAAAACTCAGAGCTGATATCAAATCTGACTACTTCCCATTATCAAAAAATAACCATAAGTCAAGAGTTATGCCAACAATGGCTACAAAAGAACAAAACAGAGCTAGCAGCACTGTAGTGCAAAATGTGCAAGAGTTTTTCAAAAGTCCTTTTCGAAGGCTGAGGCCTTAACATTTATACACCATGAGGCCCTAGATGGCCTCCTAAATCTATATGACTTGGCTGCCCAAACTGTGAGTGAACAGCTCCTTCCAAGAAATCTGTTTGGCTGCCTTCTAGATCTGGTTTTAGTGGCCTTTGGAGCTCGGAGTTGGGGGTGAAGATCCCGAGGGAGGCTATTTAATGCCATAGACAACCCCCCTACGAATCCTCAACCCAAGCTTGGCTATCTCCTAGCCCATGTCTACTCGATTTTGCTCCAACATGTGTCAAAAAATCCTGAAATGAGCACGTGTTAGCCACCTAGGAATAGTGAATACCCTTATTCGTACAAATGACATAAACATACTAAAAAATAATGGATAAGTTATGAAAAATGAAGGATTGAACAAGGGTAATTAGGCCAAATGAGCCCAAAATGTTACCAAATTTGGGGCTCATCAAGTATACTGATTACAGACAGCAAAACTCCTAAATAGAGCTGAAAAGAGTGAAGAAAAACCAAAGTCTGGAGGCAAAATTAGCCTTTTTTTATTAGTGCACCTATTACACAAGGATTCCAGTATGCATCCCACCTACAGCACATGGGAAGTATGATGCATACTAATATCCTTGAAGAGAGGGTGCGATGGTATAGTGCAAGACTTTTGATCCAGTTCTTGATCACAGTTTGCAGCACAGTTTAGGGATTTAGAACGAGCAAGTGATAATCAGTAAATAAATCACAGGGGTAGATCTAAGGAGGTTACTAGAGCCACCACAAGGGAAATTAGAGAGTTTGTAAATCGATTGTTCAGTTCATAAACAAAACCCGGAGATAGACTGAAGCAGCATTGATCTACTTTGCACTTGCTTAGCAAATGCAATTCGAAGGCTAGATGGCTTGACTTCAGGCTCCGTCTATAAGTTTATAAAGCAAACAAATATAGACAAACAAACAATCTATTTGCTCCCCAGCGAAGTCACCATTTTGTTATCGGGAAAACTAGTGTCTATGCAGAGCTGCTAGTCCCACTAAAACTGGTAGCTATCTTAGAAAAAAACTAACTAAAACTACTTTTGTTTTCCTTTATGCGAAGTAGATAAGAGGGGAACAAAGGAGACCAACCTCTATCTTGTGCTTGGTTCCTTGCTTGATTCCTCTCTCTTCTGATAGATCTTTGCCACTCGCTTCCTCGTCTACCTAGCTTCAAAGAGCACCTGTGGAATCAAAGCAGCATAACGCTATCCAAGAACAAAGATCTACTATCATAAACAATATAGGACCAGATATATATTGACCACACAAATGCATATATCATCAATCATACAAGAATGTGGAGGAAAACTTGAATAGCTTTATTAATATCAAGAATAGAAAAGAGGATTACAACCAATTGTTCTAACCCAACATCATCCTCTCAGCAAGAAAGCCCTTCTTCACCTCATGAAAAGCTTAGATCACCCAACACTATGATGTTACACTAAGAAACCAGCAGCACTTCCTTACAAGATACAAAATTCCAGCCTCTGGATCTCTGGGATGAGGGATCCATATATAGATGTTTGCAAAGGGGGGTGAGTCAGCTTCTGAGATTTGATTAGTGTCCTCTCTCTAATAGTTCTTGATTCCACTTGGAGATTGATGCTCTCTTACTCATCCCTGGGCGAATGCAGAGAGGCAAGTGTCATAGGAGAAGTTTCCGGAAGATTCCATGATCTTCCACCTCGCAAATTGGCTCTGCCATTTGTCCACTCTCGCCCATCGCACCCCATAGAAGGGCTTTTTAGTATGCATCACACGTCCATGTGCATTTAGGTGGGATGCAACGCACTTTGACCATGGAGCAGGATAGATGGTCTAGTTTTGACCCGTTTTGAGTAGGTTTTCATGGAGAACTTATGGGAGATGATGTAATCAGTTGACCTTGTTCTTTTAGGGGTTGGAACAACACTTTTAGGGAATTAGGAGCCCTCGGTTTATGGACATAATTGATTGGGGTTGCAGTGCCCAAAAATGTCCAGAACAAGTATACTGGAAGGAAAAGAAGAAAAACTACTTTTTTTTTTAACTTATCTCCTTATAAGTGTACTCAAATATGAAGTGTAGGCACTTGTTAGATGCAGAATTAAATTCCACATCCAACAAGTACCCATTCTGCATACGTTTGAGAAAACCCACACTGATAAAAATTGAAGATACATTAAAAATGTGTACTGAACATGTTTTTTATATGTATCTTGAATTTTTATCAATGTGGGTCTTCTCAAAAGTATGCATAATGGGTACTCGTTAGATACAATGACATTTAATTATGCATCCAATGAGTGTCTACACTTGAAATTTGAGTAATCCTATAAGGAGATAAGCAAAAAATACAATTGAAAAGATTAGTTTTCTTCTTTTCCCTCCAAAATTCATAATTCTTATTTTATTATTTTAACTATGATTTTATTATTTTTCCTTAAAAGGAAACTTGTAGGCTGAAATTTCCTCTAATACCAACCATTTCATGACACTTGTTGGATACAATGTTAATACTGAGAGGAAAGGTGAATCTGTACTAGGACTAATTTTAACATTTAATGCCAATTCTTACTTTCACATTAAAACTTGGAAATAATTATGTGTACAATCACCAACATATCATGTGTAGCAAATTAAATCACCACACATATACATACACACCAAAAGCATGAGAAGCAAGCACATATAACAAAGAGGATTTAACGTGGAAACCCGAAAGGGAAAATGACCAATCATTGTTTTATGATGTAAATATGAGATCCTACTCTATTAAATCAATCTTATGGTGAGCCACCACTCACAAGAAGCACGAACTCCCTTAGTTTATTTGCTAGCACCCACTAGCAAGAAGCACCAACTCCCTTCTTCTGTAGACACCTCATCAATTTACTAGAAGCACCATCTTGCATCTTCATCGATTTATTCAAGCACCCACTTGTAGGAGGAATCAAACTCCAAGCTCTATTTATATGCCCACTAGATGTAAGCTCCAACTCTTTGTTTTGTAGGCTCCAACCCACACTCAATAAGGAAAAATCTGCACTCTATAATGGCACTCACTTGGCTTGACTCCAACTCTTTGTTGGCCACGTATTGGCCCTGCGTTATGGAACTTATTATATTATAATTATGCTCTTTGTAATCACAAATTCTATGCCATCTATTCACTACAACAACATGACACACATTCTTACTTCCATTATTGGCCTTTTACACCTGATACACACTCAACAACTCTCAGACCATAGCCTTCAACACTTCAGCAGCATACTCGACATTTTCCCCTCAACCTTCTTAAAATTGACTCATCAGCTCTTAGCTTTGTTTGTTTCATAGGCTCTCTCAGCCTCTCTCAGTAATTCACTCTCACACAAAGCTCTCCACATAGCTCTACTTCCCACAATTCTCTATTGCAATACCCCAAATTCACTTTAGAAATCCATGGTTTTGTTCTTCTGTTAAACAAAGAATCAATGTGACTTTGTCATTCATACACTATTCAAGAGCATACTTCAACATGGTTTCCCATTCTAATGATACATTTTGTTCTCAATCACTACAACTAAATTAATGCAAAGAATGGGCTTTAAAGTGTTTTTCCATGCTAAGAATTAAATCTCAGTCTGACCTGCACACTCAAGGAGTTTATCTATTAACTTCAACATGGTTACCCATTCCTGCTCTTTAAGACCTATTGTATAGACATTATGATCAAGAAAAACTCACAAATCTTAAAATGTACTCCAACATGGCTTCTTTGAGCTAGGTCAACTCTTCAATACCCAGTTCTTGTTTCCATTTATTTCTTTCTGGCATGAGGAACATTCATGTATAACTTGATCTAATTTCTTTTTGTTTGAGACAGGCTCCATTAATTTACCCTACAAATTATGGTCCTTCATTGTCTTGATACACTTTTCTACATAATCGTGAATGACTAAAACTAAGTTGGATTGAACCTATTCCAAGTCCTCAATCCTTTATCTCTTTATTTCAAATGAACAAGTGTTGAGACTAGAGGGGAAAACATTAAGGCACTTAAAAATTATACTGCCCCAAGTATGGTGAATGGCCAACTTTGGCACAACTACAAACCATAGTGCATGGTAAAAAATAGATGTCAACTCATTTACTACTGATGGTTTAATGTGGAACCCCCCTTGAGTGGTTTTGGAGTATGGGGCAGTGCTACTTTGAATTTGGATCATCAATCACATGATCGATGGTTTCGGAAAATCGCCCAACATGGGACCTCTCTGGTCGTTAACTCGTGGAATGGCATAATCCCCCTAATTTTCTTTGATGAGATGGTGGGGACATGTGGAGTATGATGTATCCTTGAAAATTAGTGTGATTTAACTCCTTCACTCCACCAGGTGCTCCAAAAATTACCCTTTCCAACCAGTCAGCACTTGTTTCCCATCTTCATGTATCGAGTCCCTCTACTACATCACTCTACCAACTCCTAAGCATGCCTTTCAATGTAAGTCAGGATTTGGAGGTGTTAACAGGTTGGAATATTTCACGAATAGCTAGGCGATCTCCCCAATGTAGAAACTCAATTATACTCTAAATCGTTTGGTTTAGGGATCCCATCTTGTATGTATGCCCAACTGCTATCATGTTAGTTGAGATTTTCTTAGACAATAGAGACAATAAAGTTAGAGAAAAATAATACAAACAACATAATATTAAAGTATGAATCTCAAGAGAAATAATGTTAACAAAGCTTCAAGTCAAGCCAATGCTCATTATATATATAACTTAATCAACCAAGAATAAGTTTGTGCTTAATAACACCATGAAAGAATAACCAAGTGTACAATATGTAATCATGCGAAAATCATACACTCATCTATATGCACTAGAAGACACTCAAAGTCAGTGATCAACACATACAAAGGTTAAATTTTTAGCGGAAAGCACAATGAAGACCACAAAATAAAATCTTTGATAAGGTTCAAGTTAAAAAATTAAACCGTGCAGGTGCACCATTACTGGAAATTAACAGTCACGTGGTTATTTCTTTGATAGTCATGTGGTCACGAAAAATCCCAGTCAGCACCTCAAGGTGCAAAATTTCGTAAAGAACACTCCAACTCTGACATGATGGACTAGGAAATTTGAGCCTTGAGCCCCAAGAATCCTTAAATGCAAGGAGATGGTAGATATCATCTCATTTATGAGGTGAAAAACCACATTAATGATCCAAGGAGGGAAGTGGTCTCCAAGACATTCTATAAATGCAAGTTCATGGAAAGCCAAGAAACAACAAGAAGCAGAGCATTGTTATGCTACCAAAATTTCTCCCTAGCAATCAAGCATACCACTGAGAAGAGTATTCCATTATTGAGAGTGTTTTCTATATTTCTTTAAGAGAGAGAGAGAGAGAAAGAGAGAGATCTTGTAAGGAGATTGAGAAAGCGAATTCCTTGTTGAGAGTTTTTTAGCACCATTGTTCAAAAAATTATCTTCTAGTTTCTTGTATGCATCTATTGTAACTCTTCTACCATTAGCAATCAATAAAGAGTACCCTCTTCCTAACTTTTGGTGATTTGTTGACTTCATTAAGCTTGTTTATGTATTATTTAGTTTAGTTTGTAGTTTATGTTCCTGCGTGCATTGTTTCCATTACTTTCATTGCTTTTTCTATCGGTGTTTGTCCACTAACAACATCCAATTACGTGTATGATCCTTGTAGGTAAAAGCCAACTCCAAGGAAGGTGTCTTTGGTACTCAAAAGAAAAAGCCACACCATTACAAGATGGTGAATCCATTCTACATCGTTGTCCCCTCTGTACCATTCGGCCAAAAATATCATTTTCAAGCCCATTTCACTTTTCAAAGTACCCATCAAGTGCAATTTTCCGCATTTTTTTGGTTCATTTTGTTTAGCGCATTTCATTTTACACATGGTTTCAACAATATGTTTTCACTTGGGGTATTGGTTGTCGAAGTTGTTGTCGATGTTGTAGGTTCCCCACATTTTCTCAGCTAAATTAGTCCCCAACTGACAATCAACAGTTAAGGTATCATTCTCCACTCAGCATGATAGGATTCCTTGAAAGCTTTGCATATCTTGACATCATTTCTCTTAAATAAACCATAGGGTCCATCATCTCAACCACATTTACCACCACCTTCCACTTGCACATGTAAACATCCACATCGGTCGATAGCACCCCCTACATGGATAACCTCATTTTATAATTCACTTTACACTATTGGGATCTATGGCCATTACCCCAGGCCTGGGAGCCATCTCATGCACATGTCTTGAATATTAGCCTCATTATTCTCTTCTTTATTCAGTGCTTACTAACCCCACTCACAAGCCACCATATTTATTCATTATCAAATTGAATCAAATGCACACCCACATTCTACATTTGACCTATCACCCCTCCATATGGCCATGACCCATCTACGTCACTTCATCTGCCTCATCAACCTCACATTGAGACCAACAAATGGGGCTCCCTCCCTTAGAAAAAAGACCCATCTGCATAATTACACAAGCCACCATTTTCTTTGGGTGCCTTTCTCCATGTTTATACATCCAAAACCACTTTTACATTCTTTTGGCAAGTGTACAAAGATTTTTTTTAAGGAAAATTATTCTCACCCATATTTTTTTTTCAAGAGAGAAAAAAGAAAGGCATGGATGAAAACCTCTATGAGGCATCTAAGGCGAACTCTTGGGTTGAAAACCTCTTGCTATGGGGTAAAATGCACAGTGTATGGAGAATGAAAACTACCCTCAAAGGCCTTCCTGGGACCTTCGACAGACTGTAAGATTATCTGCAGAAGCTACCAAGTTATACACATGTTCATCTATCAAATATCAATTAAAAAAGTATGGAAAGAGGATTACCTCAAGTCTCCTTCTCGATTTGTTTGGAGATCTCAATGTAGACAAGAAGACCTCCTTCAAATCCGGCTCCAAATCAATTCCTGCACAAAGGAAAGGCAAACACAATCACACCATACAATCTTGAAAACTAATATAAGAATGCACAATGAACATCTATTTGCATACAAATAAACGACTCATCTAAACAAGTATCGAATGAACAACTTAATGAACAAATGTTATCGACACCATGGATTAGGGAACAAAACTGTAGTTCTGTATTAATAATGGAAGAGTGATTACAACCATCTGTTGTATCAGTCTTCCTTTACTCCTTCCACTTCTCTCTCTCTCTCTTCTATCTCACTTCTTCAAGTATGTGATAGTTCACAACAGCTTAGTAGGCTATCCTTTCAAATGCTCTGACCTCTTTCACAATAACCCTCACCTTGCTTATATAGCAATTGAGTTAGGGTTTCCAAGCTCCTCCTTGAGTTCACTAGGGAAAAAGCAATGAACTTGCCATGTTTTTTAGCTCTTTCCAATTTTCCTCCTTTTCTCGAATTATAAGTCCTCCAAATCTCTCGATTTTGGATGTTTCCTTGCTTTTCTTGCATAATTTTAGGAACAAATATCTAGATATTTATGAGCCAATTCGTTCCTTTGACCCATTGAACTTCATCAAGTTTCACTAACAATGTCCCCTCACTAGTAACATGAGTTAGTGGGGTCACTAATGCTCCCTTAGGCTTGGCAACAAGCTTTATAAAGCAGGTTTTCAGTGTGCAACTAGCATTAGTGTGGAATCAGGGCTTGCAATTGTGGTCTTTGCTTCAGTCATCATGTCTTTCACCTCTGAGTTGATGAGGAGGTCATTTTGTTGTATAACAGATGCCCCCTAAAATATGAGATCAGAGGTAGAGATGATGGCCGAAATTATTTACTAAAACTATAATTTTTCTTATCAAAATGTAGAGAGAGAGAAGCTTTGGGTGCAAGGGAAACCTGATACAACACATATATATAAAACTGCTAAAATCATGTCCTGAGTTGGGAATTCCCATGCTCAGTAGCTATGTTAGAGTAATCTTCTCAAAATAGATATGACAATACTAACCGCCGATAAGCACAATGTAGGTCCTATGTCATAATAGGATCATCCTGAAACAACTGTCTTCAAAAAACAATATCCGTAGCTTGGGAGAGGAAACAAGGCTGAATGATGCAAGCCTCTACCCAAGGTCTTGATTTCCACTTCATTGAACAGCATAGATCGATTCATTTGAATATACGCGTTGACGTCAAATATGCATGAAATCGTTTGATTACCAGTCAATAATGGAGACTGTTAACAGACACGAGGAAGGCCACCGATAATGGTGATGGTCTCCAAGATGCACAGTACAATCTAGCGAGTGTGAAAAATGTCTTTGTTGTCGAACACCCATAGAATTTCTTAATCAGGAGCCAATAATGAGAACCCCTGACCAAGCACAAGGAAGCCTACCAATAATTTCTGCAAGTACCAAGGCACTGAAAGTGTTTTTGGGTTATCTTCCTAGATAGAGTGTTGAGATTGATAGGAAGAAGCCTGTTGAAAGGTAGGAAATGATGTGTCCTACATCAATCGACACGAAACAGAACAAGAATGATTTTGTTTTTTGAGGAATATTTTAAGCATTTGGGCCTACACAACAGAGGGCATGATGAAAGGATATGTTTGATCTGTCGATGTAGGAAACTAATGGGTAACCCTTGAACAATAGAAGGCACGACAATGGTTTTAACCAAACAGCACTAGACTCATGAACACTACAGAGTGTTAAGATAAAGAGACGCAATTACATCAGGGTATATAGGATAAAAGTCATAGGATGGTAGGGTTCATATTGAGAGGCCACCAAAAAGGAGGTTTATCTGAGGGAGTGCCATGTTCAAGGGAACGACTGCTACCAAACCACGCTTTCAAATATGGAATACAGTTGTATTGTCCACTTTCCCCATCTAATTAATTTTATGAGTCCAAATAGGTAAACTCATCGATCTTTTCATTTCTAAAGAGTCTGAAAAGGACCACAAAAAGAGAAACTCTTTGCCCTATCCGATTAGTTTAATGATTCCAAATAGGCAAACTCGTGGTTTTTTAATTTTTGAAGAGTCTGAAAAGTTTCGCAAAAAGAACGACTCTATATCTTGTCTGTGTAATTTAAAGAGTCCAGACTAGACAACTCAGTGGCATTTTCATATTTAGAGAGTCTGAAAAGATCGTAAAGAGAGACTCCATGGTGGTCCCTTTGTCATAGTTGTTAACCGGGTGTGACAAAAGGTTAATAGTATACCCGGATCGGTTACTTTTCCGTAAGTTAGTCTATTGAACCTGGATAAAGAGAAACCTATTTTCACTAGATGTCGACCTCATTTTGTTACGAGTACGAGGTGACAGACTAAACTCGTTTTTCGTTGTGAATTTTTATTGAGTCACGTGACAACAAACTCAATACCTTCATCAAAAAATTTTAATGAGTCAAATGATGAAAACTCATGGTATCTTTTTTAGATTAGTGAGCAAGAAAAAGAGGGAAAGGAACGGTTCATCCCTTCTTCGTAGTTTTTATGAGCTCGAAGGAGGGAAAAACTTGGGGATTTTTCGATTTAAGAGCGAGAAATGGTCCCAAAAAAATAAAGTGCTCTTGCTGCTGCCATATATTTTTAACGAGCCTGGTAACAAAAACTCGGGAATTTTCAGTTTAACGAGCGAGAAAATTACCCAATGCTTGGGTCTTTTTATAAATTTTAATGAGCCTAAAGCCAAAGCTTTGGATTTTTTCAGTTTAAAGAGTGTGAAAAAAGCGCCTAAAAAGAAATGCTCCCTTGGTCTTTTTCAGTGTAATGAGCTAGAAAAAGATCAAAAAAGAGTTGCTCAGAGCATCGTTGCATAGATTTAATGAGTGCAATGATGAAAACTCGGAGATGTTTATATTTTTTAAAGAGCAATAAATTATATCAAAAAGTGCTCTAACCATCATCGCATAGATTTAACAAGCTCAATGATGAAAACTCAGAGATGTTTATATTTTCTAAAGAGCAATAAAATATCATGAAAAGTTCTCTAGCCATCGTCGCATAGATTTAACTAGCTCAATGAGAAAACTCAGAGATGTTTATATTTTTTAAAGAGCAATAAAATATCATGAAAAGTTCTCTATTGTATTTTTTTGGTTTTGGAATTTTTATGTAATGTTACAAAGCACATGTGTAGTGCAATATTAGGCATAATAATTTTTGAGATAGAGTCCATTTCTGGGCTCCTTAAGCGGACTCCTTTCTGGTCCTGTAGTTTGTATGCCCCTTTGGAGAGGACTTTCCTTACAACATAGGGACCTAGCCATAAGGGTTGAAGCATACCTGCCCCCAAGAGATCATGTTTTTGATCATAGAGTAACACAAGGTCGCCCTCTTGGTAAGAACGAAGCTTAACCTTTTTGTCGTATTGGGATTTTACTCGACGCTTGTGAGCCTTGAGTGTCAAGTTGGCATCTCAATGGGTTTTATCCATCTGTTGAAGGTATAGTAAGTGTTCTTCTTCGGCTGTAGTGTCGGGCATGGGTTCAACAACTATTCCTAGGGAAGGGTTCTGATACTCAATGGGTTTGTCAACGTCGTAAAACTAGATCTCATGCATGACAGTAGACGGATTAATGTCGGGCATTTCCTCATGAGGCCCACTTAATACATCATGGAATTTCTTAAATAGGCAGGTGGAGCTCGCATTTTCCTCAGGATTGCAATATTCTCTCATCTGGATGTTTTCCATGATGCCTGTCTTGACAGAAATATCGATGGGCAATGATCTGGAAGTGTCGCCCATGCTTCCATCCGCATCCAAAGTTTTGATGGTCGTGTATGGAGAGGAAATGATTTTTGGTGTGTCAGGGGACAAGATTTGGATAGGTATCATGTCCGAATCAGATATTGGAACATGATGGTGCCAATCCTCCCAACGTTGCTCTCCAAAACTCATGATTTCCTAAACAACTTCGTCCGTAGGAAGGAGTTGATTGAGTGGATCTAAAGGAGGAGTGGTTATGGGAAGGGCGGTGGTACTGTTGGCAGTTACCAACATGACTAGAGATACGGATGTGGATGGAATGCCTTGGTAGGCCAATTCAGCTGGTGACAATGGAATTTGGTCTCCGAATGTGTCAAGGTCGGAAGGAGCTAGCAAGATCCATGGATCAGTCAGTTCATGAGGAATAGATGAAAGCATGTTGACCATCTGTGAAACCTTGGGAAGCTGAAGAGGAAAACATCCCATGAGGGAAGGAGCCTTTGGTAGACCAGTACCTAAACTGACATAAGAGTCAGTTCCACCTCCTACTAGGGGTATGGACCCACTTGGTAATGGTGAATAATCGGGGGTGCAGAAAGACAACTGATCTACTGTAACTAACTTTCCATCCAATGGAAATATGATGATGCAAAAGACAGTAGATACGATGGCCATCATGGCATATATCCAACTGCGACCCAGCAGGAGATTATAGTCAAGTTTTTTTGTCGATGAATTCTATGTCCACTGTTATGGTTTTCCCATATAAAGTGATGGGGAAACTAGCTAGGTATCCTTTTGGGATAAAGGTGTGGCCGTCAAAAGCTTTCAAGGAGTTCAACAGTGGGGTTAGGGTTGGAGAACCCAGGGTGAGCCAACATGAAGTTGACATGACGCAGGTAGAAGCACCTTCGTCAAAGTGATATGCACCTGGAATGAAAGATGGTGAGAAAGGGGAGGTTTACACTTTTCCATATCGAAAATAGCAAGCATGGAATCCATTGGGTCAATACCTCCAATAGCCAAAAGCAAAGCTTTCCATTGTGTCGGGCATGTTTGTAATACTTTGAGTGACGACATAACCAACAGCGCTTGTGCCAAATCCTTTACAATGTTGTAGTGTTGGGCAACACGTGCAGATGTATTGTGTGTTGTGCATCGAAGTGCCCCTTTTGGGGTCGAATTACAAGGTCCTCAACTGGCTTTTCCATATGCAAATCATTATGCAGCAGTGGGTTTTGACCTGAGGATGATTCTGATGCATGAGCAACAGAAGCTCCATATGATTTGGCTCTTGTGGCGAGTTCTACCATTTCAAATGTGTAAAAAGTAGAAGATACTTCACCAGCTAAAGGATGTTGGGAACCATCGTTGCCCCCTTGCAGGGGTTGTAGTTGGTTTGCAATAAGATTTTGTTGCTGTTGAGTGGGAAAAGGATTTCTAAGGATAGTGGGGGCCTTACCAGAATCCCTTTTGGCAAGGTATTTTGTGCATTCTTGAAGCCGCGGACAACGCCAAGTCATGTGGTCTTCAGCACAGAGTTTGCATGGATATCTGGTGGGTTTGCCCTTTTCCTCATCAGTAGGTGCAACGACCTTCTATTTTGGGTTGGGCTGCTTTAGTGACTGCTCTTCAGAAGGAACAGTCTTTTTCTTATTCTTCTTGTTCTTACCGTTGGATTTTTGCATAAACTGCATAGAGTTTATCGCAGTGGCAGGAAGAGCAGTCATATTGGTATAGGGGTCCACTGCCAGCTTGGCAATGTGACCACTGAGTTGTTTTACAGCAGCCCCAGAGGTTGCACCGAAAATACCATCAACATGCACTCCAGGGTGCTGAGTGGCGAAAGCATTGGGGTTCCCAAGAGCACTGGGGATTATGTCGTAAAGAGTGCCAGACTGTGAATATATCAGATCTAAGCGCTGAGCACAACATATGGATTGGTACTCTGTGACCGCACCACCTAGAGCGACATCTCTAGCAATTTGTGAGAGTAAAGACTTGCAGAACCAGTCCGTTAAGAGAAAGTCTGGGATGGGAGCTTTTACTAACCTCTACCTACATCTCCATTCATGAATATGATCGGAGATGTGGGTGGCGGTATCCTAACGAAATGAAGTTAGGAGCTCTGTCCCAGTCTCATAACAGAATGGTAACTGGAAGTGCTTTAGGAATTCCATCACTAAAGTGTCAAAGGTGTTTACTGATGCACGTGGTAACTCGATATACCATTTCACTGCGTTGCAAGTGAGGGTGCGGGGAAAAAGACATAACCAGACACTATCATCCACCATAGTGTTTGAAACACACCAGAGATCATAGGTGGTTATGTGGGTGCTCAGATCCTCCCCTTGATTTCCATCAAACTTTGGGATGTCCGTTGGTATTTTATGCAAGATCGGCGGCCATTGTAAGTTGTGATAGATGTGGTCGTTTGTCAACTTGTATAATTCGGGTATATCCAATGTTGCCAAGAAAGGCAGAGATTTAGGTGCCCTTGACTTGTACCATGGTGATGATGAATGATTCGAGGAGCTTTGTGCTCCTCCCATCATTTGGTTCCCCATATTATACATGGGTTGCGTGGTGTAGCAGTTGCTTTGAGGTATGGTGTTGTAGAGTGGATTTCCATGAGGATTTTGATACTGGGGTATGGAATTGCCCCCAGTATAAGTGGTGCCCCCTTGACTCATTTGAAGATGTGAGTAAGGTGCCCCTATGGACTGGTTGGGAACCCCTTGAGAATTCTCGCCTGACATAGAACTAACCATTTGTCCTTGATTGACAGAGGGAACTCTCATGTCAATTACCGACTGACCATGCATGCTTGAGAATGGAGGGGGAACTGCTACGTTCCCTATTTGCATGTGCATATTGGGAACCCCCCTAGGTATATGAGTCTGGGGGTTTGAACTATATATTGGTGGCCGACCATATTGTTGTTAAACGGGAACCATGCCCATAGTGCTACATTAAGCGTTATAGGGAGCACTGTATATGGGACTTGTCGAAAGTATGCAGTTTGGCACCATAGGGGTGGAACCTTGCATCTACAGGGTTCCACTCACATAGGGTGTCGTGTGAGTGGTGATACCTGGGACAAACAGGATAGCAAGGTTTGCCATTATTGGTGTTGTGGTGACTGTCGATTGGGGGAGTGGTGAAGGACCAAAAGTTTCCCTAAAGTTCCACAACCCGTTAGTCGTCGACTGGATAGATGGAAATGTTTCAACTACCGAAGAAGGAAGTATTGGTGCCACCAGAATCAAGAGTGGGTCCAACTGATTCGTGAGCAGAGGGTTAAAATGAGGAAGAAGTCCTTTCGTGAAGAAATCCTCCAGCAAACTTGAATCCTTGGTTGTCCAAACAGATCCCGTGTGAGATCTAGGAGATTGATTCCTCGAAGATGGGGAATCAAGTTCACTGGAGCTCTGTGGATCCTCCACAATGAGTGGAGTAAGTCCTAACGGTTGTCTAGAGTGATGACGAGGGCCGGATGTAGCCACGGTGACCATTAATTTTATCAATAAATTTTATCGTGATGTTTGTTAGTCTCAAAATGATAACACTCGGGTACCTAATATATAAAAGAAATGCACTAAGTCTATCAATAAGCAAAGAGAGGGAAAATACCTTGTTTGATAAGCACCGATCACCAAAGATGAAACCTGGTATCTCAATGAATAACAAAGAAGGATGGATAGATGTACAGTTACGGTTACTTTAGAGATTCGCCCGAACCTCAGATTTAGGGGCCAAGTACTCTTGTGAAGATGAGCACCCTCCCAAAAACTTAAGACAAAGTAGGTCCGTTTGTGTTAGGTACCAGGACAGCCCGTCCTAGTCACCTTGTGTAAGTCCCTATAAGTTTTACCATTAAAGATACCTTAGATCATAGACACCACCGGGGGGGACATAATTGTAGACAGCACGCTGTGTGGGTAGGATACCTGTGTCCCTAACTTAGCTCAGAAATCCCCAAAGGGATCCCCAATACACAGAATACCCAAAGTATTTGTAAGAGAAGGTGGGGTACCTTCACTTACAGTCCGATGTTGTCTCGTATTTAGCTCCGCTTTGACTGGAGTGGTCCTGGTAGTATGAGTGCAGAAGGAATTTTTCACTCGTTAACGACACTAGTTTGGTTTTCGACCTTGGGTAGTTTACTCACATGCTTATCCCAAGATCCTAGCCTAGCTAATGTTGGTTTGCTCAAAAGAGTAACTGATTGATTTTAATGTAAATTTTATGTGTACTTGATTATTGTCTTTGGTAGGGGTGTTAACGTATGAAATATGGTGAGACTCTTGACTCAATAAATCATGCAAAAACAATTTTATGCATACAAGTTGTATTCTACATATTCATATTTTCACATATTCATAGTTTTGTCTGTGAATCTATAGTCTTAAAACACATGCATAACCAAAAGATTCTTTTCCAATATTTCCTAACAACTACTTGAAACCAAAATGAAGCAACTCACAACTATTTAAAAAAAAGGATGAACACAAATTATCAGTATTTCTTTCAGAAAAAATGTTTTTTAAGAGAGAAAAACCAAAACTTTTTCCTAAAAATAAATTCCTAGGACACTAATTTTGCTGACATAATACAGTTATAGATCTTATTTCAGCCCATGAGAAGATTTTCCATCCATTTTGGTCCACAAATACTACTGGAAGTCAAGGCAAAGGAAGACTAACACTCTGTAACAATGGCTACAGAGAGTTAGTAGGGTCACTAACATTCCCTGTACACAGGCACAGTGCTTTATAAAGCTCTGTGTAGCCTGGTAACTTACGTTAGTGTGGGAAATATATCACAACAAGGGTTTCCAAGATCAGTTTTTGAGATGAATGTATACTAGTAGGATGCAACAAGATATTTGGTGGATTAGAAAAAGGATTGTTGAAGAATAGGGAGTTCTTGGAAGGAAGAGAGAAAAATGAAGAGTCTGGGTAAACTAGGAACTAGATGTATAGTCCCCAGCGGAGTCGCCAATTTTACTATGGGGTAAAATGCACGGTGTATGGAGAATGAAAACTACCCTCAAAGGCCTTCCTAGGACCTTCGACAGACTATAAGATTATCTATAGAAGCTACCAAGTTATACACATGTTCATATATCAAATATCAATTAACAAATTATGGAAAGAGGATTACCTCAAGTCTCCTTCTAGATTTGTTTGGAGATCTCAATGCAGCCAAGAAGACGTTCTTCAAAGCCAGCTCCAAATCAATTCCTGCACAAAGGAAAGGTAAACACAATCACAACGTACAACTGAACCACTCATCTAAACAAGTATCAAATGAACAACTTAATGAACAAAGGTTACCGACACCATGGAGTAGGGAACACAACTGCAGTTCTATATTAATAACAGAAAAGTGATTACAACCATCTGTTATATCAATCTTCCTTTGCCTCTTCCACTTCTCTCTCTCTCTCTCTCTTCTAGCTCACTTCTTCAAGTATGTGACAGTTCACAACAGCTTAGTCGGCTATCCTTTCAAATGCTCTAACCTCTTTCACAATAACCCTCACCTTGCTTATATAGCAATTGAGATAGGGTTGCCAAGCTCCTCCTTGAGTTCACTAGGGAAAAAGTAATGAACTTTCCATGCTTTTCAGCTCTTTCCAATTTGCCTCCTTTGACCCATTGAACTTCATCAATTTTGGATGTTTCCTTGCTTTTCTTGCATAATTTTAGGAACAAATATCTAGATATTTATGAGCCAATTTGTTCCTTTGACCCATTGAACTTCATCAAGTTCCACTAACGATGTCCCCTGACTAGTAACATGAGTTAGTGGGGTCACTAACGCTCCCTTAGGCTTGGTAACAAGCTTTATAAAGCAGGTCTTCAGTGTGCAACCAGCATTAGTGTGGAATCAGGGCTTGCAATTGTGGTCTTTAATTCAGTTATCATGTATTTCACCTCTGAGTTGATGAGGAGATCATTTTGTTGTATAACACCTCTTTGAGGAAACCCAAGAGTAAAAATAAATAAAAAATAAAAATAAAGAAGGCCCCTAGGTGAAAACCTCTCTTGAGGCACCTACCGAAGGCATGCAGGTTGAAAAAATCCTCTAAGGAATCTTGTACGTCTCAAGAAAAGGGGGAAAAACAAAAAAAGAGAGAAAAGAAAATAGGAAAAAGGAAGAAGCTTATATCCTATTTTCTAACCTTTCTTTTGTTTTGCTAAGTTGTACATAGTGGAAAATTTCATGGTTATAGGTAAAGAAATACAGGGCTCCATCCATTCCTCTATCCATACACCCTATATCCATCCTCTTCATTAACATTTATATATCTCTCCACCATCTCATCATCAAGAAACCCGAAATTCACCTCCTCTCTATGCTACTACAGGAAGGACCTGTGTTGCTACAGGAAGGTCCTATAATGCTACAAGAGGAGTCTATGGAGCTACAGGAGGGAGATCTGAGGAGGAAAGTGATCCAAAATACCATCTTGACTCTAAGAAAGGGTAAAGAGGGTCCTCCTATGACTTTTCCATCACTCATCCATCATCCATCCACTCATTTCACCAAAAGTTTGCTCAAACTTCTCCACTTTGTCCTTCCTTAAAAAAACACAGAAGCTATCACTTTCTATCTCTATAGTGCCTACACTACTCCTCCATGATTCTAACCCTATCCTCATCACTCATCATCATCTCCCTCATCTCCCTCATGCCAACTGAAGACTTAAATGGGAGAACACGGGATTGTTACAGGAAGAAAATCCTCTTGTAGAAGGATGTAGGACCGCATAGGAAACACTGATATTATGTTTTTTTTCACTACTTGAAGGGATGATGAATCTCATTTTTTAGCCATGAAGAGACACCTCATTCTTAGGAAGGATTTCTGCCAGCAGCAGTAGCTTGAATATTAGAAGAAGTACAGGCAAACACACAACAATAGAAACAATCAAGGTAGAATAAAAAAATGAAGACATGCCCAGGAACTAATACAAAGAGATCAACTCAGTTATTCATAATGATGTATGGTCCAGCTCCAACATGCAAGCCTCTACAATAGATCAATCCATAGGTAGGATCAGGTATGGCATTCCTAACCTTCTCCCTCTACATAAAAATGACAAAAATGTGTTTTAAGTGAGAAAAGGTGTTTTAATAGGCTGGAGGTGGCTAGTGAACTTGGCCACCCTCGAATAGTAAACTCAAGTGTGATTTAAGTTACCCATGTAGTGTTCAAATTTCAACTCAAAATAAATGGGTGTCCTCGAAGAGTGGGGTGATAATCACGAGGAGGGAGAGATGATGATAGTTAATGGGACAATGGCCCAAAAGAAGAAACATGTTTTAATGCCAAGTCACCATAGTGCTCTAAGATTTTAACTAAAAAATGATACTATGTGTTGGCTCGACTCCATTTACACCATCACTCATTCCAAAAACTGGTGGAGGAAGGACAAGCTAGTGCATTGAGCAATTAGAGTGCCACCAAGGAGTTTCAAACCCTACGTACATAGTGCTACAGGAGAAAGCTACAAGCAGGCCTACAATTGCTACAAGAGGGCTGAGAGGAGCTATAGGAGGAATTGAGAGGAGAAAAGGGAGTCATAGTGGCTTGATACTCTCTCAAAAAATTCATGCACACCCAAAATTGCTCTGATAAGAAATAAGTGATACCCTCCTCCTTTGTTTCTACACCCAATTTCATGAATAGTCTTCTTGAAATTAAGAGCATATAACAGTCAATTGATCAGTAGGGGATCCTTTTGGAGGTTGTTTTGGTTAATATAAAATAAATATATTGGTAAATATAACTTTGATCACCCTTATTCCTCACTATTGCCCAGTACTGTGCCAATTTTTGCCATTGTTTATGCCACTGTTTCACCACTGAGATTGCATGAACTTTTGAAATTCCACATCTACATAGCATCAAGGAGTAATAGAGAAGAAATAGGGGGAGGATTTAACAAGAAGGGAACCCTCGGATACCGGGAGAAGTCACCAACATCCTCTTGTATTTAACATCTTCAAAAACCACCAATGGTTGGGATTATTTGAGCTACTAAATGGGTATGATTATGACCTTGCTCATGAATTTTCCACATCATTACACTCTCAAGGGAAAGGCAGTGCCACAATTGTTGTCAAAGGGTTGGGCATTTCTCTTAGTCTAGAAACTATCAGTAGAGCAACCACCTTTCCTCTAGGAATGAGATGGAGCAATGAAGACAAGCAAGTGTCACAACTAGGAAAAACTTCTTCCTTTCAAAAGAGAAGCCTATAGAAGTAAAGAATGGAGTAAGGAGAGAAATTTTGACTTAATTTTGGGATGAGGTAGCCTACCATATCCTTAAATACATATCTTGTGAAGGGATATTAAGTGTCGTTTATGCCTACCACTTCAGGTTGCTCCAAGAGTTGAGATTCAAGGCAGTCTTACCCCTTTCTCAAATACCTAGCATCCCTCATTTTATTATGCAGTCAATCATTGAGATGAGTCAGAATGTAAGGGACTGAAAACATCAGCATTTATCTCACTATGGCCTCATGAAATTGATAGTGGTAGATGCTCTGAACCATTTGATAATCCCTGTCTTATGGAACAAATTTGTAGACATGGATAGGGAGACTTTCATAGGAACACATGCCCTCACACTAGGAGAAACACCATCCTCTAGTGTTGGAGGAAGAGAGGAAAAAAGAGAGGAAGAAGAAAGGGCAAAGACAGAAGAGGAAAAGGAAACAAGGTTAGAAGAAGAATAAGAAAGAGAGGTAGAACAGGACGACACAACAAGAACAGAAGGAGAAGAAACAAAGATAGAAGAGAAAGAGTTAGTAGAGACAAAGGAAGGATAAGTAGAGATGAAAGGAGAAGAGGAGGAGAATAAAGGAGAAGAAAGAATGAGTCCTTAGAAGACTTCTGCACCCCAAGGAACAGAAGACACTGAATAGGAAGTGGTTGCAACCTTTGCTACATTGGGCACTCATTTCAAGTCAAAAAGGAAGCAATCAAAGCCATGAAAAATGTATTTCACAACTAGGAAGAGCACTAGAATTAGACAAGGAAAGCTACAAAGTCCTACAAGGGTTCCTATAATTATTTATGAGTTAGCAAGAAAATAGGAATAAATAGGACTGAGTGAGGGAAAAAATGAGGAGGTCACTCCTCCTATAATAAAAAACAAGTCACCCATAGCACCTGTGAGTAGGCCTACCACTAGGTCTATCACCTTCAAGAAGTCAAGGACACAATTTGCATTTGAGGAAGAGGAAACAAAGAAGCTACAAGAGAGACAGGGTTTGCTACAGGAGGGGAAAAATTTTCTACCAGAAGAACAGGGGATTGTTGTGGGGAAAAATGCCTATGTAGGACGATCCTATCCACCTAAGGTGTGACAGTGCCTTAGCAACAAACAGAGACATCTATTCTGGTATTCTTCCTTTATGAATTAAGAATGAACAGAGGTGGATGGACTAACCGGTGTCTTCCGTTTGTCCCTCGATCCAGTTTCTCTTCTCTTTGAGAGTTCCCAGCTACTTGCCTTCTCGCTCGCCCAGCTTCAACAGGTTCCTGCAAGATCACAAGAAGGGAACACTACACAAAGACATAGATTCATATTCATAACTAGTTCAGGATTAGAAATAAACCAAATACACTAATGCAATCATACATCAAAGACACATCAGCATATAGGAGAAACCAAGATAACTTTATTGATGAATAACAAGGTTCAGGAGGAGATACAACCAAGAGAGTTCCAATCCAGCATCTCCTTCCCAACAAATGAAATTCCTATCTTCACCTCCCTTCAAAGCATTAAGCACCCAATGATTCCAATCTCAAACCAACAACAATTCTTTGCAATAACAAAATTCCAGCCTCCAGATCTCATGGAGAAGAGATCCATATATAGATGTTTGGAGTGAGGATGAGTCAGCTTGTGATCTGACTAGTGTCCTCTCTCTCTGTCAGTTCTTACTTCCACTTGGAGACTAAGAGCCTCTTACTCATCACTTAGTCGAACTCAGCAAGGCAAGTGTCATGGAGGAAGATTCTGGAAGCTTCCACAGTCTTGACACCTCTCACAAGAGACCCTGACATTTGTCATTTCCCGCTCAGCGCACCCTGGTAGTGCTTCTACCTGCGTTGCAATGCAACCAGCCAGTGTAACCTCTGCATTTCAACGCAGGCAGCTAGTGGAGCTTTTGAATTGATCCTGAATTGACTTGTTTTTGAGCAGTTTCTGGTGGAGAACTTCTGTGAATTGCTGTGATTTGTTAGCCTTGTTCCTCTAGGGGTAGGAACAACATGTTTAGGGACTTTGGATCCCTTGGATTATGGACATTTCATGCTTATAGCTATAAGGCACAAAAATGTATATAACAGTTGCCCCCTAAAGTATGAGGCCGTTTATCGGGCGAAATGCTTTATTAGGAGGATCCGAAGTTCTTTCATTGCTGGGAGGAGACCTGTAATACAATACAATACAATACATTATTTTCATACTTTTCTCATGATCTAGCTGAGGTGGGCATTCCCATGCTCGGCTTTATAAATTCATTTTCATGTACATATAACAGACAATCGTCTGATGATAGAATGATGATTCTGAAAGAGCCATCATCCTTTTGGTAGGATGATTATCTGTGCTGCAAAGCTGTACATTTCCATGTCTTTATTTTCTGAATATATATCGCAGCCCGGATGGATGAAACTAGATCCGGGGTCTTCAATCTCGTCCAATCTTCACTCTAAGTACAAGTCGATCCATGTGAGAATTGCTATGAAGTCGAACATGGAAAGACATCGCTTGATTACCAGTCAATGATGTAAACTGTTAACAAGCACGAGAGGAATCACCGATAATGAAAATGACCCTCAAGGTACTACAGTACAATTCACGTGGTGTGAATAGAGGACTTGGCGTCGAACACCACGCAAAATCTTTCGGTCAAAGGTCATTGATGTATACATGTTGCCAGAAGTGAGAAACTTGCCATTGAGGCATGCAAGCTTCAAAGTACTGAAGGGGGTGTTCCTAGATCAACTTCTTGGATAATGAGCTGATGTCGACAAGAAGCGATCCATCAAAGGAGGGCCTTAATGAATCCCACATCGATGACACGGAACGGAGCTAATGATTTTGATGGAGGTGAAAACGATCTGATGACATATGATTCAGGGTGGCGGTCATGAAAGAGTATAATGTATGGTAGTGGATGGGACACAGGTGACTTCTCTGAACGACTTCTCTTGAACATATGGCGACACTGATGCGATGGATTGGTAGCATTACCCCAAGTATGGATGGTATGGCGAGACCATGGTGATGTGACCGGTGAATGAAACAACCCAACCCGATTGTGGTACGGAGGAAAAGTGTCATGTTCAAGAGCGACTTGCTACCATCAAAGTTTTCTTGAGTTTCTCCCAATTTTTCCCCAGTCATTGCTGACCAGTACCTCTTTATTTTTGTCAAGCTTGAGGAGGATAACATATGCTTGTTCTATAACTTGCCCTTCGGGCAAGCCCATCGCTATGTTTTAACGAGCCTAGCGATACGGAAACTCGTTCTCGTCTAAAGACAAGTTTGTCGCTATTTAATGCATTTAACGAGTCTAATGACAAGGATAACTCGGTCCTTTTCATTTTTAGAGAGTCTGAAAAGGTACGTAAAGTTAACTCCAAGAGTCCTTTTTCATCATCTAATCCCTTAAGTCTGAAAAAGTATAAAACAATACAGAAGGGATGAATTTTCGATAGTTTTAACGAGTCGAAAAAAACAAGCGCTCGATCTTTTTGTGCAATAATCCCTCAGGTCCAAAAAGATTAAAATCTAGAGGAGGGATAGCACTTCCGGTCGCTTTAACAAGCTGGAAGGCCAAAACTCGGCAATCTTTTCATATTTTACGAGTCAGATGAAAAGAGCTTAAAGAATACTCATCTTTTGAGGAACGAGTGATAAAAAGGGGTAGCAGCTGATTCTAGGGAAGGATTGGAATTTCCAAATCATGGCAGTGTCACAAGGATGGCTAGTGAAATCACACTTCGCAGTTGTTCCTCAAAATGGGTAAACAATCATATGGAGGTGAATGATCGGCCAAATGAAAAGTGGAGGTGGTGGGAAAACACGACCAAGGCTTTAATGGCTGATGTCGCTACATTCACGGTGGTTATTTACCGGAATAGTTCATTTTTTAACGAGCTTAAATGCGGGTGGAAACATTTGCTCGATCTTATGTTTATTTTTTAACGAGCATGAACTATGTGCTAAAACTGCTCGAATCTTGCGTTTATTTTTTAATGAGCATGAACTGTGTGCTAAAACTGCTCGATTAATCCAGTCATATGATAAGAATGTCTCATTGAAGATGCTATTTTTTATGGAGCTTAGATCTTACAAAGCTTTGCTCCGGATCCTTTCGTTATGCAAGTTCGGAAACGACTAATCCTACGAGTTTAAAGGGTTAGACCTACAGGTTTAAAGGGAGGACCTAAAAATTTAAAAAATAAATAGCCGCCCCTTGCTTGCACTCAAAAAGGTTTGCATTCCCCCAGGCATAAAGTGCGATTTCAAGGTTACCCCTTCTTAGTCCAATAAAACATTTGTTTTACCGGGAGAGGCCTACCTCTTTCAGGTTACCCAAAGATTGTCTCGTTAATCTTTCAAACAAAACATCTCTTCGGTGGTGTCTACCGAGATAGACAAGGGTGAGAGACTCCGTCTGTCAACTCACATAACTTTGAAAAAAGAATCTTATTCTAGAATAACCCTCTTCCAGCATGGGCGGGGTATAGACTAGTCATATTCTCCCGCGGAAACCTACCTTATACCCAAATTTTTCTTGCCGAAGCAGACCAGGACGCATGCCCCCTGGGTTCCAGTCATATCCTTCCGAATCACTCGCGCTCATCGGGAGGATGGACCATAGGTTGAGACATTTCTTGCGTGAAGAGACCATTTAGGGATGGTATATGACTATTTGCGATGCGTGATCTGGGAAATGAAAGCTGGTCCACGAGCTTGACCACTCTTCCTTCGTGCGGAAAACACATTACTCTAAAGAGTGAGGAGACGATGGCTCCCATGCAATATATATAGTCTCGTCCAAGGAGTAGGTTATAATCCAAGGGTCTTTGAACGACCATCACGTTCATTTGAACGGTCTTCCCTTTCAATGTGATTGGCACATTGGGAAGAATCTCTAAAGGTCGACTGGTTCCTTTATCGAAGCCTGTCAGATTTCTCATTTCAGGAAAAAGCGCTGGGGAACCAAGCGCTTTCCAAGCAATAGAGGAAAGGATACTCACAGATGCCCCCTCATCAATGATGGTGCCAGCCATTACCATTCTGTATATTTGAACGATAATTCTGAATGGTATGCTTGCTGGCAACCGAGGTCTGCCTAGTTGGTTCCAGTCGAAGGATACAACTAGGTTTCTTGGTGGTGGGACCGAATAGACGGCCGGGTATGACTCTGACGAAGTTCCTTCCTGCAATAAAGGAATGGGCAAATTGCCCCCTTGTTCGTCGGAGTCTGTGTTGATGAAGAGAATTTGGATGGTGTCGTCTTTATTCTCCTCTGTGATGGTATCATTTGAAGATAGAGCCTCTGAAGGCAAAACCGGGTCAACTGCCACCTCAACCTTTTGAATTTTGACAGGTATGGATTCAGACGGTTCATCCTCAATGATAGGTGCTTCGGCTGACCACCTAAGCGGGCCAGCCGGGTTCTCAACTGGTGAAGGACTTGGCAGGAGTTTTTGATATCCAGGAGGAAGTTGCACTGGTAAAACCGGGCGATCTTCCAAAACTCTTTTAGCCTCGTCTAAGAAGGGACAACGGTGGATGGCATGGTCACCTTCACACAGTTTGCAGGGAAATCTAGTTCTCCCTCTCTATCCTGTGGCTTCACTTTCACTAGTTGACGGTGTGCTGTCAACACGGCTATCAGAGGTTGACGCCACCGAATTGTGCAAGCGGGGAGACCAGTCCCTTAGTATCCAAGGGATGCAAGGACAATCTCTGTGAAAGTGGTCTCCCTTGCATATGACACATGGCGATTTAGGCCTGGTCAGTGCAGTGTGTGGATTTTCATTAGACGCCATTCGCTTGCCCCCAGTCGCTTTTGGCTCCTTCTTCTTCTTTTCTTTCTTCTTCTTCTCCTTCTTCTCCTTAGGAGCTTGGCTTTTGGCTTGGCCAGCTCCATCAAGCGAAGAGGAAGGAGGAGAGGAAGAGTTAGAGGAAGTGGAAGGCTGGTGGGCAGCTTTGGACTGGTCTAACTGCTGATTCGATTATTCAGGAATAGTGGTGTTTTGAACAACATTAGTTGAGAAGAGCCAGACAGGCAAGCCGATTGTCAGTCCTGGAAGCGACAATGTGGCCATATGGGGCGCTCCAACATCTCCCCAAGAGGAGAAGGGACTAGGACTTCCACCAAGGGGAATTCCTTGGTTGTAGGGCTCCATTTTCACAACTGAAAGATCAACGCGGGAATAAGGGTGATTTATTATTCCGTTTAAAATAAGTTTTAATGACGCTTTAGACACAACTTGCTTTTTCAATTTTAAAGAGTCGAGAAAAAGCTAAAGATGACTCTAGTCTCCTTCAATGTTTTAACGAGCCTGAAGTGACAAATGCTCGGATGGACTTTTTCCGTTATACAGTCTGAAAAAGGCCAAAAGGAACTGCTCTAGAGTTCTAGGTAGAGGGTGTGCCAAACTTTTCGCAAAACCACAGAATACTTTTTAAGGTACGGGTGTTCAATCTTCCTGAATGTTGTGTTCAGTGCATTGCGATCAGTAGGGCTGCCAACACGGCTTCCTAAGGATAAAGGTTTTATTCCTATAGGGGTCTCCCAATATATACTCGACGGTACGTGGGAGCACAACCCGTACTGGCGCTATCGTCCCTTAGGAGGAATCACCCACCATCAGCGAGATCGACAGTCACCAGGCTTTACGATGCCGGAACACGTCTCTAGCCTAGACCTCTATGTTTTGCGTTATGTTACAAAGCGTTATTAAGTTCATTCAGTTTATTTTATGTTAATCTTTCTTAGAAGTTTTCCTTTTGAGGTTCACCACGAGATGTATAGACAACTTCCTAAATGCAATCTAAAAGATGATAAGCAAATTTTATCTCTTTTTCAACAATGAAAATCCTAGCTACAAAGGGAAAAGAAAGACACCATCTTTTCTCAGAGAGAAATCAGCACACTCTAAATGCACTTTCCCTAAATCAATCATGCAAACTATCAAGATGCAAATGCACAATGCAAGTGTTTGTTTTCCGCTTTCTTAATATTGATGCCTAAAAAGAAAGCTTTTTGCACAACTTTGAATTTGCTTTTAAATGACAAATACAAACAAGTTTACTTTTTCGAAATCAGAAAGGGTAGAAGAGATTACGACACTTAACGATTTTCGAAATGAATACTTGTTTTGACACTCAAAAGAGACAAACTCAAACCAAAAGCAAAAATGAATGTATAACCAATTGTAAACAGCCAATGAACTCTCTCCTAAGATCACAATCAACAGATCTGAATCAAGGGCTACAGGATGACTATTTCACTCTTGCAAAGGGAAACTGTAAATCATGCCACAAACACATAAAAACACTCACAGTCTTTTGTACAAAAAGAGGTGGAATTTAAGCAGAGAAAAGGGGCTATCAGACAGGTACCTATGCTGGTTACAGGCTGCAACAATCAGAGATCAAAACAAGGCAAAACAGAGCAGAGAACCCCAGCTGCACAAGGCTTAACTGGATCAGCGCACCTGTATAACAGGGAAACTGAATTTCAACGCAGGTAGCCTTCACGGGAACTGCGTTGAAATGCAGAGTCTCTTCACAGAGCCTGCGCTGAAGGAGAAGCGAGAGTTCCTCAGTGGGTTCTGGGTCACAGTTTGCTATTTAATCTACAGTTTCAGGCCAAATCAAATCAACAAGCAAGGTATAATCAAAGGGATGCTTTGAAGAAGGACTAAGATCTATCACAAAGGATCATCAAATCATTTGTGAGTCCATTGTTTAGATCATAGACAAATCCAGTGATTGGATTAAAGCAGCAGCTGTCTACTTTGCATCTGAGAATAGCAGATGCAGTTCGATTGTTGCTGTTGAGTCTATGAAACAAACAATGATAAAAACACAAATAAAATGACTAAACAGATCTCCCCAGCGGAGTCGCCAATTTTTTGTGGGGAAAAATGCCTATGCAGGACGATCCTATCCACCTAAGGTGTGACAGTGCCTTAGCAACAAACAGAGACAACTATTCTGGTATTCTTCCTTTATGAATTAAGAATGAAGAGAGGTGGATGGACTAACTGGTGTCTTCCGTTTGTCCCTCGATCCAGTTTCTCTTCTCTTTGAGAGTTCCTAGCTACTTGCCTTCTCGCTCACCCAGCTTCAACAGGTTCCTGCAAGATCACAAGAAGGGAACACTACACAAAGACATAGATTCATATTCATAACTAGTTCAGGATTAGAAATAAACCAAATACACTAATGCAATCATACATCAAAGACACATCAGCATATAGGAGAAACCAAGATAGCTTTATTGATGAATAACAAGGTTCAGGAGGAGATACAACCAAGAGAGTTCCAATCCAGCATCTCCTTCCCAGCAAATGAAATTCCTATCTTCACCTCCCTTCAAAGCATTAAGCACCCAATGATTCCAATCTCAAACCAACAGCAATTCTTTGCAATAACAAAATTCCAGCCTCCAGATCTCATGGAGAAGAGATCCATATATAGATGTTTGGAGTGAAGATGAGTCAGCTTGTGATCTGACTAGTGTCCTCTCTCTCTGTCAGTTCTTACTTCCACTTGGAGACTAAGAGCCTCTTACTCATCACTTAGTCGAACTCAGTAAGGCAAGTGTCATGGAGGAAGATTCTGGAAGCTTCCACAGTCTTGACACCTCTCACAAGAGACCCTGACATTTTTCATTTCCCGCTCAACGCACCCTGGTAGTGCTTCTACCTGCATTGCAATGCAACCAGCCAGTGTAACCTCTGCATTTCAACGCAGGCAGCTAGTGGAGCTTCTAAATTGATCCTGAATTGACTTGTTTTTAAGCAGTTTCTGTTGGAGAACTTCTGTGAATTGCTGTGGTTTGTTAGCCTTGTTCCTCTAGGGGTAGGAACAACATGTTTAGGGACTTTGGATCCCTTGGATTATGGACATTTCATGCTTATAGCTGTAAGGCACAAAAATGTCTATAACAAAGCTACAAGAGCTCAAGAAATATTCACAAGAGGTAGCCACCACCTAAAAAAATGTTGGAAAATACCTACAAGATCTCCAAGAACCTATCCCATAACCTAGCTTGAGCTCCTACTACAAATTCATTAAAGAAGGGAGGATTATAGCCGAAATAATTGCAGTCCCACTCCTTTATGAGCTAGACATAGAAAGAAGAATAACCTACAGGTGGATGAAAATTGATAAAACTAAGAAGGTAGAGGATGTAAGCCTCATGGAAGAAAAGGTGATTTAAATGAGAAATTATTTAAGTGAGATGAGAATGAGAGAATCTATAATGAAGGAGTAGCTATAGGAAGAAAATATCAGGTTGAGAGAGAGGTTGTAGGATAAAGAAACACAACTTCCACCATGATAAGTCTCTCTGTTGAAGCATTGCAATGTAGAAAACCATCAAAGTCTTATGCCCTCTTTCTCAAAGAATAGTGGTTGTAATTCCAAACCAAGACCTTGGCACAACATGGATGTATTCCCTTTTAGTATTACAAACAATTCATTGAATTTTACCGCCAAGCTAACATGGAAGACAAAGCAAACATGGATGAATTTTACATGCACAACCTAACTATGACAAATATGAATTTTTTGGATCCCAATGCAAGATTGGGATATATGTATTTCATGGCCTTAGCATCCTAGATGACTCATGAGGATAAAAGACATGAGTAAGTTAAAAGGGTGATGAAAAAGGAACAGAAGGAACCATTGTATATCAGGGTAGAGCTATTAAGCCCAAGGGATATCATTAACAATCATGGCATCATCTCCAATGATGTTTCTTTAGCACTAAAATACCTTCCCAGCTAGGAGAAATCCTTCCTACACTTTGAAGACACATTCAGTTTGTTGGGAACATAATTCGTACAAGCTTACTAGAGGACATTGCATGCATTACCCCACAGTCTACATATCAGAGAATATCGCTCTCCTGAAAGGCTAAGGAATGCCTTGGAGAGAAAACCATTATACAAGAGGATGATGCAGAGGATGAAAGTCAGGTGGATAGGAATCAAGATCAGTCCAACCTTGCTACTAGGCTTACAAGAAGGAAGAGATGAAGCAGGAGAGAAAAAGAAATTGATACAAATAGAGAAGAATGCAGGATTTTACCCCCAATAGGGCAAACCATCAGAGGAGCCTTGGGATGTCAGGGAGGCCACTAATGCTATAGACATTTTTGGGCACTGCAACCCCAATCATAAATGTCCATAAACCAAGGGCTCTTAAGTCCCTAAAAGTGTTGTTCCAACCTCTAAAAGAACAAAGTCAACTAATTAAATCTTCTCCCAAAAGTTCTCCATGAAAAACTACTCAAAACTGGTCAAAACTGGACCATCTCACCTACCCCATGGTCAAAGTGCGCTGCATCCCACCTAAATACACATGGGAGGTGTGATGCATACTGAAAAGCCCTTCTATGGGGTGCGATGGGCGAGAGTGGACAAATGGCAGGGTCAATCTGCAAGGTGGAGGATCATGGAATCTTCCAGAAACTTCTCCTGTGACACTTGCCTCTCTGCATTCGCCCAGCGATGAGTAAGAGATCATCAATCTCCAAGTGGAATCAAGAACTATCAAAGAGAGGACACTAATCAAATCTCAAAAGTTGACTCACCCCCCTTGCAAACATCTATATATGGATCCCTCATCCTAGAGATCCGGAGGCTGGAATTTTGTATCTTGTAAGGAAGTGCTGCTGGTTTCTTGGTGCAACATCATAGTGTTGGGTGATCTAAGCTTTTCATGAGGTGAAGAAGGCCTTTAT
Organism: Pinus tabuliformis; assembly: GCA_031772625.1. Lineage (NCBI taxonomy): Eukaryota > Viridiplantae > Streptophyta > Pinopsida > Pinales > Pinaceae > Pinus > Pinus tabuliformis. Next base: position 280,482,939 of record CM062816.1, read on the forward strand.
TGCTGAGAGGATGATGCTGGGTCAGAACAATTGGTTGTAATCCTCTTTGCTATTCTTGATTATTAATAAAGCTATTCAAGTTTTCCTCCACATTCTTGTATGATTGCTGATATATGCATTTGTGTGGTCAATATATATCTGGTCTTATATTGTTTATGATAGTAGATCTATGTTCTTGGATAGTGTTATGCCACTTTGATTCTATAGGTGCTCTTTGAAGCTGGGTAGACGAGGAAGCGAGTGGTGAAGATATATCAGAAGGGAGAGGAATCAAGTAAGGAACCAATCGCAAGACAGAGGTTGGTCTCCTTCTTTCCCCTCTTATCTACTTCTCATAAAGGAAAACGAAAGTGGTTTTAGTTTGTTTGTTTCTAAGGTAGCTACCAGCCTTAGTGGGACTAGCAGCTCTGCATAGACACTAGATTTCCCGATAACAAAATGGTGACTCCGCTGGGGACCGAGTAGATTGTTTGTTTGTCTATATTTGTTTACTTTATAAACTTACAGACGGAGCCTGAAGTCAAGCTAGCTAGACTTCGAACTGCATTTGCTATGCAAGTGCAAAGTAGATCAATGCTACTTCAGTCTATCTCCAGGTTTTGTTTATAAACTGAACAATCGATTTACAAGCTCTCTAATTTCCCTTGTGGTGGCTCTAGTAACCTCCTTAGATATACCCCTGTGATTTATATATTGATTACCACTTGCTCGGCCTAAATCCCTGAACTGAGCTGCAAACTGTGACCCGGAACCCAGTTGAAGTTTCGTCCCTGGACCATCGCACTGTCTCTTCTTTGGAATCTGGATGCATCACACTTCCCGAGTGTAGTAGGTGCGCTGCATCTCACTTTCCCTATGTTACAGGTGTGCTGATCAGACTAGACCTCTTCTGATCCTAGATTTTGGTTTCTGTGTTCACTATTTTCAGCTCTATTCAGGAGTTTTGATGTCTGTAGTGAGTATACCTCTGTTGAAACCCCTTCCTTGCCATTATTCTGCCTCCATTGTGCAAATAACTGTAAATGTTTTTATGTATTTTGAGCCATTTTCAATTCTCTTTTACAAAGAAGTAGCGTAATTGAACTGTCGTTTCTTGATTTGAAAGTGTCGCAAGTGTCGTTTTCAGTCATAGAAGAGAATCCGATTGCTCTTGATAGTCGATTACCCTATTACTCTTGTATTTGATTTGAATTAGTATTTTTTCAAGTGTCGAAAGCAAGTTTTCAATTCCAAATCACAATGTGTCGTCATTGTCTTCATTTTGTCTTGAAAAGAAACTTGTTAGTAATGTCGCTTTGAAAAATAATTCAGATTTGCGCTTAGCTTTCTTTTTATCATTCACACATTAAGAAGGCTGAAAACAAATACATGCATGTGCATTTGCATTTAGACTATTTTATGGTTTGATTTAGGACAGTGCATTTAGTGTGTGCTCTCTGCTCTATGTTGAAAGAATTTCACCTCTCTTTCCTTAGTAGCTAGGATTTTCATTGCAAAAAGAAGATTAAACGATTGTTTATCATCTTAGATTTCATTTTAGGAATTGTACATCTACATCACGTGGTGAACCTGAAAGGCAAATTTCTTAAGCAAGATCAACTGTAAAATAAATTTAATGAATCTAAAAATGCTTTGGAACCTAACGCACAACATTTAGAAGTCTAGGCTAGAGACGTATTCCGGCGTCGTAAAGCTTGGTAACTATTGTTTTCATTGCTGGTTGAGTGATTCCTCTAGTTTGAGACGACAAGTGCCAGTACGGACTTGTGCTCCCACGTCCCATCGAGTATATATTGGGAGACCACAATAGGCTTTATCCTTTATCCATAGGAAGCTATGTCTGTCGCCCTATCGATCGCAATGTACTGAACATAGCATTCAGGAAGATTGACTGTCGTACCGTAAAAAGTATTCTGCAGTTTTGCGATTGGTTTGGTAATCCCTCTATCTAGATTTCCAGAGTAGTCCCTTTCGTTCCTTTTCAAACTCCTTAAAGGAAAAGGTCCATCTGAGCACTTGTCACTTCAGGATCATTAAAAATCGAAGGCAACTAGAGTCATCTTTTGTTTTTCTCGACTCTTAAAAATTGAAAAAACAAGTTGTGTCAAAGCGTCTAGAATTTATTTTAATCGAAATAAATATCACCTTTCCTATGTTGGTCTTAGGTTGAGGAAAATGGAGTCCACCAACCAAGGAGTTCCCCTTGGAGGAAATCCTAGTTCTTTCTCCTCTTGGGGACATGTTGGTGCGCCCCATATGGCCACATTGTCGCTTCCAAGATTGACAATCGGCTTGCCTGTATGGCTCTTCTCAACCTCTGTCGTTCAGAACACCGTGATTCCTGAACAATCAAGTCAGCAACTAAACGATACCAGAGTTACCCCCCAACCCTCTACTTTGTCCAATTCTTCCTCTCCTCCTTCCTCTTCGCTTGATGAAGCTGGTAAAGCTAAAAATCAAGTAACTGAGAAGAAGAAGGAGAAGAAGAAGAAAGAGAAGAAGAATAAGGAGCCAAAGGTGAAAAGGGGTGACCAAGCATCGTCTAGAAAAAATCCACACACTGCACCATCCAAGCCTAAATTTCCATGTGTCATTTGCAAAGGAGACCACTATCATCGAGATTGTCCTTGCATCCCTCGAATCTTAAGGGACTAGTCTCCTCGTTTGCACAATCCGGTGTCATCAACCTTTGATGATCATGTTGAAAGTACACCGTCAACTAGTGAAAGTGAAGCCCCTGGACAAAAAGGAAGATGTAAATTTCCTTGTAAACTGTGTGAAGGCGATCACGCCGTCCACCGTTTTCCCTTCTTAGACGAGGCTAAAAGAGTTTTGGACGACCCTCAGATTTCACCGTTACGGCTTCCTCCTGGATATGAGAAGCTCTTGCCGAGTCCATCACTAGTTGAAAATTCGGCTGACATGCCCTTGCGGTCGGCCGAAGCATCTATCATTGAAGATAAACCATAGGAATCCACACTAGACAAAAGTCAAAAGGTCGAGGCGGCAGTTGACCCGGTCTTGCCTTGAGAGGATCCATATTCGGATGATACAGTCACTGAAGAGAACAAGAACGACACCATCCAAATTCTCTTCATAAGCACAGACTCTGATGAACATGGGGGCAGTCTACTTGTTCCTTTACTGCAGGAAGGAAGTTCGTCAGAGTCGTATCCGGCCATCTATTCAGTCCCACCTCTGAGCAACCTAGTTGTTTCCTTCGATTGGAATCTATTAGGCAGACCCCAATTACCGGCTAGTGTGCCATTTCGAATCATTGCTCAAATATATAGAATGGTCATGGCTGGTACCATCATAGATGAAGGGGCTTCTGTGAGTATCCTTTCCTCAACTGCTTGGAAAGCGCTTGGTTCGCCATCGCTTTTACCTGAAATGAGAAATTTAATAGGCTTCGACAAAGGAACCAGTCGATCATTAGGGATCCTTCCTAGTGTGCCGATAACGTTGAGAAAGAAAACTATTCACATGAACGTAATGGTAGTCCAAGGACCCCTGGATTATAATCTACTCCTTGGACGTGACTATATTTATTGCATGGGAGCCATTGTCTCCTCACTCTTTAGAGTAATCTGTTTTCCGCATGAAGGAAGAGTGGTCAAGCTCGTAGACCAGCTTTCATTGCCCGGTTCACACATAGCAAATAGTCATATACCATCCCTGAATGGTCTTTTCACGCAAGGAATGTCTCATCAATCCACAGTCTGTCCTCCTAATGAGCACGAGTGATTCGGAGGATATGATTGAAACCCAGGGGGCATGCACCCTGGCCTGTTTCGACAGGAAAACCTTGGGTATAGGGTAGGTTTCCGTGAAGGATATAGGACTAGTTGACACACCCGTCCATTTAGGAAAATGGGGTTAGACTGGAATAAGATACCTCTGTTAAAGGTAGGCCTTTCCCGATAAAATAAATGTTTTGTCTGAAAATTGAGTAACCTGGAAACTCTACTTCACTATACCTGGGGGCATGCAAACCTTTTGGCATGCAAGCGAAGAGTGACCATTTATTTTTTAAATTTGTAGGTCCTCTAACCCTTTAAACTCGTAGGATTGGTCGTTTCCTAACTTGCATAAAGAAAGGATGCGGGGCAAAGCTTTGAAAAAATGCCAATTATATGAGACATCCTTATTATACGACTAGATTGAGCAGTTTTAACACGGAATTCAAGCTCGTTAAAAAATAAACATAAGCAATGAGCAAATGTTCCCCCAGAGTTTAAGCTCATTAAAAAATGAACCATTTTCTGGTAAATAACCATTGTGAATGTATTATCATCAGCCTTTAAAGCCTTGGTCGTGTTCTCTTCATCACCTCCACTCTGTTATTGACTGATCATTCACCTCCATTTGATTGTTTACCCTTTTTGAGTAACAGATGCGAAGAGTGATCCTGTTAGCCGTCCTTGTGACATTTCCATGATTGGAAAATTCCAAACTTTACCTAGAATTAGCTGCTACCCGAACTTATCACTCGTTCCTAAAAAAAAAACGAGTCTCCTTTAAGCTCTTTTCAACTGACTCGTAAAATATGAAAAGATTACCGAGAAATTGGCCTCTCCAGCTCATTAAAGTGGCCGGAAGTGCTATCCCTCCTTTATATTTTAATCTTTTTTGGACTTGAGGGATTATTACACAAAAAGATCAAGCGCTTGTTTTGTTCGACTCGTTAAAAGTACCGAAAATTCATCCCTTTTGTATTGTTTTAAACTTTTTTGGACTCAAGGGATTATATGACGAAAAAGGATTATTGGAGTTTCCTTTACGTCCCTTTTTCAGACTCTCTAAAATTGAAAAGGACCAAGTTATCCTTGTCATTAAACTCGTTAAAACCGAATAGCGACAAACTTGTCCATACAGACAAGAACGAGTTTCACTATCGCTAGGCTCGTTAAAACATAGCGATGGGTTTGCCCGAAGGGCAAACTATAGAACAAGCATATGTTATCCTCCTCAAGCTTGACAAAAATAAAGAGGTACTAGTCAGCAATGACTAGGGAAAAATTGGGAAGAAAACTTGAAGAGACTTTATTGGTAGCAAGTCGCTCTTGAACATGACACTTTCACTCCGCATCCGAGCCGGGTTCGGTTGTTCCGTTCACTAGTCATATCACCATGGGTCCATCACACCATCCATATTTTGGGTTAACGCTACCAATCCTTCATGTCAGTGTCGCCGATATGTTCAAGAGAAGTTGCTCAGAGAATTCACCTGTGTCTCACCCACTGCAATACATTTACACTACATTCTTTCATGACCGCCACACTGAACCTTATATCACCAGATCGTTTTCACCTCCATTAAAATCATTTGCTCCGTTCCGTGTCATTGATGTGGGATTCACTAAGGCCCTCCTATGACGGATCACTTCTTGTCGACATCAGCTCATTATCCAAGAATTCGATCTAGGAACAACCCTTTCAGTACTTTGAAGGTTGCATGCCTCAATGGCAAGTTTCTCACTTCCGGCGACAGGTTTACATCAATGGCCTTCGACCGAAATATTTTGTGTGGTGTTCGACGCCAAGTCCCTTTATTCACACCACGTGAATTGTACTATAGTACCTTGAGGGTCATCATCATTATCGGTTATTCCTCTCACGCCTGTTAACAGCTTACATCATTGGCTGGTAATCAGGCGATGTCTTTCCATGTTCGATTCCAGAACATCTCTCACATGGATCGACTTGTAATTTGAGTGAAGATCGAATGAGATTGAAGACCCCGGATCTAGTTTCATCCATTCGGGCTACGATATATATTCAGGAAATAAAGACATCAAATGTACATCATTACTGCACAGATAATCATCCAACCTAAGGGATGATGGCTCTACCAGAATCATCAGTCTACACTCAGACGATTGTCTATCTTATGTACATGAAAATGAATTTATAAAGATGAGCATGGGAATGCCCGCCTCAGCTAGATCATAAAAATATTATGAAGATAATGTATTGTATTGTATCTTATTACAGGTCACCTTCCAGCTCGAAAAAACTTCAGATCCTCATGATAAAGCATTTCACCCGACATCAACAGATTAACGACCTCATGCTTTAGGGGGCAACTGTTATAGACATTTCTGGGCACTGCAACCCCAATCATAAATGTCCATAAACTAAGGGCTCTTAAGTCCCTAAAATTGTTGTTCCAACCTCTAAAAGAACAAGGTCAACTGATTACATCTTCTCCCAGATGTTCTCCATGAAAAACTACTCAAAACTGGTCAAAACTGGACCATCTCACCTACTCCATGGTCAAAGTGCGCTGCATCCCACCTAAATACACACGAGAGGTGCGATGCATACTTAAAATCCCTTCTATGGGGTGCGATGGGTGAGAGTGGACAAATGGCAAAGTCAATCTACAAGGTGGATGATCATGGAATCTTCCAGAAACTTCTCCTGTGACACTTGCCTCTCTGCATTCGCCCAGGGATGAGTAAGAGATCATCAATCTCCAAGTGGAATCAAGAACTATCAGAGAGAGGACACTAATCAAATCTCAAAAGCTGACTCACCCCCCTTGCAACCATCTATATATGGATCCCTCATCCCAGAGATTCGGAGGCTAGAATTTTGTATCTTGAAAGGAAGTGCTGCTGGTTTCTTGGTGCAACATCATAGTGTTGGGTGATCTAAGCTTTTCATGAGGTGAAGAAGGGCTTTCTTGCTGAGAGGATGATGCTGGGTCAGAAAAATTGGTTTTAATCCTCTTTGCTATTCTTGATTATTAATAAAGCTATTCAAGTTTTCCTCCACATTCTTGTATGATTGCTGATATATGCATTTGTGTGTTAAATATATATCTGGTCCTATATTGGTTATGATAGTAGATCTACGTTCTTGGATAGTGTTATGCTGCTTTGATTCTACAGGTGCTCTTTGAAGCTGGGTAGACGAGGAAGCGAGTGGCAAAGATCTATCAGAAGGGAGAGGAATCAAGTAAGGAACCAAGCGCAAGACAGAGGTTGGTCTCCTTCTTTCCCCTCTTATCTACTTCTCATAAAGGAAAACGAAAGTGGTTTTAGTTTGTTTGTTTCTAAGGTAGCTACCAGCCTTAGTGGGACTAGCAGCTCTACATAGACACTATATTTCCTGATAACAACTAAGGCCATGAAAGAGATGCACATGGATGACTAAGTTTCTTAAAGGATGAGAAACACCTTCCGTGGGGAGTGATGATGAGCCCCATCAATAGGTACATTTTGAATATTAATATGTCATCCTCTAGCCTTGAAACTACCCTTCACTTGCATTAATTCACATTTTTCATTATATTATGCTTATTAATATGAGTATAAGGTTTTTTTCTTAGCATGTGGCATAAAGTGGTTTAATTTTAGGCAAATGAGGCATTTTTAGGCTATTATTATCCAGGGGTTCAATGGAGACAACTAGGATAGAATCTAGGGGGTTTTTCCACCTTCTTAACTCCCTAAATTTGGCTTGGGATCACTATATCCTCTCCCACTAGCTCAAGTTCATTGGAAGCTGAGTGACTCCTAGTCCAAGTGAATATTAGGGAGGATAAGATCCATCATTTTTGAGATCAAAGAGGGAACCATTCCTATTTTTAAAGGAGCTGCTTTAGCTGCTATTTTGTATAAATAAACTAGATGAAGAGATCATTAGGATTCACAGTTTTTTTTTATCTAGGAGTATCTATTGAGCTCCAAGCATTGACATTTTTATTTTCAACGTTTATGTGGTGTATTAAACCTGCACTTTTTGATAATGAGAAGTTGGATTTTAAGTTACATATGAGTTAGTTTCGGAGCACCGACACCCTTGGGTTTGGGACCAACCCAGAGGCTTTGGTCCCTCTTCTTATACTTGTGTTTCTTCTTGATTCCAAGCATTTCATAGTTTCTTGCATTTCAGTAGAAGTTTCCCTATAAAATCTTGTGGTTGCAGCCTCTACATCACCTCTCTTGTGTGATAATGGGAGGAAGGATTCACAACCATGACCCAAAAATATTTTGTTTATGATTTCTTTGAAATATATTAGTATTGGTTTTCCTATTTTACATTTTATTTTTGTATTTTAGAAGTTTGTTCAGTGAGTAGATCAATAGTTTTCATGAATTATATGTCATTTAAATTCAACTCATATTTTCCATCATAAGTTATTTCATTTTACAAATGATAAATGGATGCATTCATGTGATTGATTGCAGGGTCGATTGATTGGCAGGGAAGGGAATCTTCATCACTTCCATCCTCAGCTCTTTTTCTTTCCCCTTCCACCTCCAAGGTCTACCCCAAAAACCCTGTTTTATAAGCTATTATGTCTAGGTCACTAAGAGAACTCATCCTAGTGCAAGATAGGCCTCCGAGAGGTATGGAGCTTGGCTAAGGGCTAAAAGGAACCTTCTTTCATTTGCTTCAACTACTATTCACATCTCCATACCCTCAAGCCAACGTTTTCACCTTCAAAAACCACTCGGATGCCCTCCTGTAGCATTAGAAGCCTCCCTATAGCATTAGAGGCCTCTTCCAGCAATCGCCTGTAGAAAACCTGTAGCAACCTTTTTCTTCATTAGTTTCAACCCACATTGTAACTTTGACATATCATAGATGCATAATGACCTCCAGCTATGATAATATTATCAGGAAAAGCTCCTAGACCACTCCAAACCTTCCTTGTCTTGACTACAAAAACAAAGTAGAGTTAGTTTTTTTATCATCCAAATAAGTTATTTATTTATAAGCGTGAACTAGGTAGATGGTACCTATGATTATGATTGGTAATTTTATGAATTATGAAAGATAAATTATTTTCTTTTCTACAAGTAGATGAAGTAGTGTGATGAATTTTGCAAGATAACATAGCTTCATTTCTGTAAGTAGGTTAGCCTTTATATTTTCATGAATTGAGTAATTAGGGTTTTACAAGTTGAGTCAATGGAATTTCTATTTTCATACTTAGAATCAATTTCTAATTTGTCCTTTTAGAAAGATTTCATTCTAATTCAGTAGACGGAAGGGTCTTTGAGAACATTTTGATCTAATGTCATAATTGAGGGTGGCATGAGTGGAATACTATCTGTTGTGCATATAGCACTATCACCTAGAATTTTGTACGAACCCCAGGGGTTATAATTTGATTTTATCAACCCTTGGGAATTGTAACATTCTTGGTGAAACACTAGGGATCACCACTTTTTGGCACCGTTGTCGAGGAGGTGTCTACGTAGATGTTGTTTCTGCTTAAGCATTCTTTTCTATTTTGCATACAATTTTGAAGAAGTAACATAAAAGAAAAAGAGAAAAAAATTCTTTCACGCTTCATAGGAGTAAAGATAATCAATGAAAATTCTTACCAAAAACCCCCACACCCTCAAGCAATTAACCTTCACTCTTCTTCGGTGACTGTCATCTTCCCTCTCTTACTACAGGGGAGTTAGAAGACACTAGGTGAGAAACTTAAAATTTTCGAATAACGCATTGGGGAATAATAATAGCCACCTTCACCTACCCAAAATATGGCCAAAAATAGGGACAATAAGGCTTTCCATATCTTAGAGACCAATGGAGAGGTTAGAATGAAGAATATAAGCCCTACTTCCATTCCACACTTCAATGACTTAACCTCCGAGGATCATGATACCTTCATGTTTGAATTTCTTGTTGTCTATAGGACCTATGACTATGACTCTGATGAACATAAGCTTATGTTATTCCCCTTTACCCTTAAGGATGCATGCTTGCACTTGTTTATGGGTTTGCTTAGGGGTAGCATCACTACTTGGGCCCAAATGCAAAAATCCTTTAATAAAAAGTAGAGGGACTACTGTAGGTCCAAAGAAACCAAGGAAGAAACATTTAGGATGACTCTTGTACTTGAGGAATCCGTAGAAGACTATGAGGAGATAATTCAACTCAGTTGTAGGAGGGCCAATTACGCCCTTGACCCTGAATCACTAAAACTAGTTATTCTCTGAGGGATCAAGGAAGACATGTTGGAGACCCTCAACATGTTATCTGGGGGATATATCTATCAGTTATCATATGATGAAATTAAAAATGTGTTCAAGAATCACTCTAGGGCTGCTAGAATGAAGGGTAGGGCTAGTTAAGGCTTGGTCAGTATCTCTCCCTCCACAAATTCCATTAAGAATCCGATGGGAAATATGTTAGAGTATTTCAAGAGTGAAATGATGCATACCATTACACTACAAAAGGATACCATGCAAATCAAAATAAAATAGGAAGAAGCAGAAAGGAAACTACCTATTTTCTTCCGAAGATGCACCAAAAGACATCCTAGGAACGAGTGCCCCTTAAATGTCATAGATGTTTGCCTAGTTTGTGAAGAAAATCATGCAATGGAAGAGTGCCCTTCTTTTCTAGGACGGAAATTTGTATATCAAGGAGAAGAAGGTGGGTTATAGAAACTCTGTTTCATCAATCAAAGAAGACCTCAAGGACCTAGGCCATATAAACAAGGTGTTTAAGGTGCACACTACTTTTATTATCATTCAAATCACAATACACCCTTGTAACCTTGGTACTCTTCCACTCAACCATCCTACTCCACACCCCCTTCTTGGCCTTGTTTGCCTTCATATCCTCCACAACCTGTCAACCATCCTTTTTTAGCCATATCCACCCCAATCTTCTAAATGTGGCCACCCATCACAAGGGTGGAGGCCTCAAGTTAACCAACCTCCTGCTTTACTACCTCCACCCTAACCTCAACCATATCTCACTCATCCTATTCCACCTGAGAAACCTCAAATCTCTATTAAATCAAGTCAGAACCCAAACAAGAAGCAAGCCCAGCAGGTCTACAGTGGAGAGACATATTACCCTGCTTATGTTGTGGAAATTAGGATAGTGCTTCTAGATAACCACCCACCTTCTCCACCTAAAGATCTTGAAGGAGAGAAGGAATAGAGTGTTCCTCAAGTCAATCCACCTCCTTCTCTTAAGAGGTTGATCTACCCTAGCTAGAACACCCCAGAAGAGGTTGAACTTTTGGGAGAAATGAAGAATTTGTATGTTAAAATACCCCTTCTCGAGGATATTAAAGATGTTCACATATATAATACACTCATAAAGGAGAAATGTTTCAAACATCCTCGGAGAGGAAAAAGAGACACCCCCACCATAAATATTGTTGGCAAAGTATTTGATTTGATTCTTGGGCGGGTGATCTTCCCAAAATATCTAGGCCCTGGAAGCCCTATAGTAGATGTGCACATTGATGGCCTTATATTCCCTAACACCCTGATTGATCTTGGTGCTTCCATAAATGTGATGACGAAGGAAACCATGATAAAGCTAAACCTCCAAGGAGATTTGATAAATTCCACCATAGTGCTACAACTTTCCAACAAATCTACAGTAGCTCCTGAGGGAATTGTTGAAGATGTTATGGTCTCCATTGACTCTTTGGAGTATCCTACTGATTTCGTAGTTATCTAAACCAAAACCAAGTTCAATGGATATCCTCTCATCTTTGGAAGGCCATGGTTAGCCACTATCAATTCTTACATTAGTTGTAGGGCTAGGAACATGACCATTAAGAATGGACATTTGTCTAAATAATTGGTATTATATCCTCCTTCTCTGCCTTCCATTCAGAATGACTTACCCTTGTGGCTAGAAGAGGAGGAAGAAGATGAACTATATCTCACCACCCCTCACCCAATATGAATTGTGTACACCATTACAGAATGTGGGAAACCTGATGAAGATTATCTCATTGACCACATCCTTCATAATCAACCTCCCACTCCCATACCCATTAATGAGTTGATGAAAGGATATGAGAGTAGTTGTTGGGCTGACTTATGCCCAATTGACACAATTCCAAACCATGCCAAAGTTGTATATTTTGGCCCATCCAAAACCTTAAAGATTGACCCTTCTCTCTTAGCCAAAAAAGAAGAGAAACTGTGCAAAGTGCTGAGGTAACACTTGGATACTTTTGATTGGGACTATAAGGAAATGAAATGTGTGCATCATGTAGAAAATTTGTGATAGGTTAACCCGATAATACAATATAAATCAAAGCAAAATACTATAACCTACTTCTACTATCAATTTGCGGAAGCTTAAAGATTGAGCTGAATAATATAACCAGAAGAAGAAGAATCAATGGCACAATACACATGAAAATACATTGGGGAAAGCCTCAGCTAAAAACCCCACACTATTGTATTATCATACATGGTGGAAATACATAGGAATTATATAAGGCCTTAGCTCTCATAGCTAGCCAGCTCTTAGTACAATCCTTACAAATTCTCACAGGCAATCTTGGCTTCTCTCTAGCCTTCCTCTCTACCCTCCAAGCTCCTATTTCGTTGCATTGTTCCTTGTGGATGATTAGCCTTCCAAAACTGTGCAATCCTCAAGGATGAATCCTTGACTGCATGCATGAGTTTTCTCCATGAGAAAACACATGCAACTGATAATACATTGTCATTGAACATTAATCTCAATTTTGTCTTTCTCAGAATAGACATGCATGAGTTTCTGATGAGGGAATCCTCAATTAACTGGAGTAGCACTAGTTGAGTGCATTAATGCATCAACTGACTGTTAACTCACTATCAGTTCCTCAAACAGTTTGGAACAAATTCAACTGGACTTAACTCAGTAAACTAAGTTAACTAATTGCAACTCAAATATAGCTCAATCTTATCTCCTTAATTTAAGGGATAACTCTTGCAAGACTTCAGAAAGACTTCTAACTTGAATTTCTCCAACTAATTAATTTAAAATAAATTAATTAATTACTTCCAAGTAGCTGTTAAGACTAAATTCGATTTCAATTCACAATTTAATTGAAGGACAAATTAAATTGGAATATTCTTGTTGCCATATTTCAACACATCCCTCTCTCTATACCCACCATATTTACATCAAGGACGAATGCATCCCTCTATGCCAACCCCAAAGGAGGATGAACCCAACTCTTAAGGATATTATGAAGGAATAATTGCAAAAACTATTGGATGCAAGTTTCATATACCCTATTTATAATAGTGAGTGGGTATCACATCTTGTGTCAGTTACCAAGAAGAATGGGAAGTGGAGGATCTATGTGTATTACCAGGAGATAGACAAGGCCACAAAGAAGGACCATTTTCCCTTTCCCTTCATTGACCAAGTCCTAGATGGCCTTGCAGGGAAGAAATTATTAACCTTCCTGGATGGATTTAATGGATATAATTACATCCAGATTAGCCCCGAAGACCAAGACAAAACCACATTCACATGTTCTTCAGGTAACTTTACTTATAGAGTCCTTCCATTTGGTTTGTGCGATGCCCCTGCTACTTTCTAGAGGGAAGTTTTGAGTATTTTTGTTGAATTGATTTGTGACTCTGTGGAAACATACATGGTTGATTTCACTCCTTGTGGGTGTGACTTCCATGAAGCGCTCTCCAATCTATGAAATGTTTTTAAAAAATGCATTGAAATGAATCTCTCTCTAATCCCTGAGAAATGTGAGTTCTTGATTAATGAGGGGACTTTTCTTAGAGATTCCATCTCCAAGGAAGGGATACACATGGACCCAAACAAAATTGCTATCATCGAAAGGGTCCCTACCCCTCAGAAGCAAAGGGATGTCAGGGGCTTTTTGGGACTAGTAGGGTATTATAGGAGATTCATCCAAGAGTTTAGTAAAGTGGCTTCACCTTTGTTTGGTGTACTAGCCAAAGATGCAGATTTTTGTTGGACCAACATTTGTCAAGAGGCCATTGAAGTGTTGAAAGAAAAGTTAACCACTACACCCATCCTAAGAGGTACAAACTGGGCATTGCCTTTCCATATCCATATTGACGCATTAGACAAAGTTGTGTGGAGAGCCTTGCGACAAGTAGAGGATAATTTGCATTATTCCATTTACTTCATAAGTAAGAATTTGTCTAAAGTTGCATTGAATTACACTATCACTTAAAAAGAGCTCTTAGCTAGAGTGCATTCTTTAAATAAATTTAGGCACTATATTACTGGGTACCAATTTTTTTTTCATATTTATCATGCATCTATTAAATATTTGATGAAAAATCCTGATGTCAATGATAGGATAAGTAGGTGGTTGTTATTGCTACAACAATTTGATTTGATTATCATTGAAAACCCAGGAAAACAAAATGTGGTTGCAAACTTTTTATCTAGGTTAACCTTACCCATAGGTAATGAAGATATGGTGGATTATCAACTGACAGATGAGAATATCTTTGCTATGTTTGTGCTTTCTCCAAAGTTTTTTGATATAGCAAACTACTTGGTTATTGGGAGGTTCCCTCCTATTCTATCACCCAGGGAGAAAAGAAATATTGTAAGGAAAAGCTCCCAACCTTTCACTTGGATTGGGGGAAATCTTTTTAGATTGGGACTAGATCAAACCTTAAGGAGATTTGTAAGAGAGGAGTAGATATTTGACATGCTATCAACATGTCACGATGGTCATTGTGGAGTTAATTTTGCTACAAAAAGGACAACCTTTAAAGTTTTATAGGTTGGTTACTATTGGTCCACCTTACATCAAGATGTAAGGCAATATACCACTGGATGTGATCAGTGCCAAAGAATGGGCAATCCCATACCTAGGGATGAAATTCCCCTACAACCCCAAGTGGCCTTAGAGTCATTTGACAAGTGGGGCATGGATTTCATTGGGCTAATTGATCCACCATTAGGGAAGAAAAAGTACATCATTGTGTGCACTGATTACTTGACAAAGTGGGCTAAGACAAAGGCAGTCAAAGTAGAAACTGAGCAGAAAGTGGTAGAATTTTTAAGAGAGAACATCTTATATAAGTTTGGGTATCCAAGGGAGGTAGTCATTGATCAAGGAGCACAATTCACATCTAATTTCATTGCAGATCTCATGAGGTAGCACTATATCAAGAATGAGACATCCACTTCCTATCATCCTCAAGAAAATGGGCATGTAGAGGTCATAAATAGAGCACTGGAGAGTATATTCACCAAAGTTTTTAACAACAACAGGAAAGATTGGGCAGAGAGACTAGTAGAGGCCACTTGGGCCTACAATATCACTTGGAAAACCACCACTGGATTCACTCCATATGATTTGGTTTATGGGAAGAAAGATCTACTTTCTATTGAGTTTGAATATAACACTTTGATAATCACGGCTTAGTTGGACTTAGATGTCACCACAACACATCAAGAAATGTTGCTCCAACTAAATGGCTTAGATGAGTTTATAATGTAAGCTCTCTTACACACTAAAATCATACAACTGCAAAGGAAGGTCTAGCATGAAAAGCATATCAAGGAGAATACTTTTCAAGAAGGGGATTGGGCCCTGTTATATGATTCTAGGTTCAAAAATTTTAAAGGGAATTTAATGACAAGATGGTTGGGCCCATACTTAGTGGAAAAATGTCACGAAAATGGATCTATCTAGACCAAATCCATTGATGAGGAAGGCATCCCCTTCCTTGTAAATGGTTACAAGTTGAAGTTACATAGAAGACCTCTGTCCAAGGAGGAATTTATCAGTTTAGTCAGTAAGGAATTGAATTTGAATGGGAGTTTCATAACTTCTAGCAAAAAACACTTTTAGAAATTGTGTTTAAAAAAAAGAGAGAGAGAAAAATAAAATGTCTGGATGAAAACCTCTATGAGGTATATGAGTCCAACTCCAGGGTTGAAATCCTCTATGAGGCAGCCCACGAGCAAAACAAAAAATAAAAAATAATAATAAAGATCCCTAGGTGAAAGCTTCCCTTGAGGCTTATGGCAAGCATGTAGGTTGAAAACCTCCTCTAAGGTAACCAATGTGTCTCAAGAAAAAGGAAAACAAAAAACAAAAAAATAGAGAAAATAAAAGAGGAAAAAGGAAGAAGCTTATATCCTATTTGTTAACCTTTCTTTTGTTTTGCATAGTTGTACATGGCGGCATATTTCATGGTTATAGGCCAAGAACTACATGCTACCTTCCATTCCTCTCTCCATACACCCCATCTCCATCCTCTCCATTCACATTTCTATCTCTCTCCACCATCCTATCATCAAGAAATTTGAAATTCACCTCCTCTTTGTGTTGCTAAAACACCTATGTTGCTACAGGAAGGTCCTGTAATGCTACAGGAGTCATCTGTGGAGCTACAGGAGGGATATACGAGGAGGAAAGTGATCTAAAATACCATACCAACTCTAAGAAAGGTTAATGATGGTCCTCCTATGACTTTTCCATCACTCATCCATCATCCATCCACTCATTTCACATTTTCTCAAACTTCTCCACTTTTTCCTTCCTTAAAAAACATAGAAGCTATCATTTTCTATCTCTACAGTGCCTACACTAATCCTCCATGATTTTAATCATATCATCATCACTCATCATCATCTCCCTCATCTCCTTCATGCCAATTTAAGACTTAAAGGGGAGAACAAGGAACTGCTACAGAAATAAACTCCTCTTGTAGTAGCATGTACAACCACACAAAAAACACTAATATTATGTTTTCTTTCACCACCAGAAGAGATGATGAAGCTTGGTTTGTGTTGATGGTGATGGACCCACCAACATGTCAAGGGGATCTCCCCAGTAAGAATTCCCAATTAGACCTGAGACCGTATGGTGTAGAGTGCCAACAATGGGTCATATGGGAATGCCTTGACCGTGATTTCACACAGAGGCATGTAAGATAACTCTATTGGTATCAAGGGTGTGACAGCTGTAATGAGTCAAGGAAGGTGCATGAGAGGTTCTAACACAAGTGGGTTGAGATGAGTGTGCCCCTTGGCAACCTGTAATAGTACTCAGATGGGAAGGGAACACAAGAGTGAAGATACATCACAAGCTGGAAAGAAACTCAGCTGGCAATCCAAACTAATGGTTAAACCAATCAACACATTTCAAAAATATTCATACATACTCATAGAGAATAGTTCATACATACATGCGTAATAAATAAAATACATATGCCATTTAGAGTAAGCATGATAGCTGGAATATAATACAACATATGCATGAAACGTGTTGGCTCTTATTATATAAAGAAGTGTAAGTTCCAGTCATACAATACATCCATGTCCAACCACTAGCTCCAATAGTGGAACATTACATCCACATCCGCCTGTTCCTCCAAGGAGATGTACTAGCTCCGTGCAGTGGAGAATCCAAGGCGCATTACAATACTGTCCAAGTTCTCTCCAAGATAGCCTTATTGGAAACTTGGTTGAACAAAATCCTATACAATGAATTATGAGGAACTATTTATAGCAAAGGGTGGGGTGACCCTTGACATTCCCCTTTGTGATAGTTCAACTACCCTCGTGACTCTTCACCTACTCTATGACTGTTACATCCACCTATTGACACTTGACTTACACTTGACATGACTTAGCATTACAATGCACATGTACCCATGTGAAACAAAATCGCTTGAACAAGCCATTCTAGACATCACTCTGACTTAGACAACCATGGAAGTCCAACTCCTCAACATCCTCATGCCAAGCAAAAGTAACATATTGATGCCAAGATTGGTAGTCCTTGATGGTGTCTGTGTGCTCTACGGTGACATCCATTTGAAACTTGACTCTTGCCTCCATAACATCTGGGTACACTGCTCGAGATACTTTGTCCAACTCGTCTAAAAGCATGCACATCATTATCTTCAATATGACCATACCAGCTACATACTTGTGCATGATGTCTACACTGATGGGCAAGTATGGGATGGTGGCAATTCGCATCAACTCATAGAAGTAAGAGTCAAGATTAAGTCAAAGTTGTTTCTTTGTCTTCGCCTGGGTGAGAATAGATGTGATCACATGTGTGTGAACCACAACATCCATACTCTTGAATACTCGTGCATGGGAAGCATGTATGCTAGTGATGAGCTACAGGAGCTCTTCATAGTTTTGAATCTAATTCCATATACGTTCCTTTAGCTCTACCGCATTGGCCCTCATCATCTTAGGCAAGTGAAGTGGGACACCCTTGTACTTCATCATCCATGTTTGCATATCATCAACAACAGCAAGCAAGTTCATCAAGATACGTGCTCTTCTAGTTCATCGTTGCTGCCATCTATTCAGATGGATGACTGCCTTGTGCACAGTACCAAACTTAGAGTACAATGCTGGCATAACTGTGTCAAGGGACAATACTTCATCTAGTATTGCCTTCTTCAATTCAGCTCAGGCAGACATTGTCACCAAGTCTCCTCCTTGCTTGGCCGTTTGTAGTTCCTTTGACATTCGCTCATTCTCAGCTATTAGAAAGAGAACACTTGAGCTAGTGGCTTCAGCATACACTCTGGTTGCATTGGCTAAGGCAGATGGATGTTTGTGCACATCAGTCATGATCACTCGTTCCTCAACTTGCGCAGGAGACGCGTGATCCTCCAGAGTTGACACTCTGCGAGACTTCACAACTATATGTTGGGATTCGTCGAACAAGATGTTGTGCATCTCTTCTTCCAGCTGATCACCAAGGATCTTAGTGCCTCCATGGTCATTCGAGACTTGCTCATCATCTGGATGCATTGAATTAGGTGAGTCAACCTCTTTGTGGTGAGGCATGAGGTCGGTGTCCTGTTCCAACTCCTGCTGCTCCATGTCTGCATCCAACTGTTGAAGTGTTCATTCTATCTCATGAGTGAAGTCTTGCGCTTGGGATGGTTCACCCTGTTTGCCTGATGCCAACTTTTCTGATGAATCAACTACTTGTATGGGTGCTACTTCATCTCTTTGCACATGTTTCACCCCCTATTGTATATGTTGCTGCTGCACTTCCCTCTCCTATTTGCATAGCTCTTGTTCCTTTCGGAGTTGCTCCCTCAGCTCATGCAACTCCTTCTTTGCTTCTTCCATTCTCTTCTTATCCCTCTGCCTTCACAATATTCGCTTGTCACACTGGTGCCTCTTTGCCTCTATAGCCATAGTTGCATGCTCTACAAGTGGATCTGCTTGAAACTTGCTTCTTTTCTCCTCCTCCATGCGAACGATAATCTTCCTTTTACCTTTGTCACGCACTAGTATGCTTGCCTCTGCTGCCACTGCTGCTACAACTACTACCGATGTTGCTGGTTCTTTTCACGATGCTTCTTAATATTGCTTCAATAACCACTCCACAGTGAATTCAACCTGTTCATTGGGTCTAGAGAAACTGTAGCAATATCTCCATGGGTCCTCCTCGGCCCAATGAAACGCCTCGTGGATCCAGTTGAACTGAACTCTCATGTAGTGATTTCACAATGCAATATGGGTCATACATATTGTAGCTTCGGAGGTTGAGTGGGTACTTCCTCATTGGTTCTACTTTGACATCCACTTTCTTGATACTTCAGATCTCATATAACCCAATCTGCAACAGAAGAGCGGGCCAAGGTGCCTTCTTCTTCCAATGCAGTCTAGCTGTCAATCCTGCCGAAATGTGATATGCTACTTCCTGCATGATAAGTACGTCCAAGGAAAAATTTAGTAGAACATGCAGAGGCTTCTCCACACTGGACATTTGGATGAAGGTACTGAACGGTGAGGCATACCAATCAACAATGCCTAACAATGCCTCCATTACTTTGTTTGGCATGCAGGTTGGATCTTATTCAAATATCATCTTGTACACAGGGGGTGAAAAAATGATCGGACAATTGTGTAATTACTCCTCTAAAGCTAAATTCGGACAACAACTTGAAATATGTGTTCACAACAGTCTCCACCGGTGACCATGCCCACTCCAAACCTGGGAACTCCTGTCGAGCATAGACTACATCTAAGATGTAGGTGGACATGTAAATCTCTGCATGCATACCTTTGGGTGACTATCGAGCCTTTGTTACTTGTTACTTCAACTGATGAGCCAATATGTCAGACCAGTTACATGGTTTTCCTTCTCTAGCCACTTGGTCCAATGCGATCACCCAACTCTGTGGGAAGGTTTCTGTGCTTGCTTGGCCACAGAGACTATAAGAAAATATGACCAAGTATTGGTACGCATTCCTCAGTATCTTCATCTTGTAGATTTGGTTGGGTGTCAACCTGAATCGAGCTGTCTCCTTTAACCAGTTCTTCAAAATGTCTCTAAAGTTAGCACTGCTATTGGGTAAGCTGAATGGAGTCTTCATGACAGTAACGGGCTCTGACATCTAATACATCTCATCATAATCTCATGCCTAGAAGGTCACAAGCTTCGTCCCACTGACACTGCTCAAGGTCATCATCTCGGGATCAGTGTGAGAGATGATCTAGTGTATCATGTCCATGCATGGGAACACAGGGTATCTGCATGCAATACGGTATAGGTTGGACTTGTGAATATTCACGTACACCTAACAGCCTTCGAGGCCTTCGTTAAAAGTACCTACAAATGCTTCATTGACCTATTTCCACTTCAGTTCGATGTCCCTGTCTAGATACAGATTTGTATCTTCATAGGTCAGTAAACTAGAGGACACTCACTCAACTGCTTCTCTAGTTGCATTTCCATCAGTGTCCTATCATCCTGTTCTATTGGAATCCATCGATCTGGTACTGATATGAGACAAATGAACACCTGAAAGATCTGGAGACAAGCAACATGCATGTCAAGGAATCTGTTAGTGAAAACCAAAGCAAATTTGGGGAATGACACAACAAATACCTTGGAAACTAAAGGGCAAACTTTCACAATTTCTTCTAGGAGGTTGGGTGACTAGCTACCAGAACTATGGAAAAGGAAATCTAGGCTATCTGGGAGGTAAGACTGGCTATTGGGATTGCACAATGTGCAATTCTAGCTAGGAGTGACTACAAGCTGAGGGACAACATTGCGCAATTTTCTGGGCCAACAGTCATTGTCCCTCGGAAATGAAAAAAACAGTCCTGGAGGAAAATGCTGGGTAGAAATGTGCATTTATGGAGAGGAAGGTAGAGTCTTCCTTCCCCAAATTGTTCAATGTTGTCTCAGTGAAGGCAGAGTCTGGGCCATGGTTGATCTGACTCACAGACAGGCAACTGAAAGCAAATATGAAATTGAATGCATGGTGACACTAAGTGAAAGTAGAAGTGATTGACAGTGAATGAAAACATGAATGACAGATTTAGTAAACAAATTAACATGCATGTAAGTGAAGCAAGTCGCCAAATCGATGACCATTCGTGCAAAATAGTTTCATGCATGCAATAGCAGTGAGATTACAACGAAAACTGAAACAAAGCTGGGACAAGCTAGTATACATGTAAATGATAGCAAGCACTCAAAGAAATCAATCAAACAACAATCACACAAGCGAATACACAAAAAGTAACAAAAATGCTAGAAAAGACAAGTTGAGGCCATTTACCCATGAATATATGAGTTGAATGTGTTGAAGAGTCCTAGATGCGATGTGGGATGTTAGAGCTCCAAGATCAATGTGAAATAATAAGCTCTAATGTGTCTCATATATAAGTTTGGGCTCATGACGCACATGCCACAAATGAGGGAAGTTTCTAAATGAACTTTGTATGTAGCCTCAGGCTACTAAAAATAGCTCCCTGAATCATGGGATTCCTTTTGCATGCTGCCTTTTTCTATTCCAGGAAAAAGCAAGCCATACATGCAAGTCAATTTTCCTTTCTCCCGGGTGGAACTAGTCAACCAAACTGCTCATGCATGCAGCTACTCAACTGCTTGAAGGAAATGTGCATTTCTAGCTGGGAGCTAGGTTGGCTGCCCAGGAGATTTTCACAATTTCTAGGCAGAGTATCTGATTGTTGCCCATATTTGCACAAATTCTGGGCTGAGTAGCCCTGCTGGGGAAGATTGCACAATTTTCACTGGGAGTGTTGACTAGCAAAATTGCGCAATTCTACCACCCAGCAGGCTGTGAGACAAGATTGTATGATTTATGCAGGGAAGGCTGGTTTCCCTCCAAAAATGTGCAATTCCTTCAAGGATCTGCTTAACCTGCAGTTGGACTAAGTCCGGGTGATCATCCTATGAGGGGAATGCATCAAGTTGTGATCGACAGGCTGCCTTTGTGCAAGAAAAACATTGAAGCTTGTGTACTTGACAAAGCAAGACAAGGTGCTATGAAAGGTTGGTAGGGAGGCTCCAAAATGAAGCTAAGGAAAAATTTTGGAGGGTGGTTGTCGCTGCTACAACAGTTTGCAACGATGAAGAGACACCTCACTCTCAAAAAGGCTTTCCACTAATAGTAGTAGCTTGAATATTAGAAGAAGCGCATATAAATACAGAACAACATCAATAGTCAAGGAATCATAAAAAATGAAGACATGCACAGGAAATAAGTCAAAGTGTTTAAATCCCTTATTCATAATGATGTATGGTCCACCTCCAGCATGCAAGCCTCTGTAGAAGATCGATCCACAAGTAGGCTTAGGTATGGAAACCCTAACCTCCTCCCTCTGTATAAAAATGACAAAAATGTGTTTTAAGAGAGAAAAGGTGTTTTAATAGGCTGGAGGTTCCTAGTGAACTTGGACACCGTCGACTAGTCAAATCAAGTGTGAGTTAGGTTACCCATGCAACATGGAAATGTCAACTCAAAAAAAATTGGTGTCCTTAAAGATTAGGGTGATAATCACAAGGAGGGAGATATGATGACAGTTATTGGAGACAACGTCCAAAAGAAACTTGTGTTAATTCCAAGTCACCACAGTGCTCTAATACTTTAACCAAAAAAGGATATTATGTATTGGATCAACACCATTTACACTATCACTCATTCCAAAAACTGGTGGAGGAAGGATGAGCTAGTGCATCAAGTAGCTAGAGTGCCACCGAGGACTTTTGAAGCCTACTTGCAAAGTGCTACAGGAGAAAGCTATAGGAAAGGTTGCAATTGCTATAGGAGGGTCGAGATGAGATATAGGAGGAATTGGGAGGACAAAATGGAGTCACAGTGGCTGGATACTCTCTCAAAAAATTCATTCACACCCAAAATTTATCTGATAAGAAGTAAGTGATACCCTCCTCCTTTGTTTCTACACCCAATTCCATGAATAGTCTTCTTGAAATTAAGAGCATATATCAGTCAATTGATTAGTTGGGGATCCTTTTAGAGGTTGTTGTGTTTAATATGAAATAAATAGTTTGGTGAATAAAACTTTGAGCACCCTTCTTCCTCACTATCACCCAGCACTGTGCCACTTTTTCACCACTGAGATTTCATGAATTTTTAAAATTTCACACCTACATAGAATCAAGTATTAATAGAGAAGAAATGGGGGGAGGATTTAACAGAAGGGAACCCTCAGTTACCAGGAGAATTCACCAACACCCTCCTATAGTTGACATCTTCCGAAACCACCAGTTCTTGGGCTTCTTTGAGCTACTTAAGGGATATGATGATGACCTTGCCCATGAATTTTCCACAACATTACACTCTCAAGGGGAAGACAATGCAACAATTTTTGTTAGAGGGTTGTCCATTTCTCTCACTCCATAAACTATCAGTAAAGTAACCACCTTGCCTGTAGGGATGAGATGGAGCAAAAAAGACAAGCAAGTGTCACACCTAGGAAAAACTTCTTCCTTTCAAAAGAGAAGCATGTAGAAGACAAGAATGGAGTGAGGAGATAAAGTTTGAATTACCGTTTGGATGAGATAGCCTACCATATCCTTAAATACATATCTTGTGAAGGGAGATTAAGTGTATTTTATGCCTACCACTTAGGGCTACTCCAAGAGTTGAGATTCAATACATACTTACCCCTTGCTCAAATACTTTGTGTCCCTCATTTTCTTATGCAATCAATCCTGGAGATGAGTCAAAAGGTAAGGGAAGGAAAATATAAACATTTAGCTCACTATGGCCTCATCAAATTGATAGTGGTAGATGCTCTAAACCATTTGAGAATCCTTGTCCTATGGAATAAGTTTGTAGACATAGTTAGGGATACTTTCATAGAAACATAAGCCCTCACATCAAGAGAAACCCTAGCCTATAGTATTGGAGGAGGAGAGCTAAAAAAAGAGGAAGAAGAAGCGGCAAAGATAGAAGAGGAAGAGGCAGCAAGGTCAGAAGAAGGAGAAAGAGAGGTGGAAGAGGAGGAGGCAAAAAGAACAGAAGGAGAAGAAAGAAAGGAAGAAGAGAAAGAGGTAGTAGAGGCAGAGGAAGGAGAAGCATAGATGAAAGGAGAAGAGGAGAAAAATAATGGAGAAGAAATAATAAACCCCAAGAAGAATTCTACACCCCAAGGAATAGAAGACACTAAGTAGGAAGTGGCTGCAACCTTATCTACATTGGGCACTCCTATAAAGCCAAAAAGGAAGCAATCAAAGCTAAGTCAAATGTATTTCATAACCAGGAAGAGCACTAAAATTAGACAAGGAAAGCCACAAACTCCTACAAGGGTTCCTATAGTTATTGATGAGTCACCAAGTAAATAGGAAGAAATATTACCATGTGAGGGAAAAATTGAGGAGGTCACTCCTCATAGTACCAAAAACAAGTCACCCATCGCACCTGTGAGTATGCCTACTATTATCTCTACTACATGTCTTGACATTTGGAGGACCAAATACAAGCTTGGCCATGTGTTATGTTTAGAGGCAGCTCGCAGCAGTCTGTTCTATCCTCTCCTTTATTCTCCTTACACTCTTTTAACCCCCCCCCCCCACCATCTCTGTTTTCCTCCAACACTTGGAATAAGCCCCTACTCCGTTAAACCCCTGGGCACTAAGGTCAAACCCTCATACAACCATGTTCACACAACTACATGCTTTCCCAACTGTTGACTTTTCATACCCTGATTCGCCGCTTCCCTGTCACATCAGTCCGAAACTCGTGCAATCTAATCCGCGCCGTCCAATCAAATCCATTGTGATCGGATGGCGTTCGCTCCTCCCGCTCTCACAAACTAACCGCACGTTAACTTGCGATGAAAGTGGTTTCTGCCACGTCTCATCCGCCACGTGTCACCCGATGGTTATGATCGCAATCCTGCATATGATTACCACCCACCTTCGAAAAGCAGTGCGGGCAATACTACTTACCGCCCATCCGTCGTCCCCGCTCACTAACTCTCATGCATATCCTCCACTTGGTGATCATTATATCTACCCGTCTGGGATCCAACGGCTCATGATTGTTCGCTCCCGATACCTCTTTCCAGGCCATATCTATCGTCCATCTGTTCCATCCGACGACCCATCTTGCTCCGCTGACCAGATTTTCCACTTGCCATGCAGTATGCCACCTTTGACTGATCTGTGCTCTCGAAGGACAACGGCGATCAACTACCAGTACCCTATGTAGTTACTCCACAACAACTACATTTAGCAAGGAAGAATGGCCGATAAGAAAGAGGTATGAAGCCGAGCGGGTAAATGCATTCAATGGTTATGGAGTTTCATTCATATTACACACTACCTGCTCATAGAAGGACTGCCGAACAACAGAAAAGATCAAATTCATTCATTAAAGTAAGCAGATTGTAGCTGAGACTCCATCAAAGAGTTAAAGAAGTTGGTGGTCCATTATGACCCCTCCACGCATAGAACGGTAGAATATCTTATTAAACAAATTGTATATATACCCAAAAAATAGACGTAATGAAGGTTGATGGTTGTAGTTTTGATGTAAGGTTAAACTTCTGGAGACTGTAACTACTTTGATACTTGCAGCGTCTGGTCTTCATTTTCAGCTAATACAAGCTTCTTTTGTTGTTAATTTCTCACTTTTCCATTTCTACTCTGTTCTAGGCTGTGCCTGTTATGCATCTGTTCATGTGCTCTTGATATTTAGCATTAGAGGGGTTGTCATCCCACCTCTATGTTGAAGTCTAGTATGTATCATTGAATGTGTTATGCAAGTTTCTGTTTACTTAATGCCAGAGAGCTATCATCCTGTCTGTGCATTAGGAAATAGATTTGTAGACCTATTTACTGGTTGTAGCCAGCCATCACATGGTCTTGTGCATCTGCTGGTGTGGTCAATATTCTCCATGTTCACCTAATCCTCAAACTGTGAGTAATTGGTGGTCTAAAGCCTTGTAGTCTAGGGGTGTTCACCCATGTCTAGAGTTAAGCATAGTAGAAGTGGTTATCTGGCTTGAACAAGCATCATTCCTTCCTTTCATCCATTTCCAACATTTTGTTGAGTTTGTAATATTCTCGAGCATCTCTGAGATATAACCTAAGAGAGTTTCTTGGGGTGATAACATTAATTAGCGCCAGTGGGGAGAGGAGATTGAAGCTCAGCTTCCCTGGGAGATGACACAGTTCCAGATTTTGATAATAAACAAAGTCTGGGCACATTTCTGGTTGTAATCATCTATCTGGCGACTCCACTGGACGAAGACCAACCTTTGGCAACTCCACATTATAGTCCTGGCTTAGTTTGTGAGACATACTCGAAGAAATCCTCAGAAATCACCAACTGAACCAGTGCCTGACCTTGAGAAGATCGTTAGGCAGAAGAAAACTTCACAGAAAGGAGCATTAGGATCAGGTAAGCCTAAGAAATCTTATGCATCTCTACAAGAGAAGGTTATAGTTGAGAATATACAATTTGAAGATATTGAGCCTAGTATTGCTAGAGAGAAAACACCTACAGAGATTCATACAGATCCTAGTTCATTTAGTTCCCCTTTGGATTTTAGTCCAAATATAACATCCTATACAATCCATAATATCCCTTTGTCTTTGTCATCCATTGCATTGTCCTATACTACTCAATCTGTCAGTGTCCTTCCACATACCCCAGTCATAGCTGGACAGAAAGCACCTACGAAGATGGAAAGAATTATTGCTGCTAGGTATGGACCCCTAGTCCTGCCTATTCCTTTGAATGCCATGCCTGCAGGAGAATATCCGAAATACATGCCTAATTTCACTGGCACAGAGGGAGTAACAGCCGAAGAGCACCTTGAATCTTTCTACAACTATGTTGATAACTTGGATATAAGTGAAAATGATGTGTGGATGAGAGGCTAGAAAGTGGTTCAGAGAATTGCCCCCTGGATCTATTGTTGATATTGAAGCCTTAGATGAAGCATTCTTGAAGCACTGGGGAGATAAAAAGGACCTGCTGTATTACCATACCGAGTTTGGTAACCTGAAGAGGGAGAAGGGGGAATCACTGCCTGATTTTAATAAAAGATTCAATCGTATGTATGGTAAGATACTAGCTGAAGTAAAGCCTACCCCCACCTCTGCCAAAATTGCCTATGCCAGTGCCTTTGACTCTGATTTCTATTTTTTGTTGAGAGAAAGAAGATGTGCCACTCTAGCTGATATGTTGGATGCAACACTGGAGGTGGAATCAAATATTATGGCTGCAGAAAAGCTTAAAACACATGTTGATAGAAGGAGGTAGAGAGGTGAGGCTTCTTCTTCCTCTGCTTCATCTTCATAACCTAAATCAGATAGAATGGCTAAAATGATAGAGTCATTGGCTGCCGAGATATCCAAGCTAAAAGTTGAACAGAACTCAGGAAAGACAAGGCTTCCAAATACATTTTCTCCAAGAAATCCCAATCCATTCAGAAAAGCAAATTAGCAAATGCAAATCATTCAAAAGAGTAAAGAACCAAACAAAGAACAAAAAGTTAAAGCTCCTTTTCAAAATGTAGTCATGGAGGAGGAACAATTTGAAGAAGAGGATGAAATTCACTCTATGGAAGATAAAGGCAGTGCTACCTTTTTAACATTGGTTGCATACGAAGAATTTTTGTTGCAGGAACAAGACAATCAAAGGTGGGACAGAGGGGCTGTTTTACAAACTGAGGAGCAGCAAAGATATAATCTGAGGTCAAATGCAAAAAATGCCAAGGAGAATCCTGCACAAAGAGATGCTGGCCAAACAAAGAATACCAGCATCTGATCCAGTCATCCTCAAAGCACCAGTTCAAGAGGTAAAAGGTTATGATAAGTTACCTTCCTCTTTTAGCTTTGAGTTAGAAGTCTAGAAGTTAAAAATATCTGTGCCTCTGGTAGAGTTGGTAAAGAGTGAGATGTTTAGAAAGCCTATCCTTGAAGCTCTTGATCTGGAAACCACACAAAGCTCCACTGACTCTGTCAATTTGCAAGATGACAAGCCTGCAGTTGTGCTTAGCCCTATGATCAAAGCTTCTGATAATAATTCTCCATCATTTTATGTCTCCTTGACCATTCATGACAAAATCCTCCACAATTACCTGCTAGACACAGGGGCCAACCACAATTTGATGCCTAAAGCTATCATGGAAGAGTTAGGCCTTGATATCACTAGACCATATCATGATTTATTTTCTTTTGATTCAAGGAAAGTGAAATGCCTAGGATTAATCAAAGACCTGGCCATTACCTTAACTCAGCTGCCCATGAAGAGTATGATGATGGATATTGTGGTAGCAGATGTCCCTCCCAAGTTTGGCATGTTGTTGTCCAGAGGATGGATTAAGAGACTAAGTGGGACATTACAGAATTATCTATCCTATGCCACTGTCCCAGTTTTTGGAGGAGAAAGCAAGAGATTCTACAAAGAAGCACAACTAGCATACATCATCAGTGATCTAAAGAATCCATCCAATCATCCCATTTATGCTATGGATACCGATTTTGGAGAATGTATTCTCCAAATGGAAGAATCTCAGAAGGCCTCAATGCAGTTTAAGAAACCAATAGTTTAGGCTGAGGAAGAGCAAGGATGTCAGGTTTGGGAGATGTTTTTGATGGAGCATGTTCCAGGGAGACTACAGGAGCAGGGGTGGTGCTGGTATCTCTAGAGCAAGAAAGCACACGTCTGTCTTTTAACCTAGCTTTCCAAGTCACCAACAATATAGCAGAGTATGAGGCTCTAATATTGGGCCTTAATGCAGCAAAAGACAGAGGAATCAGGAACATAAAGGTGTTTGGAGATGTTGATTTGATCATTCAGCAAGTAAATAGAACATTTCAAGCAAAGCACCCAAGGCTGAAAGTATACAGAGATGAGGCATGGAGACTCAAAGATTCTTTTGATAATTTTTGTATTCCATATATCCCTAGAGCCAAAAATCAGCTTGCTGATTCCCTTGCTATGTCTGCTAGCATGTTTATCCCTCCCATGCCTCCCAGACTAGTTTATGAAATCCAAAAGAAATATAGACCGTCCTTGCCTGATAATGTCCAGCATTGGAATGTTTTTGAAGATGATGATGAAGTAAATAGATTCCTGCAAGTCATTGATGAGTTTTCCGAAATGGAAATTGACCAAGAAAATGAAGCCTTGGAGGAAAGCCCTCAATCCCAGCTTAGAAATAAAATTGGCAAAGATAGCATTGTCCAGCTTGCCAACAATCATATTCTTAAGGGTTTAATTCCTCTAGAAAGACTATTTGACCAAAATGATGTGCCTTACAAGGCTACCCAAAAAGAAGACCAATCTACAGTCTGTAAGCATAATATAGGGAGTCCTGGGCAACCAAGATACATAATTCTGTCCACTCACCTTTCTGCTGACCAGAGTGTTGAATACTACAATTTAATGAAGCAATTTGCTGATTTGTTTGCTTGGGAATATAGTGACCTGAAAACCTATGATAAAAAGATTATTTAGCATAAAATCCCTCTAGAGAAAGATACCATCCCTTTCAAGCAGAATCTGAGACCAATAAATCCTATGCTTCCCCCTCTGATTGAAAAAGAAATTAAAAAGTTGATGGCTGCCAAAATCATAGTCCCTCTCAGATATTCAAAATGAGTATCCAACTTGGTGGTAGTGAGGAAGAAAATTGGAGAAATCAGACTCTACGTTGATTTCAGGAACTTAAACAAGTGTTCAAAAAAGGACAATTATCCCCTACCCAAGATGGAGCATCTGTTGCAGAAGGTCTCAAGAGAAAAATTAATGTCTTTCCTGGATGGATTTTCAGGCTATAACTAGATTGTTGTACATCCAGATGACCAAGAGAAGACTATGTTCACCACTCCTTGGGGCACCTTTATGTATTCCAAGATGCCTTTTGGATTGATGAATGTTGGAGCCACCTTTCAGAGCATTTGTGGGAGAGAAGGATAAATTTGTCCTTATCTACCTTGATTACATAACAGTATACTCCAACATCCATCAAGACCATTTGCAGCATTTGAGGAAAGTGTTTCTAAGTGCAAAAGGTTTGGGATTTCAATCAATCCTAAAAAGTCACAGTTTGCTTTAGAAGAGGGAAAGCCGTTAGGACATTTTGCTGCAGGTGTCCGAATTGACCTAGAAAGAGTAAAAGCAATATAGACCCTATCTGTCCCGAGATCAAAGAAGGACATCCAGTCCTTTTTGGTCAAGATTAATTTTGTGAGGAGGTTTATACCAAATTTTGCAGAATTGGTGAAGCATATTACCTCCATGTTGAAGAAGGGGTTGGAAATCAAGTGGACTGATTTAGCAAGAAAATCCTTTGGGTCCATTAAGAAGGCTATTATGAAAGCTCCCACTTTAGTAAGTCTGGATTACAACAAGGAGTTCTATATATTTTCTTTTTCCTCTAATGACACCCTTGCAGCAGTGTTATTGCAAGCAAATGAAGAAGGCTCAGAGAATCTAGTGGCATTTTTCAGCAAAAACTTAAGGGATGTTGAGCTGAGGTATGATATTGTTGAGAAACAAGCATATGCTCTTATCAAATCTTTGAAAGCTTTCAGAGTTTACATTTTGGATTCCAATATAATTGCATATGTACCCTCTGCTGCAATAAAAGATGTCTTAACACAACCTGATGCTGATGGAAGAAGGGCTAAATGGATTGCAAAGTTAATTGAATTTAATATAGAATTGAATCCCACCAAGCTGGTTAGAGGTCAGGGTCTTGCCAAGTTATTGGCTAAAGAAAATTGCAGATCACTGGATATAGATTTCTTGTGCACAATTGCAGAAAGTGGTCAAACAGAAGAAGAGGAAGCAGCTGAACTAGAGAGAAAGCAACCAATGGCAGAAAATATAGCTTCTTGTGATTGGTATTCTACAATAGTTAAATTGTTGCTGAAGCTAGAAATCCCTTCAAGCCTTACTCAAGGTCAAGTCAGAACTGTTAAAATTAGGGCAACAAAATATTGTATCCATGAAAATTTGCTCTACTGGAGGGATCCATATGGAGTGCTTTTGAGGTGTCTAGACAAAGAACAATCAATGTAAGTTATGCAGCAGTTTTATTCCAACATGTGTGGAGGACATCACTATTGGAAAGCCACTTCCCATAAGATTCTCAGAGTCGGGTACTACTGGCCCACCTTATTCTCTGATGCATTTTCATTTGTTAATTCTTGTGACACGAGCCAAAGATTTGAAGGGAAACAGTAATTGAAGTCCCTACCCTTAAAACCAATACATGCAAAAGGACCTTTTCAGCAGTGGGGCTTGGATTTCATTGGAGAAATAAATCCACGTTCCAGTGGCCAACACAGATGGATATTAGTAGCCACTGATTATTTCACTAAGTGGATTGAAGGAAGCCCAACCAGAAAGGCTAATCATAATGTGGTCATGAAGTTTTTGACAGAAAATATATTCACCAGATTTGGTCGTCCACATAAATTAGTCACAGATAATGTAGCATCTTTCAGAGCAAAAGAATTGATGGATATGTATGATTCAATGGGCATTAAACTGGTTCATTCCACCTCATATTACCCTCAAGGCAATGGTTTAGCAGAGTCCTCGAATAAAAGTCTGATAAGGATAATTAAAAAGCTACTAGAAAATAATAAAAAGTATTGGGATTCCAAGCTCAGGCATGCACTATGGGCTAACAGAGTAACCACCAAGAAATCCACAGGGAATTCTACTTTCAAGCTGGTATATGGCACTGAAGCTATATTCCCAATTAAGTTAACTCTCCCTATGGCAAAATTCCTTCAAGAAGAGCAGAATGAGGAAGAAGACATGGCAAAAAGGATCACGGATTTGGCAGAGGTACATCAAATAAGAGAATAGTTGGTTGAAAAGTCTGCAGCACATCAGAAGAAGATCAAGGATGCTTTTGACAGAAGGACAAAAACAAATAATTTTCAGGTTGGAGACTTGGTTCTAAAGTGGGATGCACTAAAAGAAAAGAAAGGCAATCATGGGAAGTTTGATGCTTTCTAGACAGGGCCTTTTATCATTTCTCAACTCCAAGGGAACAATACCTTCATACTGCAAAGTATGGGAGGAGAAGCAGTTTTTGATGGCCCGGTTAATGGGTTTTTTCTGAAAATTTATGTAATTTAAGGTCTTTGGGCCTTAAAGTTGTAAATATTTTATTTTATCAGTTTTAGTGTAGGTTCAGTCAGACTCCATGCCCAATGGAGCACTAGGAATTTTGCTAATTTGTTTTCATCATGAAGGCATTGGTCTGCAGTTTTTGAGACCTCACAGGGAGGATCTCATCCCTAGAAGGAGCCAATGTTAGCTCTGCTACATGTCTTGACATTTGGAGGACCAAATACAAGCTTGGCTGTGTGTTATGTTTAGAGGCAGCTTGCAGCAGTTTGTTCTATCTTCTCCTTTATTCTCCTTACACTCTTTTAACCCCACCCCCCCCCCCCCCCCCGCCATCTTTGTTTTCCTCCAACACTCAGCATAAGCCCCTGTTCCATTAAACCCCTAGGCACTAAGCTCAAACCCTCATACAACCATGTTCACGCGACCACGCGCTTTCCCAATCGTTGACTTTTCACACCCCGATCCGCCGCTTCCCTGTCACATCAGTCCAAAACCTGTGCAATCTAATCCACGACGTTCGATCAACTCCACCGTGACTGGACGGCATTCACTCCTCCCGCTCTCACAAACTAACCGCGCATTAACCCATGATCAAAGTGGTTTCCGCCACGTCCCATCCGCCATGCGTCACCTGATGGTTATAATCATGAGCTCGTGTACGATTACCACCCACCTCCGAAAAGCGATGCAGGCAATACTACTTACCGCCCATTCATCGTCCCCGCTCGCTAACTCTTGTGCATATCCTCCGCTCGGTGATTGTTGGATCTACCCACCCAGGATCCAACGGCTCACGATTTTCCACTCCCAATACCTCTTGCCAGGCCATATCTATTGTCCATTTGTTCCATCCGACGACCCATCTTGCTCTGCTGACCAGATCTTCCACCCACCATGCAGTATGCCACCTTTGACTGATCTGTGCTCCCGAAGGACAACGGCAATCAACTACTAGTACCCTGTGCAATTACTCCACAACAACTGCATTTAGAAAGGAAGGATGGCCGATAAGAAAGAGGTACAAAGTCGAGCAGGTAAATGCATTCAATGGTTATGGAGTTTCATTCATATTACACGCCACCTGCTTAGAGAAGGACCGCCAAACAGCAGAAAAGATCAAATTCATTCATTAAAGCAAGAAGATTGTAGCAGAGACTCCATCAGAGAGTTAAAGTAGTTGGTGTTCCATTATGACCCCTCCACGCATAGAACATCAGAATATCTTTGTAAACAAACTCTATATATACCCAAAAAATAGATGTAATGAGGGTTGATGGCTGTAGTTTTGATGTAAGGTTCAACTTCTCGAGACTGTAACTACTTTGATACTTGCAGTGTCTAGTCTTCATTTTCAGCTAATACAAGCTTCTTTTTTTGTTAATTGCTCACTTTTCCATTTCTACTCTGTTCTAGGCTGTGCATGTTATGCATTTGTTCATGTGCTCTTGATATTTAGCATTAGAGGGGTTGTCATCCCACCTCTGTGTTGAAGTCTAGTATGTATCATTGAATGTGTTATGCAGGTTTTTGTTTACTTAATGCCAGAGAGCTATCATCATGCCTGTGCATTAGGAAATAGATTTGCAAACCTCTTTACTGGTTGCAGCCGGCCATCACATGGTCTTGTGCATCTGCTGGTGTGGTCAGTATTCTCCAGTTCACCTAATCCTCAAAATGTGAGTAATTGGTGGTCTAAATCCTTGTAGTCTAGGGGTGTTTACCCATGTCTAGAGTTAATCATAGTAGAAGTGGTTATTTGGCTTGAACAAGCATCATTCCTTCCGTTCATCCATTTCCAACATTTTGTTGAGTTTGTAATGTTCCCGAGCATCTCTAAGATACAACCTAGGAGAGTTTCTTGGGGTGATAACACCTACCACTAGGTTTGTCACCTTCAATAATCCAAGGACACAATCTACATTTGAGGAAGAGGAAAAAGGGAACCTCTAAGAGAGATAGGGTTTGCTACAGGAGGGGCATAATTTTCTACAGGGAGAACAGGGGAAGCTACAGGATCCCAAGAAGGATTCACAAGAGGTAGGCTTCACCTCAGAAACTATTGGAAAAGACCTACTAGAGCTCCAATAACCTATCCCACAACCTAGCTTGAGCTCCTACTACAAGTTCATTGAAGGAGGTAAGATTATCCCGGAAACATTTGCCGCCCCACTCCTTTATCAGCTAGAGATAGAAATATGAAGAACCCATAGGTGAAAGAAAATTTATAAATCTAAGAAGGTATAGGATGTAGGACTCATGGAAGAAAAGGACATTGAATTGAGAAAATATTTAAGTTAGCTGAGAATGAGAGAGTCTATAATGAAGGAGCAGCTACAGGTAGAAAATATGAGGTTGAGAGAGAGGCTGCAGGAGAAATAAACACAACTTTCTTACGTGGAAAGTCTCTCCATGGAATCATTGTAATGCAGAAAACCATCAAAGTATTATGCCCTCTTTCTCAAGGAACAATGGCTACAATTCAAAATCAAAACCTTGGAACAACATTTATTTATTTCCTTTCAAGATTACAAACATTTCATTCAATTTTTTAGCCAAGGTGTCATGGATGAAAAAGAAAAATAGGTGGAATATTACATGCACAACCTCACTCTAAAAAATATGATTTTTTGGGATCCTAATGCAATGTTTGGAGATATTTAGTTGATGGTCTGAGCATCCTGGATGACTCATGAGGATAGAGGAGTTGAGGAATTGAAAAGGGTAATAAAAAAGGAAGAAAAGGGCCCATTGTATATCAAGGAAGAGCTAGTGAGCCCAAGGGTTGTCATTAGAAATCATGGACTCATCTCCAATGATGCTACTTTATCACCTAAATGCCTTTCCAACCAGGATAAAGCCATCCTATATGTTAGGTCCCTATAATACTAGTGATTCCCCCATTACTATTGTCATTGTAGCCCTTATTATTATTGTTGTGCCCCTATTGTACCCATATTGTTATTATTGTGCCCCATAGAAGCCCACTATTGTTTTGAATCAGTGACCGGAGAATCCACAGTATGAACATTTTTATACCAACGTTTCAAATCCCAAATGGGATCCATCATCAGGATTTAAGAATGATGATAAAAGAAGAGCAAATTAACCGACAGTGTGTTGTTCCTTAAAATTTATCCTCATGAGTATTTATTCTGTCTAATTTGCTCTTCTTTTATCATCATTCTTAAATCCTGATGATGGATCCCATTTGGGATTTGAAACGTTGGTATAAAAATGTTCATACTGTGGATTCTCCAGTCACTGATTCAAAAGATACAAACCACAGATCTCTTAAACCCACTATTGTTATTGTTGTGCCCTTATATTATTATTGTTAGGTCGAATTTGATTATATTGTGACCCCTTAGACTTCTATATATAGAAAGGAGGATTTTTCATTTGTATCATCCAAGAATTTTTCATTTGTGTAATGTAAAGGAGGATGACCCCTCGAAGAGGCTGAATTCTAAGGTGTTTATCTTTCTTTTCTATCTTTTTGTGAGCTGGTTTCATAACATTTGGTACAAAGCTTTGGATTCTAGGGTTTCGCTGCTCCAAACAGGTCATCGTGGCATTTTAACTATAACATTTTTTTAGTGACATTTCAGAAGCTAAAAAACAAGCCCATTTGATCCAAAGTCGTTATGAACCTCGGGTTCGAATATCAGATTTTTTCTCTCTATATTTTTGGATGTATGGCCTGAGGAAGTTAGGGTTTTCGCACACTCCCAAATTACATTCCAAACAGGTGACCTTGGGAAAATCGTCCTAACATTCTCTCTCAGCATCAGATTGAAATTCAGTAAGAAGTTACAGAAAGAGGATAAACTTAATTTTTCTATGTATCATTTTCAGATCCGAAGGTTGAAACAGTGACGTGTGGCACATCATACAAGTTTGCTCTACTGAAACATTATATAATTAGGTCATCATGGGAGATTTGACATAACTCTTTCTTGGAGAATCCAATTTTGATCAAACTGGTGAAATTGGAAATAGGACTCAGAGGGCTACTAAAGGAAGAAATTTTAGACCTTGGAGATCTGTAATTACTAAGATAAAACAGATTCAATATCGAGATTCTACAAAGCGAAAAGAATGGTGTAGTCTTTTTAAAAAATTTCATAAGTTTGCGTTGAAAAATTAGGTTGAAGTTCAAAGGGCATAGTGAAGCATAATTATCATTAATTGATGCCCCAAAGAAAGAAAATGGAAACACCTAGTAAGCAACCTAAAAGCTCTAGCATAACTCATGAAGAAGAGGAAGAAATGGAACATGATACATCAAAATTACGAGACCAAGTGCAACAAATTTCAGTGTCACAAAAGGTAACCAAAGCTAAGATGAATGGCATGGAAGCTAATATAAATGGAATGCAAGTTAAGATGGATGGTGTGGAAGCTAAGATGGACGGCATGGAAGCTAATATGAATGGAATGGAGGCTATGATGGAAGATTTGAAGATAGATTTGAATAAGTTGCTGCAAGAAATTCTTACTAATGGTGAAAGGGTAGTAAAGGAAAATCATGATGAGAACAAAAGAAATGTTAATCATGATTTCATAGACTCTAATGTTGGATTGAATACCCACCATGTTCCAAAGATCAATATGAGGAAGTTTGATGGCAAGTATCCCGTAACATGGATACTACAAATGGAGCAATTTTTTGATCTCCATAATGTGCAAAACACACAAAAGGTATGCATTGCAACTTTATATTTGGAACCAAATCAATTTGTATGGTATCAATGGCTTTTCTCTTGTAAACAAATTGTCACTTGGGAAATTTTTATGGAACAAATGATAGCACATTATGAGGATACAAAAAGCAACACTTTTTTTAGCCAATTGATAAACCTCAAACAAAAGGGTTCAATAATGGAGCACATTGAGGACTTCCAAAAATTGAATATAAGGGTAAAAGATGTTCTAGAGGAGAATAGGATTGATGTGATCATAGGGACTTTAAAGGATAACATCCAACATGAGGTTTGCCTTTGGGAAACTGACTCATTGGAGAAGGCATTCAGGTTGGCAAGAAAAATGGAAAGAAAAATTATGGTAACAAGGAATCCTACCACTCACAACTATAGGGATGGAAGTGTTGTTTCCCCTAGCCTTCCACAACCTACAAGGTTGACTCCCCAACAATTGGAAGAAAAAAGAGAAAAAGGGCTTTGTTACAATTGTGATAGAAAATACACTAAAGGTCATAAGTGTGCTGAGAAGAAATTATTTTACATAGATTTTGAAGAGGGGGAAGAAAAGGAACAAGAAACATCAAAAGAAGAGGATATACACCAGGAACAAACCCTAGAGAAAGAAGAAATGAATTCAACCATATCTTGTAATGCATTGGTCAGAATTACCACTCCTCAAACTATAAATATAGAAGGACATATCAAGAATAAAAAGGTAATAGTGTTGATTGATTTGGGCAGTACCCATAATTTTATTCATTGTAAGATAGGAAAGGAATTGAATTGCTTCCTATATCTAGCACCAGAGTGTTAAGTGATGGTTGCAAGTGGAGGAACCATAAATTGTTATGGAAAGTTCCATAATATCAAGCTGTCCATGGGTGAATATGGATTGAATAGCCCAATGCTTTACATTCCAATGGGTGGTGTTGATGTTGTACTAGGAGTCCAATGGCTACAATCCGTGGGTACAATAGCTTTTAATTTTCAAGAACTTTCCATGAAATTTTATTTGAAAGGAAAGGAAGTTGAATTAAGAGGTATCACAGGGAAACCAAGAAAGATAATAAGCTGTAATAGAATGACAAAGCTTCTAAAGAAAGAACAATGAGGCGTAATTGTACAATTATGTTTGATAGAGGTTCCCACATCAAAATCATTTATTTCTCTAGATCTCCAAAAAGTCTTGGGCAATCATTCCAAGGTATTTGAGACTTCCAAAGGTCTCCCACCTATTCATGATCATGATCATGCTATTCATTTGATTCTAGGAAGTGTTCCTCCAAACATCAAGCCTTACAGATATCCCTACGCCCAAAAGAGTGAAATTGAACATATGGTTGCAGAAATTCTAGAGGCTGGTATAATTCAACCTAGTCAAAGTTCTTTCTCTGCTCCAATAGTATTGGTGCATAAGAAGGATGGATCATAGCGCACATGTGCAAATTATAGGGAGCACAACAAGCTCACTATTAAAGATAAATTTCCCATTCATGTCATTGATGAACTATTGGATGAATTGCATGGATAAATTTACTTCACCAAGTTGGATCTTCGTTCAGGATATCATCGCATCAGAATGAAGACTGAAAACATTCTTAAAACAACATTTAGAACTCATGAGGGTCATTATGAATTTTTGGTCATGCCTTTTGGCCTCACCAATGCACCTTCTACATTTCAAGGTTTGATGAATTCCATTTTCAAACCCTTCCTTAGAAAATTTGTGTTAGTATTTTTTGATGATATACTAATCTATAGCATGTCTTGGAAGGATCATGTTCAACATGTTGACAGGGTTCTCAAACTATTGGAGGAGAAAAAATTATATGCAAAAAGCTCCAAATGTTTCTTTGGAGTACAAGAGGTGGAATATCTGGGTCATATGGTATCTCATGAAGGTGTTAAGGTAGACCCTAGCAAAATTAAAGCCATCAATGAATGGAAAATCCCCACATCCATAAAGCATATGCGAGGATTTCTCAGGTTGACAGGGTATTATCGCAAGTTTGTTAAGAATTATGGGAGAATAACATCACCTCTAACAACATTATTGAATAAAGATGCATTTTTATGGACTCTAGAAGAAATGAAGGCCTTTGCACATCTTAAAGAGGCAATGTGCCAAGCACCGGTTTTAGCTACGCCGAACTTCACAAAAACATTTATTGTGGAATGTGATGCCTTAGGAAATGGAATTGGTGTTGTTTTAATGCAAGAAGAAAGACCCATTGCTTTCAAAAGTCGTCCAATCAAAGGAAAGTATTTACACAAAGCTATTTATGAGAAGGAAATGTTGGCAATACTACACACACTTAAGAAATGGCGACCCTACCTAATGGGAAGACACTTCAAGTTAAAAACGGATCATGATAGTCTTAAATACTTTTTAGAACAAAGATTATCTTTAGAAGAGCAACAAAAATGGGTCACAAATATGTTGGGTTATGAGTTTGAAATCATATAAAAAAACGGGAAGGAAAATGTTGTGGTAGATGCACTCTCAAGAAAGATGAGGAGGTGGAAGCATTTCTTTGTGCCATTTCTATTATCCAACCAAATTGGATAAATGAAGTAAGGGATGAATGGAAGAATGATGAAGAAGTGTGGGCACTCATTCAAAAGTTACAACAAGATCCTAATACATCTTATACATTTAGCTGGAAAAATGATTTGTTATGGTAAAAATATCACTTATACCTATGTCAGAATTCCCAACTCAAACAAAAGATTCTTATGGAATTGCACACCTCTCCCTTAGGAGGGCACTCGGGATTTTTAAAAACTTACCATAGGGTTAAGAAGGAGTTTTCTTGGGAGGGCCTTAAATCTTATATTCAAAAGTTTGTGGTGGAATGTTTGGTTTGCCAACAAAATAAAGTTGAAACAATTAAGACCTCGTGTCTATTACAACCTTTATCCATTCCAAGTCAATGTTGGGAGGAGGTTTCAATGGATTTCATCACAATTTTACCCAAGTACGAAGGAAAGAGTATCATCAAGGTGGTAGTTGAATGGCTTACCAAGTATGCACACTTTTTTGCATTATCTCATCCATTTAAAGCTAGTATAGTTTCCACTGCATTTATGGAAACAATTCAAAAGCTACATGGAAACCCAAAGATTATTGTAAGTGACAAAGATCCTATTTTCACTGGAAATTTTTGGACAGAATTATTTTCTTGTCTTGGTACTCAGTTAGCTCATAGCTCATCTAATCATCCTCAATCTGATGGGAAAACTAAGATAGTAAACAAATGTTTAGAAGGATATCTTCGTTGCTTTATATCTGATAAACAAACATAATGGGTCAAATGGTTTCCTTTGGCTAAATAGTGGTATAACACTTCCTTCCATACTGCAGAAAAAATGACCCCATTTATGGAACTTTATGGATTTCACCACAATCCATCACATCATATTTAAGAGAAAATTCTAAGGTTCAAGCAGTGGAAGATCACATCGAGCATCAACAACAAGTTCTCCAACTCTTAAAGGATAACCTAACTTTGGCACAGAATAGAATGAAACAACAGGCATATCAACATTACAACAAAAAAAGTTTTGATATAGGTGACTGGGTATTTCTACGGCTACAACCATATAAACAAATGTCCCTCAAGCAAGTCAAGAAGGATAATAAATCATCACCAAATTATTATGGTTCATACAAGTTGTTGCAAAAGATTGGTACTATGACATATAAATTGGAGCTTCCTGCAGCTTCCCGAGTGCACCCAGTTTTCCATGTTTCATGCTTAAAGAACGTTATTGGTGACAAGCTCCTAGTTCAAACAACATATCCAGAACTTGATGAGGAAGAGAAAATCATATTGGAACACGAAGCAGTCACAGAAACAAGAACTCAACAGCTGCAAAATCGATCAATTTTGGAGTATCTTTTCAAGTAGAAGAACTTACCCGCTAAAGATTCCACATGGGAGGATGAGAATTTTATACAGAAGCATCCATAACTATTCAAGCGTTGAGGACGACACTTTTTTGAAGGAGAGGGGCATGTTAGGTCCCTATAATACTAGTGATTCCCCCATTACTATTGTCATTGTAGCCCTTATTGTTATTGTTGTGCCCCTATTGTCCCCATATTGTTATTAGTGTTCCCCATAGAACCCCACTATTATTATTGTTGTGCCCTTATATTATTATTGTTAGGTCGGATTTGATTATATTATGACCCCCTAGACTCCTATATAGAAAGGAGGTTTTTTAATTTGTATCATCCAAGAATTATTCATTTGTGTGATGTAAAGGAGAATCCCCCCTCGAAGAGGCTGAATTATAAGGTGTTTATCTTTCTTTTCTATCTTTTTGTGAGCTAGTTTCATAACACTATACTTTGAAGACACATTTAGGTTGTTGGGAAGAGAAATAATGCAAGCTTGCTAGAGGAGATGGCATTCCTTATTCCATAGTCTACAGATCAAAGAATATGACTCTCCTGAAAGGCTAAGGAATTCCTTCAAGAGAACACCATTATATAAGAGGATCATGAAGAGGATGAAAGTTAGGTGGATAGAACTCAATTTCATTCCATCGTTGTTGTTAGGCTTACAAGAAGGAATAGATGAAGTAGGAGAGCAGAAGGAATGGATAGAAATAGAAAAGTATGCAGGTTTTTACCCCCAAGAGGGAAAATGTTGCAGGTGCATCTAACCTGAGTTAATTGTTTACTAGTGGAGTTAGTTTGTGAAGTGAGGATTTAATTAATTATTTCATTTTCTATAATTTTTAAGAGAAAATGATAATTCTTGTAAATAGGAGAAGATTCAAGAGTATTGTGGAAGGTTTGAGAAGATTATGGGAGTTAGTTTAGGGATCTAGAGCCTACCTTGGGTTCTAATCCATTTGTATAAACTGAGGTGTTCCATGAGGCATGTAAGTATGTAGAAATGTGTGAGTGAGTGTGATGAATGAGAGGCCATGATTTCTCCTTAATTATTTTGTTTTTTTAATTAATCATTTTCAGTTTATGTGTATACCTATTGTGTCATTTTTAGTTTAGTGTTGTGAGCTAATGTTAATGAGTGCAAGCCTATGGTTAGATGTTATTTGACCTGCATCATCAAACCATCTGAGGATCCTTTGGATGTTAGGGACACCACCGTGGCCATGAAAGAGCTACACACGGATGACTGAGCCTCTTAGAGGATGAGAAATGCCTTTAGACGGGGGGTGACGATGAGTCCCATCAATAGGTACATTTTGAAGATTAATGTGCCATCCTTCTCTTGCATTAATTCACATTTTTCATTATATTATGCTTAGTAAGAGGAGTAGGAGGTGTTTGTATTATGGAGGGGCTCAATAGAGAAAACAAGGAGAGAATCTAGGGGGGTTTTCCACCTCCTTAACTCCCTAAAATTAGCTTCGGGTCACCATATCCTCTCTCACCAATTCGATTTTATTGGTAGCCGAGTGAATCCTAGTCCAAGTGAAGATCAGGGAGGACAAAATCCACCATTTTCGAGATCAAGGATGGACCCATTCCTATTTTCAAGGGAGTTGATTTAGCTGCCCTTTTGTATAAATAAACTAGAGGAAGATCTCATTAGGATTCGAAGTTTTTTTTCAGCTAGGTGTAGCTATTGAGCTCCAAGAATTGACATTGTTATTTTCAACTTTTATGTGATGTATTATACCTCCACCTTTTGATAATCAGAAGTTGGTTTTTAAAATATCATCTGAGTTCATTTCAGAGGGCTAAG
Source organism: Pinus tabuliformis (assembly GCA_031772625.1). NCBI lineage: Eukaryota > Viridiplantae > Streptophyta > Pinopsida > Pinales > Pinaceae > Pinus > Pinus tabuliformis. The sequence goes on from CM062816.1 coordinate 280,525,485, forward strand.
AACCTTGGGTTTGGGCCAAACCTAAAGGCTTTGGTCCCTCTTCTTGTACTTATGTTTCTTCTTGATTCAAACCAGTTTATAGTTTCTTGCATTTCAATAGAAGTTAACTTATAAAATCATTTGGTTGCAGCCTCTACATCACCTCTCCTGTCGGAGAATGAGTGGTAGGATTCACAACAACAACCCAAAAGGATTATGTTTATGATCTCTTGGAAATAGATTAGTGTTGGCTGTCCTATTTTACATTAGCTTTCTATAGTTTAGTTTAGAAGTTATTTCAGTGAGTATGTCAGCAGTTTGCATGAATTAGATGTAATTTAAATCCAACTCATCATTTTCATCATAAGTTATTTCATATTGCAATGATAAATGGATGCATGCATGTGAATTATTGCAGGGTTGATTGATCTACATGGAAGGGAACTTTCATCACTTCCATCCTGAGATCTTTCATCTTCTCCTTCTACCTCCAAGCTCTATCCCCAAAACCTTGTTTTATAAACTATTATGTCTAGGTCCCCAAGAGCACTCACCCTAATGCAATATGATGGGCCTCTAAATTAGACATAAATTAAGGCCCATGCCTCTAAATTAAACATAAATTAAGGCCTATAATGATCCTTCAGCACATTAAACCTCTCTTTTTGCATTAGATAATTTATTTTTAACTTTAATATATTCATTAGGAAGGTTTATGAATAATTTCATATTTGTGCCTAATATTATTTATTTTTGTGGAATATTATGAGAATATTGGGCAAATTATGAAGATTTGGAGGAGATAATTTAGGGACTTGTTCCCTACTATAGGAGGATCAATAATAAATAATAAATCAGAAATATATCATGGAATTATGGCACAGATTTTGGAACTTCGATGATTTAGAAAATCTAGGAATGTGTTCCACTAATCAAGGGACTAGATATACTAATCAAGGGATTTTGGTGGGGAAATATTACTCCATTCATGGGGAATGATTCCTAATCATTTTGTATAAGTACCAAGTCGAATTTTCATAGCACAGATTGTGGAACTCCAATGATTGAGAAAATCTAGGAATGTGTTCCCTATCATTTAATGCAGATTCCTAATATTGGGGACAAGATCCACTAATCAAGGGATTTTGGTGGGAAAAGCTTCCTCCATTCATGGGGAATGATTCCTAATCATTTTTTATAAGTACCAAGTTGAATTTTCCTCCAGGGATAGATTCTCATTAGTGTTCTTGTGGAGAGAACTAATATTTTTGCAACTCCATTGTATTTTCTTGCGGGGATGTAATTATTTTGATGAAAATAATGAAGATTGGTGTGATGTTCAGCTTCTAAATATTGATCTCCTCCATAGGACTCTAATTTTCCTTGGGCTTGGCCATCCCAGGAACCTTAGAGCCCTTTTGTATCATTTTCTTTCCTTCTTTTCACTGCTTATTCACATCCATCTCTAGTTTTTATTTATTTCTATTTCTGCATTTAGTATTAATGATTTCTTGTTGTAGGATTGAGTTAAATCATTGATGTAATTTCTTTTGTAGGATCACAAGAAATATTTCATTCTTGGAAAATATTTTGAATTTCATAGTAATCATTGAGCTACTTGGATTAGTCTTCTTATTCCCAAATCTAGATTGTTGGACCTCCTTTTTAGCAAAGAACGACAAATTTCTGTTATTTTTTAGAGCATGATAACAATCTTCAATCGAGTTGGTTCCACTTGCATTAGATCAAAAAAAAAATCTAGTTCATAGCAAAAATTACCCCATTGCATTTGCACTTGATTTGGTTATGCATTTTTTAGATTTACTAGCTCACTAGTTCTTGAATTTCTAGATTTTCAAATAGTAATGTTTCTTATTTTTTTGCATGGGTTAATAAAGGTCCTTTTGAGTGATTACACTTGGAATATGGACCTAAGACATCCTAGTTAATAAAAAAAAATCCCCATATAATTTGGATTTTATTTGCTTGACCATTAAACCCTCACCAATTTCATCATTTCACAAGGAAACTTCTCCAATCTTTTTGAGCAAATCCATCCATCTCCCAACTTTGGTTTTGAGTTCTAATGTGGTCCTAGGCACTCCCTTGCCTCATTCCATCCACCAACCCCCTTACCTAATCTTTCCATCACCTTCAACATCCATCATTTTTCTCTCTGTTGTATCTTGTAGGTTTTCAAGGGATCTTGTAGGTTTTTAGTACATCCTGTAGGTTTTCCTGTAATGGCCTGTTTTGAGGCTGAATTGAGGGAAAACCTCTAGGAAGGCACACAATGTCACCTAAGGGTCTCTCAATCCTTCCAACCATCCACCATCATCTCCAAGCCACTTGCCACATCACCAAAAGAGATTAGCTTTCACACTCTCACATGAAAAGCAACAAAAAGAAAAACATATTTGTTTTATTCATTTACATGCACAGTGGTAGAAGGTATGATGGTTTGAATCTGCATGCTTAGGATAGTAGGATTGCATACATGTTAACTTAGAATTATTTTGAAGCAAATCCTCTTAGCAGTTAGTTAGAAAATGGTGTGTTTTAGCATTTGATTTCAGTCTCTTTCCTTGTATTTTCTTTCTCTCAATAGGTTAAGGTTCCATTTCGAACATTTCATTTTTTGCAATTAGTTTAGGATTTGACTTCAATACATGCACTCCATTACATCATGACAGCAAAGGAAGGACACATTGTATGTTGCACATATAGTGTCGATACCTCTTAAGTTTGTACAAACCCCGGGTTGATAATTAAAGTCGGTAGCCTTGGGAGTTGCAGCATTGTTGTTGCAATACCGAGGCTCATCACTTTTTGGCACCATTGTTAGGGAGGTGTTAAAGTATGCATTGTTTTATTCCCTAGTTGATACATTTCTTTTTACATTTTTCAAAAACAAAAAATAATTGCATTATGCATATTTCATTTCAAAAATAGAAAAGTTCATTGCATTAGTGTTTTCATTCGATCATAAAAACAAAAAATTCTCCAACACCAACCCACCCCCCATTTGATCACGTGGTGTAGTAAGAACAACATCACCATTAACTTTTTCATGTAGAAGAAGAATATGGCAAATAATCTAGAATAAATGGATGGAGATAATGAGGAATATCCTCTCGGAATTCCCATTCAAGATACTGATGGTAGTGTGTGCATGAAGAACATCCCTCCATCTTTTCTTCCAAAATTTCATGGTCTAAGGTCAGAGACTCCGAAAACCTTTCTCTTTGCATTTGAGATTGTTTGTAGATCTTATGGTTACTTATTAAAAACTCAAACACTGAGATTGTTTCCGACAACATTGAAGGATAAAGCTCTTAAATGGTTCATGAGTTTAGGGACTAATTCAATAAGATCATGGAATGATATGAAAAAGATATTCATAGAAAACTATAAAGATCATGATCTTAAAGAATAAATATTTAGAATGAATCAAAGAGAAGATGAGAGTCTAGAAGTTCTAATAGAGAGGTTCATGTATAACGTTAAGAGGAAAAAACTACATCATTTAGGATTCGACACACTAAAAACCCTCTTACTTAGAGAAATTAGGGATGAGTGGATTGATCTCCTTAATATCCTGAGCAGAGGTGATGTATATCAATTATCATTTGAAGAAATTTGTGAAACATGCAAACACATATCAAGAAGAAAAGAAAGAGTAGGTAAATCAGCATCAAGATCGGTAAGTCAAGCTAAACTTGGAAATTTGTTTGATGATTTAAAACATAAATTCTTAGCAATCTAACAAAACAAGTAGAAATGTTAAGAATGCAAGATGAAGGAAAAGAAAATGTTGATATTTGTGTTGCAGAATCACATGATGTTAAACATTGTCCATAATTACCAAGGTTAAATGAAGTTCACCAAGAGGGCAATGGAGCAAGTCAATTGCTAATGCAGCAATGTTATGTAGCTCCAAGAGGACCATGGTAGCCTATTCAACCTGATATGATGCAAGAGCCTAATTCACAATTTCAAGCTTATGCACATCCACCTCAAAGTAATTGGAACACACCCTTTCCTTGGCAAAATTGACCATCTCAACCCCAAAACCAATCTTGGCAACAAGGTTGGCAAGGAACTTACGGGAGCCATCCACAATATCCTCAATATTTTCCTCAATATCCTCCATACTAAACTCCATGTTATCCTTACCATTCACCTCCACCACAACCACAACCCCATCCACATCCATCTCAAATTTACACTCTCACTCAACTACCTATACCACCATTTTCAAACCCACACATTGAAGTAGCTCAACGCACTTACAATGCTAAGGTACAACACTTCCAAACATCTCTTCTTGAGCTCAATGGTATTCACCATAGCTCAGGAAGAGTATTGTAGAAAAGAGATTCTCTTAATATAATTGAAGGACTACATCCAGAAGAAGAATATTCAAAAGAGGAGATCAAAGAACCATGGGCTACAATTGATGAAGAACAAACGTCAAAGTTAGAGATTGACAAAGCTCCCTCATGGTTACCATCAAATCCTCCATGTATTCAAGAGAACGATCAACAAAAGGAGGAAGATTTGAAGGTCATGGTAGAAGAAGACATGAAGAATGATCCAGATCAGCAAGTGGACCAGAGGGATCACAACTATATTGAAATATGGTTCCAGATAGTCAATAAGTTGCAAAAACACTCTCTTCTTCAATTGTGCTTGATATCATCAAATCCACAGCATTTGATCACTCAAATCCAGGTACATGTCAAAGCATACATTTCAAGCCTCCACATCATTTTGTCTATCAACTTGATGTGCACATGGTTCCATTGGAAGTATTCTTATACTTTAAAGTGATTTTGTTTTTCAAGTAGGGTAGGGTAAAAAAAAAATGAAAAATAAGAGAGAAAAAAAAAACTCAGGTGAAAACCTCCTTGGAGGAACCTCAAATTGGCTCATTGATTCAAAACCTCCATGAGGCAATCAACGGCTTGGAAAAAAAGAGAAAAAAAGAAAAGATCCTAGGTGAAAACCTCCTTTGAGGTGCCTAGGCAAACCTACTAGTTGAAAACCTCATTGAGGTAGCTAGTAGGCCTAGAAGAAAATGTAGAATTTTCTCTACAAATCAGCTAGCTCACTGATATCATGTAGAAATTTCACCTGCAAATCAAACTGATATATGCAATGTACTAAAGCATAATACTAGATCTACATCTACCATAAGCTTTGCAGAAGCTTAATCAACCATGAGCAACATCAAGCATGAACACATATAACTGATAAGAAGGAATCAATCACACATAACACAGAAAAATTTATCTGGGAAAAGAACCAGCCTAAAACCCCATCTCTGTATTATCAATCAAGTGGAAATACTCAACAACATACAAAAAGAATCAGCTCAAAATCTGTCCTGCTCTCTCTATACTCTGATGATGTTCAATCAGAAGATGAAAATCATGGACTACCTAGGCCTCATTATATAGGTTGTAAGTTGGCCTGATCATACCTGCTGTCACCTCAAGTCCAACTATGTAGTCATAGAAGAAAATAGATTCCTTCCTCATGCAAGGAATACTTACTAGAAATATCCTAGCATCTGATAGTACATTGTCCCTCATTTGATCTCAATTGGGTCTCTGTCTGAACTGCCATGCATCAGTTATCCATGAGAGAATACTCAGTTATCTGAAAATAACAGTTGTCACATGCATGCAAGCATTAACAAACTATATCTCATTAATTTAACAACTTGTTAAATTAATCTAACTAAACTTGACTAAGTTAAACTAAGTCAACTGATCCTCTCAATATAGAACTGATCCTTATCTCCTTTAATCAAGGGATAAATTCCTAAATCAAAGGAGAAAATAATTGCATGATCTCACAAAGACCTCTGGTCTGATTCTCCTCAACTAATTAACTCATAGAGAATTAATTAATTAATTTCCAAACCACTAGTAAGACCAAATTCGAATTTTACTTCATATAGTTAGACCAGGGACTACTAACAATAGGAAGGGACCCATAAATGCTATTTTAGAAAGTGCTATTTTTAGCAGTTTCACCTCTCACCCAATGTGGCCAATGACCTCACTGGCCAAACTGCTATTTTTAGCAAGTTCTATTTTTAACATTTCTTGTTGCACATTTTTCAACACTCCCTCTCAACAAGAACAACTTCATCTTGAATCTGATCTTGTACCTTTGGAATGTTTTGCATTTAACACTTGGACCAAAAAAAACTCCCAACTAACTTCTCTGTTGGGCTAGAAACATACTATGATGCTGAAGCTCTACATGTTGCTGACAAGTGCTCCCTCTCTAACCTCTACGCTACTGCAACATCTCCATGCATCTCGCACCGTTGCACCCTTCTCTGTGATACCCTACACTGTGCAACACACTTGTGCCTCTCTAATTGCTACAGCCTGCATGCTCTGCGCTGTCTTGGGATTCCCACACTGTAGCTCTCTCTACCGCTCCATTTGCATTTGTCTCCACCCAATCAGTCAGTTCCCGCTACTCCACATCGGGGCTCCCGTAACAAGGCCTCATCCAAGAGGTTGGGTACCTCAAGGATCCTGCCCCGCCTCCTTGGGACATTCACTCTATATCACCCCACCTCCTACCTGGAGGTATGGCTACATGTGATCCCTCTACCGACCTAGCTTGAAGTTCCCCCCTACTGGAGGTCTCTGCATGAGTAGATGTCTCTACTCGATCTCCACTCAGCTTCCCCTGTTGTGGCTGCTCCACAATCTCCTAAAGCTTCTGAACCAATATTGGCTCCTCCACAATCGTCTAAGGCTTCTTCTAGCATTGCATGTTGAGAGGTAACATACCCTCCCTCTCAACCACCAAGTCTCCATCAGTTGCCTTGCTGCTCAAAGCTTTGCATGCATCTTGAACCTCAAGAGTATACAGGTTCTTGTCCCGTGAAACAATCTGCTTCACCTGTCTAGTGATGATGTGTCTAAGGAAAACCTTTCCCTTACTGAAGACTACATCATGGCCTCTGTCTTCCAGCATCACAATCGACACCAACTTTCTCTTCAATTCTAGTACATACTTGACATCGGTCAAGGTAAGGTGAGCTCCATGCTCCCTCTGAAAAATAATTGTGCCTACACCTGAGACACTATACTTCTCATCATTACCCATCGCTATGAGTATCTGGAGATCTTTCTCCTCCAAAGTATTGAACAAACTCTTGTCGCTAGTCATGTGGAAAGAAGCTCCACTGTCAAGACACCAACCACTTCCCACCATGGATGAAAACATGCATGCGAAGAGTGTGAAATCCAACTCAAACTGTGAAGCAAGTGCCTCACCTTCAGATCCTTCCCCATATCCCTTCTTGGATTTCCTCTGTGGACCATCGGCCACATAATGGCCCACCTCATGACAACGAAAGCATCACACTTTTGATTTTTCAGCCTTCTTCCCACCATTGGAAGAACTAGATTCGGAAAGAGAAACCTTCTCCTTCCCCTTCTTTGCCTTACTTGCTAAGGCACAGTTCTCCTCATCCTCCATGGATGAAGAACCGTCTCTGGTGCTTTGTCTGATCTCCTCCTACATCAAATCCGACCATAGTCATTCCCAATCTGGCAGTTTTTCCCTTCCATTAACCAAGTCCCGGTAGCTATGCCAGCTCTTAGGAAGGCCAAGGAGTGCTAGACTCACCATATCATCATCAGCTATCACAACCCCTACACTTGCAAGCTCATCCCTGCATGTGATGAGCTTGGTCAGATACATAGAGATCGTCTCATCCTTTTCACACTTGATCTTTCAAAGTTTGTCCTTCAGTGCCAGCTTCCTCTGATCACTGCTATTCTGATATAAATCTTTCAATGTTTTCCACATTGCAAACAAAGTCTCCTTCCCATGGAGGCTTGAGACAATGTGATCTCGCACTCCCTCCAAGATAATTCTCCTAGCTCTAGCCACACACTTCTTCCATTTCACTAGTTGAGTAGCATTAGTAGGCTTAGGGACTTCTTGATTAATGAAGTCCTTAGGGCTGTTATCTTCCAATATTGCCTTCATGCAATCCTTCCAAGCTATATAGTTTGAGTTACCATCAAGGACATACTCAAGCCTCAAACCATAGAATGCCATCGGTGAAATAGATGTGATAAGAACTTGAGATCTATATCCCGAATAATAAACTTTGAATTCCTTCTTGTATATTGTTCTTCCTTGATCACCTGTGCTCCTATACCATGTAGAATTGTCTCTACAAATCAGCTAGCTCACTGATATCATGTAGAAATTTCACCTGCAGATCAAACTGATATATGTAATGTACTAAAGCATAATACTAGATCTACATCTACCATAAACTTTGCAGAAGCTTAATCAACCATGAGCAACATCAAGCATGAACACATACAATTGATAAGAAGGAATCAATCACACATAACACAGAAGAATTTATCCGGGAAAAGCACCAGCCTAAAACCCCATCTCTGTGTTATCAATCAAGTGGAAATCCTCAACAACATACAAAAAGAATCAGCTCAAAAGCTATCCTGCTCTCTTTGTACTCTGATGATGTTCAATCAGAAGATGAAAATCATGGACTACCTAGGCCTCATAAAATAGGTTGTAAGTTGGCCTGATCATACCTGTTGTCACCTCAGGTCCAACTACATAGTCATAGAAGAAAATAGATTCCTTCCTCATGCAAGGAATACTTACTAGAAATATCATAGCATCTAATAGTACACTGTCCCTCATCTGATCTCAACTGGGTCTCTGTCTGAACTGCCATGCATCAGTTATCCATGAGAGAATACTCAGTTATCTGAAAATAACAGTTGTCACATGCATGCAAGCATTAACAAATTGTATCTCATTAATTTAACAACTTTTTATATTAATCTAACTGAACTTGACTAAGTTAAACTAATTCAACTGATCCTCTCAATATAGAACTGATCCTTATCTCCTTTAATCAAGGGATAAATTCCTAAATCAAAGGAGAAAATAATTGCATGATCTCACAAAGACCTCTGGTCTAATTCTCCTTAACTAATTAACTCATAGAGAATTAATTAATTAATTTCCAAACCACTGGTAAGACCAAATTCGAATTTTACTTCATATAGTTAGACCAAGGACTGCTAGCAATAGGAAGGGACCCAGAAATGCTATTTTAGAAAGTGTTATTTTTAGCAGTTTCACCTCTCACCTAATGTGGCCAATGACCTCACTAGCCAAACTGTTATTTTTAGCAAGTTGTATTTTTAACATTTCTTGTTGCACATTTTTCAACAGAAAAAAATAAAAATAAAAAAATAATAATAATAAATAAATAAAGAAAAAAAAATTGCTTGATGCATCTCTTTGATGAATTCATGTACTCTCCAACATCTGCAAGCAACAAAAACAAGTTGGTACCAAAAGAAAAAAATTGGTCAAGCCTAGTCAAAAGAAGTCAAATTTTGACTTTCTCCTCCTTTGCTCAAATGCTCCAACAAGGCCAAGGCCATGCAAATCCATCACCCTCATCTATTTTCACCATCCACTAAGCTTATACCATTTAGTTTGCTTGATGTCCTAAAAAACTACAGGATGCTCTATTTTACTACAGGATACAAAAATGCATAGAGCGGAAATTTGTTTTTTCCATAACTGGAAAACCATGCATCCATTTTCCAATCTGTTTCACGGGGGGAGATGCATATGGATGATGGTAACATGCTCAAGCAACTTTAGCAAGTTCCAGTGCACGATTTTCAAGAAATAAACCACCACCACCTATAGCCATTTTTGAATTTTCTAAATATTCGTGCATCCATTTAAAAAGTTGTTTCATGGGGAGATGCATATGGATGATGGTAACATGCCCAAGCAATTTCAGCAAATTCCAGTGCATGGTTTCCAAGAAATCTGCCTCCATCACCTTCAGCCAGTTTTAGTTTTTCTCGAGATTAATGCATCCGTTGACCAAACTATGTTTATGGGGAGGTGCATAATGATGATGGACACATTCTTAGAAAGTTTCAAGTCAATCCATTCTAGCGTTTGGGAGATATGGACAAAATAGGTCAATGTCTTGAAAACCTACATGATTCCCTGAGATCCTACAGGATACAGAACAACACCTACAAGATTGGCAGTGAGCAGTTTTAAAAGGGAAAAACAGAGGTTGGCTTCATCAAGCAGTGTTAAGGAGGTAGGCTCCACATTTCCCCACATTTTTCCAAGTGAAAGGAACATAAAAAAACCCTTCTATATTGTTGAAAATGATTGCAGCATAAGAGAATTGTATACACATAATTTTTAAATTTGGTATCAAACATATACAAACCTCCATCTATCAGAAAAAAATGATAGGGGGAACCCATAATGTAGTGAGGATTCATCAACACCCTCCTGTACTAGAGATATTCACAAGGCACAATTGGATGGGTTTCTTTGAAAAATTGAGGGGATATGATGATGAAGTATCCAATGATTTCCAGTCAACTTCAACATGGATATCCAGAGGTCAAAGAAGCTCCTCCAGAGCTTAGCAGCAGCATCAGGATCATTAGCATCACCATCCAACACCTTCACATCAACATCAACTCAGCAATAGCATGCATGTCTCTCCAATTACCATCAGGTAGGTACAGGTATGCAATATTATTGACCTCTTCTCTTCAGCATATTATAGTTAGAAATTTATTGTCAATGCATGAGAGATGAGGTTTTATAGGCTAAGGATGGGTCAGCAGTCTCAACCGCCTTCAACTAGTTAATTGCAACTCACTCCTTCACTCATGCAATGTTGAAAAGTCAAATTATGAAGGGTGATGATTTCAAGGAATGAGGACAATAGTTAAAAGAAGAAATTTTTGCAAAGGCCAAGTCACGACAGCACTCCAAGTCATCCATCCACTTCATATTCACTATTTATTCATCATTCATCCATCCCATTTCATTCTTGGAAAAAAAAAAACATATCATCCTCTCCATTTTCACAAACCTACACTACTCCCTTTGAGCCCTAGCATCATCACTCAATCCATCTACATCATTTCTCATCACTCCCATATAGTTAGAAGACTTTGAAGGAAGAATGAATGACTACTACAGGAAGGAAGAATGCTGCTACAAGAAGGAAGAAAGGAACAAATTGTGCTAAAACCCAAAATGGTAGTGCCTAAGAGAGACCTGATCAAAACAGAGAACTCCAAGGCCATTAGTCAATCACCTAGGCCACAAAAGAGAAGAAGAAGGCAATAAAAAGAAATAAGGCATTCCCCATCAAAATAGAACTCAAACTATAGTGATGAAAAGAGGTGTTCCAAGAGGTCTCCAATCTATTTCTAGCTTTTGTCCAGGGCCTAAAAATGGGAGAAATGCATGGAAGTCAAGTAAGATTCTTCCCTAACCTCAGACTATCATTTATGATCAAAATGGGTTTATTGTAGCTTTAACAGGGTTTCATGTAGGTTTCCTGTAGTTTTGACAGGAATTACTACAGGATGTCCTAGTTCTCATCTAAATGCATTTTGAAGTTGTTAGAGGTGTCCAAATGGCAGAACAAGGTAGCAGAAGGTTGATAAGGGTGTAGAAGACATTGCCAAACTGAAAAATATTCAAGAACCCATCTTGAATAATGGGAAGAAGGCAAGCTAATGGTTTCAAGAAACAATGATTTTTCTTTGCACAAATATGTTTTTGGGCTTCTCCTTGCAGAACTTGCAGCCAATATTTTTAATGCACAAGAGAGAGGGCACCAGGGCCATGGATGAGGCACAATGAGGTCACTAAGTTGCTCAGAGGATGAGCAACACTTTCAGTAGGGGGGTATGATGGGCCTCCAAATTATACATAAATTGAGGCCCATGCCTCTAAATTAAACATAAATTAAGGCCTATGACCATCCTTTAGCACATTAAACCTCTCTTTTTGCATTAGATAACTTATTTTTAATTTTAATATATTCATTAGGAAGGTTTATGAATAATTGCATATTTGTGCCTAATATTGTTTCTTTTTGTGGAATATTATGAGAATATTAGGCAGAATATGAAGATTTGGAGGAGGAGATAATTTAGGGACTTGTTCCCTACTATAGGAGGATCAATAATAAATAATAATTCAACAAGATATCATGGAACTATGGCACAGATTGTGGAACTCCAATGATTTAGAGAATATAGGAATGTGTTCCACTAATCGAGGGACCTAATCCACTAATCGAGGGATTTCGATAGGGAAAGATGCCTCCATTCATGGGAAATATTCCTAATCATTTTGTATAAGTACCAAGTTGAATTTTCATAGCACAGATTGTGGAACTCCAATGATTGAGAAAATCTAGGAATGTGTTCCGTGCCATTTAATGCAGATTCCTAGAATTGGGGACCAGATCCACTAATCAAGGGATTTTTGTGGGAAAGGTTCCTCCATTCATGGTTCCTCATCATTTTTTATAAGTACCAAGTTGAATTTTCCTCTAGGGATAAATTTTCATTAGTGTTTTTGAGGAGAGAACTCATATTTTTGCAGCTCCATTGTATTTTCTTGCAAGCATGTAATTGTTTTAATGAAAATAATGAAGATTGGTGTGATGTCCAACTTCTAAATCTTGTTCTCCTACATAGGTCTTTGAGTTTCCTTGGGCTTGGCCATCCCAGGAACCTCAGATCCCTTTTGTATCATTTCTTTCTTTCTTTTCACTACTTGTTCACATGCATCTCTAGTTTTTATTTCTTTCTATTTCTGCATTTAATATTAATGATTTCTTATTGTAGTATTGAGTTAAATGGTTGATGTAAGTTCTTTTTCAAGATCACAAGCACTATTTAATCCTTGGAAAATCTTTGGAAGTCCATAGTAATCATTGATATGCTTGGATTAGTCTTCTTATTCCCAAATCTAGATTGTTGGACCTCCTTTTTAGCAAAGGACATCGAATTTATGCTATTTTTTTACAGAATGATAACAAGCTTCATTCAAGTTGGTTACACATGAATTAGATCACAAAATCATTCTAGTTCATAACAAAAATTACCCCATTGTATTTTCACTTGATTTTGTTAGGAATTTTCTAGATTTACTAGCTTACTAGTTCTCGAATTTCTATTGAAAAAGAAATTAACTCAAATAGATTACACCAAAACACACATAAAAACCAGACACACAATATTGGCAGAAAAAGGCTGAAGCCTCCTGCTTCTCTCTCATTACACATCACAAAAATAATTGAATATAGTGTTACAAATAAATAGATGAGAGACAGTGTTCTCAAGATAGTGCGTGCTATCTTAGACACCTTTGGTTGAGATAATTTCTCCTTTGGTTGAGATAATTTCTCACCAGACACACCAATATAGGAGTTACCTAAACTAACTCCTATCTTAGAGGAACAACCCAAGAGTTAGGCACAAATTCCTAACTTGGAATATTTAATTAATTAATTAATTTTTGGATTTATTATTGTTTTATGAGAGAGTCTAACATTCCCCCCCTCAATGATAAATCCAAAAATAAGAACGAGAACCATCTTCCAAGTTCTCATGTTGATCCTCAAAAACATTGCCTAAAAAAACCACCAAAACTGGATGCTGGAAAAAAACCAAATCTGAAGAGAACATGAATCAGTTGCATGCCTGATTCATCTCTGAATGTTGCTTGACAACTCCATCACGTGCCAAGCCGCAAAAGGATCCAACTGTCCTTTGTTTGAAAACAGCATCCGGTGTCCATTGACACAATTTGATGAATGCCCACTGGCGTGTTTGCTGATGATGATTGCCCACTGGATGAAGATGTCGAAAAACAACTCAATGTTGCTTTTTCTATGATGAAAGCTGCTCACTGCTGCTTTGGCTGTCGATCGCCCACTGGCGAATTTGATGACGCTCACTGCTGATGACAAATGCCCACTGGCTGATGAAGATGCGCATTGGCTACTTCGCTGATGTTGTATAGACTTTCAGTCTGACAACCACTTGTCAATTTCATTGACAGTTTCCCCCCTTTGTCATCTGAAAGGAGAGACAATCTTCTCCAAAATATATTTGAACTCCCCCCCCTTCAGGTGTAGGAGAGTTTCACTGTTGTACTCCCTCATTCAACTGCATGAGAGTATCGTCATCTGTTCACTGCTGGCTGCACTATGTGTGATTGTAGGCGGTTGTAGAACTGAGATAACCGTTTGACTGTGGATGACCATTCCCAAGGATCGATCCATTCATAATGTATCTTCAATCTGCCTGATTTTTGTTGGTTGCGACATTTTTCTGAGGAATGATTGTGCTTGCCACAATGGCAACACGGATGGAGATCAAAACATTGATCTTCCATATGACCGTCTCTTTGACAATGAGAGCATTTCGGTTGAACATGAACTTCAGGTTGCGTGCAATTCGGGTTGACTACTACTTTCTCAGAACCTGCTAAGGTGAGTTGTTCAAGAAATCCTGCACTCACAAACTTAATTGGCTTGGAATAATCTGGGATATGTAAGTTGGTGGCATCAGTGACATATCCTAAGCCTCGTCTATTCTTGTTATTTTGAATTTCTTCCCACGGCTTGATGAGGGGTTTGGAAGAAATTGGAATTTGATCATGAACAACTTTGACACTTGAAGTTGTTGGGATGAATGACTTATCATCTGGATGGTTCAAAGTCTTGAAAGTATCACTCTTTTCTTGCAATTCATTCCCTTGAAGTTGGGACTCAAGTTGAAGAAACTCAATGGTTTCTTGTGTTTGTTGTAGATGCCGTGAAATATCAGCAAGAGTTTCTTTGCTGATGTGCACCATGTCTTCATCACTGGAGATGATCAAACTGTGAAGAATGTTTAACAACTGAATATGTTGTGCCATCTGAACTTGCTCACTTGAAGTCAGGCTCTCTTGTCGTAGATGTCGTGCTTTGAACTGTTTCACTTTACTTGAATGACAGGCTCGCTTGCTATGGGACTTGACTGGCACGCTCGCTTGATTTGTTGATCTCAACTTGCTTGATTGGTGTTAGAGTTGAACTTGTTGTGGTTGCTGTGATGGTTGTTTCAAGGAGTTAAAACTCATGGACTCACTTGATTGTGCTTTAAAGGAAGGGTGTCGAACACTGTCGAAAATGCACCCAAAAAGCTTACAATGATTTCAATGATTCACTACAATGACTCAATTCAAGACGTGGGTGTCGGTTTCAACCGAGAATGCACCCTTACAATTCAATGTGATTTGAGTTTGATTACAAGTTCAACAATGTTGATGTAGACTGTGCGCTGAAACGTTGAAGTTTACAGATTCATTAACTTGATTGTAGTGATGTAGACTTTGCTTTGAAATGCTGGAGTTTGCAGATTCATGAACTTGATTATATTGAGTGAAATTGTTTGTTGAGGTAGAATGTCGATGTTGAAAACTTTGATTATTTGTTGTAGTGTTGATCTTGCAGCTATGTGTTGTGCTTGCTTTATGTATGCGATGAAATTATTGATGTGTCACAACTAGACACAGATCGAAAAGCAAAAAAAATCATAAAACACATGCGCCATCAAGCACACATAGTGTACCTTAGATCCCCTTATTCAATTTCGGGCGGATCTAGGACACATCAACACTAAAAAATGATATCTTTATTAATCACTGAGTACATCTGAAGTAATGATAATGCCAAGCTGACAACCCTTTGAAACAACTCGCCTTCAAAATATGAATGGATTGTGACACGATCCCTCTCAAAGTAAAACAATACTTTGAATTACAACACCTTTCCCTTATCACTCCAAATACAAAATCACTTCTTACTTCAAAAATACAAAATATACTCCTTATCTCTCCAAAATTACAAAACACTTATCACTCCAACATGCTCAAACAAAAATACTGATCATAAAATCACAATGCTACAGTATTTTCAAACAGATAGTTGTTTTCCTGAAATCACAATGCTATACTATTTTCAAACAGATAGGATGTCAAAGTTACTGAGCAATATAAACCTTCCTTTAATCTTCGTTGATATACGGAGCAACAAAAACCGCAACTAACGCTAGAAGTGATCGACACAAATAGCCCAAGAAGACGAAGAAACGAAGGCATGATCCCCAAGAAATTCAGTATTCGACATTCAATCTTCTACAGCAGGGAAGCAACAGCTCCAGCAACTATGGAGTGCAACCTCTGGGCAATCTTCTCTTTGACTCGGCTCATGAGGGATGGTTTCCCCTTTTTCACACAAGACGAGCTGCAGCACCCCTCTCATGTAACAATACTCACCGGGATATCGCAGAGTTTCAAGGATCTTTCCAGCCCCTTTTCTCGCAAATGTTCCCTCTGGATTCACAAATACTCGTGCTATCTGGCCCAGAGACTACACTGCAACAGGATCCTCGACTGTGACATCGTGGTGCTTAAAAATCATTAAAACATGGGGGGCTCTCTAAGCATTTGCCACTCTACAACTACTCATGGACTGTCTCTTGGATTACACTCCTCAGCAAGGGCACGGAGCGACGAACCCCCTCATCCAATATGCCCTAGATTTGATCTTGAAAGAATGCCCAAATATCTAGGTGACCATTAGTTTCTGTATACTTAACCTGCTGGATTTGATCTATGGTATGCCCAAAGATAAAGCCATAGGTTTGGAGTTGATCGCCAGCCAAAAGAATTGAGCGAAAACTGAAGAAAAATCACAAAATGATTCCTTCAGATCTTGCCAGCTTCACACAGTCCTAAACCGGCTCTAATTATGCTAGTCAATGGCTCCTCTTGCTAATATACACAGAACCTGAGACTAGTTAATTAGAAGGTTTTTCTGTATGCGTGGTGGGCGAGGCTGCTTGCTTCGGTGACATACATGTTTCAAGTAATCATTGACATCTTCATCGTTCTTTGATCTGGCAGATGCAAGGACACGGATTTGTAGTTGGTCGATCCGATCCGATAGAGTCACAGCTCCGATTTGAGAATCAATTCCCAATCACAATGAAGACGTTGAGGTAAATCGGCTCAAATCAGGCGCTCAAATAAAACAACTACTCTAAACTCGAACTCCTGCGATCACAATATTAAAAAAAAAGTTATTGCAGCTTTCAATCAACGAAGCCTTGTAGCCGAAATCGATCCAAAGTCGCCTAACGGTCCAGGCCTTGCAAAAAATGCTCCTTAACGGCCTTTCTCACCCTTTCGACTTGCTCTCACACGGTAGTGGCAATGCAACCATTCATTCCTTAAAATCGCACATTCGTGGCAACACTCGGTTTCTGCAATATAATGGTTTCTCAAAAGAGCTCAGCGTTTAACCTTATGGCTCTGATCATACAAATATGGGCGTGCTCTGCCCTGGGCTTCTCCTCTGTCTATCACTTTGTCCTATTGCCTCTATCTGTTAGGCCTCCCCTCGCTAGCTTGTCTCAGCCACTTCTAACTAAAATATCAACCATTACAATAGAGAAGATGGATCCATTTCCACCAGTTCACTCCACGCTGCTTACCACAAGAATGTAAGACTAGCATCTATCATAGCTCACATTCAACCTAGCTCCGATACCACATATTGAAAAAGAAATTAACTCAAATAGATTACACCAAAACACACATAAAAACCAGACACACAATATTGGCGGAAAAAGGCTGAAGCCTCCTGCTTCTCTCTCATTACACATCACAAAAATAATTGAATATAGAGTTACAAATAAATAGATGAGAGACAGTGTTCTCAAGATAGTGCGTGCTATCTTAGACACCTTTGGTTGAGATAATTTCTCCTTTGGTTGAGATAATTTCTCACCAGACACACCAATATAGGAGTTACCTAAACTAACTCCTATCTTAGAGGAACAACCCAAGAGTTAGGCACAAATTCCTCACTTGGAATATTTAATTTATTTATTTATTTTTGGATTTATTATTGTTTTATGAGAGAGTCTAACAATTTCTAGATTTTCGACTAGTAATGTTTTTTTATTTTTTAGCATGGGTTAACAGAGTTATTTTTGAGTGATTACATTTGGAATATGGACCTAAGACAGACTAGTTAATAACAAAAATTTTCCCATATAATTGGATTTGATTTTCTTGATCATTAAACCCTCACCAATTTCATCATTTTACAAGGAAACTTTCCCAAGCTTTTTGAGCAAATCCATCCATCCCCCAACTTTGGTTTTGAGTTCTAAAGTGGTCCTAGGCACTCCCTTACCTCATTCCATCCACCAACCACCTTCCCTAAGATTTCCATCACCTTCAACATCCATCCTTTTTCTCTCGGTTGTATCTTGTAGGTTTTCAGGGGATCTTGTAGGTTTTTAGTACATCCTGTAAGTTTTCCTATAATGGTATGTTTTGAGGGCGAATTGAGGGAAAACCTCTAGGAAGCCACACAAGTTAACCTTAGGGTCTCCCAAGTCTTCCGACCATCCACCATAATCTCCAGGACACCTGCCACATCACCAAAAGAGATTAGCTTTCACACTCTCACATGAAAACAGACAAAAAGAAAAACAGATTTATTTTATTCATTTACATGCATAGCAGTAGAAGGCTTGATGGTTTGAATCTACATGCTTAGGACAATAGGATTGCATACATGTTAACTTAGAATTCTTTTGAAGCAAAGGCCCTTATAATTTAGTTAGAAAATGGTGTGTTTTATCATTTTATTTCGGTCTCTTTCCATGTAATTTCTTTCTCTCAATAGGTTAAGGTTCCATTTCGAACATTTCATTTTGTGAAATTAGTTTAGGATTTGACTTCAGTACATGCACTCCATTACATCATGATAGCAAAGGAAGGGCACATTGTATGTTGCACATATAGTTCTGATACCTCTTAAGTTTGTACAAACCCCGGGTTGATAATTTAAGTCAGTAGCCTTGGGAGTTGCAGCATTCTTGTTGCAATACCAAGGCTCATCACAATATAGACCTTCAATAGGTCTTGATCTTTGAGAGGGGCTTAAACCAACCTTCTTTCATTTGTTTCAATGACTGGTCACCTATCCATACCCTCAAGCCAATGTTTTCACCTTTAAAAACCACTTGGATGCCCTCATGTAGAATTATAAGCATGCTTGTAGCATTATAGGCCTCTTGTAGCAATCGTGTGTAGCAAACCTATAGAAGTAATTTTCATCATTAGTTTCAACCCACACTACAAATTTGACCAAATGTAGATGCGTAATGACCTCCAATTTTAATAATATGATCAGGAAGAGATCCTAGGTGTTATAGACATTTTTGGGCACTACAACCCCAATCATATATGTCCATAAATCAAGGGCTTCTGAGTCCCTAAAAGTGTTGTTTCATGCATCATCTCCCAGAAGTTATCAATAGAAAACTACTTAGAACTGGTCAAAACTGGACCATACAGGTTTCTCAGTGCTAAGGGTGTGATGCATCTCACCTGCCCAGTGTAAAAGGTGCGATGCATACTGGAAAGCCCTTCTATAGGGTGTGATGGGCGAGAATGGACAAATGGCAGAGACAGTTTGCGAGGTGGATGATCATGGAATCTTCCAAAAACTTCTCCTGTGACACTTGCCTCTCTGAATTCGCCCACGGATGAGTAAGAGACCATGAATCTCTAAGTGGAATCAAGAACTATCAGAGAGAAGACACTAATCAAAATCCCAGAAGCTGACTCACCTCCCTGCAATCATCTATATATGGATCCCTCATCCCAGAGATCCAGGGGCTGGAATTTTGTATCTTGTAAGGAAGTGCTGTTGGTTTCTTGGTGGAATATCGTAGTGTTGGGTGATCTAAGATTTTCATGAGGTGAAGAAGGGCTTTCATGCTGGGAGAATGACGTTGGGTCAGATCAACAGGTTGTAATCCTCTCTTCTAATCTTTATATCAATAAAGCTATTCAAGTTTTCCTCCACATTCTTGTATGTCTGATAATATATGCATTTGTGTGGTCAATATATATCTGGTCCTATATTTCTTATGATTCTAGATCTCTGCAATTTGAAGGTATTATGCTGCTTTGACTTTACAGGTACTCTTTGAAGCAGAGTGGTCAAGGGAGAAGCGGTAAAGACCTATCTGTGAGGAGAAGAAACAAGCAAAGAACCGAGCGAAAGATCAAGATTGGTATTCTTTGATCCTCTCCTATCTACTTCTCATAAAGGAAAATGAAAGTATCTTTAATCTATTTGTTTCTAAGATAGCTACCCATCTTAGTGGGACTAGCAACTTTGCATAGACACTAGATTTCCCGATAACAAAATGGCGACTCCACTGGGGACCGAATAGCTTGTTTGCTTGTTTATATTTGTTTTCTTTATATACTTACAGATGGAGCCTGAAGTTAAGCCAGCTAGCCTTCGAACTGCATTTGCTATGCAAGTGAAAAGTAGATCAATGATGCTTCAGTCTATCTCTGGGTTTTGTTTATAAACTAAACAATCGATTTGCAAACATCCTAATTGCCCTAGTGGTGGATCTAGTAACCTCATTAGATCAGCCCCTGTGATTTCTATTTACTGACTATCATTAGCTTGGCCTAAATCCCTGAACTAAGCTGCAAACTGTGACCAAGAACCAAGTTGAAGTCTCATCCCTAGACCATCGCACTTTCTCCTCTTGGGAATCTGGATGCATCGCACCTCCTGTGTGCAGTAGGTGCACTGCATCGCACTTTCCCTGTGTTGCAGGTGCGCTGATCAGATAAGACCTCTTTTGCTTCCAGATTTTGGTTTCTTTGTTCACTCTCTTCAGCTTTATTCAGGATTTTTGCTGTCTATGATCAGTATACCACTGTGGAAACTCCCTTCCTTTGCATGATTCCACCTCCATAGTACAAAGAATTGTGAATTTTTTTATGTATTGTGCGCCATTTACAGTTCTCTTTTACAAAAAGTAGTGTAATCAAACTGTCGTCTTTTGATTTGGAAGTGTCGCAAGTGTCGTTTTCAGTCAAAGAAAAGAATCCTATCATTCTTGATGGTCGATTATATAGTTACTCTTGTATTTGATTTGAATTAGTAGTTTTTCAAGTGTTGAAAGCAGTTTTCGATTCAAAGTCGCAAAGTGTCATCATTATCTTCCTTTCGTTTTTGAAGAGAAATTTGTTAGTACTGTCGCTTTGAAAAGATAATTCAGATTTGTACTCAGCATTCTTTATGTCATTGACACATTAAAAAAGCAGAAAACAAATACATGCATGTGCATTTTCATTTAGACTGCTTGTTGGTTTGATTTAGGACAGTGCATCTAGTGTGTGCTCTCTTCTCTATGTTGAAAGAATATCATCTCTCTTTCTTTAGTAGCTAGATTTTCATTACAGAAAGAAGATTAAACGATTGTTTATTATCTTAGATTGCATTTTAGGAATTATATATCTACATCAAGTGGTGAACCTGAAAGGAAAATTTCTTAAGAAATATCAACTATAAATTAAATTCAATGAACATAAAAATGCTTTGGAACCTAACGCACAACATCTGGAAGTCTAGGCTAGAGACGTATTCCGGCATCGGAAAGCCTGGTAACTATCACTTTCATCGTAGGTTGGTTGATTCCTCCTCTTTGAAATGACAAGTGCCAGTACGGACTTGTGCTACCACGTACTGTCGAGTATATATTGGGAGACCACAATAGGCTATATACTTTATCCATAGGAAGTTGTTTCTGCCGCCCTGTCGATCACAATGCACTAAACACAGCATTCGGGAAGATTGACTGCCGTACTGTAAAAAGTATTCTGCAGTTTTGTGATTGGTTTGGTAATCCCTCTATCTAGATTTCCAGAGTAGTCTCTTTTGTTCTTTTTCAGACTCCTTAAAGGAAAAGGTCCATCTGAGCACTTGTCACTTCAAGCTCATTAAAAATCGAAGGCGACTAGAGTCATCTTTTGTTTTTTCCCGACTCTTAAAAATTGAAAAATAAAGTTGTGTCAAAGCGTCTAAAATTTATTTTAATAAGAGTAACGTCATTGTTCCCTCGTTGTTCTTAGGTTGAGAAAATGGAGTCCACCAACCAAGGATTTCCCCTTGGAGGAAATCCTGGTCCTTTCTCCTCTTGGGGAGACGTTGGTGCACCTCATATGGCCACATTGCCACTTCTAGGATTGACGATTGGCTTGAAAATGTGGCTCTTCTCGACCTCTGTCATTCAGAATACCGTGATTCATGAACAATCAAGTCAGCAACTAGACGATACTAGAGTTATCCCTCAACCTTCTACTTCATCCATTTCTCCCTCTCCTCCTTCCTCTTCACTTGATGAAGCTGGTAAAGAAAAAAATCAAGTAACTAAGAAGGAGAAGAAGGGAAAGTAGAAGAAGGAAAGGAAGAAGAAGGAGCCAAAGGAAAAAAGGGGTAACCATGCATCATCTAGTGAAAATCCACACACAGCACCATCTAGACCTAAATTTCCATGTGTCATTTGCAAAGGGGACCACTATCATCGAGATTGTCCTTGTATCCCTGGATCTTAAGGGACTGGTCTCCTCGTTTGCACAATCCGGTGTCATCAACCTCTGACAATCATGTTGAAAGCACACCATCAACTAGTGAAAATGAAGTCTCTGGATAGAAAGGAAGATGTAAATTTCCTTGCAAACTGTGCAAAGGCAATCATGCTGTCCACTGTTGGCCCTTCCTGGATGAAGCTAAAAGAGTACTGGATAACCATCCCGCTTCACTGCTGCGGCTTCCTCCTAGATACAAG
Source organism: Pinus tabuliformis (assembly GCA_031772625.1). NCBI lineage: Eukaryota > Viridiplantae > Streptophyta > Pinopsida > Pinales > Pinaceae > Pinus > Pinus tabuliformis. The sequence goes on from CM062816.1 coordinate 280,548,086, forward strand.
AAACTCTTGTCGAGTCCATCGTTAGTTGAAAATCTGATCAACACAACTTTTTGGTTGGTCGAAGCATCTATCATTGAAGATAAACCTGCTGAATCCATACCAGACGAAAGTCAAAAGGTTGAGGTAGCAGTCGACCCGGTCTTGTCTTCAGAAGGTCCATCTTCAGATGATACAATCACCGAAGAGAATGAGAACGACATCATTGAAATTATTTTCTTAAACATAGCTCTGATGAACATGGGGGCAATCTACCCGTTCCTTTACCATAGGAAGGAAGCTCGTCAGAGTCATACCCAGTCGTTTATTCGGTCCCACCTCTGAGCAACCTAGTTGTTTCCTTTGATTAGAATCTACTAGGCAAACCCCGTTTACCGGCTAGTGTACCATTCCGAATCATTGTTCAAACCTACAAAATGGTCATGGTCGGTACGATCATAGATGAGGGGGCTTCTTTGAGTATCCTTTCCTCAATTGCTTGGAAAGCGCTTGGTACGCCATCGCTTCTGCCTGAGATGCAGAATCTAACAGGCTTTGATAAAGGAACCAGTCAACCGTTAGGGATCCTTCCAAGTTTTCCTATAACTTTGAGAAGGAAAACCATTTATATGAATGTAATGGTAGTCCAAGTACCTTTAGATTATAATCTGCTCCCTGGGCGTGACTATATTTATAGCATGGGAACCATTGTCTCCTCATTCTTTCGAGTAATGTGTTTTCTGCATGAAGGCCGAGTGGTCTAACTCGTAGACCAGCTTTCATTCCCCAGCTCACACATAGCTAATAGTCAAATGCCATCCCTAAATGGTCTTTTTACGCAAGGAATGTCTCATCAATATCCAGTCCGTCCACCTGAAGAACACGAGTAATTCGGGGGTCAGGACTGAAACCCAGGGGGCATGCACCCTGGTCTGCTTCAGCAGGAAAACTCTGGGTATAGAGTAGGTTTCTGTGGAGGAATGTGACTGGTCCGATACCCATCCATATAGGAATAGGGTATTAGACTGGAATAAAATAGCTCCATCAGAAGGTAGGCCTTTCCTGATAAAACAAATGTTTTGTCTGCAAATTGAAGGGTAACCTGGAAACTCTACTTCACTATACCTGGTGGCATGCAAACCTTTTTGCATGCAAGTAAAGAACGACCATTTATTTTCTTATTTTGTAGTTTCTCAAATCCTTTAAACTCGTAGGATTGGTCATTCCTAATTTGCATAATGAAAGGATACGGAGCAAATCTTCGAAAGGTGCAAGCTCCATAAAAATGGAATCTACCAAAGGGATGTCCTTATCATACGACTGGCATGAGCAGTTTTTATGTGAAGTTCAAGCTCGTTAAAAGTTAAACGTAAGAAATGAGCAAATGTTTCCCCCAGAGTCTAAGCTCATTAAAAAATGAACCAGTTTCTGGTAACTAATCATTGTGAATGCATTATCATCAACTCTTGAGCCTTGGTCATGTTCTCATCATCACCTCCACTCTGTTTTAGCCGATCATTCACCTCCATTTGATTGTTTACCCCTTTTGAGGAACAACTACGAAGATTGATTCTGTTAGCCATCCTTGTGACACTGCCATGATTGAAAAATTCCAAACGTTACCTGGAATCAGCTGCTACCTGAAATTATCACTCGTTCAGCAAAAAACGAGTCTCCTTTAAGATCTTTTCGTCTGACTTGTAAAATATGAAAATATTGCCGAGCAGTTGGCCTCTCCAGCTCGTTAAAGCTACCGAGAGTACTATCCCTCCTCTAGATTTTAATATTTTTGGACCTGAGGGATTATTACACAAAAAGATCAAGCGCTTATCTTGTTCGGCTCGTTAAAACTATCGGAAATTCATCCCTTTCGTATTATTTTATACTTTTTCAGACTTAAGGGATTCCATGACGAAAAAGGATCACTGGAGTTTCCTTTCCTTCCCTTTTCAAACTCTCTAAAATTGAAAAAGGACCAAGTTGTCTTTGTCTTTAAACTCGTTAAAACCAATAGCGACAAACTTTTCCATACAGACAAGAACGAGTTTCACTATCGTTAGGCTCGTTAAAACATAGCGATGGGTTTTCCCAAAGGGCAAATTATAGAACAAGCATATGTTATCCTCCTCAAGCTTGATAAAAATAAATAGGTACTCGTCAGCAATGACTGGGGAAAAATTGGAAAGAAAACTTGAAGAAACTTTATTGGTAGCGAGTCGCTCTTGAACATGAAACTTTCACTCCATCACCATGATTGAGTCAGGTTGGGTTATTCCGTTCACCGGTCATATTACCATTGGTCCACCGTACCATCCATCTTTGGGGTTAGCGCTACCAATCCATTTTCAGTGTCGCCGGTATGTTCAAGAGAAGTCGATCAGAGAATTCACCAACCCATCTTGTGTCTCATCCGCTACAATACCTTTATGCTTCATTCTTTCATGACTACCACCCTGAACCTTGTATCATCAGATCGTTTTCACCTTCAAAAGTCATTTGCTCCATTCCATGTCATAGATGTGGGATTCATTAAGGCCCTCCACGATGGGTCACTTCTTTTCGACATAAACTCATGATCCAAGAAGTCGACCTAGGAACAACCCTTTTAGTACTTTGAAGCTTGCATGCCTCAATGGCAAGTTTCTCACTTTCGGCGATAGGTTTACATTAATGGCCTTCGACTGAGAGATTTTGTGTGGTGTTCGATGCCAAGTCCCATTTTCACACTACGTGAATTGTACTATCGTACCTTGAGGTTCATCATCATTATCGGTGATTCCTCTCACACCTGTTAACAACTTACATCATTGGCTAGTAATTAGGCAATGTCTTTCCATGTTCGACTCCAAAACATTTTCACCTAAATCGACTTGTACTTCGGGCAAATATTGGACGAGTTTGAAGACCTTGGATATAGTTTCATCCATCCAAGCTACGATATATTCAAGAAAATAAAGATATCAAATGTACATCATTGCTGCACAGATGATCATCTGAGTCAAATGATGATGGCTCTATCAGAATCATCAGTCTAGCACATAGACGGTTGTCTGTCCTATGTACATGAAAATGAATTTATAAAGCTGAGCATGGGAATGCCCGCCTCAGCTAGATCATGAAAATATTATGAAAATAATGTATTGTATTGTATCTTATTACAGGTCGCCTTCCAGTTCGAAAAACCTCGGATCCTCATGATAAAGCATTTCACCCGACATCAAAAGATTAATGACCTCATGCTTTAGGGGACAACTGTTATAGACATTTTTGGGCACTGCAACCCCAATCATCTGTTATAGAAATTTTTGGGCACTGCAACCCCAATCATATATGTCCATAAACCAAGGGCTTATGAGTCCCTAAAAGTGTTGTTTCGTGCCCTAAAGGAACAAGGTCAGCTGATTACATCATCTCCTAGAAGTTCTCCACAAAAACCTGCTCAGAACTGGTCAAAACTGGACCATACAGGTTGCTCAGTGCTAAGGGTGCGATGCATACTAGAAAGCCCTTCTGTAGGGTGCGATGGGTGAGAATGGACAAATGGAAGAGACAGTTTGCGAGGTGGATGATCATGGAATCTTCTAGAAACTTCTCCTGTGACACTTGCCTCTCTGAATTCACCCAGGGATGAGTAAGAGATCATCAATCGCAAGTGGAATCAAGAACTATCAGAGAGAAGACACTAATCAAAATCCCAGAAGCTGACTCACCTCCCTGCAATCATCTATATATGGATCCCTCATCCTAGAGATCCAGGGGCTAGAATTTTGTATCTTGTAAGGAAGTGTTGTTGGTTTCTTGGTGGAATGTCATAGTGTTGAGTGATCTAAGCTTTTCATGAGGTGAAGAAGGGCTTTCATGCTGGGAGGATGACGCTGGGTCAGATCAATGGGTTGTAATCCTCTCTTCTAATCTTTATATCAATAAAGCTATTCAAGTTTTCCTCCACATTCTTGTATGTCTGATAATATATGCATTTGTGTGGTCAATATATATCTGGTCCTATATTGCTTATGATTGTAGATCTTTGCACTTTGAAGGTATTATGTTGCTTTGACTTTACAAGTACTCTTTGAAGCGGAGTGGTCAAGGGAGAAGTGGCAAAGACCTGTCAGTGAGGAGAAGGAACAAGCAAAGAACTGAGTGAAAGATCGAGGTTGGTATTCTTTGATCCTCTCCTATCTACTTCTCATAAAGGAAAACAAAAGTAACTTTAATCTGTTTGTTTCTAAGATAGCTACCCATCTTAGTGGGACTAGCAACTCTGCATAGACACTAGATTTCCCGATAACACTAGGCCTCTCCAAACCTTTCTTGTATTCACTACAAAAACATAGTAGAGTTAGCTTCTTTATCATGCAAACAGGTTATTAATTTATGAGTAAGTATGAACTAGGTAGATGGTACTTGTGATTCTAATTGGTAGTTCGATGAATTAGGCAAGATAGATTAGTTTCTTTTCTACAAGTAGATGAGGTAGTGTGATGAATTATGCAAGACAACATAGTTGTGCTTCTATAAGTAAGTTAGCCTTTATCTTTTCATGAATTAAGTAATTAGGGTTTTACAAGTTGAATCAATGGAATTTCTATTTTCATACTTAGAAGTAATTTCCAATTTGTCATTTTATAAAGCTTTCATTCTAATTCAGTAGAAGGAAGGGTCTTTGAGTACTTTTTGATCTAATGTCACAAATGGGGGTGGCATGAGTAGAATCTTATCATCTGTGCATTGTCACATCAAAGTTTGTATGAACCCCAGTTTATAATTTGATTTTAGTAGCCCTTGGGAGTTGCAACATTCTTGGTGCAATAACAGGGCTCACCACTTTTTGGCATTGTTGTCAAGGAGGTGTCTAGGTAGATGTTGTTTATGCTTAAGCATTGTTTTCTATTTATCATACAGTTTTGAAGAAGTAACATAAAAGAAAAAGAGAAAAAATTCCTTTCATGCATCGTAGGAGTAGAGATACTCAAGAAAAACTCTTACCAAAAATCCCCACACTGTTAAGTAGTCAACCTTCACTCTTCTTCGGTCACAGTCAGCTTCCTTCTCTAACTATAGGAAAGTTAGAAGACCCTCTAAGTGAGCAACTTGAAATTTTTGAAGAATCTATTGGGGAAGAAGAAGAACCCACTTTACCTACACAAACTATGGCTGAAAATAGGGACAATGAGGTTTTTCCTATCAAAGAGACCAATGGAGAGGCTAGAATGAATAATATAAGCCCTATTTCCCTCGCACACTTCTAGGGCTTAACCTATGAGGATCCTGCTAACTTCATGTTTAAATTTTTTGTTTTCTGTAGGGCTCATGATTATGCCTCTAATGAAAAAAAGTTTAAGTTATTCTCCCTACCCTTAAGGATGCAGTCTTGCGCTGGTTTATGGGTCTGCATGAGGGTAGCATCACTACTTGGACCAAAGTGAAGCAAGCATTTAATAACAAGTACAAAAACTACAGTAAGTGCAAATAAAACAAGGAAGAAATATTTAGGGTGACTCTTGGACTTGATGAATTCGTAGAAGACTATGAGGAGAGATTTCAACTCAATTATAGGAGGGCTAGTTCCATCCTTAATCCTAAATCACTAGAACTATTTCTTCTCCAAGGGATTGGGGAAGACATGTAATATACCCTCAACATGTTGTTTATGGGAGATATCTATCAATTATTCTATGATGACATTAAAATTATGTTCAAGAATCACTCTAGGGCTACTAGAAAGAAGGGTATGGCTAGTCAAACCTTGGTCAGTTCCTCTCCCTCCACAACTTTCATTAAGAATGAGATAGGCAACATGTTGGAGGATTTCAAGAGTGAAATGTTGCATACCTTTTCACTACAAATGGATACCATGAAAATCAAAAGAAAATAGGAGGAAGCAGAAAGGGCACTAGCTATTTTCTTTTCTAGGACTAAATTTTGTATATCAAGGGGAATAAGTAGGGTCAGAGAAACTTTGTTTCATTAATCAAAGAAGACCTAAAGGACCTAGGGAATATCAACAAGGCATGAAAGGTGCACACTACTCTTATTATAATCCAAATCAAAATACAACCTTACAACCTTAGTAATCTTCCACTCACTCATCCTGGCCCACACCCCCTTCTTGGCCTTATTCTCCTCCATATCATCCTCAACCTGTCAACCATACTTTTCAGCCATATCCACCCCAATCTTCTCAATGGGGCAACCCATCACAAGGGTGGAGGCCTCAAGTTAACTAACCTCCTACTATACTATCTCCACCCCAACCTGAACCACAAATCACTCATCCTACTCCACTTACGTGAGCTCAAATTCCTACTCAACCAAATCTGAGCCCAAACAACAAGCAAGCCGAGGAGGTCTACAATGGATAAACATCTTACCCTAATTATGTTGTGGAAATCTAGGAGATAAACCTTTGGTCTGGGATATTTCTTCATGATAACCACCCACCTTCTCCACCTAAAGAGATTGAAGGACAGAAGGAAGAGAGTGATACTCAAGTCAATCCACCTCCTTTTCCTAAGATTTGGATCCACCCTAGCTAGCACACCCCATAAGAGGTTTGAATTTTCAGAGAATTGAAGAATTTGTGTGTTAAAATACCCCTTCTCCAAGCTATTAAAAATGTTCCCATCTATAATAGGCCCATCAAGAAGAAATGTTTCAAACATGCTAGGAGAAGAAAAAGAGACACCCTCACCATAAATGTTGTTGGGAAATTATCTAATTTGATGCTTGGTGAGGGTAATCTTCCCGCATTATCTAGACCCTAGAAGCCTTGTAGTAGACGTGCACATTGATGGCCTTATAGTTCCTAACACCCTGATTAATCTTGGGGCTGCCAAAAATTTGATGACTAAGGAAACCATGCTAAAGCTAAACCTCCAAGGAGCTCTGAGAAAGACCACCATAGTGTTGCATCTTGCAGACAGATCCACCGTAGTTCCTGAGGGAGTTGTTGAAGATTTTATGGTCTCCATTGAGTCTTGGGAGTATCCTAAGTATTTCTTAGTTATCCAACTCAAAACCAGGTTCAATGGCTATCCTCTCATCTTGGGAAGGCCATGGTTAGCCACTGTTGATTCTTACATTAGCTGTAGGGTTGGGAACATGACCATTAAGAATCGACATTTACGTAAAAAATTGGTATTGTATCCTCCTATTTAACCTTCCATTGAGCATGAATTACCCTTGTGGCTAGAGGAGGAGGAAGAAGATGAACTATATCACACCACCCCTCACCCAATATTCACTCTAGACATCATTACAAGAGAGGGGAAACTTGATGAAGATGATATCATTGACCACATCCTTCAAAATAAACCTCCCACTCCCATACCCATTGATGAGTTAACGAAAATATCTGAGAATAATCATTGGGCTGAATTGTGCCCTATTGACTCAATTCCATACCATGTCAATACTATATAGTTTGGCCCATCCAAAACCTTAAAGATCAACCCTTCTCTCTCAACCAAACACAAAGAGAAATTATGCAAAGTTCTGAGGCAACACCAAGATTATTTTTCTTTGGACTATAAGGAAATGAAAGGTGCGCATCCCTCAGTCTATACCACCCATATTTACATCAAGGAGGGATGGAACCATGTGCACCAACCCTAGAGGAGGATGAACCCAGCTCTTAAGGATATTTTGAAGGAAGAACTGGAACAACTATTGGATGCAGGGTTCATATACCCTATTTCAGATAGTGAGTGAGTATCACCTCTTGTGTTAGTTCCCAAGAACAATGGGAAGTGGAGGATATGTGTTGATTACAGGGAGCTCAACAAGGCCACAAAGAAGTACCATTTTCCCTTTCCATTTATTTACCAAGTCCTAGATGGCCTTGTAGGGAAGAAATTATTCTCCTTCCTGAATGGATTTAATGGATATAATTAAATCCATATTAGCCCCAAAGACCAAGACAAGACCAAATTCACATGTCCTTGGCGTACATTTTCTTATAGAGTACTTACATTTTGTTTTTTCAATGCCCCTACTACTTTCTAGAGGGAAATTTTGAGTATTTTTTCTGAATTGGTGCATGACTCTGTGGAAATCTACATGGATGATTTCACTCCTTATGGATGTGACTTCCATGAAGCTCTCTCCAATCTGTGCAAGGTTTTTAAAAAGTGCATTGAAATGAATCTCTCTCTAAGCCCTGAGAAATGTGAGTTCTTGATGAATGAGGGGACTATCCTTGGCCATTCCATCTCCAAGGAAGGGATACAGGTGGACCTAAAAAAAATTTCTACCATCAAAAGGGTACATACCCCTCAGAAGAAAAGGGATGTCAAGAGCTTCTTTGGACTAGCAGGGTATTATAGGAGATTCATCAAAGACATTAGTAAAGTGGCTTCATATTGATTTGTTTTACTATCCATATACACATATTTATGTTGGACCAGTGGTTGTCAAGAGGCTCTTAGAGTGTTGAAAGAAAAGTTGACTACTGCACCCATCCTAAGAGGTTCCAACTGGGCATTTCCTTTCCATATCCATACTGATGCATTAGAAAAATATGTGGTGGGAGACATGGGATAAGTAGAGGATAAGTTTCCTTATGTAATTTACTTCATTAGTAATAATTTGTTTAAAGTTGAGCTAAATTACACTATCACTGAAAAAGAGCTCTTGGTTATAGTACATTCTTTAAAAAAAATTAGGCATTATATCGCTGGGTACCAAATTTTTTTTGATATTGTTCATGAAACTATTAAATATTTGATGAACAAGATTTATGTTAATGCTAGGATAATTAGGAGTTTTTTATTGCTACAATAGTTTGATTTGATTATTATTGACAAACCAAGAAAAGAAAATGTGGTTGCAGATTTTTTGTCCAGGTTAACCTTGCCTACAGGTAATGAAGAGATGGTGGATGATTAACTGCTAGATGAGAACCTCTTTTCTATCTCGGTTCTTTCTCCCTGGTTTTTTGATATAGAAAACTACTTGGTTACTGGGAGGTTCCCTCCTAATATATCACCTAGGGAGAAAAACAAGCTTGTAAGGAAAAGCACCCCTTTCTCTCGGATTGGGGGAAATATTTTTACATTGGGACCAGATCAAATCCTGTGAAGATGTCTAAGAGAGGAGGATGGATTTTAAATCCTCTCAGCATGTCACGATGGTCCTTGGGGAGGTCATTTTTCTGCAAAAAAGACAAACTTTAAAGTTTTACAGGTTCGTTACTATTGGCTCACCTTACATCAAGTTGCAAGGATATATACCGTTATATATGATCAGTGCCAAAGAATTCGAAAATCCACACCCATGGATGAAATTCCAATACAACATCAAGCAACCTTAGATCTATTTGACAAGTGGTATATGTATTTCATTAGGCCAATTGATCCACCATCAGGGCAGAAAAAGCACATCATTGTGTGTATATATTACTTGACAAATTGGGTTGATACAAAGGCAGCCAAAGCAAAAACATAGTAGAAAGTGGTAGAAGTTTCAAGAGAGAACGTATTCTATAAGTTTTGGTATCCAAGGGAGGTAGTAACTAATCAAGGAGCACATTTCACATCCAATTTGATTGAGGGTCTCATGTGGTAGAACCATATCAATCACAAGACATCCATTGCTTATCATCCTCGCGAAAATGGGCAAGTAGAGGTCACAAAAAGATAACTGGAGAGTATCCTCACCAAAGTTGTTAACAAAAACATGAAAGATTGGGAAGAGAGACTAGTATAGGACAATTCGGCCTACAATACCACTTGGAAAACCACCACTAAATTCACTCCATATGACTTGGTTTATGGGAAGAAATCTTTACTTACTATTTAGTTTGAATATAACACTTTGAGAATGGAAGCTCAGTTGGACTTAGATGTCACCACAGCATAGCAAGAAATTCTACTCCAACGAAATGGCTTAGATGAGTTTAGAATGCAATCTCGCTTACCGACTGAAGTCATACAGCTGCAAAGGAAGGTCTGGCATGACAAGCATACCAAGGAAAATACTTTTCAATAAGGGGATTGGGCCTTATTATATGATTCTAGTTTCAAATATTTTAAAAGGAATCTAATGACAAGATGGTTGGCCCATACCTAGTGGAAAAATGTCATGCAAATGGATTTATCTGTATTAGAACCATTGATGAGGAAGGCCTCCCCTTGCTTGTAAATGGTTATAGTTTGAAGTTATATAGAAGAACTTTTTCCAAGGAGGAATTTATCAGTTCAGTCAGAAAGGAATTGAATGTGATTTGGAGTTTCATAGCTTCTAGTCCACAACACTTTTAGAAATTTTGTTTAAAAAAAAAATAGAGAGAAAAATAAAAGGCCTAGATGAAAACCTCTATGAGGCATCTGAGGCCAACTCCTAGGTTGAAAACCTCTCTGAGGCAACCTAGGAGAAAATAATAATAATAAAGATCCCTAGGTGAAAACCTCTCTTGAGGCACCTAAGGGAGGCATTTAGGTTGAAAACCTCATCTAAGGCAACCTATATGTCTCAAGAATAAGGAAAACAAAAAATAGAAAAGAAAAGAGGAAAAAGGAATAAGCTTATATCTTATTTTCTAACCTTTATTTTGTTTTGCAAAGTTGTACACAGTGGAAAATTTAATGGTTACATGCCAAGACCTGTAGGTTTTCATACATTCCTCTATCCATAAATCCCATATCCATGCTCTCCAATCACATTTATATCTCTCTCCACCATTCTATCATCAAGAAATCCAAAATTCACCTCATCTCTGTGTTGCTACAGTAAGAACATGTGTTGCTCCAGGAAGGTCTTGTAACACTACATGAGGAACCTTTGGAGATATTGGAGGTAAATACAAGGAGGAAAGAAATCCAAAAGGCCATTCTAACTTAGAGAAAGGGTAAAGAGGGTATTCCTATGACTTTACATCACTCATCCATCATTCGTCCATTCATTTCACCAAAAGTTTTCTCAAACTTCTCCACTCTATCCTTCCTTAAAAAAACATAGAAGCTATCACTTTCTATCTCTATAGTTGCTACACTATTCCTCCATTAATCTAACCCTATCCTCATCACTCATCATCATCTCCCTCATTCCAACTAAATACTTAAAGGAGAGAACACGGGACTACTGCTAGAAGAAACTCCTCCTATAGCAGCCTGCATAACCACAAAGCAAACACTCATATTATGTTTTGTTTCACCAACACAAAGGATGATGAAGCTCAATTTGTAGCCATGAAGAGACAGCTCATTCTTAGGGAATCTTTCCACCAGCAATAGAAGCTTGAATATTAGAAGAAGCACCTGCAAACACACAACAACAACAACAACAGTCAAGGCAACATTAAAAAATGAATACATGCAAAGGAAATAAGGCAAAGAGGTCAACTCCCTTGTTCATAATCATGTATGGTCCAGCTCCAATGTGCAAGCCTCTGTAGCAGATCGATCCACTGGTATGCTTAGGTATGGAAACCCTAATCTCCTCCCTTTGCATAAAAATGAAAAAAATGTGCCTAAAAGGAGAAAAGGTGTTTTAATAGGTTGGAGGTGGCCAATGAACTTGGCCACCCTCGAATAGTAAACTCAAGTGTGAGTTAAGTTACCCATGCAACATGGAAATGTTAACTCAAAACAAATTGGTGTCCTCAAAGAGTGGGGTAATAATCATAAGGAGGGAGAGACGATGACAGTTAGTGGGGACAATGGTCAAAAATAAGAAACTCGTGTTAATGCCAAGTCACCACGGCGCACCAATATTTTAACCAAAGAAGGATTTTAAGTGTTGGCTCGACTTCGTTTACACCATCACTCATTCCAAAAACCAGTGGAGGAAGTGTTGAAGAAAAGGGTAACTAGGTTTGATATTTGTCAATGTAATTTTGATCTTTGTACTTGTCAAGAAAAAGAATTATTATTTTTATAAATTATATGAATGAGTTTATTGCTCATTCTATAGGTCTAGGAAAGTCAAAGAGTCAAAATTATATTGTAGAGCTCTTCTTGAGCATTTAAGTAATGAACAAGAGTCAACCTAGTGTCCAGCATCCCTCCAAGACAAGCACCATCCTTCAAAGACAAAGCCCGCAAACAAAGTGATGAAAAGACATCATGTCGGCCTGCAAAAATATATTAAATAACTAAAGGATGACATGTCTTTTCACCTCGATAAGTTGGCTCAAATTGGAGATATAACCATTATATATACCTAGTTGCGGTATTTGCAAAAGACACAAAAAATATTGGACATATCTGAAGTTTTCATACGTATGGTACAGTGAGGACAGAATCTCAGACACCCAGAAATCTCGAACAAGTACCAGTGAACAATGTTTTCTGATGGATATTGTGGTGCAGGAATTTCGGATGAAGTGTAGGAGTTTAGTAATTATCTCAACATATATTGTAGACACAGTCACAATTGTCTCAACATACTAAACATGGTTACAGTCTTGGAACGTTTAAGATGAAAAGGATCTCTATGGTCACACAGTGATACACTCCATCTTGGCTTACATTCTAAACACAGTCACAGTGATGCAATCATGTTCTCGGTGGTGTTCCAATGAAGGTATCAGTGGTGTAGCAATGATGCAATGGTGATCTCAGTGCAGCTCTCAGTCATGTATATGGAGATCTTGATGAAGTCATCGGTGAAGCAATGGTGTTGCAGCAGTAATGAAGATCTCACTGATGCAGTGGTGATGGATTCAATGGTGGAACAATGATGACCATCTCAGTAGTAACAAAGGAAGAGGATTGGTTTCTTGGTATTGGAGTGGAATAGAGGGTCAAGTATAATGCTCTTTGCATTCTTCAATTAGAATCTCTATAAGAAGAATTATGTGCTGGTTTTCCTCTCTAAGAGGGAGAGGTTTTGGCCCTGACAGGATGCCAAATTCTTGTGTTCTTGTCTCTTTGTTTGTTAGTAGTTTGATTAAGTAAACACACACACTCATAATAAGAATAAGATCAAGATAATATCAATACTAAAATAATTTCACAAATTGTTATCAATTATAAAAGAGTCTATCTAATGCTAACTGCCCTAGATTCTTCATCATGGTATCAGAGCTAGGGTGCTAAATTCAAATGAAGGGCAGCAAAAGAGACATACAAGGATCTGTCTTCAATGACATCAAAGCAAGTTGAAAGTATTAAAGGATAAAGTATACAACAAGCAGGTCTACAACATTCATGGAGTATCAAATTTAGTGATTATAGTCATGCACTCAACTCATGCTCAGTTTTATGGAGTATATCAGGGATCCTCACTTCGTGATCACTAACCTTTCTCCATGCCATAAAATATAGTCTCAGGTATATATATATATATATATATATATATATATATATATATCTGTATATGTATATCTGTATATGTATATATGTATATGTATATATCTATATGTATATATATATATGTATATATATATATATATATATATATATATATATATATATATATATATATATATATATATATATATATATATATATATATATACATATATACATATATACATATATATATATAGATTGTAGAAGTAATGCAAGGAATACCTCTCACAATCCATGATTACATCATTATCTCAATATAGTTATTACATCAAGGTAGTTTCGGTGATGAGATAGTCTATCTATACAATGCCACCTGCAATTTAGTTATGTTATTTAGTGACAAGTTTGGGCTCTCTATACATTGCATCTCTACACAACTCTATGCACATAGACATCACTATCTCAGTGAAGTAGCACATCAATATACTTGTCACAGTCTCAAATTTCGTTTATGAATATGATCTCAATAGCATGATGCTCGGATCTAAACATAGTATCACTAGCATGCCAACAATATGTTGAAGTCAAAAATACCTTAAAGATGAATTGGGAAGGTCATGAAGAAGTTTTGGTGATGTCAAGACGACTGATGTCATGGTGCTAGAAGGTCTCCAAGGAAGCTGTGATGAAAGGATACTAATGATGGGTAGCTTAAGAAAAAAAAGAATCAATTTGAAGATATCCTCTTCACACACCAAGTAAGTATCTTTCAATTTCATAATAAGATTTGGTTAAATGATTTCATGATTCTAAGGGGATTTATAATTCGGTTATATAATCAAAATTTCTTGCATAGAATAAGGAGGATCTTCATAATCCTCATAAAAAAGAGAAATCATTTATATCTATGAAAAGGTATATGAAGGTCAAGCGTTGTTTGAATCCATTAAGAGATTCATAGGATTCATATGATATCACTCAAAAGTCCTTTCATACCTAAATAGAAGAAGATGAGACATAAAGAGAGATATATGAAATGATAGATATACTCTTGGAAATTAAAGTAAAGAAGGCCACTTAGACCTACATGATGAGCACCAGTATTGCAGCAATAATGTTGCAACTCCTGGGGCTACCAACTTTACTTTATCAACTCGGGGTTCATACAAACTGTTATCACTTAGGTTGTTCCCTTTGACTCCTAAGGGAATACGGCCGAGGTAACCACAAACCAATCTTTGGACTGCAGGTCCTAGCCTACCTGCAGTCAAAGAGGGCTCTCTCTTTAGGATTTAGCTTTGTTTAAGGGATGATTTTAGGCTAGATATGATGCACATAGGTTTTGTTTGAGTTTGGTGGGATGGTTGATCTATTCAAGCAGAGTTGGAACACAAAGTGTAAGAAGTTCAAACCATTGGGCATGGAGTCAATGAATGTGAACTGAAGGGTGCATTTTCCTTGGCAGAAGAGGGGAATATGGAGCAGGATAGCTACGCATGGCACAATGATTAAATGTTGGAACAAGGATGAAATGGAGGTTAGGGGATGAGAGGCAATTAAGGATCTCTCATCCAGCCAAAGAGGGAAACTGGATGAAGGCTAAATAGGAGCAATGAAGAGTTTCCTAGACAGCATTCATATGTGAAGGAAATAGCTTAAACATGATCAATTAAGTATGCATATTCATCACTAATTCGGAGGAAAACATAGAAAAGTTACAAGAATTGAGCACAGAGGGCATGAAAGCCAGCTCTGAACTATTCCTTCTTCCTGCAACTTAGATTATGATATACAGATGATACAGATACATATAAACTGATAAACAGAGGGAGGAAAGACTTATTGAACCATGAGCAAGCACATGAATTCCACATCAAAGCTCTTCAGCCATTGAAAGCACAACCAGCCAGTTCAGATGCAAATATTCCAGCAATCTTTGATTACAAAAGTTCTTAAGCTTATAGCGCAAGTCTGGAATGAGAAATACAACCAACCAACCCTTTACACTATCCAGAGGGTGGTATAAATAGAGAAAATATCTACAAAATATCTACAACAGCAGATCTGATAGCAGATCTGGAGAAATGAATGCTTCTAACCTAACATTTATTGCAAATAAATGAAAGAATGCCTATCTACCAGCTGCGCAGGGACTGCAGCCATAAGAATGAATAAATTATTGGTCTTTTGAGCAATGCGCTGGCACTTCTGCAATAACTATGCCTTGGGACTTGCTGCGCTGCTCATATGTGTCTTTGTACACTGTCTCTGCAAAATCTGGGCTTTAAACACTTGAATTTCCCCTCTAGGCGGTTCTGCTACTGTAGAGTGGCTTTAATGCTCATAACTGTGATCTGGTGGGCTTTGATGGCTCTGAGCTGCTTTATTGACTTTGATGGGGGCCTCTTTAATGTTCTGCTGCTTCGGGCTACTGATATTTTGATCTGATAGTCTTTGTCGCTTCCTTTGATACACTTTGACACTGAATCAGGCCACTTTCTCTCTCTGATACTCCTTAACTGTCTAATCGCCCCTTTATCTGCCAATTTAATGCAAGAATAACTGCTGCAAATGCTTCCGTGGCCTTTGGGATGCTATCGGCGCTTCGCTGATAAAAAATGATGCTTAAATCTTCAAAAAAATGATGCGAAACAGAGGAGAAATGCATGCTAATAGATTGCTGAGGCAAAACCATGCGTTTGGATGTATTATGGGCATGAAGCGATTTCAAAATAGCCAAGGAAAGCATCGTTCCTTTGCAGTTGTGGCGGGCGGGAGCGTTGTATAAACAAAACTTTAACAAATGCCCCTTTCCTTATAACGAGCGAATGCTTAAAAAACATGAATTTTCATTGAAAATTGGCACTGCCGCAACACTGTGCATTCTATTAAATCATGGCCGTTGGATTGCGAGAAGGCAGATCCAATGACTGGCGCTAAATCGGCAATCAGCGGATTCCAAACCATAATGCCTCCGATGAGCGATGAACCCCGCGGACCGAAAATGCATTATAGGCTCCCTTTTGATTTATATTGGGTCCAGCCCATCGGTGAACCCTTATTGGTGGATTTAATAAAAAAGGGTCTGTAGACCCGACACACCATTAAGCTTTGCTTTATTGTTATTTCGGCTCCGGCCATTCAAAGCCTTTCCACTTCGCTGAACAAGGGGCCTTACGGACCCGAAACATATATGTGCTGCGCTTTATATGGAGATCGGGTCCGAACCATCGGAACCCATCATATTGGCAGATTTACATTTGAAACGGGTCCAACGGACCCGAAATCCCTTTCAAAACTGCCCCTTATAAATTATCAGCTCTGGAATATCGGAGAACTCCTTTTCACTGTGCCCGGGGACCTTACAGACCCGAAATGCTTTCAAAACTGTGCTTCAATTTATTTCAGCTCCATCCATTCGGAGCGGTACAACCATTGGAACCCCGACGTGATAAAGGCCACGGACCCGAACTGTTTATAGGCCGCTTCTTTATTTAAATCGGGTCCTGCCTGTCGGCGATTCATATCGGAGGTTTTATAAAAAATGGGCTTGCGGACCCGATACACCATTGAGCTCTGCTTTATTGTTATGTCGGGTCCGTCATTTCAGAGCCTTTCGCAATGCAAACAATGCATATGTATGGGATCGCCCGACCTCCGACAGCGATATCGCGTCGGAGGGAGGGCACCTGCCTTCGGAGAGCTGCCATATATGTTAATAATATGCCACTGCCCCCTCCCGATAGCGATATCGCATCGAAGGGGGACCAAAAAGAGCCTTTTCTCTTCGGAGCATGCATTTTATTACAATGCAAAGAAAAATGAATTTGGAGGGGTGGCCTTTATGCTTATGAATGGTTTGTGAGCCATCGGAAGGGGTCCGATGGCCCAAAAGGAAGGATTTTCTCATTTTTTGAAGGTTTTTAATGATTTTTGCATGGTTTTTTGGGAATTTTCATGCCTTGGAAGGATTCCAAAGGCATTAAGGAGGCATGTGATGTGTTTGAGAGGGGAAATGAGGGTTCTTGCTAAGTTTCAGATAAACTTAGCAATTCCCAAGGATGTATATGGTTATCTTTCAACCAGGGGGAGGGGATAAGTATATAAGGGAGTAATATACATAGTTTTAGTAGGGGAAGGGGAAATAAATAGGGAGCTACATAGTAAATTTAATAGTTAATATGACAATGATGAGAAAAAGCGCTAAGAATGATGTCTTAGGCTATCAATGGGGGAAAATGACTGATAGAAGAAGTGTGTACATTCCTTGAGTCAAGCAGATCTTCACCAAGGAAAATGATATGGAGAATGATGAAACTAAGAGGTATCAACCAGATCTTGACCTCTTTTAGGGGAAGTTAGTGAGAAATTTGGGAAAAGAGGAAGAAGGGGAAGTTAGACATGCCTCGCTTGAAATCCTCCAACTGAAAAAACTGCCTCAAACTAAAAATGAATTGCTTACCAAAAATTGGAACACAGCAGTGGCATTTAGACTAGCACGCTTTCATGGACAGTTCTTTGGCCATCTATAGCAAATATGGAGCATTTCAGCATGCATAGAACGACATATTTGGCATGTAAAAATGTCGATCATGAAAGATGATTAACCTGCTGCAGCAGGAGGCTAACAGTGACTCCACTTGGGGATGGCTTTTCCTTGTGAAAAGCCAAGAACAGCAGGTCAGACTGCCTTGTATTCAATTGTTGCTGTGTTCTGCAAAATTCCCTTGGCTGGCTGCCTTATTGATCCTACCTACCTACCTACCCCAACCAGCACTTACTTTGTTGTTAGGTGAAGTGAAATAACCAATGCAGCCATTTAAGAAAAATAGACATCAGTGAGCTTTGCTGCTTGTGCTTGCCGGTGAGAAAAACTAAGATCTTGCAATCTGATGTGGCTCTGTTAATCTTTGAGAAGATCAGGAAGCTACTAACCTCCTTTGTTGTGTTTAAACACTGTACAAAACTGTCCTGCAACATATATATACAATTGCTAGGCTGAAATAAAGAACTGTACAAAGGTTCAGGATCGCTACCATGCCTTGGAGTCAGGAGATAATCAACAACTCGATACTGAGCCTTGCAGCCTGCTAATGGAGAAAAGTGCTGATCTCTTTCATCATTCTGCCTGCCAGCATATAAGTCATTCAAAAATTGCAGAGGTGCTTGTAATTTATTACAATCTGGCTCGAATAGGACTTGACTGATCTGCGCAGGCTTCTCCTCTTCTTCTTCTTTGAATAACTCAGATGGATGAAAACAAAGAGGCAGGGGATCCACTTGGATCATTTGATCATATGTTGCTGCTTCTAAGTCTTCCTCAATCTGATATTCGATGGCTCTTTGGGGCTGTAAAACTAGAGGCAATTCCTTTGGAACAATATTTTGATTAACCTCCAGGCGGTCAATAGCAACACAAGGTGACACTTGATCATACACAGCATGATAATTATCCCTGATAAATTGAAAAGACTCAAAACAAAATGGTAAAGTTCCTTCGCTGAAATCAAAATTTTCTGCGCTTTCCTCCTTTACTTCATAGTTGAACTGGGCAAGCTGATCATTACATTCAAGCTGTTGAGCCTGAACTTCGCTTCCTGCCAAAATAGGATCTGATTCCTCTGCAAAGCTGATTTGGTCGTTAGGCTCATAATCATCATCATACAGATCATATTTGGGCAGACAGTTGAAAGAAGAAAAGCTATTATATTCACACAGTATATCAGGAGACTACTCCTTCACATATGGCTCTATGAATATGTCATCTAATTTGTGGTAGGTTTGTTCGTGAATGTCACTACTTTCCTCATGCACAACAGATGTGTTCTTATGCTCTAAGCATTCAAATTTCATTGTGATCAACTGCATCATTTCCTCTGACTTTTGTAACACGCTATTAAGTCTTTCTTCTTGCTCTGTCTTGCGCTGTTCTTCCCTCCTCTTTAGATTTGCCTCTACGTCCACGGCTACGTCCTGCATTTGTTTCAAAGTGGACGGGCATCTTTCTCTCAAACGAAATTCCATTTCTGGATCAAAAGCTCTTGGATATTGCAATAGAGCCAGATCAGGGGGAGGCCTAATATTCAAAGGCATAGAAAGATAAACTTGATTGAATCGATCAGAAAATTGCTGAACAGATTCATTTGGACGCCTTTCTAACTGATTGTATTCTTCGATGAGTGAGAGGAAATTGATTTTAATCATCCATCTATCAAGGAAGAGCTTGGAACACTGCTGAAGATTAGAGATGCTGGCCTTAGGAAATTCTTTAAACCAAGTCCTAACTTCGCCTTGCAAAGAAAGGGCAAACAGTCTAAGACTAACATCTTCCTCTTCCACTTCAAAGATATTAAGATAGTCTTCAAAATCCTAGATATGTTTCTAGGCAGTAATACCATTCTCTCCATCAAATCTAGGGAGATACTTAGGATGATTTGCAGGCAGAGGATTAAGCACAGGAGGCAAAATGAGAGGCTTATATCTATCAGGAACTTTACGAGACACAGGAGTATATACAGGAACTGTAAGACTGGGCTCTATTTTTGGTTCCTCCTTGGCTGTATGATGATCTTCAACAACATTTGAAGACTGCTACTCTAATGTGCAAGGAGGCTTTTCAACAACATTTTCCAAAGGAAAATCATAAAAATCTGATATAGAATCGTCTTTAAAATACAATATACGCCGCAAAACTTTATGGAGAAAAAACATGACCTCTTGGATAGTAATCCAGGTCAAAAGCCTGATCTACTCATATATCTCTTTTGGGTTCATTTCTCCAGTGGAGTCTTTATTCTGAGTGGAGTCACCAGGTGGATGAATTAACCTTGAAGTGCCTGATCTCTGTCCATCGTCACAGATCAGAGCTAAACATGAGAAGCTCTGAAGAAAAGGGACACTTTCTCCAGAAAACAAGGAAAACTGATCAAAATTGGGGGTAAACAGTAATAAACAAATGATTTCAGGTCCCCAGTGGAGTCACCATTATGTTATCACTCAGGTTGTTCCCTTTGACTCCTAAGGGAATACGGCCGAGGTAACCACAAACCAATCTTTGGACTGTAGGTCCTAGCCTACCTGCAGTCAGAGAGGGCTCTCTCTTTAGGATTTAGCTTTGTTTAAGGGATGATTTTAGGCTAGATATGATGCACATGGGTTTTATTTGAGTTTGGTGGGATGGTTGATCTATTCAAGCAGAGTTGGCATACAAAGTGTAAGAAGTTCAAACCATTGGGCATGGAGTCAATGAATGTGAACTGAAGGGTGCGTTTTCCTTGGCAGAAGAGGGGAATATGGAGCAGGATAGCTACGCATGGCACAATGATTAAATGTTGGAACAAGGATGAAATGGAGGTTAGGGGATGAGAGGCAATTAAGGATCTCTCATCCAGCCAAAGAGGGAAAGTGGATGAAGGCTAAATAGGAGCAATGAAGAGTTTCCTAGACAACATTCATATGTGAAGGAAATAGCTTAAACATGATCAATTAAGTATGCATATTCATCACTAATTCAGAGGAAAACATAGAAAAGTTATTAGAATTGAGCACAGAGGGCATGAAAGCCAGCTCTGAACTATTCCTTCTTCCTGCAACTTAGATTATGATATACAGATGATACAAATACATATAAACTGATAAACAGAGGGAGGAAAGACTTATTGAACCATGAGCAAGCACATGAATTCCACATCAAAGCTCTTCAGCCATTGAAAGCACAACCAGCCAGTTCAGATGCAAATATTCCAGCAATCTTTGATTACAGAAGTTCTTAAGCTTATAGCGCAAGTCTGGAATGAGAAATGCAACCAACCAACCCTTTACACTATCCAGAGGGTGGTATAAATAGAGAAAATATCTACAAAGTATCTACAACAGCAGATCTGATAGCAGATCTAGAGAAATGAATGATTCTAACCTAACATTTATTGCAAATAAATGAAAGAATGCCTATCTACCAGCTGCGCAGGGACTACAGCCATAAGAATGAATAAATTATTGGTCTTTTGAGCAATACGCTGGCACTTCTGCAATAATTGTGCCTTGGGACTTGCTACGCTGCTCATATGTGTCTTTGTACACTGTCTCTGCAAAATCTGGGCTTTAAACACTTGAATTTCCCCTCTAGGCGGTGTTGCTGCTGTAGAGTGGCTTTAATGCTCATAACTGTGATCTGGTGGGCTTTGATGGCTCTGAGCTGCTTTATTGACTTTGATGGGGGCCTCTTTAATGTTTTGTTGCTTCGGGCTACTGATATTTTGATCTGATACTCTTTGTCGCTTCCTCTGATACACTTTGACACTGAATCAGATCACTTTCTCTTTCTGATACTCCTTGACTGTCTAATCGCCCCTTTATCTGCCAATTTAATGCAAGAATAACTATTGCAAATGCTTCCGTGGCCTTTGGGATGCTATCGGCGCTTGGCCGATCAAAAATGATGCTTAAATCTTCAAAAAATGCTGTGAAACAGAGGAGAAATGCATGCTAATAGATTGTTGAGGCAAAACCATGCGTTTGGATGTATTATGGGCATGAAGCGATTTCAAAATAGCCAAGGAAAGCATCGTTCCTTTGCAGTTGTGGCGGGCGGGAGCGCTGTATAAACAAAACTTTAACAAATGCCCCTTTCCTTATAACGTGCGAATGCTTAAAAAACATGAATTTTGATTGAAAATTGGCACTGCCGCAACACTGTGCATTCTATTAAATCATGACCGTTGGATCGCGAGAAGGCAGATCCAACGACTGGTGCAAATCGGCGATCGGCAGATCGGCGGATTCCAAACCATAATGCCTCCGATGAGCGATGAACCCCGCGGACCCGAAATGCATTATAGGCTCCCTTTTGATTTATATCGGGTCCGGCCCATTGGCGAACTCTTATTGGTGGATTTAATAAAAAAGGGTCTGCGGACCCGACACACCATTAAGCTCTGCTTTATTGTTATTTCGGCTCCGGCCATTCGGAGCCTTTCCACTTCGCTGAACAAGGGGCCCTTACGGACCCGAAACATATATGTGTTGCACTTTATATGGAGATTGGGTCCGAACCATCGGAACCCATCATATCGGCGGATTTACATTTGAAACGGGTCCAACGGACCCGAAATCCCTTTCAAAACTGCCCTTTATAAATTATCGGCTCCGGAACATCGAAGAACTCCTTTTCGCTGCGCCCGGGGACCTTACGGACCCGAAATGCTTTCAAAACTATGCTTCAATTTATTTCGGCTCCAGCCATTCGGAGCGGTACAATCATCGGAACCCCGACGCGATAAAGGCCACGGACCCAAACTGTTTATAGGCCGCTTCTTTATTTAAATCAAGTCCGGCCCGTCGGCGATTCATATCGGAGGTTTTATAAAAAATGGGCTTGCGGACCTGATACACCATTGAGCTCTGCTTTATTGTTATGTCGGGTCCGTCATTTCAGAGCCTTTTGCAATGTAAACAACGCATATGTATGGGATTTCCCGACCTCCGACAGCGATATCACGTCGGAGGGAGGGCACCTGCCTTCGGAGAGCTGCCATATATGTTAATAATATGCCACTGCCCCCTCCCGATAGCGATATCGCATCGGAGGGGGACCAAAAAGAGCCTTTTCTCTTCGGAGCATGCATTTTATTACAATGCAAACAAAAATGAATTTGAAGGGGTGGCCTTTATGCTTATGAATGGTTTGTGAGCCATCGGAAGGGGTCCGATGACCCAAAAGGAAGGATTTTCTCATTTTTTGAAGGTTTTTAATGATTTTTGCATGGTTTTTTGGGAATTTTCATGCCTTGGAAGGATTCCAAAGGCATTAAGGAGGCATGTGATGTGTTTGAGAGGGGCAATGAGGGTTCTTGCTAAGTTTCAGATAAACTTAGCAATTCCGAAGGATGTATATGGTTATCTTTCAACCAGGGGGAGGGGATAAGTATATAGGAGAGTAATATACATAGTTTTAGTAGGGGAAGGGGAAATAAATAGGGAGCTACATAGTAAAGTTAATAGTTAATATGAAAATGATGAGAAAAAGCACTAAGAATGATGTCTTAGGCTATCAATGGGGGAAAATGACTGATAGAAGAAGTGTGTACATTCCTTGAGTGAAGCAGATCTTCACCAAGGCAAATGATATGGAGAATGATGAAACTAAGAGGTATCAAGCAGATCTTGACCTCTTTTAGTGGAAGTTAGTGAGAGATTTTGGAAAAGAAGAAGAAGGGGAAGTTAGACATGCCTCGTTTGAAATCCTCCAACTGAAAAAACTGCCTCAAACTAAAAATGAATTGCTTACCAAAAATTGGAACACAGCAGTGGCATTTAGACTAGCACGCTTTCATGGACAGTTCTTTGGCCATCTGTAGCAAATATGGAGCATTGCAGCATGCATAGAACGACATATTTGGCATGTAAAAATGTCGATCATGAAAGATGATTAACCTGCTGCAGCAGGAGGCTAACACAAACTTGGAGGTGACAGTGATGTATACACAAGTAAATGTGATGGGTCTTCTCGTTGTCACTGCTAAGCTAGTGATAGACCACTAAGACTTTTCAAACCAAACTTCTATGGATTCAAAAGAAGCTTGATTACCAATGAGGGAAAGAGAAATCTACTCTAAAAGAAATCTTGTCTACTGCAGTAAGGAAAAAGACTAAATTCAAATGCTAAAACACACCATTTTCTAACTAACTTCAAAGAGACTATGCTTCAAAAGAATGCTAAGTTAACATGTATGAAATTCTATTGTCCTACGAATGCAAATTCAAAGAATCAAACATTCTACTGCTATGCATGTAAATGAATAAAATAATTTTGTTTTTCTTTTTTGTCTTTGTTATGTGACAGTGTGAAAGCTAATCCCTTTTGGTGATGTGGCAGGTGGCTTAGGTATGATAGTGAATGGCTGGAAGGTTTGGGAGACCAGTAGGGGACCTTTTCTAGCTTCCTAGAGATGTTTTCCTAAATTCATCCTCAAAACAGGCCACTACAGGTAATCCTACAGGATGTCCTAACGTGTTCTTCAGGATGTCCTGAAAACCTACAGGATCCCTTGTATTTCTACAGGATACAGCCGAGATAAAAAGGATGGGTGTCAAGGTGATGGAAGGCTTAGGCAATGTGGTTAGTGGATGGAATGAAGCAAGGGAGTGCCTAGGAACACTTCAGAACTCAAAGCCAAGGTTGGGAGATGGTTGGATTTTCTCAACAAGCTTGGAGAAGTTCCCTTGTGAAATGGTGAAATTGGTGATGGTTTTAGTGAAAGCAAAGAATGATCATGGATGGATGAATTTGGAATGAGGTTTTTGTCTATGAAATCCCTCTATACTTCTAAAACACATGCACTACATCAAACATTGACATTTACCCAAAAATCATGTAAACAAGAAGAATTTCAGTTATCTAAGGAAAACAGAATTTCATGAGCTAGCTACCTACTTTATGCATGAGAAGAACTTGAAAAAATAAGATGTAACATTGATGAAATCTAATGTAAGACTGAAGGTAGAAGAAATGATAACTAAATCCTACTCTTGCAAACTGATCAAATGTTGGCCTAAGTACAGAAAACCCTAAATTCCATGAGAAAGTAGAATTCTGTGTTTTTGGGCTACATAGGAGTTATTTCCTCAAATCATGATCCCTGAAGGAATGAGTGAGGCCAAAACCACCTATTGATAGATTTTTTATGTCCCTTTATCTCTTCTAAACTACTGCTGAAGTAAAGCACAGATGGAAGCAAACTAATAAGAAATCCAATCAAATCTACACTACTTGCAATGAAATAATTCCAAAGATAATTCAACCATTAATCTATGAAATCAATCTAAGCATACAGATACAAGAAGAGGAACCTTTACTGCTAGGTTTGGGCCCTAACCCAAGAGCTTTAACCCTTTGAGTTAACTCAGTGCTGGATCAAGGAATTGCTCATTCTCATTATCAAAACAGAAAATTACATAACAATGTTTTCCACAAGTCTTGAACTCGAAATTGACTAGTGTTTTTACAGCAAAAATTCGAATCCTAATGACACTCTAGGCCTTCTTATTTATAGAATTGAAGTCTCCAATGACTTCCTTAAATCTAGGGAGGCTCGGCTCCCAAACTCGGGCTAAACTAGTTCTTCAACTATCACTCGCTCGACTACCTTTTGATCTCCATGACTTAGCTGCTTGTACTCCAAGCTAGTGTGATTGATGGAGGAATATTCAAATGAGGGAGGATTAAATGAGGAGGATTCACCTCCTACAATCTCTCTTCCTTGTCTCAATCGATTTTTAGCCCTTAATTATCCAAAATTCCATGATTTTCTCTCACAAACCTGCAATCAATGCACATTAGTCCACTAGGCATAATATCTCACTTTGACTCATCTCATTAAACAAAATACAATCAAAATATGTAATAAATTGTGAGAATAGTTGATTTGACTAAGCTAGGAGGTGGATTAAGGTCCATATAGTTACCCAATGATGAGGCTCATCATCACCCCCCTACTAAAAGTGTTTCTCATCCTATGAGCAACTCAATCAATATCCATGTCTTTCATTGCTCTAGTGGCCTCCCTGACATCCCATGCTTCTATTGTAGTTTCCTCTTCCTGTGCATAGAATCATACCTTCCTTTCTATTTCCTCCCACTGCTTTCTTTCTTCCTCTTCCTTCCTTCCTTCTAACATCCCTAAGACCAGTGGTGGACTGAGTCTCAAGCCAATCCATTTGACTTTGAGTCTTTGGAGAGCTTGCTTGTACATGGGTGTCCTGTTTAGTGCTTCTCTCATTCTTTGAGGAGAATGGTACTCTATGATTTTCAAACTGTAGGGAAAATTATTCCATCTCCTTCGGCAAGCTTTCATGATGTCATCCCTTAACAACCTAAACATATCATCAAATTGTGTAATTGCTTGCTCTTGGGTAGCAAGGTATCTGGGTGTAAGTTGAGGGTCATTTGCAATCAAGATATGTGTATTGATGAGCTCTTATCATGAGAGGCTTTGTTTCTTCCCTTGCAATTATTTTCTTCATTTCAGTAGCCCTTACTTCCTCATGGTTCATCCATGATGCTAAAGCCATCAACTATAAGTCCCCTAGTTTTGAATTAAGGTCCTACACATCTAGATCTGTCAAGGATAAGTTTTGTAGGTAGAACTCAGACATCTTAGCCCTCTCCTCCAATGTGCTTTGATCACAAATATCAATGAATTGTCTATAATCCTGGAATGGCATAGTGCCTCTCTGTGCTAGAGTCTTGATTTGGAACTGCAACCATTATTCCTTAAGGTATAATGCATAAGACTTAGCTGGCATCCTGCACTGGATTGCCTCTAAGGATAGACTGACCATGGATGCCAATTGATTCTCTATTTCTTGTAGCTGTCCTTTTAACCATGCATTTTTTTCCTCCAACCGAGCTTTCATTATTTCCTCTCTATCCCTTAGGCTGCTCATTTATTTGCCCATCTCTTTAACTTTTTCCTCCATGTGACCTATGTCCTCCACCCCTTTGAATTTGGCAATCTGCATCCATCTATGTGTTCTTTCCCTTTCTTTCTCAAGCTCAAATAATAATGGGATGGCAACTTTTTGTGGAATGACCCTACCCCCATCAATAAAACTGTAGTAGGAGTCAAGGTTAGGTTGAGGACTAGGTTCCCTTAGCTCTGGATTCTCCTTGTTTGTTTCTTGCCGCATACTCCCTTCTTTATCCAATTTCTGAGTTTCTTGTAGGTTTAGAAGAGTTTCCTGTAGGATTTCCTCTGCTTCCTGTAGGTCCTTCTGTGTATCCTGTAGGATGCCTTTTCCTTTGGATAAGGCAGATCTAGTGACAGGCCTTCTAACATAAGTGATAGGAGACTTGGGGTAGGCTTATCCTGATGATCCTTCTCCTTGAGTTTTCATAAGAGGAGCCATATTATCCTACTATTTGGGTGAGTCTTCAATAACAATAGGAACCTTGGTGGGAGTTTGAGGTTTTCCCTACCTTATTCTTGTACTTTTTCTTGTCCTAAAGTACAATGGAGTGTGTCTATGTCTTTTCCATTTTTGTTTGATAAGGGTACTAAGGGTAGTGAGGGAAACTGCTGCCTATTTCTCAGTGGGTTCTAGAGATACCCTAGGTGATTCTTCCTTGTCTTCTACCTCCTCTTTTCCATTCCCCCTCTCATATTTGTCTTTCTCCTCTTATTCTCCCTCTAGTTCCTCACTTTGTTCATCAGTTTCCTCCTTTGCATCTTCTTTTATCTCTTCGCCACTTTCCTTCTCTTTTTCTTCCTCTTCTTCCTCATTTATTTCCTCTTCATCCCCCTCTATTTCTTATTCCTATTTTTTAGTTGCTTATTCATCCTCCTCTGTTTCTTCTTCATCCCTTTCACTGGTAGTGGGGCTCTTGTCATATTCAAGGGATTTTATATCTCCCTCTATCTGCATGTCTCTAAAAGTTTCCGATCTGATAGGGATTCTGAGCTTTTGGAGGGCATCTTCTATGATAAGTCTTATTAACCCATGATGGGATAGTTGTTGATGGTTTCCTTCTGTTAGCTACCTATACCAATAGGTTTCATATTTCATGATTGACAATGAAAAGTTCCAAATATGCTCTGCTTTGATCATGCAAAGATCACATATTTCCAGGAGAAAACAATCTGTGTATATAGCTTGATGTTGTCTCAATTTTGATGGATGGTCCAACAACCTAATCTGGATCATGCCATGTTTTGAATTTCCAGTTGTAGAATAGAGAAAGAAGTCTATCCAAATTGTTTAATCTTGGCAGACAAGTAGTTTAGGTAGAGAAGTAAGGCTCCCAACAGCTTAATCTGGGACCTTGGAAGAAATAAGGGTAGAAGTAGATAGAAAAAACAAAAGAAAAAGCTAGAGAAAAGAAAAGGCAAGTAAGGGTCTGCAAGCCTAAGTGCACCCTCCAAGAAGAAATAAAAATGCTAGGCAAGTAGATGGGTAGGCAGCTGGGGTTGCAGAAATATCATTCCTTGCAAATATATGTGGGCTGAAATGTCCACAAAGGAAAATCAATGGTTGAGAAGCTCCTTTTCTCCATCAGGTTTCAGCAAAGAAAGGAAGCATGTCTAACTTCCCAAATTTCCCCTTCCACTCTTATTACTAACATCCCTTCATCCATGGAGATTGATGAAAGGATCTGAGGTTTCATGGTGGTTCTTATTCATTTAAAAGCCACATTTCTTGTCTAAAACTCTTTTCATTTTGCTCTACTCCCTAAGCTAAGTTATTTTCAAACAAACTTAGTGGTATCTCCCCTCATCCACTCCTCTTCTATCCATATTAACCCCTAACTCTATTGTATAATTCCCCTATGTTGCCCTTTCCCTATTATTATAACACCATGGTGTATAAACCCCCAAGCATTCTATAAATATCCTCCTTTTAGCATTATAGCTAAATAGGTTTGTCTAAGGGAGACTTTAGTCCACCTGGGACTATGCTCAACCCTGTCAAGGGATTACTCTAACCCCTAGTTATGAGTAATAACCCCTCCATAAACCCTTTTTTCACAAATTAACCCAAAAACCCCAAAAAACTCACGAAAACCCTCAATCCTAAAGTTTTCCGCCAAAAGTATTTAAATGAATATTTAAATAAACCAGCGGGACCCCCCAACCTGCACGATCCGTTGGAGGACCCGCCAGCCGTCCGATCTCTGCCGCCCAGATCTAACGGTGGGCGGTCATTTTCACTCCCCGACCTGCCGACCTTTAGCGTCCAGGGAAAGCGGTTTTCTACCCCATACAAGGGACGCGTGGAAGGCAGTGGGGTTGTTCGGAGCCCCCCTCCCCGATACCGCCTTTGCCCAAAGGTGGTGTGGGGAACCCGCTTACCACCATCCCGTTATCGCCTCCCCCTTGCATCATGCTTGCGTCATCCTGACGTAGCGCCCTTCCTCGCCCCCGCGCCGTGTGGCCCTCCACGTAACCCTGTCACCCTATCCACCCGCCACCGTGTCCTGCCACCCTAGCCTACACCTCAGTAGCCACGTCACCTCCGTACCCTGGCCCGCCATGACGTCATGCTGAGGTCACGGCGGAAAGGCGCCAATTACCCTATTTTTCCGAATTTTATCGTTAAAGTCATGTTTTGAGGAATTTTCAATGTCATTTTCACGTGAAGAAGGAGATAGCCGTTGCAGCTGCCAAAGTGACTCTAGACCTCCAAATTCAAATTGCAACCGCTCAGATTCATCACTTCAACCTTCAGAGTTCGGCCCGCAAGCTGTCTAAGCGTTCTGTCCAGGTATTCACCGTAATTCCTCTGTTTGGCCCATGCTTACCAATTCTCTGTAAATTGCCATTAGAATACCTGTTGAAATTCATATAAGCTCTACACCTATTACCTAAAGTAAGCCAAGGCAATCTGCATTGCCCCAGCTCTGTAATTCGACATAGAAACAGTCAATTTGCGGGTAAAAACTGTGAAATTACCTTTGAAGCGCCCGACATTGTTCCCTTTTGCCGAGTGTACACACCAGCTACAGCCTTTCACCTAAATAATTCCTCATACCCTCTGCAAATTGCCCTGAGCAATTCACAATCCCTCTGAACTTGCTAAAAAAACTGCAGAAACAAGACTGTGTGTTTTTCATTATAAGACACAGTTCAGACATTGACTACAATTGACCTGGCATTTTGAGCTCTTAAAACTTTGCAAGCCATTTAACTCCTTTTTACTCAAAATCAAATCATATAATGGCTGCTTCTGCATCCTCATCCCTCAGTGTGGCTCCATTAAATCCACCAAATAAAGAGCTGGACGCCTTGGCATTTGCTGACAAGCACTATCTTATTGAAGACTTTGAGGGTGACAGGGACTTCTTGCAGACCTTCTGCCAATTAAGAGAGGACTATAAGGATGGTCATGGTACACATGGGATATGGGAGTCAAACCAGCCATACTATTGTCTCCCAGCTGTAAATGTCTTCCCTGAAATCATTCACCTATGTGCTGAAAACTATGATGTGCAGCACAGAGCTATTAGCACTCCATCTGGGAGGATCCTTTTCTACATTAATGCTGAGTCCATCAACAAAATGTTACATTTTGATCAGACAGAGTTGCTAATCCCATTTTCCATGAACTATTTGCTGGACACTGGTGCCAAGATGACCAGTGAGGAGATTCAAAAGGTTACCAGGAATTTCATGAAACCTGAGTGCCAGCCTACAGGGCCACCTCCCTACCTGCATGTCCATTTCAATGATGTAGGCAGGCTTTTACTGGACATGATTGCCTATGTGTTGGGATACAAAAACAGTGAGCATGTGGATAAAACAATGCTGGTATTGCTATCTGCTTACAGCCCACGCCAACCCCCTGCCCGCAAATATAACTTTGCTAAGTTCATAGCTAACAAGATTCATGATCAGTTGAGCAGAGTGGACAGACAGGGGGTCTTCAAGTACTCGGCCTATATTTACCACCTGTTCATGTACTATCATTCTGAAGCCTTCCCATGCTACATCAGAAAGCTGGATCACAGAGGGGAAAGAAGATCTGTCATCTTCTGGACCTCTGTCTATCACAAAGTCACAAATTCACCCTATACCTACTGTGAATTTGTTGACCAATTTGTATACCCAGTCTCTTGCCTGTTGATGAGGTCCCCTCCTCCCAGAATATCAAATGAGATAAAGAAAGCTCTGCAGCTTTCCAAAAAGTATAAAATAGGTGACTGGTACCTATATGAGAACCATACTGTCATTAGGATCTACGGCTGTGAGCTCTGTCCATACAGGCTCCCAAAATATGTACCTATGAGGTTATTTGCCTTGGAGTATTACAGGAAGTTTATTCAGTCCGACCTCACCCATTTCCACAGTGCCAAAAAGAAGGCCCACCTCAAATTTAAACACCAGTTGGGCCCCTTCATAATGAACAAGAAAGAAGGGTGGGAAGATGCAGACCTAATCCTTAAGGATAAATACAAGTTGTCCTATAGTTTTCGGAGGGTCCATTATGACCCTGAAGGTTTCATCACTGCTAGGAGAAACAAGTATAGGCTGATAGGCATTAAGCATTGTCAGTACCCACACATTGAAAAATATGCCAACCTGCAAGAATGGCAGATGGATACTCTAGTTGAAAATTTAACTAAGGAAGAGACAATGCTAAAGAATAGGAGGGAGCTTGAAAAAACTATTGACCTAGACTATGTGCAGCAGGTACCTTTCAGACCGCCTTATTCAGTGGGAGAAGGGACCTCGGCCACAAGGACTGCACCACAGGCACCCTCTACATCAGCACCGGTGATAGACAAAGGCAAAGGCATAATGGGTGCAGAGGAGGAAGCAGTGAAGGAAAAGTCTGCCCCTATAACAGAGCAGCAAACAGGGTAGCAAACAGGGCAGCAAACAAAGCAGTAGCCAGAACAGCAGCAAGGGCAAACTGTCCTACCACAAACTGGGCTGCCAGCAGCTCCAATAATGCAAACACCACCACCTCAAACTGAGCCATTGACTGCCCTAATTTTGCAGACCCCAGCACATGAGGAAAGGGGTACAAAAAGAGATAGAGAAGAGTCCACTCCTCTTAGTGGATCCTCCCACCAGCCAGAAGCCAAAAGGCAAAGAGCAGACTCCCCAGAGGTAGAAGACATTACTGAAGATGTCTTGGACAGCGCAAGAAAAGACAGGGAGGGAAGTCAGCATACAGGTACAAGCTCCTTTCAGCTGGAGCAAAATTTACAACTCGGTTTGGAGGTGTCCTCTTCTTCCCAACAAAGCAAGAAGCCCAAGAGCACTAAGGCTTCTTTCAAACAAATAAAGGCTCAGAATGAGCTGCTAAGGGCTGAGGTCTACAAGCAATTCATAGATGCAACACCAGCCCAGCAAGAAAGGCTAATGTCGGTATATGACATTCAGTAGGAAAAGATAATCTTCAGCCACTTTAAGCCCAAAGGGCCGCAGCCTAAGACAGCTGCAGATTTTGTAAAGACAAGGGTGGAGGTCCTAGCCAGAGATATACATCCCATGGACCATATTGAACTCCATAAGCAAGCTGGGGAGATGGTCTATGCAACCTTGGTGGAGAAGGCCACCATGGCACATGAGCTGAAAGAGTCCCTGAAAAACACCAACACCCAGCTGGATTTTGAGAGAATGTTGTCTCAGGCCAAAGACAATAGAATAAAGTCTCTTGAGGAGATCATCATTGATCTAGGACATGATCCTAGTGATCCAACGGGTGTGAAGGCCCTCATGAAGAAGAAAGATGATGACCTGAATGCATTGAAGAAGAGGTTGAAGCTGCAGCCCACAGAGCATCCTCAAACAGCAGAACTTCAAAAGCAAAAACAGGCTGAGGACCAACTAGACCTCCTAATGCAGCAAGACCAGAGGATCAGAGAATTGGAGAAAGAGCTGGAAGGAGCACTACAAGATAAACAGGCAGAATCCACTTCCAAAGCTCCTCCAACTACTTCAACAACAACAGCAACTTCAGGGGCAGCAGTGGCCCCCACAACAGAAGCAGCAGGAACAGCAGCAACTCCAAATACCAGCCCAAGTGTAGAGGAATTGACCAAGGCCGTTAAAGCAATGGAGCTCCAAGCAGATGAAATAAAGAAGGCCAAGTAAAAATTGGCAGAACTGGATGCCAAGTATGACAAGTCCAAAGTGACTGTAGCAGAACAGGGCAGAGAAATAAAGGCCTAAAAAGAAAATATAAAGGCCTTAGAGAAAGAGTTGAATCTAGAGACTGCTATGGCCGACATAAAGAGAATCCTATGGGCCAAAATTAGCCAATCCATCAAACAGCAATGGAGGTCAATAAAAATAATGCATGAGCAGATGGATTTAATGGGCCAAGCTCAAGCAGAAATTCAGAAGGCCAAGACAGTGCTAGGGAACAGAGCAGAGCAGGCAAACAGAATGATAGAATTCCTGAACAGGCAAGAAAGGGAGGAATTGGCAGCTATAGGCATTCCCAACAGAACAAAGGCTGTCCTCTCTGCCAAAAAGGTACTAACTCTCAGGAACTATATACAAACAGTGGAGAGGAAGTACTATGAGATGCAAGCAGATGTGGAGGAATACAAAGTTAAAATGGGAGTGCTGCAAGCAAAACGCCTGCCCAGCCTACTAAGTGGTGCAGGAAAACTGATCTCTCTAGATCAAATGGCCAACAGAATGGCAACCACTATTGAAAATCAGATTATTGCATCTGGCAGTTCAGCTGAACATGCAGGGCCTCCCACAGGGCAGAGCTTATATGACAAACTTGAAAGCCTATTCTTCATTGAGAATGAAGTGAATCACCTGTTTGAAACCCCTCCCAATCTTTATAGATATACAGAGGCCAAGGAAACATTAATAAAGATGCGCAGACATCAAATGCCTAAGGAGGATTGGTGGCAATTTATGCTTCAGATTTTTCCACGGTAGCTTCAGTCATTCGGCCACTGCCAGCTCCAGGTCACTACAAGAAAAATAACATGACAAATGTTAGCAGTTAAAGCAGCTAAAAAAGTGACTCTTCACATAGACAATGACAGCTATCCAAGTTTCAGACAGCACATCTTCAGCCGACTCTAACAGCCATAAAGTGCAAATATCTTCTGACTATTTTGACAGCTGAGGCATTAAGGAATTACTGCAGCATCCACTCCTTCAGCTACTGCATTCCAGAGATTAGCATATCATAAATGAGATATTAACTCATTCGCTAATATTTTTTGTAAATTTTGTATATATACTCCCCTGAGTAACTCGTAAGGGGTTGGTAATTTTCTCTATGAGACAAATGTGTTGTACACTTTCAGAATTATCTAATACAAAGGGCCGGATGAGCTCAGTGATTTCCTGAAATCTTTGATGTCTGGATGATGCTACATGTGCTGATGCAGAATTCCTGTGCTGTCTGATGAAATAACAAGTTTTCCTCAAATCTCTGTTTATTGTGTTTATCATTTCCTTATGTTTTCCAAACCATACTCATATTGTATTAAGCTAGCAGTGAAGAAAAAGACTAGTACAGGATTTGTTTCATTACACCTTGTGCTCAATTTTTACTGCTGTAAATGTTTATCTTCAAGCTTAATGATGTACATGAATTCTTAACTGCTCATGTGTCTGTTAATGCTATATGTGAATGTTAACTAGAAATTCTTCAGTGCTTCTAGATTAATATTCTCGCTGTCCTTCTTTAGCAGTTTACCGTAAGATTCTTAATTGCCTTGCCTAAACTGGATACACCCCACCCAATCACTATTATAAACGTTTTTTCTCAGACACTAAACTGGCTCTGCAGCATCACTACAGAAAATCACTCAGCACCTCAAAATAACTAAAGGACCCCTGACTCC
The DNA here is from genome assembly GCA_031772625.1 of Pinus tabuliformis. Taxonomy (NCBI): domain Eukaryota; kingdom Viridiplantae; phylum Streptophyta; class Pinopsida; order Pinales; family Pinaceae; genus Pinus; species Pinus tabuliformis. The sequence goes on from CM062816.1 coordinate 280,582,619, forward strand.
ATAGCCCAATGGACTAGAACACTTTGGAGAATGCATAAGCACCTTGACTGAAATTATCATCCAACCAAAACCTTAAACAAACCCGACCTTATAGCTAGCCTAAAATCAGCGCAAAATGGAGATAAATATTAAAGAGAGAGCCCTCTCTGATTACAGCCTGCCTAGAAGCTGTAATCCAAAGATTGGTTAGTGGTTGCCCCGGCCGTATTCCCTTGGAGTCAAAGGGAACAACTTGGGTGTTAACATAATTGGCGACTCCACTGGGGACTTCTTAGGATTTTCCAATTTCTATACATCTCTCAAAGCTACAGATCGAGCCTGAAATCAGTCAGGAGGCCTTCAAAGCTGTTTCTGTGTCACATTGACAGCTTTAGGGAAGAGCTTTTTCAGTGAATCTTCATCTCAGTTTTGAAATATATATAGCCATTCCAAAATCTTTATCCAGTCCTTGCTGATATAAAAACTTCCTATAAAATCCTAAAAAATAGTTAGAAGCTGGCTCCCAAGAAAAATCCACGGCATACTAGGGCAAATCCTGACCCTAATCCACCCATCATTGTTGATAATCCAAATACCATCCCTAGAAACATTAGGAGGCAGCAAAGGCAGGAGCAGCCTGCTGATTTAACCTCAGATTCGGATCATCCCAACCTTATCTCTACTCCATGCAAGGTCCTTTTCCGGTCTACCCCTAGTTCCTCTAGTTCACCATCCACATCTCAAAGTCCTCCTCTCACATCTTCATCCACTGCACATATCCCCTTGACCAACACTCTAGGTTCACCCTTACCTATTACCCCTATGGTACCCACTATTCCTATTATCCCAGCTGCCCCTGTAAATCCCCCAAACCTTGTGAATATGGCTAACAGATGTGCACCCTTGCAAATACCAGCTAATGCTGCAGCTCTACCCCAAGATTACCAAACCAAAATCTCATATTTTGACTCCAATGGCCCTCTGACAACTGTTCAGCATGCCAAAAGGATGCAAGACCATTTTAAGACCTATGAAATAGATGATGACAGTGTCAGAATGAGGATGTTTGTTCAAAGCCTAACTGGGGATGTAAGAACTTGGTTTAGATCCCTGAATGCAAATTCCATCACAACTCCTGATGAACTGTATCAAGCCTTTACTAGCAGATGGGAGAAGAAGAAGGATCCTCTGCACATACATGGGGAATATGACACTATCAAAAGAGGTCCCCAAGAGACTGTTTTGGAGTATTGTGCAAGATTTAACAATGTATATAACGCAATCCCACAAAATTTAAGACCCCCTCCTGATTTAGCTTTGTACAAATTCCCTGATGGTTTTGACCCTGACATGGCCTATCAGTTAAAGGAAAGAGATCCTCAATCCCTTGCAGAGGCCCAAAGGGTTGCTCTCACAGTGGAAGCCAACCTGATTGCCAAAAGAAACAGAGCAAGGTTGGAAAAGATGACTGTTTTCAAAGAGGAACCCTCTGCCTTTGATCAAAAGCTGGATGCAATACTCAATGGAATGAAAAGATTGGGTGATAGAGTGGAATCGGTTGAGAGAAAATCATCATGGGAAGCACCACAAAACAACCCTCCTAGGAATCCAAATTTCAGGAGAACTCAAAACCCAGGCATTGGCAAGGCCAGTGCTGACCAAGACATAAGACCCCCTTTCCAGGAAAACTATGCTGAAACTTCCACATCAACTGAACCCAATGAAGATTCTCAGATTAATTTAATGGGTCTAGATGGTGAAAGTCAAGTCTTTTTAACACAAGAAGACCATGAGGATGAGGAAATCAAACTGTTCCAAACCAAATCAGGTGAATCCTTTGACTTTAAACAAGGCTATGACACTGCTGTTTATGAAGTCCATAAACAATACAAGCTAAGGAGCAGAACTGTGAATGTAAATCAGCCTGAAAAGGTAAAGGATAATCAGCAGCCTAAAAGAGCCATAGTCACAGAGCCTAATGACAAAACAAATTTACCTACAGAAGAAGTAATTATTGAAGAGATTACTGAACCATTGTCCTTAAAACAGCAGCCTGTGGCTACTTCATCCTCCCACCTTAATTTAAATATTACTCCTCAAGAGATGAGTAAAAAGGACAAGTCCCAAAATCAAGATAAAAATCAAGAAGAAGATCTAGTGAACAAGGAAAGGACTGTTATCCACAACCCTAAGACCCAATCTGAAAAACCCTTTGACCTAGAAACTGAAATTGGCAAACTAAAAATAGCAATTCCTCTCTCAGAACTAGCCAAGCATGACACCTATAAACTACAGATCAAGAAGTCCCTTCAACTCACTAGCAACAAGGATGATGTCAATGTGTTGGACGACACCCCAGAATTACTGTTTGGCCCAGAAGTGGATGGAAAAATAGTAGTCACAGGGGTATTACCTTTTTATGTCAGCCTACATATTCATGATAAAATATTACATAATGCAATGTTTGACTCAGGTGCCTCTCACAATCTCATGCCAAAAGCAGTCATGGAGAGATTGAATCTAGATATAACAAGACCATACAAGGACCTGTTTTCCTTTGACTCCAGCCAAGTCAAGTGTTTAGGTCTTATAAAAGATTTATGTGTGTCTCTGGTTCAATACCCAAACAAAACAATTCTAATGGATGTTGTAGTTGTTGATATCCCACCTAAGTATGGGATGCTGTTATCAAGATCATGGGGAGCTAAGCTCCAAGGCTCCCTACAATTAGATATGTCATATGCCACCATCTCTGTTTTTGGGCAACCAAAAAGATTATAAAGAGAAACACTCATGAAATACATGGTCAGCAGTGAAGAAAAGCCTCAAAACTTTCCCATATATGCTGTCCATTCAGACATAGACTCATACATTCTCTTCAATGACAGCACAACCCTCTCAAAAAATGATGTTGAAACGGAGATACTCATACAAGAGGAAGACCCTAATGAAAGAATTACCACCCATGAAACAACAGTCAATCAATCACTAGACACTGCTGCTACTCCAGTTGTAAGACATATTCAATCAAATGATGAGACTGTTCTAGAAGACAGGCCAGATGAAAAACCAGAACTTCAACTTACTTTGCCAGCCCATGAACAGATTGTTAAATCTCCTTCACAACAAGATATTCTATGGTTCCTTGAATTTGATGGCTCAATCAACAAATTAGGGGCAAGAGCTGGAGTTTGGGTATACAATAAAGAAAACAGTCATACAGAAGGCAGAGCCTATAGATTAAACTTCAGATGTACTAATAACATGGCAGAATATGAAGCTCTTTTACTAGGCCTCAAGTTAGTAAAGTTCTTGCAAGCTGCCAGGGTTTCAATCATGGGTGATTCAGATTTAGTTATCCAACAAGTGAAGGGAAATTTTGTCACAAATGACAAAAGACTAAGGTCTTATAGGTCTGCTGTTGCTGAGGTACTAAACTTTTTCTCTGAATTCCAAATCACCAAAATTCCTAGAACCCATAATCTACATGCTCATAGTTTGGCCACATTTGCTAGTACTTGCAAATTACCATTGGAACCTAACAATTGTTTCACAGCTGAGATAAAACACAGACCCTCCATTCCAAACAATGTTAAAGATTGGCAAGTATTTGAGGATGATATGCAAATAAACAATTTTTTAACGCTGCAACAAGAGTTTGCAGGATTAAATATTGACACTGACAAAGCAAGTCAATCACAAATACTTGACAAAGCAAGTCAATCACAAATATTTGAAGGAGCAAGTCCATCACAAATACGGTTTCAAAAGATTACTCACCCAATATCACCTAGAACAACAAAACAAATGCTAAATCCAACTATTTTCAACAAGGAAAACATTCAGCAAATGCAACCAATCAGTTGTGAAGAAGTGACCAATGCTGAAACTGACATCATAGAGCTGAAAGACAATTTCCTACCAACAGGTCTAACTCCACTAGAGGACATCTTTGATTCAAATGATATTCCCAGAAAACCAAAAATGCAGCCCTTAAATGCAGCCATTGAAGAATGCAACATTGGTACCATTGACAAGCCCAAAATAATTAAATTGTCTGCATCTCTACCTCCTGATCAAAAGCCTAAATACATTGACCTCTTTAAAGAGTTCCAAGATGTTTTTGCATGGAGTTATGAGGACCTAAAGTCCTATGATACCTCTGTTATCCAGCATACTATCCCTCTCAAGCCTGATAAAAAACCCTTTAAACAAAAATTGAGGAGAATCAATCCTATGCTTCTCCCAGCAATGGAACAAGAGGTACAGAAAATGTTCAAGGCAGGCATCATAGCACCAATCAGATTCTCTGAGTGGATTTCAAACTTAGTCCCTACAAGAAAGAAAACTGGTGAAATAAGGCTGTGTGTGGATCTTAGGAACTTGAATCAAGTATCCCTCAAAGACAATTATCCCTTACCCAAGATGGATCACATTCTCCAAAGAGTGGTAGGGGCCTCAAGGATCTCATTACTTGATGGATTCTCAGGCTTTAATAAAATCTTAGTACACCCTGATGATCAAGACAAAACTGCATTCACAACCCCATGGGGAACTTTCAAATATGTAAAAATGCCTTTTGGATTAAAAAATGCAGGGGCAACTTTTCAAAGAGCAATGGATATTTCTTTTGCAAAGGAGATTCATGACTTTTTAGTCATTTACTTAGATGACCTCACACCTTTTTCAAAATTAGACCAAGAACATTTGAAACATTTAAGGCAGATTTTCTTAACATGTAGGAAATATGGAATCTCCTTGAACCCCAAGAAATCCCTATTTGGTTTAGAGGAAGGTAAACTATTGGGACATATCATTTCAAAGGATGGCATTAGAATTGACCCAGACAGGATACAAGCTATCCTACAAATGCCCCACCCAAGAAATATCAAAGAATTGTAGGGATTTTTGGGAAAAATCAATTTCTTGAGAAGGTTTATGCCAAACTTAGCAGAATTGATCAGATTGCTAAATAACATGCTAAAGAAAGATTCAAAAGTAAAATGGACTGTTGAAGCCAATCAAGCCTTTGAAGGTATAAAGCTGGCCCTTACCCAAACCCCAGTTTTGACCAATCCTCAATTTGACAGAGAATTTATCATTTTTTCTTTTGCCTCCCAGCATACTATTGCTGCTGTTTTGTTACAGAAAGATGACCAAGGAAATGAGAAGCCAATTGCTTTCTTTAGCAGAGCTCTTAGAGATGCACCTTTAAAATATCAAATCATGGAAAAACAAGCTTATGCTTTGGTTAAAGCCATTAAGGACTTTAGGATTTACATCCTTTATTCACATGTTATAGCTTATGTACCAAGTCCTATTGTCAAAGACATTCTCACCCAAGAAAACCTAGAGGGCAGAAGAGGAAAATGGATTGCCAACATCTTGGAATTTGATATTGAGATAAAACCTACAAAACTAATAAAAGGGCAAGGTTTGGCCAAACTAATGACAGAAGCAAATTTCCAAGCCTTAGACATCAATCAGCTGGACAGTGAACCGGAGCTGGCGACTCCAAAGATCAATGTAGCCTTTGAACAATCCCCTTGGTACTCTGATATATGTCATGTATTGCAAAACCTGTGTGCTCCCCCAGGATTGTCCAGAACTAAATGTAGGTTCTTAAAAATGAAAGCTTCTAAATTCTGTGTTATGGATGGAAATTTATTTTGGAAAAACCATGAAGGGATATTGCTAAACTGCCTAATTGAGAATGAAACTGACAATATCATAAAAGAATTTCATGCAGGTGACTGTGGTGGACACTTGTACTGGAAGTCCACTGTGGATAAAATACTAAGGGCTGGTTACTACTGGCCCACCATGTTCTCTGATATCAAGAAATTCACCACTGCATGTCATAAATGTCAAGTGTTTGAGGGCAAGAGACAGTTACTGCCACTTCCCTTAAGACCTATTGCAACAGAGAGACCTTTCCAACAATGGGGCTTGGATTTCATTGGGGAAATTCATCCCTCATCTTCAGGCCAACATAGATGGATCTTAACAGCCACAGACTACTTCACCAAGTGGATTGAAGCTGTTCCATGCAGACAAGCAAATGACTCAACAATCATTCAGTTTTTGGAGAATAACATATTGGCCAGATTTGGCTGCCCTGACAAAATAATAACAGACAATGCTGCTGCTTTCAGATCCAAGAAAATGGTGAATTTCTGCCACAAATTTCACATTACCTTAGGCCATTCTACTGCATACTATCCTCAAGGTAATGGCCTTGCTGAGTCATCAAATAAGAGCCTGGTAAACATTATAAAGAAAGTGCTAGAAGAGAACAAAAAGAATTGGCATAAGAAGCTTGTGAATGCTCTATGGGCAGATAGACTAACAACCAAAAGATCAATTGGGACCAGCCCATATGAGTTGGTTTATGGATTAGAAGCCAAATTTCCTTCATCACTAGGGGTGCCTGTTATGAAACTTCTTCAAGAAAGCCAAGCTGAACCAAATGATATGCAAAGAAGGATCAATCAAATAATATGTTTACAGCAAACTAGAGATCAAGTTTACAGCAGAGTTCAAGTGTTACAAGAAAAGCTAAAGAAGGCCTTTGACAGAAGAACTAAAGCAGAAGATTTCAATATTGGGGACAAAGTCCTCAAATGGGATTCAAGAAGAGAGGATAAGGGAAAACATGGGAAATTTGATTCCCTTTGGAGAGGACCATTTGCTGTCCAAACAGTACAAGGAAACAACACTTATTTCCTTAAGAGTCTTAATGAAACTGATTTGGATGAAGGTCCTATGAATGGCAGGATGCTGAAGCACTATTTTGACTATCGCCCATAAGTGCAGCCTGAGTTTCCATTGTACATACTCAAGTGTATATATTACTTTCTGTGAAAATGTAAAAATGCAGTTTCTCAAGCTTTATTAACTATCAGCAAAAGATAAATAGCTTCAGAGATCTACCAAGAAGGAAAGTGCACAATTTTGGGCATTTCAAAGCAGCATACTTCAAGATTGGTAAAAGCAGTCAAGGGCCAAGGAATTCTGACCTGCTATTCTTGGTCTTTCAAATGAAAAACCATCCCCATGTGGAGCCACTGTTAGCTACCTATACCAATAGGTTTCATATTTCATGATTGACAATGAAAAGTTCCAAATATGCTCTGCTTTGATCATGCAAAGATCACATATTTCCAAGAGAAAACAATCTGTGTATATAGCTTGATGTTGTCTCAATTTTGATGGATGGTCCAACAGCCTAATCTGGATCATGCCATGTTTTGAATTTCCAGTTGTAGAATAGAGAAAGAAGTCTGTCCAAACTGTTTAATCTTGGCAGACAAGTAGTTTAGGTAGAGAAGTAAGGCTCCCAACAGCTTAATCTGGGACCTTGGAAGAAATAAGGGTAGAAGTAGATAGAAAAAACAAAAGAAAAAGCCAGAGAAAAGAAAAGGCAAGTAAGGGTCTGCAAGCCTAAGTGCACCCTCCAAGAAGAAATAAAAATGCTAGGCAAGTAGATGGGTAGGCAGCTGGGGTTGCAGAAATATCATTCCTTGCAAATATATGTGGGCTGAAATGTCCACAAAGGAAAATCAATGGTTGAGAAGCTCCTTTTCTCCATCAGGTTGCAGCAAAGAAAGGAAGCATGTCTAACTTCCCAAATTTCCCCTTCCACTCTTATTACTAACATCCCTTCATCCATGGAGATTGATGAAAGGATCTGAGGTTTCATGGTGGTTCTTATTCATTTAAAAGCCACATTTCTTGTCTAAAACTCTTTTTATTTTGCTCTACTCCCTAAGCTAAGTTATTTTCAAACAAACTTAGTGGTATCTCCCCTCATCCACTCCTCTTCTATCCATATTAACCCCTAACTCTATTGTATAATTCCCCTATGTTGCCCTTTCCCTATTATTATAACACCATGGTGTATAAACCCCCAAGCATTCTATAAATATCCTCCTTTTAGCATTATAGCTAAATAGTTTTGTCTAAGGGAGACTTTAGTCCACCTGGGACTATGCTCAACCCTATCAAGGGATTACTCTAACCCCTGGTTATGAGTAATAACCCCTCCATAAACCCTTTTTCCACAAATTAACCCAAAAACCCCAAAAAACTCACGAAAACCCTCAATCCTAAAGTTTTCCGCCAAAAGTATTTAATTGAATATTTAAATAAACCAGCGGGACCCCCCAACCTACACGATCCGTTGGAGGACCCGCCAGCCGTCCGATCTCTGCCGCCCAGATCTAATGGTGGGCGGTCATTTTCACTCCCCGACCTGCCGACCTTTAGCGTCCAGGGAAAGCGGTTTTCTACCCCGTACAAGGGACGCGTGGAAGGCGGTGGTGTTGTTCGGAGCCCCCCTCCCCGATACCGCCTTTGCCCAAAGGTGGTGCGGGGAACCCGCTTACCACCATCCCGTTACCGCCTCCCCCTTGCGTCATGCTTGCGTCATCCTGACGTAGCGCCCTTCCCCGCCCCCGCGCCGTGTGGCCCTCCACGTAACCCTGTCACCCTATCCACCCGCCACCGTGTCCTGCCACCCTGGCCTACACCTCAACAGCCACGTCACCTCCGTACCCGGGCCCGCCATGACGTCATGCTGACGTCATCGGCGGAAAGGCGCCAATTACCCTATTTTTCCGAATTTTATCGTTAAAGTCATGTTTTGAGGCATTTTCAATGTCATTTTCGCGTGAAGAAGGAGATAGCCGTTGCAGCTGCCAAAGTGACTCCAGACCTCCAAATTCAAATTGCAACCGCTCAGATTCATCACTTCAACCTTCAAAGTTCGGCCCGCAAGCTGTCTAAGCGTTCTGTCCAGGTATTCACCGTAATTCCTCTGTTTGGCCCATGCTTACCAATTCTCTGTAAATTGCCATTAGAATACCTGTTGAAATTCATATAAGCTCTACACCTATTACCTAAAGTAAGCCAAGGCAATCTGCATTGCCCCAGCTCTGTAATTCGACATAGAAACAGTCAATTTGCGGGTAAAAACTGTGAAATTACCTTTGAAGCGCCCGGCATTGTTCCCTTTTGCCGGGTGTACACACCAGCTGCAGCCTTTCACCTAAATAATTCCTCATACCCTCTGCAAATTGCCCTGAGCAGTTCACAATCCCTCTGAACTTGCTAAAAAAACTGCAGAAACAAGACTGTGTGTTTTTCATTATAAGACACAGTTCAGACATTGACTACAATTGACCTAGCATTTTGAGCTCTTAAAACTTTGCAAGCCATTTAACTCCTTTTTACTCAAAATCAAATCATATAATGGCTTCTTCTGCATCCTCATCCCTCAGTGTGGCTCCATTAAATCCACCAAATAAAGAGTTGGAGGCCTTGGCATTTGCTGACAAGGACTATCTTATTGAAGACTTTGAGGGTGACAGGGACTTCTTGTAGACCTTCTGCCAATTAAGAGATGACTATAAGGATGGTCATGGTACACATGGGATATGGGAGTCAAACCTGTCATACTATTGTCTCCCAACTGTAAATGTCTTCCCTGAAATCATTCACCTATGTGCTGAAAAGTATGATGTGAAGCACAGAGCTATTAGCACTCCATCTGGGAGGATCCTTTTCTACATTAACGCTGAGTCCATCAACAAAATGTTACATTTTGATCAGACAGAGTTGCTAATCCCATTTTCCATGAACTATTTGCTGGACACTGGTGCCAAGATGACTAGTGAGGAGATTCAAAAGGTTACCAGGAATTTCATGAAACCTGAGTGCCAGCTTACAAGGCCACCTCCCTACCTGCATTTCCATTTCAATGATGTAGGCAGGCTTTTACTGGACATGATTGCCTATGTGTTGGGATACAAAAACAGTGAGCATGTGGATAAAACAATGCTGGTATTGCTATCTGCTTACAGCCCACGCCAACCCCCTGCCTGCAAATATAACTTTGCTAAGTTCATAGCTAACAAGATTCATGATCAGTTGAGCAGAGTGGACAGACAGGGGGTCTTCAAGTACTCGGCCTATATTTACCACCTGTTCATGTACTATCATTCTGAAGCCTTCCCATGCTACATCAGAAAGCTGGATCACAGAGGGGAAAGAAGATATGTCATCTTCTGGACCTCTGTCTATCACAAAGTCACAAATTCACCCTATACCTACTGTGAATTTGTTGACCAATTTGTATACCCAATCTCTTGCCTGTTGATGAGGTCCCCTCCTCCCAGAATATCAAATGAGATAAAGAAAGCTCTGCAGCTTTCCAAAAAGTATAAAATATGTGACTGGTACCTATATGAGAACCATACTGTCATTAGGATCTACGGCTGTGAGCTCTGTCCATACAGGCTCCCAAAATATGTACCTATGAGGTTATTTGCCTTGGAGTATTACAGGCAGTTGATTCAGTCCGACCTCCCCCATTTCCACAGCGCCAAAAAGAAGGCCCACCTCAAATTTAAACACCAGTTGGGCCCCTTCATAATGAACAAGAAAGAAGGGTGGGAAGATGCAGACCTAATCCTTAAGGATAAATACAAGTTTTCCTATAGTTTTCGGTGGGTCCATTATGACCCTGAAGGTTTCATCACTGCTAGGAGAAACAAGTATAGGCTGATAGGCATTAAGCATTGCCAGTACCCACACATTGAAAAATATGCCAACCTGCAAGAATGGCAGATGGATACTCTAGTTGAAAATTTAACTGAGGAAGAGACAATGCTAAAGAATAGGAGGGAGCTTGAAAAAACTATTGACCTAGACTATGTGCAGCAGGTACCTTTCAGACCGCCTTATTCAGTGGGAGAAGGGACCTCGGCCACAAGGACTGCACCACAGGCACCCTCTACATCAGCACCGGTGACAGACAAAGGCAAAGGCATAATGGGTGCAGAGGAGGAAGCAGTGAAGGAAAAGTCTGCCCCTGTAACAGAGCAGCAAACAGGGCAGCAAACAGGGCAGCAAACAGAGCAGCAGCAAGGGCAAACTGTCCTACCACAAACTAGGCTGCCAGCAGCTCCAATAATGCAAACACCACCACCTCAAACTGAGCCATTGACTGCCCCAATTTTGCAGACCCCAGCACATGAGGAAAGGGGTACAAAAAGAGATAGAGAAGAGTCCACTCCTCTTAGTGGATCCTCCCACCAGCCAGAAGCCAAAAGGCAAAGAGAAGACTCCCCAGAGGTAGAAGACATTACTGAAGATGTCTTGGACAGCGCAAGAAAAGACAGGGAGGGCAGTCAGCATACAGGTACAAGCTCCTTTCAGCAGGAGCAAAATTTACAACTCGGTTTGGAGGTGTCCTCTTCTTCCCAACAAAGCAAGAAGCCCAAGAGCACTAAGGCTTCTTTCAAACAAATAAAGGCTCAGAATGAGCTACTAAGGGTTGAGGTCTAAAAGAAATTCATAGATGCAACACCAGCCCAACAAGAAAGGCTAATGTCGGTATATGACATTCAGTAGGAAAAGATAATCTTCAGCCACTTTAAGCCCAAAGGGCCGCAGCCTAAGACAACTGCAGATTTTGTAAAGACAAGGGTGGAGGTCCTAGCCAGAGATATGCATCCCATGGACCAGATTGAACTCCATAAGCAAGATGGGGAGATGGTCTATGCAACCTTGGTGGAGAAGGCCACCATGGCACATGAGCTGAAAGAGTCCCTGAAAAACACCAACACCCAGCTGGATTTTGAGAGAATGTCCTCTCAGGCCAAAGACAATAGAATAAAGTCTCTTGAGGAGATCATCATTGATCTAGGACATGATCCTAGTGATCCAACGGGTGTGAAGGCCCTCATGAAGAAGAAAGATGATGACCTGAATGCATTGAAGAAGAGGTTGAAGCTGCAGCCCATAGAGCATCCTCAAACAGCAGAACTTCAAAAGCAAAAACAGGCTGAGGACCAACTAGACCTCCTAATGCAGCAAGACCAGAGGATCAGAGAATTGGAGAAAGAGCTGGAAGGAGCACTACAAGATAAACAGGCAGAATCCACTTCCCAAGCTCCTCCAACTACTTCAACAATAGCAACAACTTCAGGGGTAGCAGTGGCCCCCACAACAGAAGCAGCAGGAACAACAGCAGCTCCAAATACCAGCCCAAGTGTAGAGGAATTGACCAAGGCCGTCAAAGCAATGGAGCTCCAGGCAGATGAAATAAAGAAGGCCAAGGAAAAATTGGCAGAACTGGATGCCAAGTATGACAAGTCCAAAGTGACTGTAGCAGAACAGGGCAGAGAAATAAAGGCCCAAAAAGAAAAGATAAAGGCCTTAGAGAAAGAGTTGAATCTGGAGACTGCTATGGCCGACATAAAGAGAATCCTATGGGCCAAAATTGGCCAATCCATCAAACATCAATGGAGGTCAATAAAAATAATGCATGAGCAGAAGGATTTAATGGGCCAAGCTCAAGCAGAAATTCAAAAGGCCAAGACAGTTCTAGGGAACAGAGCAAAGCAGGAAAACAGAATGATAGACTTCCTGAACAGGCAAGAAAGGGAGGAATTGGTAGCTATAGGCATTCCCAACGGAACAGAGGCTGTCCTCTCTGCCAAAAAGGTACTAACTCTCAGGAACTATATACAAACAGTGGAAAGGAAGTACTATGAGATGCAAGCAGATGTGGAGGAATACAAAGTTAAAATGGGAGTGCTGCAAGCAAAAGGCCTGCCCAGCCTACTAAGTGGTGCAGGAAAACTGATCTCTCCAGATCAAATGGCCAACAGAATGGCAACCACTATTGAAAATCAGATTATTGCATCTGGCAGTTCATCTGAACAAGCAGGGCCTCCCACAGGGCAGAGCTTATATGACAAACTTGAAAGCCTGTTCTTCATTGAGAATGAAGTGAATCACCTGCTTGAAACCCCTCCCAATCTTTATAGACATACAGAGGCCGAGGAAACATTAATAAAGATGCGCAGACATCAAATGCCTAAGGAGGATTGGTGGCAATTTATGCTTCAGATTTTGCCACGGTAGCTTCAGTCATTCGGCCACTGCCAGCTCCAGGTCACTACAAGAAAAATAACATGACAAATGTCAGCAGTTAAAGCAGCTAAAAAAGTGACTCTTCACATAGACAATGACAGCTATCCATGTTTCAGACAGCACATCTCCAGCCGACTCTAACAGCCATAAAGTCCAAATATCTTCTGACTATTTTGACAGCTGAGGCATTAAGGAATTACTGCAGCATCCACTCCTTCAGCTACTGCATTCCAGAGATTAGCATATCATAAATGAGATATTAACTCATTCGCTGATATTTTTTGTAAATTTTGTATATATACTCCCCTGAGTAACTCGTAAGGGGTTGGTAATTTTCTCTATGAGACAAATGTGTTGTACACCTTCAGAATTATCTAATACAAAGGGTCGGATGAGCTCAGTGATTTCCTGAAATCTTTGATGTCTGGATGATGCTACATGTGCTGATGCAGAATTCCTGTGCTGTCTGATGAAATAAAAAGTTTTCCTCAAATCTCTGTTCATTGTGTTTATCATTTCCTTATGTTTTCCAAACCATACTCATATTGTATTAAGCTAGCAGTGAAGAAAAAGACTAGTACAGGATTTGTTTCATTACACCTTGTGCTCAAATTTTACTGCTGTAAATGTTTATCTTCAAGCTTAATGATGTACATGAATTCTTAACTGCTCATGTGTCTGTTAATGCTATATGTGAATGTTAACTAGAAATTCTTCAGTGCTTCTAGATTAATATTCTCGCTGTCCTTCTTTAGCAGTTTACCGTAAGATTCTTAATTGCCTTGCCTAAACTGGATACACCCCACCCAATCACTATTATAAACGTTTTTTCTCAGACACTAAACTGGCTCTGCAGCATCACTACAGCAAATCACTCAGCACCTCAAAATAACTAAAGGACCCCTGACTCCATAGCCCAATGGACTAGAACACTTTGGAGAATGCATAAGCACCTTGACTGAAATTATCATCCAACCAAAACCTTAAACAAACCTGACCTTATAGCTAGCCTAAAATCAGCACAAAACAGAGATAAATATTAAAGAGAGAGCCCTCTCTGATTACAGCCTGGCTAGAAGCTGTAATCCAAAGATTGGTTAGTGGTTACCCCGGCCGTATTCCCTTGGAGTCAAAGGGAACAACCTCAGGTTGTTAAAACCTTCCTACACCTTCATGCTCATATCTATCATTGATTGAAGAAGGAAGTAGGGGATGTTGAGTCTATTTTGAGGAGGTGTGTCTGCTCCAAACCCCAATTTTTGAAGAAGCCTAAAGTGGTATACATATACCACACTGTACCTACCTTCACATGTGATATACTTTATAAGGTGGTATCTAATTTCATTCCAAGGATAGGGTAGGCTTGCTCTTCTCACTCCATTTTCGTCTTCCATGGCCTCCTCTTATTCAAAAAAGAATTTCTTCTTTGCAGTTTGGATATTTACCTTATCCTCCTTTCTTGAAGGCACTCATAAAGGAAGTGTGGTAATTCTACCTATGATTTCAGGGGTGAGCTCTATGGAGAGGCATTTCACCACAACAGTGGCATGGGTCCTAGTCAGTGGAATGAGGGAGAGAGAAAAATCTCTGGCTACTTCATCATCATACCCTCTCAATTTCTCAAAGAAACCCATCCAATTGTGCCTTGTGAATATCTCTGGTACATGAGGGTGTTGATGAATCCACATTGTGTTGATTGGTTTTCTTTTATTAAATACCCCTGTCAATTTCTCTGATGGATAGAGGGTTGTATAGGTCTGCTACCAAATTTAACGAATGAGGGAATTTAAATGAAAATTCTGTGTATGCAATTCCATTATGCTGCAATCACTTTCAACAAACTAGAAGAATTTTTTATGTTCCTTTCACTTGGAAAAATGTGAGGAAATCTAGATCCTACCTCCTTATCACTTCTTGATGAAGCCAACCCCTATTTTTCTCCCTCTGAAACTACTCACTGCCAATCTTGTAGGTCCTGGACAGTATCTTGTAGGATCTCCTATAGGATCCTGTAGGATTTCCTATAGGATCCTGTAGGTGGTCCTGTGTAGGAAAAATCAAAATTTTCCTTTGATGTAGACTGCTTGAGGGCCGAGAGTGAATTTTCTAGTGTGAAGCCTCAAGAATGTGAATGCTTCTATGTATGGGGATCAACATTTATTTCCTCATATGGATGGTTTGAGTGAGGTAGCGTGCTGGAAGTTGAGGTACGAATATCTATTTTTGGATCATTGGTCCCACTACCACATCATCATTCTCCTCACCTCGTAATAAACTCCCACTTCAGGCATCCATAGCTTAACTACATTTGACCTCATCCTTCTTTTCCTTGACTTCACTATTGCCATGTGTGTAAGGACTAACTGCTTTCTCCTTGTTGACTGAATGAAGGTGGCCAAGTTAACTGGACACCTTTCACTTATAAACCAACTCTTTCACAACTTTTACATCTTTTGATCACATTATGCTAGTGAGAGAGTGGAAGTTAGATACTTACATGTGGTAATGATGCCTTGATGTTGTTTGAAGAATGAAGTCTTTACTGTGTGTTTGTTGCATGTGCTTTTCTCATTCTTTTTTTATTGTACTTTGATGATTTTCTTCGAAGTGCAGGTACTTGGATGTTGATGCTGATGATCTTGATGTTGCTGCTAGGCTCTAGAGTGGCTTCTTCTACCTCTGGATCTTCCGTGCTTGAAGCTTACTACAACCTGTGATTTTTTTTTGTGGGATAGGCTGCTACAAGGTTTCCTACAGGATGTCCTATAACTGCTTCTCCGTCAAAATTCTTAATCATTTTCTACTTCTAGAGCCTTAGGATGGTTGGCATGGGCAGAGAAGGGGCCTAGGGATTTGTGAATGAGGAAAATATCCTTCAGGTGTTGTCCCATTTCTCTCTATCTTCATCCTCTTTTCTCTATGTTTTTTCTTTGCAAACTGATTTTTTTTTTTTTGAAACTGACATTTTTAATGAATACAGGGGTGATCATGGTGGAGAGATGTATGGTGATGAGATGGTGAAGTAGGAATTTATTTTTTTGACATGGGCAGGCCATCCCCTTGCTCTAGGGTTACTTTCTTTAGGATTCCCAAGCCACTCTAATTCCTATAGGATCATCTTGTAGTTTTTCAATGA
The DNA here is from genome assembly GCA_031772625.1 of Pinus tabuliformis. Lineage (NCBI taxonomy): Eukaryota > Viridiplantae > Streptophyta > Pinopsida > Pinales > Pinaceae > Pinus > Pinus tabuliformis. The sequence continues at coordinate 280,598,676 of CM062816.1, forward strand.
ATCCTGAAGGTTTACAAGGAATCCTGTAGAAAACACATAACCCTTGCAAACTGAAGTAAATGAGTGGAAAAATGGAGGTAATGATGGAATGATGAAGGATAATGAATGGAGAAATAAATAAAAAAATGAGCTAGATAGGTCCCTTTTGATTATCTTTTGTTGCTCTAATCATCCTCCTGTTGACCTACAAACAATATTTTCATAATTTTCCTTTTCTCTTTATTTTTTTATTGAAAGCAACTAGTCTCCCTCCAAGAGGTTTTCATCCTAGTTGCTTGCCCTAGGCGCCTCAAGAGACATTTTCACCCATAGATCTTTTTATTTCTCTCTTTTTTTTTTTTTGACACCATTGGGCCACCTCAAGAGGTTTTCAACCCAACAGTGGGACTCAGGTGCCTCATGGAGGTTTTCACCTGAGTCTCCTTATTTTTCTCTTTTTATTTTCTTTTCTTTTTTATTTTTTTTATTTTTTCCCTTTTTTTCTTTTTTTACTTAGTGACTTGATGAGGTAAGAGCTGAGACTTGCTCCACCACCATCATTGTTTTGCTGATACCATCAATGAACTCTTTCTTTTATAATGGCTTCTTGTAAACCTTCAATCTGTGCCCATTAACAAGTAAAGGAATGGCCTCTGCATCTATGGTTCTAATCTTCACCTAACCAGTATCATGACATTTCTCTATGACATAAGGCCCTAACCATCTAGCCCTTAACTTTCCCTTAAAGTCCTTATATCTGGAATCATATAACAAAGCCCAATCACCTTCTTGAAATTGATGTCCTTGATGTTCTTTTCATGCCAGATCTTGCTCTAAATTTGAGTCACCTCTCTGTCTAGGAGGGCCTGCATTCTGAACTCATCCAGCCCATTCAACTAGAGCAATCTATATTTTTGTGCACTGCTGAGATATAGACCTAGTGGGGCTGCCATCCTCAATGGATTGTACTCAAATTCAATGGACAGTAGGGACTTCTTCCCATAGACCAACTCATAGTGTGTGAATCCAGTGGTGGTCTTCTAGGTGGTATTGTAGGCCCAGGTGGCCTCAACTAATCTATCTGCCCAATATTTTCTATTGTTTCTAACCACTTTGGTTAGAATGCCCTTCAACGCTCTATTGGTCACCTCCACTTGCCCATTAGCTTGTGGGTGATAGGGAGTGGAGGTTCTGAGCTTGATCTTGTGCTAACTTAACAAGTCTTTGATAATGTTGGATGTAAATTGGCTACCTTGATCAGTGACCAGTTCTCTAGGGTACCAAAACTTGTAAAATACATTTTCCCTTAAGAACTCAGCCACCTTCTCCTCTGTTTCTTCCTTGATTGCCTTGGTTTTAGCCCACTTGGTCAAATAGTCAGTGCACACAACAATGTACTACTTTTTCTTAGAAGGAGGGTCAATATGTCCAATGAAATGCATGCCCCACTTGTCAAATGGCTTGAAAGTAACTTGAGGTTGCAGAGGAATTTCATCCCTTGGAGTAGGCTTTCCCATCCTTTGGCACCGATCACACTGACGAGTATATCTTCTCACATCTTGATGAAGAGTGGGCCAATATTAACCATCTTGTAACACCTTTAATGTTGTCCTCTTGGCTGCAAAGTGACCTCCATAAGGCCCATCATGATAGGTCAAAAGGATGTCAAATACTTCCTCCTCCCTGACACATCTTCTAAGAATCTGATCTGGGCCTAGTTTGAAGAGGTTGTCTGTTATGAAACCAACTCAAGAAAAGATAGAAAAGATAGATCAACGCCTTAGAATTCAGCCTCTTCGAGGGGGCAACCTCCTTTACATTACATAAATGAACAATTCTTGGATGATACAAATGACAAAACCTCCTTTCTATATATAGGAGTCTAAGGAGTCACAATATAATCCAGCTGACCTAACAATAATAATATAAAGCCACAAAAATAACAATAGAGGGATTCTATGGGGCACAGAAATAACAATATGGGGGTAATAGGGGCACAACAATATAAATAAGGGGTATAACTACAATAGTAATGGGGTAATCACTAGTATTATAGGGACCCAACATGCCCCTCTCCTTCAAAAAAGTGTTGTCCTCAACGCTTGAGTAGTTCTGGATACTTCTGCATAAAATTCTCATCCTCCCATGTGGAATCTTCAGTGGATAAGTTCTTCCACTTGATAAGATACTCTGAAATTGATCGATTTCGTAGCTGTCGAGTTCTTGTTTCTGTGACTGCTTTCGGTTCCAATATAATTTTTCCTTCCTCGTCAAGTTCTGGCAATATTGTTTGAATTGGGAGCTTGTCACCTATAACCTTCTTTAAACATGAAACATGGAAAACTGGGTGCAATCGAGAAGCTGCAGGAAGCTCCAATTTGTATGCCATAGTACCAATCTTTTGCAACACCTTGTACGGACCATAATACTTTGGTGATAATTTATTATCCTTCTTAGCTTGCTTTAGGGACATTTGCTTATATGGTTGTAGCCGTAGGAATACCCAATCACCTACATCAAAACTTCTTTCACTGCGATGTTGATCTGCCTGTTGTTTCATTCTATTTTGTGCCAACACGAGGTTATCCTTTAAGAGTTGGAGGACTTGTTGTTGATGTTCGATGTGATGTTCCACTGCCTGAACCTTAGAATTTTCTCTTAAATATGATGTGATGGATGGTGGTTGATACCCATAAAGTGCCATAAATGGGGTCATTTTTGTTGCTGTATGGAAGGAAGTGTTATACCACCATTCAGCCAGAGGCAACCATTTGACCCATTGTGTCTGTTTATCAGATACAAAGCAACGAAGATATCCTTCCAAACATTTGTTTACTATCTCAGTTTTCCCATCAGATTGAGGATGATAAGATGAGCTATGAGCTAACTGAGTACCAAGACAAGAAAATAATTTGTCCAAAAATTTCCAGTGAAAATGGGATCTCTGTCACTTACAATAATCTTTGGGTTTCCATGTAGCTTTTGAATTGTTTCCATAAATGCAGTAGAAACTGTACTGGCTTTAAATGGATGTGATAATGCACAAAAGTGTGCATACTTGGTAAGTCTGTCAACTACCACCATGATGACACTCTTTCCCTCAGACTTGGGTAAACCTGTGATAAAATCCATTGAAACCTCCTCCCAACGTTGGCTTGGAATGGATAAAGGTTGTAATAGACCCGGTGTCTTAATTGTTTCAACTTTATTTTGTTGGCAAACCAAACATTCCGCCACAAACTTTTGAATATCTGATTTAAGGCCATCCCAAAAAAATTCCTTCTTAACCCTGTGGTAAGTTTTTAAAAATCCTGAGTGCCCTCCTAAGGGAGAAGTGTGCAATTCCATAAGAATCTTTTGTTTTAGCTGGGAATTCTTACAGAGGTATAAGCGATCTTTGTACCATAACGAATCATTTTGCCAGCTAAATGTATCAGGAGTACTGGAATCTTGTTGTAGCTTTCGAATAAGTGCCCACACTTCTTCGTCATTCTTCCATTCCTCCCTTGCTTCGTTTATCCAATCTGGTTGGATAATAGAAATGGCACACAACAATGCTTCCACATCCTCATCCTTTCTTGAGAGTGCATCTGCCACCACATTTTGCTTCCCTTTTTTGTAGATGATTTCAAAGTCATAACCCAACATCTTTGTGACCCACTTTTGTTGCTCTTCAGAGGATAATCTTTGTTCTAAAAAGTATTTAAGGCTATCATGATCCGTTTTTACCTTGAAGTGTCTTCCCATTAGGTAGGGTCGCCATTTCTTAAGTGCATGGAGTATTGCCAACATTTCCTTCTCATAAATAGCTTTTCTTAAAAACTTTCCCTTGATTGGACGACTTTCAAAAGCAATGGGTCTTTCATCTTGCATTAGAACAGCACCAATTCCATTTCCTGAAGCATCACATTCCACAATAAAGGTTTTTGTGAAGTCCGGTGTAGCTAAGACCGGTGCTTGGCACATTGCCTCTTTAAGATGTTCAAAGGCCTTTGTTGCTTCCGGAGTCCATGAAAATGAATCTTTCTTCAATAATGTTGTTAGAGGTGCTGCTATTCTCCCATAATTCTTAACAAACTTGCGATAATACCCTGTCAACCCAAGAAATCCTCGCAGATGCTTTATGGATGTGGGGATTTTCCATTCCTTAATGGCTTTAATTTTGCTAGGGTCTACCTTAACTCCTTCATGAGATACAATATGACCCAAATATTCCACCTCCTGGACTCCAAAGAAACATTTGGATCTTTTGCATATAATTGTTTCTCCTCCAATAGTTGTAGCACCCTGTCAACATGTTCAACATGATCCTTCCAAGACTTGTTGTAGATTAGTATATCATCAAAAAATACTAACACAAATTTTCTAAGGAATGGTTTGAAAATTGAATTCATCAAACCTTGAAATGTTGAAGGTGCATTGGTAAGGCCAAAAGGCATGACCAAAAATTCATAATGACCCTCATGAGTTCTAAATGCCGTTTTCGGAATGTCTTCAATCTTCATTCTGATTTGATGATATCCCGAACGAAGATCCAACTTGGTGAAGTAAATTGATCCATGCAATTCATCCAGTAATTCATCAATAACAGGAATGGGGAACTTATCTTTAATAGTGAGCTTGTTGAGCTCCCTATAATCCGGACACATGCGCCATGATCCATCCTTCTTGTGCACCAATACTACTGGAGCTGAGAAAGAACTTTGACTCGGTTGAATTATACCAGCCTCTAGCATTTCTGCAACCATACGTTCAATTTCACTTTTTTGGACATAGGGATATCTGTACGGCCTGATGTTTGGAGGAACACTTCCTGGAATCAGATGAATAGCATGATCATGATCACGCATAGGTGGGAGACCTTTTGGAGTCTCAAATACCTTGGAATGATTGTCCAGGACTTTTTGGAGATCTGGAGAAATAGATGATTCCAATGTGGAAACATCTAGCGAACATAATTGTGCAATTACACCTCTTTGCTCCTTTTTTAGAAGCTTTGTCATGCCATTAGAGCTGATTATCTTTCCTGGTTTCCCTGCAATACCCCTTAATTCAACTTCCTTTCCTTCCGTAGAAAATTTGATGAAAAGTTCTTGAAAATTAAAAGCTATTGTACCCAAGGATTGTAGCCATTGGACTCCTAGTACAACATCAGCACCTCCCATTGGAATGGAAAGCATTGGGCTAGTCAATACATATTCTCCCATGGATAGCTTGATATTATGGCACTTTCCAGAGCAATTTATTGTTCCTCCATTTGCAATCATCACTTGACACTCTGGTGCTGGATATAGGAAGCAATTCAATTCTTTTGCTACCCTACAATGAATAAAATTGTGGGTGCTTCCTGAATCAATCAACACTATTACCTTTTTCTTCTTGATTTGTCCTTCTATCTTGATGGTTTGAGGAGTGGTAATTCCCGCCAATGCATTACAAGATATGGTCGGATTTATTTGTTCTTCATCTAGGCTTTGTTCCTGGAGTATATCTTCTTCTTTTGACCTTTCTTGCTCCTTTTCTTCTTCCTCTTCACAATCTATGTAGAATAATTTCTTCTCAGCACACTTATGACCTTTAGTGTATTTGCTATCACAACTGTAACAAAGCCCTTTTGCTCTTTTTTCTTCCAATTGTTGTGGTGTCAACCTTATAGGTTGTGGAAGACTAGGGGCAACAACACTTCCGTCTTTATAGTTGTGAGTGGTATGCTTCCTGGTTGCCATAATTTTGCTTTCCATTTTTCTTGCTAACCTGAATGCCTTCTCTAATGAATCAGGTTCCCAAAGGCGAACATCATGTTGGATATTATCCTTTAAAGACCCTATGAACACATCAATCCTATGCTCCTCTGGAATATCTTTTACCCTTATGTTCAATTTTTGGAACTCCTCAATGTGCTCCATTACTGAACCCTTTTGTTTGAGACTTATCAATTGGCTAAAAAAAGTGTTGCTTTTTGTATCTTCATAATGTGCTATCAATTCTTCCGTAAAAATTGCCCAAGTGATAAATTGTTTACGAGAGCAAAGCCATTGATACCATACAAACTGATTTGGTTCCAAATATACAGTTTCCATACGTACCTTTTGTGTGTTTTGCACATTATTGAGATCGAAGAATTGCTCCATCTGTAATATCCATGTGGCGGGATCCTTGCCATCAAACTTCCTCATATCGATTTTTGGAATATGGTGATTCTTCGATCCAACATTAGTGTCTATGGAATCATGATTAACATTTCTTTTGTTCTCATCATGAGTTTCCTTTACTACCTTTTCACCATTAGTGACCCTTTCTTGTAGCAACTTCTTCAATTCTTCCATGTCTGTCTTCAAATCTATCTTCAAATCTGCCATGTCTCTCTTCAAATCTGTCTTCGAATCATCCATCTTAGCTTCCATGCCCTTTATCTTATATTCCATGCCATTTATCTTTGATTCCACGCCACTTATCTTAGATTCCACGCCACTTATCTTAGCTTCTGTTAGCTTTTGTGAGCGTGACATTTGTTGCACTTGTTCTTGTAATTTTGATATATCATGTAGCATTTCTTCCTCTTCTTCATGAGTCATGCTAGAGCTTTCAGGTTCCTTACTAGGTGTTTGCATTTTCTTTCCTCGGGGCATCAGTTACCGATAATAATGCTTTACTATGCCCTTTGAATTCCGTTAAACCAAGCTTACACAGAAATTAGAAAAAAAAAACTACACACCTTTTTTCACTTTATAGAAGCCTGATATTGAATCTGATGTATCTCTATAATTTCAGATCATCCAGTTCTGAGATTGCTACCTGTAGTAGCCCTCTGTGTCCTCTTTCCAATGCCACAAGTCTGAGCCAAATTGGATTCTCCAAGGAAGAGTTATGTGAAATCTCCCACAGTGACTTGCTTTTGGACTGCTTCAGTAGGGCGAACTTGTACGACGTACCACGTTTCACTGTTTCAACCTTTGAATCTGAAACACACACACAAGAAACTACAGTCCGTCTTCTTTCTGTACCTTCTTACAAAATTTCAATCCGATTCCCAGAGAGAACGTTATGACAATTTTCCCCAGGTCACCTGTTTTGAATGTAATTCAGGAGTCTGCAAAAAGACCAACTTCCTCAAATCATATCTCCACAAATATCGCGCGAAAAGCTCTGAAATTCCGACCCAAGGTTTAGCGTGATTTCTTCTCAAATGGGTTTTTTTTGCGACTTCTGAAACGTCACAGAAAAAAAAGTTATAGCGAAAATGCCACGATGACCTATTTGGAGCAGCGAAACCCTAGAATCCAAAGCTCTGATACCAAATGTTATGAAACCAGCTCAAGAAAAGATAGAAAAGATAGATCAATGCCTTAGAATTCAGCCTCTTCAAGGGGGCAACCTCCTTTACATTACATAAATGAACAATTCTTGGATGATACAAATGACAAAACCTCTTTTCTATATATAGGAGTCTAAGGAGTCACAATATAATCCAACCGACCTAACAATAATAATATAAAGCCACAAAAATAACAATAGAGAGATTCTATGGGGCACAGAAATAACAATATGGGGGTAATAGGGGCACAACAATATAAATAAGGGGTATAACTACAATAGTAATGGGGTAATCACTAGTATTATAGGGACCCAACATTGCCCCCAATCCAAGTGAATGTGGCACTCTTCCTCACAATCTTGTTTTTCTCTTTGGAGGACAAACTCGATGATAACTGTGCATACACCAAATAGTTTGATGTGTAAACAAACCATGGAGAGAGAACTGAAATGGTGAATAAGTTTTCATCCAGTAACTGATCATCAACCATTCCTTCCTCCCCTGCAGGCAAAGTTAATCTGGACAAAAAATATGCAACAACATTTTCCTTGCTAGGCTTATCAACAATAGTTAGATCAAACTGTTATAATAAAAGTAACCATCTAATAATCTGGGCATTCACATCAAGTTTATTCAGTAGATATTTAATTGCAGCATGGTTAGTATGTAAAATTGTTTGATAACCTGTAATGTAATTCATAAATTTGTTCAATGAATGAACAACAACCAGGAGCTCCTTTTCAGTCACTGTGAAGTTCAGTTCACCCTTTGACAGATTCTTACTGATAAACTAAATGGCATAAGGAAATTTTCCATCTATCTAGCCTAGAGCTGCCCCTATGGCTTTGTGTGAGGAATCAACATGTATATGAAAAGTAAGGGCCCAATTTGGGCCTCGGAGAATAGGTGTAGTGGTCAACTTGTCCTTCAGGGTCTCCAGGGCCTCGTGATAGCTTTTTGACTCTTTGGCCAACAACCCAAATAAAAGAGAAGCTAAATTGCTGAAGTATTTTATAAACCTCCGATAGTATCTAGCTAAACCTAGAAAACTTCTGACATCTCTCTGCTTCTGTGGAGGTGGGACCCTTTCGATGATGGCTATTTTGTTTGGGTCCACCTGCACTCCTTGCTAGGATATTGAATGACCTGGAACAACCCCTGTAGTCATCAAGAACTCACATTTTTTGGGACTAAGGGACAAGTTCATTTCATTGCATTTGTTCAACACCTTACTTAATTTGGACAGAGCCTCCTGGAAATCACACCCATAGGTTCTAAAATCATCCATATAAATCTCTACTGCATCATGGACTAGCTCAACAGAGATACTCAGGACTACTCTCTAGGAAGTGGAAGGGGCATTTCATAGGCCAAAAGTAAGGACCCTATACAAGAAAGTACCCCAAGGACAAGTGAAGGTGGTTTTGTCCTGGTCTTCTGGGCTGATTTGGATTTCATTGTACCCATTGAACCCATCTAGGAAAGAGAAAAATGTTTTCCATGGCAGGCCATCTAGCACTTGGTCAATGAAAGGTAGAGAGAAATGTTCCTTCTTTATGGCTTTGTTTAACTCTTTGTAATCAACACAAATCCTGCACTTCCCATTTTTCTTTGGAACCAACACCAAAGGAGAGACCCACTCACTGTCTGATATAAGGTAAATGAATCTTGCATCTAGCAACTTTTTCAGTTCTTCTTTAACTATATCCTTGAGAGCTAGATTCATTCTCCTTTGGGGTTGTCAAACTCATTTGCAACCTTCTTTGGTATGAATGTGCTGAGTACACACCGATGGGTGCACTCCCTTCATTTCTTTGTAACTCCAACCAAAGGCATCGAGATGTTCCTTTAGCATGTTGTACAAATTTTCTTCTTGGTGTACAAAAAGAGATGGGTTGATTTTCAAAGTTCTCTCAAGGCCGAATTCTATGGTTTTGACACGGGTACGGTTTGAATCAGCTAAGCATAGGTCAATCTGATGGTTGTTCTGGGTTTCCTTTACTACTTCCTCTAAGGACAATGTGCTGGGAGTTGGACTTTGGAGTATGTGTTCAATCAAATCACCTTCATCTGGTTGTCCTACTCCCATGGCTATTTCTAAGATATAGAGTTGGGTTGAATAAACTTCATCTTCTTCCTCCTCTTCCAGCCATAAAGGTAAGTCATTTTCTAGAGATGGTTAGGTAGGAGGGTACAGGACTAACTGCTTTGACATATGCCCATTTTTTATAGTCATATTTCCAACCCTGCAACTAATGTAGGCACTAGTTGTGGCTAACTAGGGCCTCCCAAGGATGAGAGGGTAACCAGTAAGCTTGGCCTTATGCTGGAGAACTAGGAAATCTGTAGGGTACTCCCAAGAGTCAATGGAGACCATCACATCCTCCACAATTCCCTCAAGGGTCACTATGGAATAGTTTGCAAGTTGCAGATTTATTGTGGTATTTCTCAATGAACCCTAGACATTGATATTGAGCATGGTGTCCTTGATCAACATGGTAATGACAGCCACAAGATCAATCAAAGTGTGTGGGACAATGGTGCCATTGATGCACACATCTAATACAGGGCATCCAGGGTCCAAATACTTTGGACAAATTACCTACCCCAGCATTAAGTCGAATAATTGTCCAATGACATTAATGGTAGGGGCATCTCTTTTTCACCTCCCTGTATGTTTGAAGCACTTCTCCTTAATCAACTTGTTGTAAATAGGTACATCTTTTATAGCTTGGATAAGTGGAATTTGACATATGAATTTTTCAATTCCCCTAGAATTTCAGTCTCTTCCGGGGTAAGCTAGATTGGTTGAGTTAATCTCTTAGGAAATGGTGGTAGATTTACTGTAGGCATGCTTTCCTCTCTTTCTTCCTCACTCTCCCTAGGTGGTCATAGAGGTTGGTTTTCTGGGAGTACTCTTCCAGATCTCAGTTTGATTTCATAAATCTCCACAGCATAAGCAGGATAGGATGTCTCTCCATTGTATACTTTATGTGCCTATCTGTTGCTTGGGTTTGGATTTGGTTGGATAGGCATATGGGTTTGTTTAGGTGGAGCAAGGTGTAAAATATTTGTTTGAGCAGGTGGTGAAAGCAATAAAGTTGGAGCATTGTTGTATGGGGGTCTCCACCCCTAGGACGATGCATTCCACTGAGGCTATGGCAGAGCATATGGTTGAAATGACTAGCTAATTAGCTGGGAATGATACTGAGGTGCAAAGGACCAAGGAGGAGGTGTAGACCAAGAAGGATGAGCAAGAGGGCCCCAAGAGGGAATGAATGTGGTCTGGTTGGGGTTTTAATATGCATGGGATGACCCTTGCATGCCCTATTGGTATGGTAGAGGCCCATGATGTCTCCTCTAATTTATGTAGCAGAGTTGGTCAGTCACCCCTTCAGCTCCTTGATATACAACTTTTAGTCCAGGTAGCGAAGGGCACTTGTTTGTGGAGTGGTTTTCTTCACAGATTGAGCAGACTTCAATTAGGTTTAATGGACATTCATTCATAGGGTGCCTCCTTGTGCATCTAGGGTGGAAAATGGCTAAGGCTCTCTCTACTTCCTCCTATTTTCTCTTAATGTGCATAGTGTCCATCTGTAGGGAAAGGGTTTGCAGCATCTCACTCTTGAAATCTTCCAACATGTTTCCAATTTCACCCTTGATGGATGTATTGGAAGAGGATGGACTGACCATAGGTTGACTACCCCTACCCTTTTTCCTAGCTACCCTAGAATGGTTTCTAAAGACAGTCTTGAGATGTATTGGAAAAGAATGGATTGACCATAGGTTGACTACCCCTACCCTTTTTCCTAGCTACCCTAGAATGGTTTCTAAAGACAGTCTTGATATCTTCATAGGGTAGTTGGTAGATGTCCCCTCCTACTAACAAGTTTAGGGTATCCAGAAGATCTTCCCTTACCCCTCTAAGTAGGACTAGCTTCAGTGACTCAGGGTCAAGTGTGCACCTAGCCCTTTTGTAGCTAAGCTAGAATCTTTCTTCATAATCTTGTAGGGATTCATCATGCCCTAAGGTCATCCTAAAAATTTCCTCTTTAGTGTCTTTAGACCTGCAATATTCTCTATACTTGTTGTTGAAGGCTTGCTACATCTGAGCCCAAGTTGTGATGCTATCCCCAGGTAAACCCATGAACCAGTGCAAAGTTGCATCCTTGAGAGTGGATGGGAATAGTTTCAACTTTTTCTCATCATTGGTGTAATCATAGGTTTTGCATATGACAACAAACTCAAACAAGAAAGTGTCTAGATCTTTTGAGGTCAAGCCATGGAAATGAGGAAGGGAAAAGGGGCTTATATTCTTCATCTTGGTATCCCCATTGGTTTTTGTGATGGGGAAGGCATCCTCAACTCTTTCTCTATTTCCTCTGTCATTTCTATTTTCAGCCATTGGTTCAGTTGGAATGGGTTCTTCTTCTTTTTCTCCCCCTGTAGGCTCTTCAAATATCTTTGGTTGTTCACCTAAGGGTTCCTCCAATTCACAGCCACTGAAGAAGAGGGAAGGTTGGCTGTTTGAAGTAGTGGGGATATTTGGCAAAGATTTCCCTAAGTTATCCTTATTCCTACGAGGCATGAAAGAATTTGATTTTTTTTTTGTGTTTTCTTTTCAGCTTTGAAAATAATTGCAGAATTGAAATTGCAGACTGAATGAAAACTAGTTGACTAAATGAAAACTAACTTCTTGAATGAAATCTTACTTGCAGAATGAAAAGGAAAGCAATGAATGTGTTATCACTCAGGTTGTCCCTTTTGACTCCTAAAGGGATACGGCCGAGGTAACCACAAACCAACTTTGGACTGCAGGTCCTAGCCTACCTGCAGTCAGAGAGGGCTCTCTCTTTATGATTTAGCTTTGTTAAAAAAGGGTGATTTTAGGCTAGATATGATGCACGGGGGTTTTGATTGAGTTTTGGTGGGAAAACTGACACTTTCAGGTAGAGAGGCAGAGTATAGTCTGAATGTTTCAAACCATTGGGCGTGGAGTCGAGGAGGGGAACTGCTGGTGTCTTTCCTTAATAATAGTGAGGAGAAAATGGACCTAGGGGCAATTAAGAATCCCTAGATAATTGGCCAACACAGGTGAACTGGGGTAAACATAAGCCGGGAGGAATTCAATGTTCATAACCAATTCTTTTAGAGGAAAAAATCAAAAAACAGTAGAAATTGAGCATAGAGGGTGTTTAAACTAATTCTAGGCTATTCCTTTTTTCTGCTATTTAGATAATGGCACACACATAAACAGAGATAAGAGTTACTTATTGCTTCAAGCCGCAGCGCAGGAATTCCATCTTCAACTCTTCAAAACGTTCATCAACAATAGACAGTTCGCTCTCCAAGCTTTAAGCAATCTTTGATTACAGAAAAATCCAGGTATACACAGCGAGTCTCTAGTGAAAATCTCAATTAACCAACCCTTAAAACTATACAGAGGGTGGTATATATAGGGCAAAAACTCTCTGCAGAGTTCCTTTATTACATCTTGACCTAATTAGGTCATAAAAATGACTACTTGACCTAATCCTATCTAGAAATAAATGCAAAAAATATCTCGGGCCGTGCTCAGGGCCGATGTGTCAAAACTGAATAAATGATGTTGTCCTCGGTGGCTTGCTGCAGTGTTTTCTGCAATAAAAGGGTATGGGTTTCTGCTTTCTTGCTATCCTGCTTCCTTGAATGCTTTAATGGTGATTTGAAGGCAAGGATGGGCTGATGCTTATTGATTTGACTTTCTGGGGGCTTCATCAATGTTCAGGTGCCTCGAGCCCCTAAAAAATCATGACTGATACTCTCTGGCGTCTTTTCTTCCACTGATACTCTCTGAAAAAATCTGGACTACTGATCTGATGTGCTGCGGGTCTAATCACTAGTAAATGGCCGCTGTTCGGCCTCGGTATCAATTGGAATTGTCTTCTAATCATTTTGGTATGCTCTGTGAAGGAAACAGATCATTTTTGCGCCTTTTTGGGCTTCCTGAGGCCGCATGGTGAGAAGATTCCCTAAAGATTCCCTGAAGATTCTCCATTTTGGCCCAAAAAATCCTGCGATGAGCAATTTGCGCTAAGCGCAAATTGCTCATCAAAAACTGCCTCATAATTCGATTTCGGGGCTCCGAAGTGCGACTTTTGCGCCTCTGCGTCCAAAAAAGGGCTGATGACATCAGCATGACGTCATCATTGTACGGCGGGTGACATCAGTAGGGAAACGTGGCGGGATGACGTCAGCATGATGTCATCACCTACGGACGATGACGTGGCAAGTACGGTGGTGGGGACACGTGGCAGTGACGTGGCAAGAGGCCACGCAGGCAGGTGACTCATCGGGTGACTGGACAGGGGTGACGTGGGCATGTGACTACGCAGGGGGTGACGTGGGGTATGACGTCACTGGGCAGGGCGGTAAGCGGTATGTGGCACATCGCTTTTCGGGGATGGCGGTTTCAGAGGGAGGGGCTCTGCCACAGCCCAGCGCCTGACGCGTGGCGGGGGTACGGCAGCAAAACCGCCCAACTCCCGGACGTTAAAGGTCGTCGGGTGTGTCAGGAATGGAGATGCCCGCCCACCGTCAATCTGCGGGGCTGTGGATCGGACGGCTGGCGGCGGATGCGAAGGGACGGCGGGTTAACGGGTGGGAATATTCGCAGGAATATTCCCTTTTAAATATGCGAGGCGGATGGGTTGAAACTTAGGAAAACGGGTTTATATGGGTTTTTACAGGCGCGGGTTAATATTTATGCATAAAACTTTGGTTTAGGGGCGGAATATGGGTTTTTTGGGGGTTTTTTAGGGTTAAGGGGGAGGTTACTAGCTGACCAGATGTCAAACTAGTTCCTCAATGACGCGGATGGGCTAAAAACAGTCCCGGATGGACTGAGATTTCCCTGACTTGGTAGAATTATGGCTATAATGCCAGGGAGGGGTATTTACATAGGGGGATTTATATACATGATTTTAATAGGGGAAGGGAAAAACTAATAGGGAGTTATATAATAAGGGTGATGAGAAAAAGAGAGATGTTAGTGAACTCCAGCCTGAGTACCTCCAACTGAAGAAACTGCCTCGGACCGAAAAATGGATTGCTTATCAAAATTGGAACACAGCAGTGGCCCTTAGACTAGCATACTCTTATGGATACTTCTTTGGCCATCTGTAGCAAATATGGAGCATTGCAGCATGCATAGCACGACATATTTGGCATGTAAAACTGTCGATCATGAAAGATGATTAACCTGCTGCAGCAGGAGGCTAACAGAATGCAGAATTGAAAAGAAATCAAACTAAATTACTTTTGCGGAAATGAAAGTAATAGTAGAATATCAGAGACAATAAACGGAAGAAAGAAAGAAGTAATCACATAATACTTAGACACCTCCCTGGAAACAATACCAAAAATGGATGAGCACCAGTATTGAAGCAAGAATGCTGCAACTCCTGGGGCTGCCAACTTTACTTTATCAACCCGAGGTTCGTACAAACTTGGAGGTGATAGTGATGTATAAATAAGTAAATGTGATGGGTCTGCTTATTGTCACTGCTAATCTGGTGATAGACAACAAAGGTTTTTCAAACCAGACTTCTATGGATTCAGAAGAATCTTGATTACCAATGAGGGAAAGAGAAATCTACTCTAAGAGAAAGCTTGTCTACTGCATTAAGGAAAAACACTGAAATCAAATGCTAAAACACACCATTTTCTAACTAACTGCTAAAAGGCTATGCTTAAAAAGAATGCAAAGTTAACATGTATGCAATTCTACTGTCCTAAGCATGCAAATTCAAAGTATCAAACATTCTACTATTGTGCATGTAAATGAATAAAACAATTATGTTTTTGTTTTTTGTCTTTTTTATGTGACAGTGTGAAAGCTAATCTCTTTTGTTGATGTGGCAGGTGGCTTAGGGATGATGGTGAATGGCTAGAAGGTTGGGGAGACTAGTAGGGGACCTTTTCTAGCTTCCTAGAGGATTTTTCCTCAATTCGGCCTCAAAACAGGCCACTACAGGTAAACCTACAGGATGTCCTAATGCATTCTACAGGATGTCCTGAAAACCTACAGGATCCCATGTATTTCTACAGGATATAGCCAAGAGAAAAAGGATGGGTGTTGAAGGTGATGGAAGGATTAGGGAAGGTGGTTGGTGGATGGAATGAGGCAAGGGAGTGCCTAGGACCACTTCAGAACTCAAAACCAAGGTTGGGAGATGGTTGGATTTGCTCAACAAGCTTGGAGAAGTTTCCTTGTGAAATGACGAAATTGGTGAGGTTTTTAGTGAAAGAAAAGAATGATCATGGATGGATGAAGTTGGAATGAGGTTGCTCACTATGAAATCTCTCTGTACTTGTTAGGTAGCGAAGGCCTCGTGTAATGGTTTTGGGGCTTAAATACCATAAGTTAGGGTAATGATATTGTAAAAAGTTCCTCGAAGTGAGTGGAGCACAAAATGTAATAGGTCGATTCAAAGGGTTGTCCACCCAAAAATAATATAAAATAATAGGAAGTGAGTCGGCCTGCCCATGGTCCGCGGACCATGGGAATGTATAAATAGAGCAAGGCTCTAAGGGAAGAGGTAGCTTTTTGAAAGATCAAATGTTATGGGTTTATGAAGGGAATATTCTCTCTGCATCTGTAAGTCTGAGTCAAGGGTGTTGGTAGAGAGATAGAGGCTCTGCAGCTGTGTGCGCAGAGGCCCAGTAAAGTCCGTAGCTATGTGTGCGGACCCCTGCAGCTGAGTGCACAGGGTAAGAAGTGGATTGTAATGAAGCAAAGACAATAATAAAGATAAGTTGATTCTGAAATATTGCGGATCTGGCTACATTTTTTGTTTATGCATCTATTATGATCTAAATGTTTATGTTCAGGATATATGCTTATATATGATTGTGCGCACTAGATATTTCTGTTAAATGTTTGCTTAAAGAACTTAATAAACTCATAATAAAAAGAGCGCATCGGTGCGGATCTACGCGGAAGCCTGAGATCAATACAGAGTAGCGCGAGGGCGTAGATCGGTTTGCGATTCTTCCAGAACACATCTAGACATCCCAAGGGTGTGAAAAATTGTTTCCAGCACCTTCCCCTGCTACCTCGAGTGAGACTTTAATCTGTGCTCCGCAGACTATTGCCGAAAGGGCCGGTAGCGCAAGATTTGTTGGGCTAATAACTCTTTCGAACCTAGGTCAGGCCCCAACAAGCCAACAAATGGTTCCATTGTCGGGACCGAGATCTGCCTAAGGGGTGTCTAATGTCGGAATAGAGGAACCATACGATTGAAGAGTGGTTGGATCAAAAGCTGTACGAGTTCGTAGTTGGCCTTAGCAGACCTTCCTCCAAACCAAAAATCTAATATGGCAAGTGCGATCAAGTTTCCTATATTTAAAGGAGTAGGAAGTGAAGATCCAAAGCAGTTTTGGTTCATAGTAGGGGTAGTGTTGGAAGCACATGGAGTTATAGACAATAACATTAAAAAGGCTACCCTGGTCAGTGCACTGCAGGATCATGCACTAACTTGGTATATTAAGCACTCTAGCCATCACCCGAATGCTAGGATAGCAAAGATCCAGGATGCATTGAACAAGGAGTTTAGCTGGCTGAAATTGGAGATGTAGTCGATAATAGGGTTCAAGGAGATTGTGATGTTGCCCAGTGAAACCCCTTGGGACTTGGATCAGATACTGAAGAGTATGATCCAAGAAGCTAACATGACACTAACAGATGCGTAGCACTGCGTGTGGTTTGTGCCGTATTTAATGCCACATCTGAGGATGGCGTTGTCACAGCAGAAGATCTCGACCTAGGCTGAAGCATTAGAAATAGCGATGAGGGTGCATGAGAATCCAATACAAGATCCTGGGTTGGGAGTTCAGCAGATCCACGCGCAAATACAAAACCTGTGCTTGGAGATGCATATTTTGAAATAGGAGAAGGCACCTAGGCCAGAAGCGCGTGAAGAAGTGTGGTGCATAAAATGTAAAGGACAAGGCCACAATAAGGATCATTATCCAATATTCGTGAGTTATTTGGTAGGGGGGACCAATTCCATTGCAACCAGAGGCACAGGTAGGGCCAAGCGTGGCGCCCTCACTTTGGTGCGCAATCTGTTAGGTGGTAGGAAAGCACACCACAAACAACTGTCACCTACTGCAAAAGTTTACCCAGACCCCCCAGCAGCTATTTTGCAATTTTTGCAGATCAGTGGGACACGACGAATGATACTGTCGTATTTATGATTTATTGTGGTGGACCGGGGCACTACACACATGACTATACCAACCCGACTATAATATCATGCCTCTACTATGAAAAGTTCAATCATGAAATGATAGATGTCCCCACACTGGTAGTGTAGATACATGAAAAAAGGGCTGCTCAACCTACGCGAATGTAGAACGTCCAAATGATGAGGTCTGAGCTGCGTGACGAAGACCCCAACATGAACATGATGCTCAGAAGTGGCGTGGCCATAGAGGAGGATAAGGGAAAAATAACCAAGGAAGACACAAGGGTTCACAAGGAGACATGTCTGGAAGCTAGGAAGAGCTTCACAGAAGTCTCTACCCCAGGTAGGAAGGATCAACCCGTGCTAGAAATGGATCCCTTGATGCTAACTACCTTTTTAGATACATGCATGAAATTGCTTCACAACAATAAGGCGATTAAGGGATTACAAGAGTTGATAACTAGGTGCACAGGGTTGAGTGAACCTCGCGTGGTCTGAAAATTGGGAAAACATGCTTCGTGCAGATTGGCAACTATGAGATGGATCAGATCATTCTAGATTTAGGTTCGGATGAAAACATGCTACCTAAATAGACTTGGGAACCCATGGGAAAGCCCACATTGCAATGGTCTCCTATTCAATTGCAGATGGTGAACCAACAGAAGATCTTGCCCATGGGGAGACTGCAAGGAATCACAGTAGATATAGAAGGCACAAGCACACAAATGGATTTTGAGGTAATAGAAATCATGGATGACAGTAGCCCTTACCCCACATTGTTAGGGATAGATTGGGCCACGGATATGAATGGAGTCATTAATTTAAAGAACTGGAAGATGATATTTGAGAAGAAGTCTCTACGCATAGTCGTTCTGCTTGACCTGACTGAAGGAGCGTGCTACACTAAACCTGTACGCGACAAGGAAATTGATTAGGGCTTGGATCATATCTACAAGATAACTGCGCGAGATCAGGATTGGGTAAATCCGACTGCAGAAGGAAGGGTATTGTGGGAACGTGGAGATGCCTACAATTCAGACTTAGATGAAGAATATGAATGATGGCATAATTGATTGAACATAGTAAACTGCAACATGATGACTAGGTCACTGTATTGCGTAAAAGCTCAGGATCGAGAGCTACTGATGTATGATGGGCTGACAGCGGTAGACAAATTCATGACCAAGTTTGAAAGCATGATACCAGAGCACCAGTGATTTGATGCATTCAAATGGGCATTGCGTGCAATGCCAGCTCGTTGGTGGGGAACACATGAAGGAACCTTTGAAGACTAGCGCAGCTACAGGTGGATGATGCAGATAAGGTTTGGGACGCCGGAACTATGAATAGCTAAGAAATATGATGGACATGATGATCCGTGCATGCACCTCACCAGATGGACCCAGACCTATGGAGAATAACCTCAACCAGAGTGGGTACACATATTTTATCATACCCTAGATGTCATCCCAAGGAACTGGTATACTGAAATAGAACTCTGACCTGGTATAGGCAAATGGGATATCTTGTGCGAAGGGTTTTTATTAACATTCTTATTTGAGGACCAATGGATGGATACTATTGACGATGCATTGCAAGTTGTGAAGACCACTATTTTCAAAGTATAGCCAGAAGAAATAGTGCAACCAGATTGGTCACGTCAGTTGAGCCAGGCCCTAGAATGTTACAATGTGCAGATAGAAGATGAGGAGGACAACCCCAGAAACATAAATATTCTGGGAACAGAGGGGAGTTGCGAGGTTCGCAGACCAACGATCGAGGACCCTGACATCACCGCACTGCTGAAATGATATTCTCACGCATCAACGATATTCTCACACATCGTGGTAGCTACATTCAAGGAATTTATACATAAGTTTTTAGAGGTATATCTTGATGATTGGACCGTCTTTGTGCTGGTCAAGAAAAATATTGCAAGCCTATGGTTAATGTTGGATACTTGCCAATAGCACCAGATTGCGCTAAATCTAAAGCAGTGTACATTCCTCATCCCCTTCGGGAACCTGCTCGGCCACGTGGTCTGCAAGCAAGGCCTGATGGTAGACCCGGTGAAGATTTTTGTCATAATCAATCTGTAAGCACCACGAATTGTTAAACAATTGTGCACCATGCTGGGACACACTGGTTACTATCAAAAGTTCATAAAGAGCTACACACAGATCACGGCACCAATGGAACAGTTGTTGAAAAAGAAAGAGCTACGCACAGATCACAGCACCAATGGAATAGTTGTTGAAAAAGGATGCTACTTATTTTTGGAATGAGGAATGTAACAAAAGTTTGGAACTCTCAAGGAAAATATGGCATCAACTCCCATTTTGGTCTTTCCAAAATGGGACATCGAATTTCACATGCATGTTGACGTGTCATGTATCGTGCTGGGCACGGTACTCACACAGGAAGGAGCAGAAGGAATCGATCACCCAATCACATTCGCAAGTCGGCGATTGTCCAAAGCTGAAAAGAACTACTCCACTACTAAGCGTGAGGGGTTGGTGATGGCATACGCACTCCAGAAATACCGCCACTATCTACTCAGGGGACACTTTAAGATGTATACTAATCAGTCCATCTTAAAGTACTTAGTGAATAAGCCTATGTTGGGGGGGCGCATTTGTAGATGGTTGTTATCGTTTTAGGAATATGATTTTGAAGTCATCATAAAGCTGGGACGTCTAAACGCAGGCCCAGATCACATGTCCCGAATTGAGAATGATGAAGAGCCCACGAATTTAGAGGAGGGACTACCTGATGCACAGCTCTATGTAGTGTGCCTTGCAGATCGCCACTTTCAGGATATAATCCACTTCTTAACCACAGGAACCGCACCGTAGGGGTATTCTATTCAGCAGAAGAAAGAACTAGTGATGCACATAGTAGACTTTACTGTTATTGTAGGGCACCTCTACAAAATGGGCAATGATGAAATATTACATAGATGTGTACCTGAATTCGAGCGAGGAAAGATCCTTGTTGAAGCACATGGGGGGGTTGCAGGAGGACATTATGTGGGACATGCCACAACACAAGATTCTTCATGCTAGACTATGGTGGCCAACCCTACATCAAGACTCAAAAGCGTACTATCGGGTCTGCGACAAATGTCAATGGACTGGGAAACCATTGCGGAGGGATGAAATGCTTCTCAAGCCACAGATGGCACTGCAATCATTTGAAAAAATGGGCGATCAACTTTGTGGGGCCTATCACACCTCAAGGAAAGACGGGTGCACGCTATATCATCACCACAATAGAATACTTGACCCGATGGGCAGAAGCACAGCTGGTTAAGGACTGCATGACCACAACAACTACGAAATTTTAGTTCAAGAATGTGTTGACATGGTTTGGATGTCCAAAACTTCTAATGAGCGACCATGGAATGCACTTCCTGAATGAGACTATTAGCACGCTTACTGAGGAATTCTAGATATATCATCAACAGAGTATGCCATACCATCCGCAAGCGAATGGGACCGTCGAAGTGTTCAACAAGATTTTGGAGACTACATTGACCAAGGTATGTAATGCGTAGTGAAACGATTGGGACTTGCACATACCTGTCGTGCTATGGGCATACCGAACCACATGCAAGAAGTTGACAGGCTAGACACCTTTCCAATTAGTCTATGGAATGGAAGCCATAATGCCAATGGAATACATTGTACCTAGTTTGTTAATAGCAGCAATAACAAGCATGGCAGACCACGGGGCTTTGGAAGAAAGGCTCCCACAACTGGAAGAACTTGAGGAGGAACAGTTTTTGGTCGGATTCCATCAACAGGTACAGAAGAAGCGAGAAAAAGCTTGGCATGATCGCCATGTCAAGTTGCGCACGTTCAAATAAAATGATCTAGTATTACTATATGACAGTAAGTTCGAGAAATTCCCTAGAAAGCTCTGTATGCATTGGTTTGGACCCTATGTAGTCAAAGAAGTCACTGATGGAGGTGCGGTCCAACTTGCCAAGCTTAATGGAGAACCCTTCCCAGGTAGAGTAAATGGCAGTCGCCTAAAGCTCTACACGGGTGGGTCGGCTGCCTGACTAACCAACCGAGGAACAGTCTCACCGCTCTAGCTAGTTGAAAGAGAGCGTGGGATGATAAAGTAGTCTATGGAGGAGTTGTGCGACAACACGGGTGCGCGTAGACTTGGTATGTCATAAGGGGCACAGTTGCGCAAAAGGGGCTGCGCTGTTGTGTGGACAAGTAGAGAGGTTGTTGTTGGGAAAAGTATCCAATACGGAATGACCCTATCCCACTCTAAGGGTGATAGTACCTCAGCAACAACTGAATGCAAAGCTATTCAAGATTACTTCTTTATGAGATGAGAGAGAGAAGAGAAAAGGGATCCACTAACCGTTATCTTCCGCTAATGGTTGATCCAATCTTCCCTCTTGCTACTTGCTCCTAGCTCCTTGCTCTTTCACCGGCCCAGCTACACAAAGATCCTGTAAAAGCACAAAGAAAGGAAACTACAAGAAGCATACATCCATAACTGATCCAAGGATTAGAATAAATCAAATATACAAGCATCAATTCACCATAGAGACACATGCATATAGAAGAACCTCAAACACTTTATTAATAGAAGAAGTAAAGTTTTGAGAGTGTTACAACCATAATAGGCCCAATCCAGCAACACCTCCTAGCAGAAAGAAATCTCCTCTTCACCTCCTTCAAAGCAATCACCTAATAGTTCTATACTCAAACCAACAGCACTTCCTTACATTCACAAGATTCCAGCCTCCCTAGACCTCATGAGAGAGCTCTATATATAGGAGTTTTGGAGAAAGGATGAGTCAGCTTGAGGCTGGCATGAAGCTAACTAGTGTCCTCTCCCACTTCAGTTATACTTCAGTTCTTGAGTCCACTTGGAGTTTCTTGCTTCCACTTGGAGATCTAGATCCTCTTACTCATCACAAGGCGAATTCCCTGATCCAAGTGTCATTTTGGAAGCTTCCTGGGCATTTGACACCTTGCAGAATGACTGTGCCACTTGGCCAATCTCGCCCAGCGCAGGTAGCCTTCATTGCTTTTGACATTCAGCGCAGGTACAGAGTGGAGCAGTTGACATTCAGTGCATATGCTCAGTGGAGCAGCTGACATGATCCAGAAATAGCTTGTTTTTTAGTGTTTTCAGGTGGAGAACTGATTTTCAGTGCTGTGGTTTGCTGACCTTGTTCCTCTAGGGGTAGGAACAACATGTTTAGGGACTTTGGATCCCTTAGATTATCGACATTTCATGCTTCATGCTGTAAGGCACAAAAATGTCTATAACAGTTTCCCCCTAAAGTATGAGGTCGTTTATCGGGTGAAATGCTTTATCAGGAGGATCCGAAGTTCATTCAATCGCTGAGAGGTGCCCTGTAATAAAATACAATACAATACATTATTTTTTCATTCTGCTTTCATGATCTAGCTGAGGCAGGCATTCCCATGCTCAGCTTTATAATATCATTTTGGTACATAGAACAGACGATCGTCTGATGGTAGACTGATAATTCTCTGCTAAAATTATCATCCTTTGAGTAGGATGATCATCTGTTGCAATGATGTACATAACAAATGTCTTTATATCCTGAATATATATATCGCAGCCCGGATGGATGAAACTAGATCCGGGGTATTCAAAACTCGTTCGATCTTCACTCTAAGTACAAGTCGATCCATGTGAGAATTGCGCTGAAGTCGAACATGGAAAGACATCGCTTGATTACCGGTCAATAATGTAAACCGTTAACAAGCGCGAGAGGAATCACCAATAATGACAATGACCCTCAAGGTACTGCAGTATAATTCGCGTGGTGTGAATAAAGGACTTGGCGTCGAACACCACGCAAAATCTTCTGGTCGAAGGTCATTGATGTATACCTGTCGCCGGAAGTGAGAAACTTGCCATTGAGGCATGCAAGCTTCAAAGTACTGGGGGGGGTTGTTCCTAGATCAACTTCTTGGATAATGAGCTGAAGTCGACAAGAAGCGATCCATCAAAGGAGGGCCTTAATGAATCCCACATCAGTGACACAGAACGGAGCTAATGATTTTAGTGGAGGTGAAAACAATCAGTGAAATATGATTCAGGGTGGCGATCATGGGTGGATGAAGGATAATGTATGGCAGTGGATGGGACACGGTTGACTCTTTCTGAACACATCTCTTGAACATATAACGACACTGATGTGATGGATCGGTAGCATTACCCCAAATGTGGATGGTTTGGCGAGGACCATGGTGATGAGACCGGTGAATGAAACAACCCAACCCGATGTGGTACGGAGGACAAAGTGTCATGTTCAAGAGCGACTTGCTACCATTAAAGCTTTGAGGTTCTCCCAATTTTTCCCCAGTCATTTCTGACCAGTACCTCTTTATTTTTGTCAAGCTTGAGGAGGATAACATATGCTTGTTCTATAACCTACCCTTCGGGCAAGCCCACCGCTATGTTTTAACGAGCTTAGCGATAGGGAAACTCGTTCTCGTCGAAAGACAAGTTTGTCGCTATTTAATCATTTTAACGAGTCTAACGACAAGGAAAACTTGGTCCTTTTCATTTTTAGAGAGTCTGAAAAGGTACAGAAAGTTAACTCCAAAATTCCTTTTTCGTCATTTAATCCCTTAAGTCCGAAAAAGTATAAAACAATACAGAAGGGATGAGTTTTCGATTACTTTAACGAGGCGAATAAAACAAGCGCTCGACCTTTTTGTGCAATAATCCCTCAGGTCCAAAAAGATTAAAATCTAGAGGAGGGATAGCTCTTTCGGTTACTTTAACGAGCTGGAAGGCCAAAACTCGGCAAACTTTTCATATTTTACGAGTCAGGAGAAAAGAGCTCAAAGAAGACTCGTCTTTTGAGGAACGAGTGATAAACAGGGATAGCAGCGGATTCCAGGTACAGGTTGGAATTTTCCAATCACGGCAGTGTCACAAGGATGGCTAAGTGAAATCACTCTTCGCAGCTGTTCCTCAAAATGGGTAAACAATCATATGGAGGTGAACGTTTGGCCAAATGAAATGGAGGTGGTGGGTGCAAACACGACCAAGGCTTTTATGGCTAATAAATTTACGATCACAATGGTTATTTACCGGTACTGGGTTCATTTTTTAAAGAGCTTGAACGCGCCAAAACACTGCTCAAAAGCTTATGTTTATTTTTTAACGAGCATGAACTATGATGCTAAAACTGCTCGGATCTCGCTTTTCTATTTTTTAACGAGCATAAATTCCGCGGTAAAACTGCTCGAATTATATGGTCAAAATTTTGATTTTTTACCATTACTAGCTTTTCTCTCTTCAAATATAGTACTGCTTTTTCAATTGTTGCAACAAACTTTGTTAGAAATGAATAATATTTGCATGAAAATGAGATTATAACCCTAATATTTCACTTTAAACTGTGTAAAAAGCCATTAAAAGGTGTTTTTACCTCTCATTTACCATTTCATTTGCATTCGGTTTGTTGGAGCTCTGGAGGTGCCTCTTCCCCCTTGATTTTCACCAGCTGATTCCGGGAGATTCTGCGGACGATTTTCGGTGCCGTCTGGACCAGGTAGGAGCTAAACCCTAGCTCTTTCTTTTCATGGTCTTCTTTTCCTGTTTTTTGCCTGTTTTCCGGTCTTTCTGAGCCCCTGGGGTTTTGCCAGGGCGCCCTAGGATCAGCGCAGGTTTCCCTTTCGAAACCTGCGCTGAAGGTCAAGCTGCCTTAAGGCAACCTGACCCTCAGCGCAAGTGGGAGACTTCCTGCCTGCGCTGGGCTCAAAAAGACTGAGCTTTAAGGTTATTTTTGATGAATTTTTCGCCAGTTTTTCATCAAATCAGGAATTCACTCTTTCTCTTCTTTGCTTTGCAGGGAACCTTAAACAAAATGTCCCTTACATGGCGAGAATGAGAACATGAAGAGGAGGACATGATTGCCCTCCATGATCCGGTCACGGTGAACGCGCTGCGGAACTGTGGCCTGCTGAAGTTCTTCCGCATCTCTAGCATGAGAGCACAGATTTCTTTACTGCAGTATATGCTTGATGCTTGGGATCCTGTTAACCAAGTGTTCCAGATTAGGGGGAAGACCATCCCCTTGACTATAGAGGACATGTACTTCTTGACTGGGTTGTCAAGACGAGGTGCCCTCATTTCCTTATCAGGTACGGCCTGGGGGACTGATTCCACCAGAGATTATGTCCGCTAGTATTGCAGGGAAGGTTCTCAGCCGAGCAGAGACGGTAAGATTGTTATCCGTGAGATTACTGATCGGGCTCTCAGGTCCATTCTGTTCACTATTGGTAGGATGGCCAGCAGCGTAGCTTTACATGTTGCCAATAGGTCTTATATGCAGCACGCCTTGGAGTGTCTCCAACCGAAAGTATTCAACTGGTGTGATGCGGTACTTGTTCAGATGAAAAGTCAATTGACCAAGGTAAAGGACGGGAAGCTGAAGAACTTTGGATTTGGTTCTATTCTGACTGCCTTCGCCTTGGAGAAAATCCCACTGATGCAGCCTCAGTACATCATACTTGACTTGCCTCCTCCGACCGAGCCACGCATGCAGAGGTGGGTTGACCACATGTCTAGGCATGCAGGTCAACCTCAGATTACTTTTACTGAGGCCTTCTTTAGGTGGTTCGAGCGTCAGGAGATGGCGTTTTCTGAGTATCCATATGTGGGTATGGATTTCCGAGGTGATCCGGATTTGGTGCTACCGAATGGCGAGCAGTGGGGTGCCATTGGTAAACTCTTTGACCATATTATTGTTTATTGTTCTTACTCATAATGTTGCTATGCTTTATTCTATCAAGACTTTTAATTGTACTCTTGGGTGCATGCAGATATTGGTCCTGTTCGTCCAGCAGTTCGTCCGAGATCGCCAGCTGCTACCCCGGCAGGGGAGCCTGCTAGGAGAGTTGTTATTCGCGATCTTGACGACACCGAGACCCTTACAGCTGTGCAGGAGCAGGTTGAGAGCCTTACTCGTGGCCTTCCGGATGTACAGATTGACGAGTTACCTTTACAGATGCAGCGGCATACCATTGGTGTGCCTAGACGATGGACTCGTCTCTTGCGCATGATTGCACAGGCCGTGACGTACTATCATGAGCACCACTAGGCTAGGGTGCCCCCTAGCATCTTTTTGAGTTCTTAGGTCATATGACCAATTTTGTCTTGGTTACAGAACATTATGTATGAACTTATATAAACAGCTTATATATTTTGATTTTCGGGTTTTATTCTGGTTGATTTACGTGATCCATATGTACAATTTTTGGTGATGTGTCCCTTTTTTATAAATGTTGCAAATGTCTATCTAACACATAGTTCGCTAATGAGTCAGTTAATGTGTTTAAGTTTCTTGAAATATGTTGATATTGAATTGAATCAAATCGTCTTTCCAAGATCTTAACCCTTAGGAACATGCGATAAATAGCTGGATTGCGAACAGAATATATACCATTGAGTTGCAGTATTACGAGCTGTGAGTCTAGCCTGACAATTAGTCGGCGTATGCCACGTGTGATGGCATCAGAGAGTAGTTCTATCAACGCACTATACTCAGCGATGTTATTCATTGATTGCCCAATACATACACCTCTGAAACTTACTAACTCGCCGCTTGGATCAAAAATGGCCCAGGCTGCGGAGGACAGGTTCCGCGAACTACGACTCGCTCCGTCGGCATATCCAACACATGTCTCCAGAAGGTTTGACATCTGCAACGGAAAAAGGTGGATCACTCGACCAGAACAAACACTTTAGCGAAAACAAAATACAACAAAAGCATGCAGGTTACTATTTAAGCATAGTAACGCTTGAGGTACAACCCGTTGCGGGGCTGCGCCAGTGGAATTCCATCGTAATCCATTAACTCGTAGGCTCCTTTTGCTAACACCCTTTTAACAATATAGGGGCCCATCCATAAGGACTTGAATTTACCTGCTCCCAATTTATCGGATTCTTGGTCATAAAGCAAGACCAAATCACCTTCTGAGAAGATACGGGGTTTGACATTTTTGTCAAACTGAGCCTTGACTCGTTTCTTATGAGCTTCGTTAGCTAAAGCGGCGTCACGACGGGTTTCATCCAACTGGATTAATTCCAAGAAACGAGCCTCTTCTTCTGAGGTTCCGGGGAGAAGATCAATTGCGAGTTTAAGCGACGAAATTTCGCACTGGATCGGTAAGACTGCTTCCAGGCCATACACCAATTGAAAAGGTGTGAACCCAGTTGCGTTCTTTACCGACGTTCGGTAGGCCCACAAGGCTGAGTACAGGATTAGGTGCCACCTTCTTTTGTGAACCCCGATCATCCTTTGCAACATACGCTTCAGGACCTTGTTGATTGCCTCAACTTGTCCGTTGGCTTGCGGATAATATGGGGTAGAGCTGTCGTGAGATAGCCCTAGCTTGGCAGCTAATTCGACCATCATGTGATTGCGGAAATTCGACCCATGATCTGTAACTATAGCCTGTGGTACGCCGAACCTGGCGACTACATGATTGAAAAAGAAAAGGGCAGCTGTTTCACCAGTGTTATCTAATGTAGGCATCGCCTCGGCCCATTTGGTAAAATAGTCAACAGCGACTATAATATACCCATGCCCCCCGGTCGAGGTGGGGTTACATTGCATGAAATCGATGCCCCACTTGGCGAAGGGCCCAACAGCAACTATTGGCTGTAAAGGTGCGGGTGGTCGTCTGGTTTTGCTATCAAAGATTTGACAAGCATGGCAACTTCTGACTGCGGTTATGCAATCTTTGAACATGGTTGGCCAGAAGTATCCTGCTCGTAAGATTCTTTGTGCTGTTGCATATCCAGACTGATGCCCCCCACACGCGCCTGAATGACAATCATTCAGGGCTTTTTCGGCCTCCTCATGGGTAAGGCACCTCCTCAGAACTGTATCGACACCACGACGGTAAAGTGTATCACCGACGATCATGTAGTCTTTTGCTTGGTATCGTATACGTTTTTGTTCGAAGCGAGAGGTGTTAGGCCTGAACTTTTGGGTTTGGAGATAAACTATGATATCTCCATACCACTCATCGCTTACAGATATCAGAAACAAACTTTCGTCCACGATTGACTCTTCCGATGTTTCATCGTTGGACGATGATGGGAGATCGCACAATAATTCTGCGAAAACTAGGGCTTTCTTTGATTTGGATTTTACAAATTCCAGATCAAACTCTTGAAGGATCGCTATCCATTTTGAATATTTGCCCCCTAGCAACTGTCGCGACAGTATATAAGTCATGGGGTTGCAATCTGACAGGATGGTAGTTTTCCGAAAGAGGACATAATGTCGAAACCTTTGAATCGCTTGAACAGCTGCAAGCGCTAGTTTTTCAACATAAGAATATTTACTTTCTGTATCGTTTAAGTTTTTACTTAAATAATAGATAGGATGTTCTATTCCATCGACTTCTTGTACTAAAACCATCGCAATGGTTGTATCCGCTGCAGCTAGATACAGGTTAAAATCTCTTTGATAGTCTGGGGCGTACATTAATGATGCTTTTACTAGACAATCTTTCAGAGCATCAAAAGAAGCTTGCGCCACCTGGTCCCAGACAAAAGGTACATCCTTTTTCAATAGACGAGTATAACCCTTAGCAAGTTCTGCGTAATTTGGAATGAACCTCCTCAGAAAGTTTGCTTTCCCTTGGAGTTTCTGAATCTGAAGCAAATTTGAAGGTGGAGGCAAATTAATGATTGCCTGAACCTTGCAGGGGTCGAGACGAATCCCATCCTTAGAGACTACAAAGCCAAGTAAACGACCAGAACCGACGCAAAACACACATTTGTGCGGATTGAGTCTTATCTTGTAGTGTCGGCAACGTAGAAATATCGCTCTTAAATGTTGCGGATGATCAGTCCGCTTTCGCGAATGAGCCGGAAGATCGTCGAGATAAGGTTGAACAATGTTCTTGATGTCATGGAAGGCATAATTCATCGCCCTTTGAAACGTCGCCCCTGTGTTCTTTAAACCAAAGGGTAATTTTCGATAAGCGAATGTGCCCCACGGACAAATAAATGCAGTCTTTGACTGGTCCTGTGGGCGGATATTTATTTGATTATACCCGGAAAATCCATCCATAAATGAAAAGATTTCACATCCGGCGCATTCATCAATTATCTGGTCGATGAAGGGTGTAGGGTAGTTGTCCTTCGGACAAGCTTGGTTTACATCCCTATAATCAACACACACTCTAATCGTCCCTTGTTTTTTCATAACAGGGACAATATTCGATACCCAATCGGTTAGAGGAACCGGGTAGATGAATCCAGCATGGAGGAGTTTTTCAACTTCCGCCTTAATGGCAGCGGCTTTCTTCGGGTGCACCTGCCGAAGCCGTTGCCTTACTGGTTTGACATCAGGATACATTTTAATTTCATGTTCAACGATACTCGAGTCAATGCCTGGCATTTCATCATATGACCACGCAAAGACATCTCTAAATTCGCGAAAAAGAGCGTTATATATTTCCAGTTCTGAAGGGGAACAACCTTTGCCGACATAAATATTCTCTACAACATCTGTTTTGGTCGAGATATTTATGGCTATAGTCTCTTCAATATTGGATAGGTTTCGCTCGGAATCCACCGTATTTACAGTATTCGTTAGGAACTCAAATACTGAAGGGTGATAAAGGTCACTTTGAGTATCTTCTTCATATTCCGGAAGAAGGGAACGATGGTGGTGATCATTCCATGGTGCCCCCTCAATCATCATTGATTGTAAGATTCCTTCGTCAGTCCCATGTACTTTCGACCAAGGATCTAATGGGGTTCCATATTCTCTAGATCTATCTACCCAAACGCTTGACGAGCGTTGATTTGGGCTCGCCTCCCATGCTTGAAACATTGATTGCTACAATATTTCTAAAGGGCTTGGGGGAAAAACCATTGAATGATCCATGTTGACCTTCGTGGAAGATATCATGTTGCAGGTTGCTACAAACGGTACATTTCCTATATAAATAGGAGGTGGTAGCGCGAAAGTTCCCATCAATGTGGGGTCTTTCAATAATCCTACTCCGATATCTTGAATTGAATGGTTGCTCTCATGGATCATGGGAATGCTTCCTGTAACTTGTGAACCATTAGGGAGGAAATTCTGTTGGTCGACGATCGTAATCCCTCCTTCAAACGGGAATGCGATCTTCCTAAAATAAGTCGACACGACAGCTGCCATGGCATAAATCCATGGTCTACCCAGTAGGATGTTATAGTCAAGATTTCCATCAATGACTTCTACATCAATTTCTATTGTCTTTCCTCCTAGTTCAACTTTCAAGTTATTAAGGATACCGTAAGGGGTATAAGTCCTTCCGTCGAAGGCTTTTAATGTCGTCGAAGATCGCGACAAGGTTGGAGATCCTAAAGTTTTCCAGCAACTCATTGACATAATACATGTCGAGGCTCCCTCATCAATTATCGTTCTGTGAACAGTTTTGTTGAGTGCTTTCACTTGAATAAGGAAAGCTAGCTGAGCTGGTAACTGAGGATCATATCCCTTGTGATCAAAGGATACTAGATTGGAATCTTTAGGATCAACCCCACCAATTGCCGATAACAATGCCTGCCTTTGGGTTGGACAATTTTGTAGCACTTCAAGAGTCGACATAGCGGATGGCGATTGGGCCAAATCTTCCACTATATTATAATGCTGCGCCGCTCTGGCGCGAGGATTAAATGTCGACTTGTGTACTACACCCTTCGGCGGTTTTATTGTTAATTCAGGGATGGTGGGTGTTACAACTTCTGTCGAAGTTGTTGTCGAACTACTTGGTTGATCTTTACCTTTTTCGTTCGACACCTGAGGATTCCCATAATCTTTGTTCCTTGTCGAAATCAAAGCATCATTCTGCTGTTTCGAAACCGACAACATTAGGACTTGCGACGGGGAAGCATTTCCACTATCAACCAGATTTTGACCTGGGTTGGGAAATGGATCAGTTAACACAGCTGAGGTTTGGGAACTTTTAAAGAACCTCTTTAACTCAGCTTTGAATGGGAAATTCTTTGTGGTATGATCCTTATCATCACATATTAGACATGGATAATTTTGTTTCCCTTTGCCAGGAGGGTTTGAAGAATCTTTTCCAGGGGATGACTCACCTTGTTTCTTCTTCTTCCCTTTGTTTTGTTTCTTCTTGCTTCCTGGTTGATTGGTTTCTTTGCCCTTATCTTCCGATACGACATTTACTTCCGAAGCAAGAATTTCTTCTTTTGCATTTTGATCCGAATTCTTACGGGCTTTCTTTGACGAAGCCTTTATCGATTTCGCGTTTGCTGTGCCAATCACGCCATCACCGGCATGAGAGTCACTATTTGATTTAGGAGGGGGAGGAATTGAAAACTCTGGTCTAGGGGCGTCAGGTATTTTGTCATAGAGTGTGCCGGACTGAGTATAAACTAAGTCCAAATATTGTGCACGAGCAATCACTTGCTCCTCTGTTACGACTCCCCCCTTGGCCACATCTTCCGTAATAGCCGGAAGTAACGACTTTATAAACCATTCAGCTAATAGCTGATCGGGAACATATGTTTTCACCATCCTACGACGACGACGCCACTCATGTATATGATCAGATATATGGGTAGCAGTTGTCTGTTTGAAGTTGGTTAATATTTCTGTTCCCGTTTCATACCTTATCGGTAATTGAAAATGGGTTAAGAAAGTCGTGGCTAGGGAACTAAAATTGTCGAAAGAGGCTCTTGGCAATTCAATATACCATTTAGCCGCTGGACCTGTCAATGTCCTCTGAAAAAGGCGAAGTCTTATCGAATCGTCGTTAAGGGTGTTCGACGAACACCACAGATGAAAAGTCATCACGTGATTCGACGGGTCTTCACCTGGATTTCCATTGAATTTAGGAATGTCAGATGGAAGTTTATGAGGAATCGCTGGCCACCAAGGGGCATAAGCAATCGGATCGTTGGTTAAACGGTGTAAATCGGGTAACTCTAAAGTTGCCACGAATGGTAACTGTTGATTCAGGTTAGGCGAAGCGTAACCAGGGTACGATGGAATCGCTTGAGCAGTGGGTCTTTGCATACCAGCATAATGTAATTGATGTTGGTATGATTGATACGGTTGGTGGACTTGACCACTGTAAAGTGGTTGGTTTTGACCGTTTTGGATATACGGTTGTCCACTATTCGCAAAGATCTGCTGCTCAGAACCTTGGTACACTTGCTGGAACTGCGGTTGTTGGTATTGTACAAGCCATGGTTGTGACGCCATGTTCTGTTGCGCCATGCTAACCATTGGACCAAGGTGTGGGGTAATTGTACCCGTTTGTACTTGTGTCGTCCCACCAGTTGGCGATTGTGGTTGTGACCCATGGTCAAGCGACTGTTGCATTACAACCTGAGAAATCTGAGGTTGACATGTAACAGGTATCGCTTGAACTTGCGACACGGTTACAATAGCCGGGGTGGTTGGGATGTTCGTCACAGGTACACACTGTTGCATAGAATATACAATCCTTGGTTGTTGAGGTAGCATAGGTACCCAACTACTTGATGCAATTCCAGTATAACCTGAATACTGTTGAGAACTGCCATATGGATATCCTCCCGGAGGAGGTAATGAAAGGGCATACTGCCCCCCATATGGTAGCAATCCGGAACTCAGAGGGATTGTTAGTCCTTGAGGACTAGATGGCCCAAATTGACCTCCATGAGGGTCAATCTGTCGAGTTTCAACATAAGAATTATCGGGTATTACTCCGGATGAACAAACTGGAACAGACCATACTGTCGAAATAGTCCCTTGGTGGACTCCTTCTAGCTGTTGAGAGCTAGTTGGGACAGCTGGTATGCCGGCAAACATCGTTGGAGTGACGGCAGGGGCTTCTGCTGTCGCTGTGTCATTTGACACAGTCCTAGATGATGACGGTTGTTCAGACATTTTAAGTCTATCCAATAGATTGCCTAGCGATTCTACAGGGACTTCCACTTGTGGTGGATTAACCTCTGATGAAGGAAAGAGAGTGACCCCTACTCCAAAATGAGTTGGAGTACTTGCTTGCGGATCCTCTGAAATTTCCTCTATCGCAATCAAACCCGGTGGAAGAGGAAGACCGTCAGGTCCGTAAAATATTTCTGGTGCCGAAGAAGTGGTTGTTTCGACAGCGACAGTTGTTTGGGGAACAAAACTTTCTGGACCGGTTACAGATGGAACTGTTTCAGTTACACAAGTATTTGCCCCCAGACTAGGATCAGTATTACTGTCCTTCTGTGGCTGTTGAACTTCTTCTATAGAGGCAGGGTTTCCAGAAATGTTAGGAGTAACCGGAACCTCAGATGCAGTTGGAACACTTGTTCTAACTTTCAAAGGAGATTTTGAACCGGTTAAACGAGTTCGCTTTGCCCGTACTGTTTTCGATTCCGGGGACAAAGACGGTTGACTCGTAAGCCTCCGCGAACGACGGGGTTTCAATTGACTTTCTTCCACGATTGCGGATTACTCGATCAACTAAAATATTAAAAGGGGAAGATTGTGTTTCCGAATTGAATGAATTTTATTAGATGCTTTTAGACACAACTTGCTTTTTCACTTTTTAAGAGTCGAGAAAAAGCTAAAGATGACTCTAGTCTCCTTCGATGTATTAACGAGCCCGAAGTGACAAATGCTCGGTTGGACTTTTTCAGTTATAGAGTTTGAAAAAGGCCAAAAGAAACTGCTCTGGAGATCTAGGCAGAGGGTGTGCCAAACCTTTCGCAAAACCACAGAATACGTTTTACGGTACGAGTGGTCGATCTTCGTGAATGTTGTGTTCACTGCATTGCGATCAGTAGGGCGGCCGACACGGTTTCCTATGGATAAAGGCTTTATTCCTATGGGGGTCTCCCAATATATACGCGACGGTACGTGGGAGCACAAGTCCGTATTAGTGCCACCGACTCTCAGGAGGAATCACCCACCTTCGTCGAGATCGACAGTCACTACGTTTAACGACGCCGGAACACGTCTCTAGCTTAGACCTCTAGATGTTTGCGTTATGTTTCAAAGCGTTGTTAGGTTCATTCAATATATTTTAAGTTGATCTTTTTTAAAGTTTGCCTTTCAAGGTTCACCACGAGATGTATTGATACAAATTCCTAAATGCAGTCTAAGATGAGAAGCAAGCTTTTTCAATCTTTTCGACTTATGAAAATCTTAACTACTGAGGGAAAAGAGGGACAAAATCTTTTCACACAGATCAAAGAGCACTCGCTAATGCACTTTTTCCTTAAATCAACATACAAACTTATATGCAAAATGCAAAGATGCAAGTATTTCTTTTCTCTTTCTTAATGTTGGTGTAATGCAAAAAGAAAGCTGTTGTATAATTTTGAATTCAATTTCAAGTGAAAGCAAACAAGCTTGTCCAAAATCAAAAGACACCTTAAGATTTACTTGTTTCGACACTAGAATTATATAAATTCAAACCAAATGACGAAATTAAAAGCTCAATCAGCTATGAACAGCAAACAAACTAACTCTTAAGATCAAAATGACACTTTATCACAGGTCTAGATCTAAGAGGTCACAGCATGACTAGTTCACTTTCGTTATGGGAAATTGTAAATGTACAAGAAATACACAAAGAACAAACACAGTTTCTTTATACAACTGAGGCAGAATAGTGACAAGGAAAGTTGGTTTCAGATAGGCCCACTGACTGGTAACAAACAACAAAAACAAGAGTGAAAACAGGGCAAGAAACAACAGGAAACCCCAGCAGCACAAGGCAGGACTGGTCCAGCGCAGGTGGAACACTGCCTGTTTGACCTTCAACGCAGGTAGCCCCTTCGGGAACTGTGCTAAAATGCAAATAGCCTTTGTACAGCCTGCACTGAAGAACGAAACTTTCGTTTCTGGTGGTTTCCGGGTCACAGATTGCTCAAAAATTCACAGTTTTTTCTCAAATCAGAAGCTATCAGTCAAGGACACACTAAGGTATGACAAGGAGGATGAAAAGCTATCACTAAGAGCTTATTAGAGTCCTTGTGGATCAGCTCTTCAAATCATAAACTTTCCCAGAAACTGAGCTAGAGTAGCTGCCCTCTACTTTGTATTTGAATGATTCAAACACAGTTCGATTCGGTACTCCCTTTGTTTATGAAATGAATAGCAAAAACACAAACAACCAACAAGATACGATCCCCAGCGGAGTCGCCAATTTGTTGTTGGGAAAAGTATCCAATACGGAATGACCCTATCCCACTCTAAGGGTGATAGTACCTCAGCAACAACTGAATGCAAAGCTATTCAAGATTACTTCTTTATGAGATGAGAGAGAGAAGAGAAAAGGGATCCACTAACCGTTATCTTCCGCTAATGCTTGATCCAATCTTCCCTCTTGCTGCTTGCTCCTAGCTCCTTGCTCTTTCACCGGCCCAGCTACACAAAGATCCTGTAAAAGCACAAAGAAAGGAAACTACAAGAAGCATACATTCATAACTGATCCAAGGATTAGAATAAATCAAATATACAAGCATCAATTCACCATAGAGACACATGCATATAGAAGAACCTCAAACACTTTATTAATAGAAGAAGTAAAGTTCTGAGAGTGTTACAACCATAATAGGTCCAATCCAGCAACACCTCCCAGCAGACATAAATCTCCTCTTCACCTCCTTCAAAGCAATCACCCAATAGTTCTATACTCAAACCAACAGCACTTCCTTACATTCACAAGATTCCAGCCTCCCTAGACCTCATGAGAGAGCTCTATATATAGGAGTTTTGGAGAAAGGATGAGTTAGCTTGAGGCTGGCATGAAGCTGACTAGTGTCCTCTCCCACTTCAGTTATACTTCAGTTCTTGAGTCCACTTGGAGTTTCTTGCTTCCACTTGGAGATCTAGATCCTCTTACTCATCACAAGGCGAATTCCCTGATCCAAGTGTCATTTTGGAAGCTTCCTGGGCATTTGACACCTTGCAGAATGACTGTGCCACTTGGCCAATCTCGCCCAGCGCAGGTAGCCTTCATTGCTTTTGACATTCAGCGCAGATGCTCAGTGGAGCAGCTGACATGATCCAGAAATAGCTTGTTTTTGAGTGTTTTCAGGTGGAGAACTGATTTTCAGTGCTGTGGTTTGCTGACCTTGTTCCTCTAGGGGTAGGAACAACATGTTTAGGGACTTTGGATCCCTTAGATTATCGACATTTCATGCTTCATGCTGTAAGGCACAAAAATGTCTATAACAGAGGTGACCATTGCTATCACTGTTCATGACAAGATGTCTGAGTCACGGCGAAAAGGAGCAGGCGACGAGAAATTAAGAGACAAGGTATGAACCAGATCCAGAACAATTTGCCGCAAGCTTAACGTTACAGCGCGAGAAAAGGAGGGAATGATGGAATTTGAATTTCAAAACACTTATAAATCACAATGGCGCATCCACTAAACGATCTATGGTTTCAAGCGAAGTAAGATATAGTGCCTTTCCACCGGTATGGACCTGCTCAGTATTAACGATGAAAGAGTAAGCCCGAGGGTTGGAATATGGCCAATGGAGATGTAGGACTTTCTGGATAGTGTGGTGTCGACATCCATGGGTGCCACGCAAAGTTCAACACTGATAGTAGGGGATGTACCGGAAATTCTTAGACATGAAGCAGAACTAGTCCGGATGCCACTGCCTACCCCATGGGCTAGCCGGCGACCCATCAAAGATAAGGGAAAGACTGTGAATATGAACACAAATGATGAAATTGTAGTTAACAGATCATCTCTAATGTACTGTGAAGATTGGGATCTCGCAGACAGTAACACCTTTCTTGCAAAAATGCAACACAAGCTACAACAGATAGTGTGTATAGTAAATCAGATATTGGAAATTTGTGGCAATGGCGTGAAGAATTCCCGTATGCGGCACCCCCACTTGAGCTAAAATCCTATGAGGGAGCGCTCTGTGTTAACCGAGTAGAGTAGAATGAGCGTCATCGGTTGCGCGAATTCGTAGAGGCAATGGAGTAGGAGCTTGAAGAAGCGTTGCAGGAAACAAAGAGGGAGTCGCAGAACGTAGTGCATCACTCACAGGGATGGTGGACTGCGCAGCCTTGGCAGTGCGTATCACCGCACCGATGAGTGACTCGGGACGAGTCACGATGATTATGTTGGGGACCTGTTGGGTAGCAGAGGCCCCGCGTAATGGTTTTGGGGCTTGAATACCATAAGTTAGGGTAATGATATTGTAAAAGGTTCCATGAAGTGCGTGGAGCAAGAAATGTAATAAGTCGAGTCAAAGGGTTGTCCGCCCAAAAATAATATAAAATAATAAGAAGTGAGTTAGCTTGTCCATGGTCCATAGACCATGGGAATGTATAAATAGAGTGAGACTCTAAGGGAAGAGGTAGCTTTTTGAAAGATCAAATGTTATTGGTTTATGAAGGGAATATTCTCTCTATCTTTGTAAGTCTGAGTCAAGGGTTTTAGTAGAGAGATAGAGGCTCTGCAACTGTGTGTGCAGAGGCTCGGTAGAGTCCGCAGCTGTGTGTGCGAACCCCTGCAACTGAGTGCATAGGGTAAGAAGTGGATTGTAATGAAGCAAAGACAATAATAAAGATAAGTTGATTTTGAAATATTGTGGATCTAGCTACATTTTTTGTTTATGCATATGTTATGATCTAAATGTTTCTGTTAAGGATATATGCTTATATATGATTGCACACACTGGTTATTTCTGTTAAATGTTTGCTTAAAGACCTTAATAAACTCATAATAACAAGAGCACACTGGTGCAGATCTACGCGGAAGCCTGAGATCTGTACAAATTAGCATGAGGGCGTAGACCGGTTTGTAATTCTTCAACAACACATCTAGACATCCCAAGGATGAAGAAACCTGGTTCCAGCACCCTCCCCTGCTACCTCGGGTGAGACTGCAGTCCGCGCTCCGCGGACTATTGCCGAAAGGGCCGATAGTGCAGGATTTGTTGGGATAATAATTCTTTTGAACCTGGGTTAGGCCCCAACAAGCCAACAATACTTCTAAAACACGTGCACTACATCAAACATTGACATTTACCCAAAAATCATGTAAACAAGAAGAATTTCAATTATCTAAGGAAAACATAATTTCATGAGCTAGCTTCCTACTTTATGCATGAGGAGAACTTGCAGAATAAGATGGAACATTGATGAAATCTAATGTAATACTAAAGGTAGAAGAAATTATAACTAAATCCTACTCTTACAAACTAAACAAATGCTGGCCTAAGTACAGAAAACCCTAAATTCCATGGAAAATAGAATTCTGCCTTTTTGAGGTTGCATAGGAGTTCTTTCCTCAAACCATGATCCCTGAAGGAATGAGTGAGGCAAAAACCACCTATTGATAGATTTTTGATGTTCCTTTATCTCTTCTAAACTATTGGTGAAGTAAAGCACAAATGGAAGCAAACTAATAAGAAAACCAATCAAATCTACACTACTTGCAATGAAATAATTCCAAAGAAAATTCAACCATTAATCTATGAAATCAATCTAATCATAAAGATACAAGAAGAGGAACCTTTTCTTCTACAGTTGGGTCCTAACCCAAGAGCTTCAACCCTCTAAGTTAACTCAGTGTTGAATCAAGGATTTTCTCATTCTCATTATCAAAATAGAAAATTACATAACAATGTCTTCCACAAGTCTTGAACTCAAAATTGGCTAGTGTTTTTACAGCGAAAATTCGAATCCTAATGAGGCTCTAGGCCTCTTTATTTATACAACTTAAGTCTCCAACGACTTCCTTAAATCTAGGGAGGCTCAGCTCCCAAACTTGAGATAAACTAGTTCTTCAACTGTCACTTGTTCAACTACCTTTTGATCTCCATGACTTGGCTGCTTGTACTCCAAGCTAGTGTGATTGATGCAGGAATATTCGAATGAGGGAGGAGTAAATGAGGAGGATTTACCTCCTAGAATCTCTCTTCCTTGTCTCATTCGATTTCCAGCCCTTAATTAGCCAAAATTCCATGATTTTCTCTCACAAACCTGTAAACAATGCACATTAGTCCACTAGGCATAATATCTCACTTTGACTTATCTCATTAAACAAAATGCAATAAAAATATGTAATAAATTGTGAGAAGAGTTGATTTCACTGAGATAGGAGGTGGATTAAGGTCCATATCATTACCCAATGATGAGGCTCATCACTACAAAATAGTAAAGCTATCAAGTAATGAAGGAATAACTTCATGAATATCTAGGAAAGATGATAAGAAGTAAGTCATCATTGATGAGAAACATAAAAAATATCAATGAACAAAGAATGTTACCTCACCCGGAAATTTGTGGTCTCTATGCTAGATCGAGAAAGAGAAGTTGAAGTCCATAGTAATAAAGGATGAAAGAATTCAACCATGTGCAGAAAAGATAGGCAAGGTTGGTCCTTAAGCAAAGACAAAAACAAGTATAGTTAAGATTGAATGCTATAGAAATATTTTGGAAGTTCATATCACTGAAATATGGAGGAAGCTAAAGGAAAGGTCCAAAGAAATAGGGAGTATCAAATCTCTCCTATGAGTAAGATAGTATCCCTCACAAAAGGATCTTACCATAAGCTCCTATATCTTGTGTTATAAGATATGAGAATGATAATAAGATGCATCATGGCATCATGAAAGCATTAGAAGCAAGAGCTCATGACATCACCATGGGAATCATGAAGGAAAAAAGGAAAAAATCCATGATAGTCAAACATGAAGGATATAGGTCTTGGGAATCTCATTGAACATTAAAGGAAAGAAAGATATCATCCAAGAAAAGGCTCATCATACATCAAGAAACATCTGCCATATGGTGATATGAAAGATCCTCAAGGTTCTATGATGGAATACTCATTGGAGGGTTCACTAATCTAGAGAGGAATAAAATGTTTCATCAGGAACTCAAACTTATGGAATTCATGGGATAATGGTGTGATGACATGAAGTAGATCAAGGGATTGGACATCTCTTCAATCAAGGAAGCTACCAGAAGAAGCCTAGATGACCTAAACGTAAAATGAGGTATGTATGCCACTATATAATATTATATTGTCATGTCATATGATTGTATGTAACAATGGATCATTACTTCTATCTTGAGAAGCATGATCAAGAGAAAAAGGATCTTCTCCTCTGAAAGAATGAAAAAAGGCATAAGTCACACTATATGAAATAAACATAATGTGTCCTCATATGAAGTATGAGGCAGTTGACTAATAAACTCTAATTAAAATGTTCGGGAAATTGAATGTGTGAGGAAGGAAGAAATCATGATATATGCAACCATGATGAAGGCAATAAACATCCAAAAGGCCAAGAAGATTTGACTAGAAAATCTCCTAGAAAGATATGAAGACTCTTATGAAAGTCTAAAAGAGATGAAGACCCTTGACAATGGATATCTTTGGGAGATGTGTCAATATGTGTGCAGGATGTTGATACCTACAAGAATATGTCATGATGAAGATACATCTCATAAGGTATGACGTGATTTAATATGATGTTTGTATTTCTTGAATAATATTTTGATAATGCAGGGCTACTCGAACAAGAGTTGTAAATACAAGTACCTAGCATTCATGTGGTGGATGGAAGAAGCTTGATGAGAAAGAAGTAGTCATATAAAGAAGGTTCCAGATATGAAGAAGGCCACTTTCCATGAGGAAAGGAATGAAGTTATATACTAAGGAGGAAAGTGATTGATGTTTGTTGCCATACAAGGAAAAAGCTCAACTAAATTTCATGACATCAAGGAGAGAAGTTGATAAAGTAGCTGAAGAACCCACGAAGAAGAAGCTACTAATGTATAAAAGAGTCTCTTGCTAAGAAGGAATTCTGATAGGTCCCTGATCAAGAGGGAGTTTGAATTAGATCACCCTTGATTACAAAGGAGTGAAAATTGTGTTTTTCCATTTCATGTGGCATGCACTAGACCAAGAATAACAACCATAAGTTTAGATGAAGGCCATGAATGGAAATGTAGACACATCATAGACACAACATTCTTGTCTTCACTTGGGAATAAAGAATGGGAGGATTGGGTAATCACCTAGCATTCTATACTCTTTGAGGATGTGTAGGGCATCCAAGATAAGAGTAGGCAAGAGGACCGATATTCTTTGAGGGCTGGGAACCCAAGATAAGAATAGTCTTAGAAGGTCATACTTAGTGAACACCCAAGTGGGTATGTATCTTGAGAGACAATGATGAGGGCATCTATAAATCATTGGTCTCACAAACATTGTATCTCATGGTCTCATGGAGAGATGGAGTTGTTAGTCAAAGCATTTCACTATGATAATGTTGATTGATATGATGTTATACAGATGGGATCACCAATCCTATTCTTCTTATGATAAATTCTTCAGATTGAGAATAACCAAGTACCATTGTAAATACCTCCCTAGTTAAGAGGGAGTGTTGAAGAAAAGGATAACTAGGTTTGGTATTTGTCAATGTAATTTTCATCTTTGTACTTGTCAAGAAAAAGAATTATCATTTTTATAGATTATATGAATGAGTTTCTTGCTCATTCTATAGGTCTAGGAAAGTGAAGGAGTCAAAATTATTTTGAAGAGCTCTTCTTGAGAATTTATGTAATGAACATGAGTCAACCTAGTGTCAAGTGACTGATGAGCCTTGGTATTGCAACAAGAATGTTGCGACTCCTAAGGCTACCGACTTTAAATATCAACCCAGGGTTCATAAAACTTAAGAGGTATCGACACTATATGTGCGACATACAATGTGTCCTTCCTTTGCTGTCATAATGTAATTGAGTGCATGTGCTAAATTCAAATCCTAAATTAATTGTAGAAAATGGAATGTTCGAAATAGAACCTTAACTTATTGCAAGAAAGAAAGTACAAGGAAAGAGACGGAAATTCAATGCTAAATCACACCATTTCCTAATTAACTGCCAAGAAACTATGCTTTGCAATAATGCTAAATTATCATGAACCAAATGCTAATATCTAAGCATGGAAGTAGGAAGCATCAAACATCACTAATGTGCAAGTAAGGGACTGAAATAAATCTGTTTTTGTCTTTTTGTCTTTTCATGCAAAATCAAGTATGCGGACGAATTTCCTTTGGTGATGTGGCAAGTCAATTAAAGATGTTGGAGGTTGGATGGAAGGCTTAAGAGATGGTTGGATGTTGTGGTAGGCCCTTGGGAGGCTTTTGATGCCTTCCTATAGGTTTTCCATCAATTCGGCCTCAAAATAGGCCGTTTCAAGAAAACCTATAGGATGTACTAGAAACCTATAGGATGATCTTATAGGAATTACAGGAAACCTCCTGGATACAACCAAGAGAAAAATGTGAGGTATTTGAGGTTATGGGAGGCATAGGAAAAGTGTGTGATGGGTGGAATGGAGTGGGAAAAATCCTACGATCACTCAGAACTCAAAACCAAAGTCGGGAGATGGATGGATTTGCTCAAAGAGCTTGGAGAAGTTTCCTTGTGAAATGATGAAATTGGTGAGGGTTTAATGACCAATCAAATAAAATCAAAATTGGATGGGACAAATTTTTTTATTAAATAGGATGTCTTAGGTCCCTATTCTAGTTGGATTCACTCAAAAATACCTATGTTAACCCATGCAAAAAAAAACATTACTAGTCGAAAATCTAGAAATTCGAGAACTAGTGAGCTAGTAAATATAAAAAATGCCTAACCAAATCAAGCAAAAATGAAATGGGGTAATTTTTTTTATGAACTAGAATGTTTTTGTGATCTAAAGCAAGTTTAATAAATTTGATTGAAGCTTGTTAGCATACTCTAAAAAATAGCAGAAATTTATTGTTCTTTGCTAAAAAGGAGGTCCAACAATCTAGATTTGGGAATAAGAAGACTAATCCAAGACTTAATGATTCGTATGAACTTCCAAAGCTCTTCCAATGATGAAATAATGCTTATTATCCTGAAAAATAACATACATCAACCATTTACCTCAATCCTACAACAAGAAATGATTAATTCTAAATGCAGAAATAGAAAGAAATAAAAACAAGAGATGCATGTGAATAAGCAATGAAAAGAAGGAAAAAAAATGATACAAAAGGGCTCTGAGGTTCCTGGGATGGCCAATCCCAAGGAAAATCAGAGACGTATGGAGGAGAACAAGATTTATAAGTTGAACATGACACCAATCTTCATTATTTTCATCAATAGAATTACATCCCTGCAAGAAAATACAATGGAGCTGCAAAAAGACAACCTCTCTCCACAATCACACTAATGAAAATCTCCTCCTAGAGGAAAATTCTACTTGGTACTTATATAAAATGATTAAGAATCATTCCCCATGAATGTAGGAAGCTTTCCCCACCAAAATCCTTTGATTAGTGGATCTAGTCGCCAATACTAGGAATTTGCATTAAATGGCAGGGAACACATTCCTAGATTTTCTCAATCATTCCCTAGAGGCAAATTTGACGTGGTAATTATAAAAAATGATTAAGAATCATTCCCCATGGATGGAGGAAGCTTTCCCCACTGAAATCCCTTGATTAGTGGTTCTACTCCCTTAATTAGTGGACACATTCCTAGATTTTATCAATCATTGGAGTTCCACAATTTGTGCCATAATTCCATAATATCTTGTTGACTTATTATTTATTATTGATCCTCCAGTAGTAGGGAACAAGTACCTAAATTATCTCCTCCTCCAACTCTTCATAATCTGCCCAATATTCTCATAATATTCCACAAAAAATAAATAATATTAGGCACAAATATTCAATTATTCACAAACCTTCCTAATGAATATATTAAAGTTAAAAATAAATTATCTAATGCAAAAAGATAGGTTTAATGTGCTA
Organism: Pinus tabuliformis; assembly: GCA_031772625.1. NCBI lineage: Eukaryota > Viridiplantae > Streptophyta > Pinopsida > Pinales > Pinaceae > Pinus > Pinus tabuliformis. The sequence goes on from CM062816.1 coordinate 280,643,022, forward strand.
AAGGATGGTCATATGCCTTAATTTATGTTTTAAATTAGAGTCATGGGCCTTAATTTATGTCTAATTTAGAGGCCCATCAATGACCCTCCAAGACAAGCACCATCCTTAAAAGAAGAAGGATCCAAACAAAGCAATGCAAATACATCATGTCAGCCTGTAAAAATATATTAAATAACTAAAGGATGACATGTCAGTTCACCTGGATAAGTCGGCTAAAAATGGAGACATAACCATTATATATACCTAGCTGGGGTATCCATAAAAGACACAAAAAATCTCGATCATCTTTGAAGTTTTCAGAGGTATAGTATAGTGAGGATAGAATCTTGGACACCCAAAAATCTCAGTCAAGTATAAGGTTCAGACATCTCAGACAAGTACCAGTGAACAATGTTTTTGGATGGATACTATGGTGCAGGAATTTCAGATGAAGTGCAGGAGTTTAGTCATTGTCTCAGCATATATTGTAGACACAGTCACAACTATCTATGATCATACAGTGATACACTCTATCTCGACTTACATTCTTACATAGTCACAGTGATGCAATCATGTTCTCAGTGGTGTTCCAATGAAGGTATCAGTGATGTAGCAATGATGCAACTTTGATCTCAGTGCAACTCTCATTCAAGTATATGGAGATCTTGGTGAAGTCCTCAGTGAAGAAATGGTGTTGTAGCAGTAATGAAGATCTCAGTGATGCAATATTGATGGCTTCAATGGTGGAACAATGATGATGATCTCAGTAGTAACAAAGGAATAAGATTGGTGTCTTGGTCTTGGAGTGGAATAGAAGCTCAAGTATAATGGTCCTGGTGTTCGTCAATTAGGATCTCTATAAGAAGAATTATGTGTGGGTCTTCCTCTCCAAGAGTGTAGGTTTTAACCCAGTATATAAATTACCTGCATACAAATTCTAAAAACAGAAAATAAACAATGGCGAGAGCATAACACATAAAATAAATATACACAAAAAGTTTCCCCTAGATCCCAAAACCGAGACTACCAAATTGATTTTTCATTATGCTCATTTCAATGTTACAATACATATATATACATGACGAAGCATCCACAAACCCCAATCCACTAACACTGGATTAGAACATAACCATAGTTCCCTTGACCAGATTTACAAAAGACCATGGACCGAAAACCATCGTGCCCAAAACCATGTGTGAAATCCATGCACAAAACCCCGCTGCCACCCCACTGCACCTAGCACAACAAAGGGGGAGCTATGCCCCTCCTTAACTGTTGGGGCTACTCATGGAAAGAATATAACACAACCCAATAAAGAGGGCGAGGTTTTGGCCTTAAGAGAATGCCAACTTTTAGTGTTCTTGTCTCTTTGTTTTGGTAGCAGTTTGATGAAGTAAACACGCACACTCATAATAAGAAGAAGATCAAACTAAGATAAATAGTAAAATCATTTCACAAATTGTTATCAAGTATAGAAGAATCTATCAAATGCTAACTGCCCTAGATTCTTCATCATGGTATCAGAGCTAGTGCATCGAGTAGCTAGAGTGCCACCGAGGAGTTTTGAACCATACCTACAAAGTGATATAGAAGAAAGCTATAGGTAGAACTACAATTCCTATAGGAGAGACGAGAGGAGCTACAAGAGGAATTGAGAGGAGAAAAAGGAGTCACAATGGCTCGATACTCTCTCAAAAACTTCATACACACCCAGAATTTCTCTAATAAGAAGTAAGTGATACCCTCCTCCTTTGTTTCTACACCCAATTTCATGAATAGTCTGCTTGAAATTAAGAGCATATAGCAATCAATTGATTAGTAGGGGATCCTTTTGGAGGTTGTTGTGGTTAATATAAAATAAATAGCTTGGTGAATATAAATTTGAGCACCCTTCTTCCTCACTATCACCCAGAAATGTTCCATTGTTTCACCATTGTTTATACCATTGTTTCAAAACTAAGACTACGTGAATTTTTCAAGTTCCACACCTACATAGAATCAAGAAGTAATAGAGAATAAATGGGGGGATGATTTAATAGAAGGGAACCCTCAGATACCAGAAGATTTCACCAACAACCTCCTGTAGCTGACATTTTCATAAACCACCTATGGATGGGCTTATTTGAGCTACTAAAAGGGTATGATGATGACGTTGCCCATGAATTTGCCATAGAATTACACTCTCAAGGGAAGGACAATGCCATAAATTTTTTTATAGGGTTGGCCATTTCTCTTAGTCTAGAAACTATCAGCAAATTAACCACCTTACCTCTATGAATGAGATGGAGCAAAGAAGACAAGAAAGTAAGTGTCACAACTAGGAAAAACTTCTTCCTTTCAAAAGAGAAGCATGTAGAAGACAAGAACATAGTTAGGAGAGAAAGTTTTCCTTACCCTTGGGATGAGGTAGCCTACCATATTCTAAATACATATCTTTTGAAGGGAGATTAAATGTAGCTTATGCCTACCAGTTGAGGTTGCTCCAAGAGCTAAGATTCAATGTAGACTTAACCCTTTCCCAAATACTTAGTGTCCCTCATTTTCTTATGCAATCAATCATGGAGATGAATCAAAAGGTAAGGGAAGGAAAAAATCATCATTTAGCTCACCGTAGTGATGAGGCTCATCATTGGGTAAAATATATGGACCTTAATACACCTCCAAGCTTACTAAAATCAACTCTTCTCATAATTCCTTACATGTTTTAATTATAATTTTATTTATGAGATGAGAAAAAGTAAGGTGTTATATCTAGTGGTCTAATATGCATTGATTGCATGCTTTTAGGAGCAAGTTATGGCAAATTATGGCTAATTAAGGTGCATGAACTTGAATGAGACAAGAAGGAGAGATTATAGGAGATGGATATTCCTCATTAAATCCTCACTCATTCGAAGATCCCTCAATCAAATCACACCAGCTCGGAGTTGCAGGCAGTTAAGTCATGTGGATCATTGGTAGCCAAGCCAATGATAGTTAAAGAACCAGTTAATCTTGAGATTAGGAGCCAAGCCTCCCTAGATTTAAGGATGTTATTACAACTTTAGATATATAAATAATGAGGCCTAGAGCCTCATTAGGATTTGGATTTTTTATGCAAGATAACTAACACTTTCGAGTTGAAGGATTGTGACAAAACATTGTTATGTATTTTTTTGATATGTTAATGAGAATGAGCATTCCCTTGATCCAGCAATGAGTTGACTCAGAGGGCTGAAACTCTTGGGTTAGGGCCAAACCCTAGATACATATGTTCCTCTTACTGTACTTGTATGCTTAGGTTATTTCATATATTACCTGTTGAATTGATTTTGGCACTGTTACATTGCAAGTATTAGTGAATTTGATTAGTTTGCTTCCATTTGTGCATAGATTTAACAATAGCTTTAGAGAGATAAGGAAATATCAAAAAGGCTGATAACAGGTGAATCTTTCCTCATTCCTCCCTTCAGGGACCATGGTTTGAGGAAAAACTCTCATTCAGCCCAAAAAGACAAAATTATGGTTTCTTACGAAATTTAGGGTTTTTATTCTAATTAGGACAACATCTTTCAGTTTTAAGAGATAGGTTGTAGTTGTCATTTCTGATATCTTAAGCTTTGGATTAGATTTCATGGTGCTTTCATAATGGGCTCCAAGCATTTCCATGCATGAACCAGGGAAATACATGATGAAATTTTGTTTTACTATGTTGATGTAAACCTTTCTTGTTTTGAAATGAATTATGGATAAATGCCAACAATAATGTATATGTTGCAGGAGTTTCAATATTGTAGGAATACCTCATATCATTAGTCTCAGCCAAACCATACCCACCCATTATTGCAAAAGGCCACTAAGTTCACAATCTGAGTTATCATTTCACAAGGACAACTTGCCATGCCTGTTGAGGAAATTCAACCATCATACAACTTCAATTTGAGTTCTGAGTGAGTCATGACCACTTCCTTGCCTTATCCCTACCATCACTCACCTTCCCTAAGATCCATACCACTGTCCAAGTCACTCCTTATGCTTTCGTCTTGTTCCTATATGAAAACATGGGATCTTGTAGGTGAATTAGGACATCCTGTAGGATGACCTGTAGTGGCCTTTTTTGGGCCTGATTTGTGAGAAATGCATCACGAAAGCTAGGAGAAGACCCTTGCTTGCCTCCCAAGCCATCTGACCCATAACAACCATCTCTCTTATACCTAACCCACCTTCTATACAATTAATAAGGATTAGCACTCATGTTTTCACAAAAAAAAAAGACAAAAAGAAAAAGGTTGTTATGTTTATTCATGTGCACAGTAGTTAAGTGTTTGATTAGATCAGATTGCATGCTTAGTTTAGTTAGGATTTCACATGTGTTAGATTAGCATTCTTCTGAAGCAAGGAATCTTAACAAATAGCTAGATGAGTTGTGAGTTTTAGGCATCTATTTCAGTCTTTCTTTACTGCAGTAGGTATCATTTCAATCATCTCAATTAGCATAAAATCCTCCTTTCTCAAATGGTAATCAAACTTCTTCTAAATCAATAGAAGATTGGTTTAAGAAACCCTAGTGGTCTATCGCCCAGCTCAACAGTGACAAAGAGTGGACTCATTGCATCTATTTTTGTATACAACACTATCACCTCCAAGTTTGTACGAACCATGGGTTAATGAAGTAAAGCTGGTAGCCCAAGGATTTGCAACATTCTTGCTGCAATACTAGTGCTCATCACTTTTTGGCATCGTTGCCACGGAGGTGTCTGAGTGGATGTGATTTCTTCTTTCTTTATTCCATTTCTTATCTCTTTCGTTCTTCTATTAGTTTCATTGTTGCAAGATAGTTGTAAGTTGGTTTGCTTTCCTTTCCATTCTGCAAGAGATTTCATTCAACAATTAGTTTCAATTTAGATTGTCTTTTCTATTCTGTAATTAGTCTTAAAGCTGGGAAAAAACAAAACAAAACACTTCTTTCATGCCTCATAGGAAGAGGGATAACTTAGGAAAATTTCTACCAAATATGCCCACCACTTCAAACAACCAATCTTCCCTCTTCTTCGTTGAATGTGAATTAGAGGACCCCTTGGGCGAGCAACCAGAGATTTTTGAAGAGCCTATAGGGGAAGAAGAAGAATCCATTCTAACTAACATAATGGCTAAAAATAGAAATGAAACGGGAGATAGAGAAAGAATTGAGGGAGATTTTCCCATCAGAGAAACCAATGGGGATGCGAATATGAAAAACATAAGCCCCTCTTCTCTTCCTCACTTCCATGGCCTAACCTTAGAAGATCTAGATACTTTCTTGTTTGAATTTATTGTCATATGAAGAACATATGATTACACCACTGATGATTAGAAGTTGAAATTATTCCCATCCACTCTCAAGGATGCAGCTCTGCACTGGTTCATGGGTTTACCTGGGGATAGTATCACCACCTGGGCTCAAATGCAGCAAGCTTTCAACAACAAATATAGAGACAAAGAGGAAATTTTTAGGATGACCTTGGGGCATCACGGGTCCTCAGAGGATTATGAAGAAAGATTCCAACTCAGCTATAAAAGGGCCAGGTGCATACTTGATTCTGAGTCACTTAAGCTAGTCCTACTCAGGGGGATCAGGGAAGATCTCCTAGATACCCTAAACCTGCTATCAAGAGGGGACATCTACCAGCTACCCTATGAAGATATCAAGACCATTTTTAAGAACCATTCTAGGGCAGCTAGAAAAAAGGGTAGGGTTAGTCAGACAGTGGTTGGCTCATCCTCTTCCAATACATGTATAAAAGGTGAAATTGGAAACATGTTGGAAGATTTTAAGAGTGAAATGTTGCAAACCCTTGCCCTATAGATGGACACTATGAAAATCAAGAGGAAGCAAAAGGAAGAAAAGAGAGAATTAGCCATCTTCTACCCTAGATGCACAACGAGGCACCCTAGGAATGAATGTCCATTAAACCTTATAGAAATCTACTCAGCCTTTGAAGAAAACCACTCCACAGACAAGTGGCCTTCCCTACCTAGACTAAAAGTTGTGTATCAGGGAACTGAAGGGGTGATTAAACAACTCTACTACATAAATCAAATGAGGCCTCATGGGCCTTGACAATACCAGCAGGGCATGCAAGGGTCATCCTATGCATATTACAACCCTAAACAAAACACATCCATGCCCTCTTGGGGCCCCCATACTCATCCCTCCTAGTCTACACCTTCTCCGTGGTCTTTTGCACCTTAGTACCATTCCCAGCCGACCAACCAACCATATACTCCTCCACAACCTTAGTGGAATTCACCACACTAAGGGTGGAGGCCCCCATACAATTATGCTATAGCTTTATTGCCTTCACCTCCTACTCAACCACAAATTTTACATCCTACTCCACCTAAACAAATTCATACATCTACCCAACCAAAACCGAACCTGAATAATAGATAGGCATAGCAGGTCTACAGTGGAGAGACATCCTACCCTGCTTATGATGTGGAAATTATACAAATCAACCTTAGATCTAGGAGAGTGCTCTTGGATAATCAACCTCCATCTCCACCTAGGGAGAGTGAGGAGGAAAGAGAGGAAAGTGTGCCTAGATTGAATCCACCACCCTTTCCTGAAAGATTAACTCATCAAGTCCAGCACACCCCAGAAGAGAATTAACTTTTGGGTGAATTGAAAAAATTATGTGTCAAAATCCCACTTCTCCAAGCTATTAAGGATGTACCTATTCAACAAAATAATTAAAGAGAAGTGTTTCAAACATTGAGGGAGGTGAAATAGAGACACCCATAGCATTAATGTCATTAGACAGTTGTCCGACTTGATGTTGGGGTAGGTAATTTTCCCAAAGTATTTAGACACCGAAAGCCCTATTGTAGATGTACACATCAATGGCACCATTGTCCCACATACCTTGATTGATCTTGGGGCTACCATTAATGTAATGACTAAGGACACCATGCTCAAGCTAAATCTCCAGGGTTCATTAAGAAAGACCACAACAATCTTGTAGCTTGCAGACTGATCCACAGTAGCCCCTGAGGGGATTGTTGAGGATGTGATGGTCTCCATTGACTCTTGGGAGTACCCTGCAGACTTCTTAGTTCTCCAGCCTAAGACCAAATTTAATGGTTATCCTCTCATACTTGGGAGGCCTTGGTTAGCCATTGTTGATGCCTACATAAGCTGCAGAGTTGGAAACATGACTATCAAAAATGGGCATCTATCAAAGAAATTGGTCCTATACCCTCCTGCTCAGCCATCTCTTCAACATCACTTACCTATATGGCTAGAAGAGGAGAAATAATATGAAGTCTACTTCGCCCATATCTATACCCTAGAAACTGCCATGGGAGGAGGACAACCTAATGAAGATGATTTGATTTAAAACATCCTCCAAAATCCAACTCCAAACACCTTGTCTTGGAGGAAGTAGTGAAGGAAAACAAGAAAAACCATCAGATTTATCTATGTTTATCTGATTCAAACCCTACTCATGTCAAGACAATAGAATTCGGCCCTGAAAGAACACTGAAAATCAACCCCTTTATTTTTGCACACCAAGAAGAAGAGTTATGTAATATTCTAAGAGAGAATTTGGATGCCTTTGCTTGGAATTACAAAGAGATGAAGGGAGTGCACCCCTCGATGTGTACTCACCACATTTATATCAAGGAAGGTTGCAAACCAGTCCGATAACCCCAAAGGAGAATGAATCCAACTCTCAAGGACATAGTCAAAGAAGAGTTGCAAACGCTACTAGATGCAGGATTCATCTACCCTATCTCAAACAGTGAGTGGTTTTCTCCTTTGGTTTTGGTTCCAAATAAAAATGGAAAGTGGAGGATTTGTGTTGATTACAAAGAGTTAAACAAAGAAACAAAGAAGGACAATTTCCCTCTACCTTTCATTGACCAAGTGTTAGATGTCCTAGCAGGGAAATTTTTTTCTCTTTCTTAGATGGGTTCAGTGGATACAATCAAATCCAGATTAGCATAGAGGACCAGGATAAAACCACCTTCACCTGTCCTTGTGGTACTTTTGCTTATAGGGTCCTTCCATTTGGTATATGCAATGCCCCTACTAATTTCCAGAGCGCAGTCCTGAGTATCTTTGTAGAGCTAGTCCGTGATGTAGTAGAAATTTATATGGATGACTTTACACCCTATGGGTGTGATTTCCATGAGGATCTCTCTAACCTAGGTAAGCTATTGAACAAATTAATTGAAATGAACTTATTTCTTAGTCCCGAAAAATGTGAGTTCTTAATGACTGCAGGGACTATTCTATGTCACTCAATATCTGAGGAAGGACTGCAAGTAGACCCAAATAAGATAGCCATCATCAAAAGGGTCTTGACTCTAAAAAAATAGATGATGTCACAAGTTTTTTAGGTTTAGACAAATACTATAGGAGATTTATGAAAGATTTCAACAAGTTAGCTTCTCCTTTATTAGGGTTATTGGACAAAGACTGAATTTTTATGGTTAGAAAGTTGTCGAGAAGTCTTGGACACCCTAAAGGACAATTTGACTACTGCACCTATTCTCCAAGACCCAAATTGGGCTCTTCCTTTTCTTATACATGCTGATGCCTCTCACAAAGCCATAGGAGCAACTCTAGGCTAGATAGATGACAAGCTACCTTAGGCCATTTACTTCATCAGTAAGAATCTATTGAAAGCCAAGCTGAACTACACAGTGACTAAAAAAGATCTCCTAGTTGTTGTGCATTCATTGAATAAATTTAGGCATTACATTACCGGGTACCAAACATTGTACGTACATACCATGCTATAATTAAATACTTGATGAATAAACTTGATGTAAATGCCCGGATTATTATATGGTTACTTTTATTGCAACAATTTGATTTAACTATTATTGGTAAGCCTAGCAAGGAAACTTTTCTTGCATATTTTCTATCCATATTGAATTTTCCTATAGGGGAGGAAGGAATCGTTGATGATCAGTTACCAGATGAACATTTATTCACTATTTCAATTCTGTCTCCATGGTTTGCTGGCATAGCAAACTACTTGGTGTCTGCAAAGTTTACACCAAACTTGTCCTCTAAGGAAAAGAGAAGGATCTTAAGAAAGAGCCCCCCATTCATTTGGATTAGGGGAAATCTCTTCAAGTTAGGTCTGGATCAAATTATAAGAAGATGTGTTAGGGAGGAGGAAGTCTTCAACATCCTTCTGGCCTGTCATGATGGGCCTTTTGGAGGTCACTTTGCAGCCAAAAGAACAACATTCAAGGTATTACAAGTTGGTTATTACTGGCCCACTCTTCACCAAGATGTTAGGAGGTATGCCAGTCAGTGTGATCGGTGCCAAAGGATGGGGAAACCAAGCCTAAGGGACGAGATGCCTCTACAACCTCAAGTGACTTTTGAGCCATTTGATAAGTGGGTTATAGATTTCATTGGGCCCACTAACCCTCCATCCAAGTACATCATTGTGTGCATTGACTACTTAAACAAGTGGGCCAAAGCCAAAGCCATAAAAGCAGCAAAAAGAGAAAAGGTGGATGAATTATTAAGGGAAAATGTGTTTTATAAGTTTGGGTACCCTAGAGAATTGGTCACTAATCAAGGCAGCCAATTTACATATCACATGACTGAAAATGTATTAATCTAGGACAAAATCAAGCACAAAACATCCACTCCTTACCACCCACATGCTAATGGGCAAGTGGAGGTAACCAATAGAGCATTGGAAGGCATTATCACCAAGGTAATTAGCAGTAGTATAAAGGATTGGGTAGACAGATCAGTTGAGGCCACCTGGGCCTAAAATACCACCTTGAAGACCACCACTAGCTTCACTCCTTATGATCTGGTCTATGGGAATAAATCCTTGTTGTCCATTGAATTTGAATACAACACCTTAAGGATGACAACACAATTGGATCTAGATATCACCAGAGCACAACAAGAAAGATTTCTCTAGCTGAATGGGTTAGATGAATTTAGGATGCAAGCCCTCCCGCACACAAAGGTGACTCAAGTTTAGAGGAAAATTTGGCATGACAAGAATATAAAAGACAAACAGTCTCAAGAAGGTGATTGGGCTTTGTTGTATGATTCCCGGTACAAGGATTTTAAAGGCAAGTTAAAGACTAGATGGTTAGGGCCTTATGTAATAGAAAAGTGTCGTGATAAATGTGTTTTGCAAATAAGAACCATTGATGCAGAGGCTATCCCTCTTCTTGTCAATTGGCATATATTAAATATCTACAAGAAGCCCTTGGCAAAGCAAGAATTCATTAATAGCATCAGCAAGACAGTGATTGTGGTAGAGCAAGTCTCAGCTTCCAACCCACCAAGTCCCTAAAGAAAAAAAGAAAGAAAGAAAAGAGAGAAAAAATAAAGAGACTCGGGTGAAAAACTCCATGAGGCACCTGAGTCCTACTGTTGGGTTAAAAACCTCTTTAGACAGCCCAAGGGTGCTTTAAAAAAATAAACTAAAAAGATCTCTCGATGAAAACTTCTTTTGAGGCATGCACGACAGGCAACTAGGATGAAAGCCTCCTTAGAGGCAAACTAGTTGTTTTACAAAAAAAAAAAGATACAAAAGATGGAAATTTTGTTTTGTAGATCAGAAAGAGGAGGATAATCACAGCATGAGAAGGATAGCAGGACCTACAAGAGCCATGTTTTAATCCACCCATCTCATATATTCCAATATTCGCCTAGTCTTCCATTTATAAACCCCTCTAGCTCATCTCACACAAACTCTGTGTTTTCTACAGGACTCCTTGTAACCCTACAGGAGTTTCCTGTAGGAATGTGTTGATGGTGTTGGACCCGCCAACATGTCAAGGGATCTCCCTGGTAAGAAGTCCTAATTAGACCTCAGACCATTTGGTGTGGGAGTCCCAGTAATGGGTCGTATGGTAATGCCTTGACCATGACTTCGTACAAAGGCAAGCAAGATAACTCTATTAATAGCAAGGGTGTGACTGCTACGATGAGTCAAGGAAGGTGCATGAGAGGTTATAACACTGGTTGGTTGAGATGAGTGTGCCCCTTGCAAACCTATAGTAGTACTCAGATACAAAGGGATCACACAAGCGAAGATGCATCACAAGCTGGAAAGCAAGTCAGCAGGAAATCCAAAGTGATGTTTAAGCCAATCAACACATTTTAGAAAGATTCATACATGCTCATACAGAACATTCCATACATGCGTGCATAAGAAAGAAAATACATATGTCATTTAGAGTAAACAAGATAGCAGGAATATAATACAACATATGCATGAAATGTGTTGTCTCTTATTATATAAAGGAGTGTAAGTTCCAGTCATACAATACATCCATGTACACCTACTAGCCCCAATAGTGGAACATTACAGCCACATCTGCTTGCTCCTCTAAAGAGATGTACTAGCTCCGTGCAGTGGAGAAGCCAATGCACATTACAATACTTTCCAAGCTCTCTCCAGGATTGTTTTGGAGAATTTAGTATCTACGGATAAATACTAATTCCCTAGATAAGTAGCCATATCTAGAACAATAGTTTAAAGTTTTTTAGAATTTTCCTATAAGCAATAGATAAGATGAGAAGATAGAAGGCCTACTTGTAGTTCTTCTTTCATCTCATATCCCTTGTATCGATTCCATCACTCCTTCCCATATTTAATATTCTTGAGAAGTACCCTGTAAACACAATAGAAGACAAAAACCGATCAAAGCATACGATCAATTGAATATAAGTGAAAGGAATCAGATACAATACACACACATAAGCATTATAAAACAATACAAACATATAGGAAAAAGGTTCAAACACATTATTAGATAGAAGAATGAAATAAAACCATTGGTGCTTGATTCAAAGCCATTGCTCCAGCTTGGATCCCATCCACATCACATCAAAAGCATGACAAACTTGTAGCATCACAATACTTGCTTCAAAGCCAAATCTCATAGCAGCATTATCTCCTTACAATTAAACATAATCCAACCCCTGATCACTTAGATGAGTGGTCAATTTATAGGAAGATGAAGGCAGTTTTGTCATTAGTGGTGGCATTGAATGGCCTTCCATACTTAGAATTAGTTCCATGGAGTAAGGGATGAGAGGATAGGATACACCTTAACTCATTCCTCATCCATTTTCGAGCTCATACGAGTTGATAAGTGAGGGAAACTTCTAGATGACTCCAAAAGATAAAAATATTCCCCAAACCCTATTCGCTCATTCTCGTTCAACGTAGGTGAAAGGAAGCCTAAGTGCTCTGTAGAGCACCCTGGCAGTGGACTTAACTGATCTGCAGTGCACCTTCATAAGGGTTTACCTGTGCTGGTCCCTCTAGAGACTATTTCTATATGTCTTCAAGTCATGAAACTGTCTGGGAAGGAGGCATTCGAAGGGGTGACCTATTTAGGGCATGAAGCAAATGATTTTAGGGTTTGATGATCCCTAAAACATTGTTCTGGATGTTAGGATTTGATGTGCCCAAATGGATCTGTAACAGATGCCCCCTAAAGCATGAAGTCGGAAAAATTCCAATGTCGAATGAAATGCTTTACGATGTGATGAGGAGGTATCAAAGTGGAAGGTGACATGCATCAATTACGATACATATATCATGATATTTGATTTTACATGAACTGTTGAAGGCATACCCATGCTCAGCTTATAAAATTTAATTACAGGGACATAAATAGTCATCTACAGATATAGACCCAAGATCAGAATGACCATCAATGTAAATCTATTGTACATATGATTTAGTGCTCCTGAAATCACAACCCGGATGGATGAAACTAGATCCAGGGTCTTCAATCTCGTTCAACCGTTCACTCAAGTATGAGTCTAACCATGTTAATATGTGATCTAAAGTCAAACATGGGAAGAAACCATCTGATTACTAGCCAATGATGTAAGCTGTTAATATATGCAAGAGAAATTTCCGATAATGATAATGATCCTCAAGGTACTGTAGTACATTCTGCATGGTGTGAATGCGAACACCATACAAAGTCTTTCAGTCGAAATCCATTGATGTATGCCTATCACTGGAATCGAGAAACCTCCCATTGATGTATGCAAGCTTCAAGGTATTGAATGGGTGTTTCTAAGTCAATTTCTTGGATAATATGCTAATGTTGACAAGAAGCAACTCATCGCAGGAGGGCTTTGATGTATCCCACATCAACGACACAAAACAAGTGTAGTGATTTTAGAGATGGAATTTGACTGACGACACAAGGTTCAGGAATGGAAGTCATGAAAATGAGGTTTATGGTATTGCAAAAGGATGACTTCTCTTGAACATATCGGTGACATTGAATGAATTGGCAGCATTGACCCAAAACCAAAGTAATGGATGGTGTGATAGACCATAGGTATGATAACCATCAAGAAGATAACCAAACCCAAATAGTCTAAATGAATTGGTAGCATTGACCCAAAACAAAGTGATGGATGGTGTGATAAACCATAGGTATGATAACTGTCAAGTAGATAACCCAACCCAAATAGTCATTGAGATGAAGTGAAAGTGTCATGTTCAAGAGCAACCTGCTACCATAAAGTGGTTTTCCCCTTTTTCCCATTTTCCCCAGTCATTGCTAACCAGTACCTCTTTATTTTTATCAAGCATGAGGAGGATAAAATATGCTTGTTGTGTAATTTCACCCTTCAATCGAAACCATCGCTATTTGATGTTTTAACAAGTCTATCGAAGGTGAAACTTGGTCTTGTCTAGATGGACAAGTTTGTCGTTATTTGATGTTTTTAACGAGTTTAATGACAAAGATAACTTGGTCCTTTTCATGTTTAGATAGTTTGAAAAGGGACAAAAAAGAAAACTCCACAAGTTCTTTTTCATAAATTAAACTCTCAGGCCCGAAAAAGCATAAAATAATACAAGAGAGATATCGTTTCCAATCCGTTAACGAGATGGAAAGGACAAGCGCTCGAGAATTTTTTCATGTTTAGAGAGTCTAAAAAGGGCTTAAAGAGGACTCCAATTTGAGGAACGAGTGGTGTCTAGGATAGAAACTGGTTTTGGTGATGTTGGAACTTCTCAAAACATGCCAATTTATGTGAAGAGGCTGGCTAATAAGACCACTCATTGCAACTGCTCCTAAAAAAAGGGTAAAACAACCAAAGCTCATCTAACGAAAGAGGGTGATCGAATGGCAATCACGAGGGTTAAAAATGGAAATGGGTTCATTTTTACACAAGCTTGAAACAAAGAACTATGCTTGAGATTGGTTTACATGCCCCCAGCATGATAAAAAGGAGAGTCTCCTGTAGCCAGATGGAAGTCGCTGCGGTGAAGTAGGACGGTTATCCAACACCTTTTTGGCTTCATCTAGATAGGGACAAAGGTGAATAGGGTGATTCCCTTCACATAACCTTCAGGGAAACTTACCTTTACCACTAGGTGCATGCCCCCCAAGCTTCATTACATTCACTTAAGTAGACTACTCGCGGCTATGAGGTGGATGGAATGAAAGTACTTTTACGAGATCAAGTGAAAGATTCGACTAGGATTTTACAAGATCTAATCAAAGAATCAACTTGGAACTTAGGACCTTGTTTCATTTTTTAATGAGCTTGACACAAGATAAGGAACTCTGCTCAGATTCCTTGTTTCATTTTTTAACAAGCTTGACACGAGACAAGGAACTATGCTCATACTCCTTGTTTCATTTTTTAACGAGGTTAACATAAGACCAGGAAGTATCCTCATATTCCTTATTTCATTTTTTAATGAGGTTAACACAAGACCAGGAACTATTCTCATACCATTTCTTTCATTTTTTAACGAGGTTGACACACGATGAGGAACTGTCCTCGTATTACTTGGTTTCATTTTTTAATGAGGTTGACACAAGACAAGGAATTATCCTCATGGGGCTATTTCATTTTTTAATGAGGTTGACAGAGTAAAAGAACTATCCTCATGGGCCCTAGATCACATCTCATAAGTGGTCATGAAGGAGAGATCTAGTTCCAATGCCTCCAATACATGATGTACAACATCACTGAATTGATCGTCAGTTGATGTAGGTATGAAATGGGTTGCCACATAATTAACCCGTGGTAGGGATGATACCATTGGTACAAAAGGACCATTTAGGGAAGATGGTTGAATGGGAGCCATATTTGGACTGGGAAATGAAAGCTGGTTAACGGTGAAAATTTTTCCTTCATGCGAGAAACAAATCACTTGAAAGAGTGTTGAAACAATAGCTCCCATGTCATAAACATAGTCGTGCCCTAGAAGTAAATTGTAATCTAAAGGGCCTGGGACTACCATCACATTCAGATAAATGATTTTTCCTCCCAAATTAATGGGCAACTGAGGAAGGATCCCTAATGGTTGAATGGTTCCTCTGTTAAAAGCCAACAGATTCTGGGTAACAGGCACAAGCAGTGGAAAACCGAGTGCTTGCCAAGAATTTGAGGAAAGGATACTCACATATGAACCTTCATCTATAATAGTGCCAGATACAATCATATTACAAACTTGTACTATGATCTAGAAAGGCACATAAGAAGGAAGACAAAATCCTGCCAGTCGATTCCAATCAAAGGAAGTGACCAGACTACTTGGAGGGGGTACTGTAGAAACAGGAGAATTAACCCCTTGATTTATGAGAGTGGGAGGATTTTCCTCCTGTCTTGATGGAACAAGAGGACTGCCCCCAAGCTCATTAGAATATGAAGAAACAAAAACAACTTGAGTGGTATCATATTCACTCTCTTCGAGAAAGGTACGATTAAATGAAGGTGAAATTAGGTCAACTGTTTCCTCAACCTATTGATTTGGGTCGGGTATAGACTCATAGGATTCACATTCAGGGAGAGTGGGTTTGACTGATAGTTGATTTTGGTCAGTGAATTCATCAACTAGTGAAGGATTTTGGGAGAGTTTCCTGTAACCAAATGGAAGTCACTGCAGTGAAGCAGGACAGTTATCCAACACTTTTTTGGCTTCATCCATATAGGGAAAAAGGTGAATGGGGTGATTCCCTTCACATAACCTATAGGGAAAATTAACTCTACCCTTCTTTTCATGAAATTTACTACCACTAGTTGATGGTGTGTCACCAGCATGATCTCTAGAAGTTGATGACACAGGATGATGTCAATAAGAAGACCATTCTTCTAAGATATGAGGAATATCAGGATAATTTCGAAGAAGATGGTCTCCCATACAAATTTTGCATGGATATCAAACTTTGTGAAGCTTGATGAATGGTTTCTCATCAGATGTTGCATTCAAAGCAATGGTTTCTTGGTTTCCCCTCTACTGAATTTGCTTCTTCTTCTTCTTCTTCCTCCCTTTCTTCTTCGTCTTAGCCACCTGGTTACTAGTACCACTATTTTCACCAGGCGAAGAGTTATAAGGGGAGGAAGAAACAACTGAGGAAGAAGGCAAAGGGTCAACTTTAGGATCAACTAGAGGTTGATTTTGTCCAGTTGGAGGTGTACTCAATTGCGGAGAAATTACGATATTTTGAACCAAGGAGGTTGAAAACAACCATACCGGCAAGCCAATGGTAAATCTTGGAAGGGACAATGTAGCCATATATGGAGCACCAATATTTCCAAAAGGAGGAAAAGGACTAGGATTCCCATCAAAAGGAATTCCTTAATCGGTGGACTCCGATTTGTCGCCATATGTCTCAACCTAAGATCAAATCAGGAGTGAGCATGGAGGATGTTATCCGTGGTCAATTAATTTTATTTTAATCAAACTAACATTACAAAACAAAAGAGGGATAATCTAGGCCAAAGGTTTACCAAGCAACTGTGAACTACAGAATACCTCCTGGCAAACCAAGAAGTACGGGCAGGCAATCTCCCCGAATGTTGTGTTTGGTATATCATAATGTACAAGGTGGCCAACTTGGTTACCTAAGGATGGATAGAAAACTAGTGTTTTCCTCCTATATATACCCGAAAGTACGTGGAGGCCCAATCCATATAAGCTCTGTCTAATGCAAAACGCATAGTGAGAGCATTCCCATATACTTTACGTACTGTAACACCGCCCTATATACCCAAAGGTACGTTGACGAGCTATGATATACTCATGTACATGGAATGAGGTATCACAATCAAGATGTATTGTAGACAAGTTAGTGACAGCTACTTTGTTTTACGATGCCGGAACACGTCTCTAGCCTAGACCTCTAAATGTTTTTCATTAGGTGACAATGCTCCATTAGGTAAATTCAAATAAATTTTAAGTTGATCTTCTTTAGAATTTTCCTTTCAAGGTTCACCATGTGATGTATGTTTTCAATTCTTAAAATGAAACTAATATGATAAGCATTCTTTCCATTCAATTGAACAATGAAAACCTTCGCTCGTAGGGATAGAGCAATCAGATATTTGACAAAGAGCAAAGAGCACAACTAATGCAATTTCCCTAGCTATTCCTTTCAAGCATTCACAAACTACAATATGAATGATGCAAGTTTTTCTTTTTGAATCCCTTAATGTTATGATGAACAAAAAGGAAATATGCACATACAATCAATCAATCTTTAATAAGAACAAAGACTTTGACGACAGTTCTGTTTCGAAGGAAAAGAAGACTTTACAACACTTTCTTTCGAACAAAGATTAATCAACTATATTCTAACTTTGACTATAGACTGATAATGACAAAGAAAGCATTTAAGAAACATTAATCATTAAAGTCAAAGTAGGGTTGGCAAAGGAGATAAAAACTTGTTCTTTGAGATATGACATTCATTAATCAATCAACAAGCAAACAAATAGAGAAAAGTTGGAAAAAGCACTTTCCAACGGTGGGAATTTGACATAAGGTTGATCAGCATAGGTCAAATAGGGCCTAACTATGCTACAGAGCATTGTCTCTCACTCAAGGGTGCTCTGCAGAGTATTTTCCCCGAACCAAGCATGCCTTGATTTCTGAGAGGCCACTCAAGAGTCATCTAACCTCGATTTTTTATCGAAATTCAATGCAAAAGAGCTGAAATATAGTTAATGAACACAAGTAGGGTCTACAAGAATGTCCTAGGAGGTGGATAAGCTACTAGGAAGAAGGATTCTTCCTCAGCGAAGTCACCAATTTGTTTTGGAGAATTTAGTATATACGAATAAATACTAATTCCCTAGATAATTAGTTGTATCTAGAACAACAGTTGAAAGTGTTTTAGACTTTTCCTATAAGTAATAGATAAGATGAGAAGATAGAAATCCTACCTGTAGTTCTGCTTTCCTCTTGTCTCCCTTGTATCGATTCTGTCGCTCCTTCCTGTACTTAATTTGCTTGAGAAGTACCCTGTAAACATAACAGAAGACAAAAACCGATCAAAGCATATGATCTATTGAATATAAGTGAAAGGAATCAGATACAATACACACACGTAAGCATTATAAAATAATACAAACATATTGGAAAAATGTTCAAACACTTTATTAGATAGAAGAAGGAAATACAACCATTGGTGTCTGATTCAAAGCCATTCCTCCAGTTTTGGTCCCATCCACATCACATCAAAAGCATGACAAACTTGTAGCATCACAATACTTTCTTCAAAGCCAAATCTCATAGCAGCATTATCTCCTTACAATTCAACATAATCCAGCCCCTAATCACTTAGATGAGTGGGCAATTTATAGGATGATGAAGGAGGTTTTGTCATTATTGGTGGCATTGAATGGCCTTCCATACTTAGAATTAGTTCCATTCCTCATCCATTTTCGAGCTCATAAGAGTTGATAAGTGAGGGAAACTTCTAGATGACTCCAAAAGATAAAAATATTCCCCAAACCCTATGTGAATTTCACTCATTCTTGCCTAGCGCAAGTGAAAGGAAGCCTAAGAGCTCTGCAGAGCACCCTGGCAGTCGACTTAATTGCTCTATAGCGCACCTTCATGAGGGTTTACCTGCATTGGTCCCTCTAGAGACTATTTCTAGATGTATTCAAGTCATGAAACTATCTAGGAAGGAGGCAGTCAAAGGGGTGACTTGTTTAGGGCATGAAGAAACTTAATTTAGGGTTTGATGAGCCCTAAAACATTGATCTGGATGTTGGGATTTGATGTGCCCAAATGGATCTGTAACAAGGATAGTCTTATCGGAAGCTTGGTTGACCAAAATCCTATAAAATTAGTTATTAGGGATTATTTATAGCAAAGGGTGGGTGACCCTTGACATTACCCTTTGTGACAGTTCAACTCCCCTCATGACTTTTCACCTACTCTATGACAGTTACATCCAACTATTTTCACTTGACTTACACTTGAAATGACTTAAAATTACAATGCACATGTACTCATGTGAGACAACATGACTTGAGCAAGCCATGCAACACATCACTGACACTCAGTCCATTGTGATGAGACCAGCTCTTAAACATGCTTGTGATGATGAAGGTGGTGAGATGATGCCAAGCTTGGTCGTCCGTGATGGTGCACATGCACCCCATGATGACATCTTTCTGAAGTGAACTCTTGCCTCTATTGCAACCGGTGCATTGGTTCAGCTAATTCACCCAACTCATATGCTAACATGCACATGGTCTTCTTAGGTGAGGTTGAACCAGCAACACACTGATGCATAGTGTCCATGTTGATCTTCGAGTGTGTGTTAGTGGTCATGCACATAAACTTGCCAAAGTACATGTTCAGCTCCAGTTGGACTTGCTCCTTCTCGTCAACTTGGTGCGTGTGCTGAATGGGTTGGATCACATGCGTGTGCACAATGACATGCATGCTGTTGAATCCCTTGCATTCTTAGATCAACAACAATGCTCACCATGTATGCTCCATGCCAGCTACTGGGATGGATCTTTAACTTGTACGGGTGCAGTTTCATCCGTGAGTGCATGTTGAGCTTACTATAGTTCCTGTTCTTCCTACAACTCATTCGTCTGTCTGTGTAGCTTCATGTTTTTCCTTGAGTTTCTACTTCAGCACATGCAACTCCTTCTTTGTTCCATTCTTTGTCTTCACACAATCTTCATGTCACACCATAACCTCATAGCCTGGGTCTCTAAAGTTGCTTTCATCACCAGTGGATCTGCTTGATCTTGCAACTTTGTTCCACCTATGTGTTATCAACAACCTTCCTCTTGCATTCGTTGCATTTGTTGCATTCGATATGCTTCCTTTAGCTGTTATTCATGATGCTTCTCACTGTGATGCTACTGTTGTCATATCTTGATGTCCTTGTCTATGAACAACTTGATATCTTCATGAGTAAGCAAGCTCATAGACATTTGATCAACTGCATCTCCAAGTGTTCTCTGAATGGTGTCTTCGACTCTGCTCTCTTGGAAACCATTGTACCTACATTGTTGAGAGGAATATGAACACCTCCAATTCCTGCAGACATGACAACACTCATGGCAAGAAATCTGTCAGTCGAAAACCAAATGGAACTTGAGAACTGACTTGCAACATACCTGTGTGACTGATCGTGAAGGTTGCGCAATTTTGGCTAGGAGGTCGAGAAACTAACAGCCAAGACTGTGCAAGGCAAAGTATAGGCTACTGGGAGACTTACTGATTTCTGGAATTGCACAATGCACAGTCCAGTCTGGCTATTGACTACTGGAATTGCGCAATGTGCAATCTCAGCTAGAAATGGTTGTAGGCTCGGTGACTGCATTGCACAATTTTCTGGGCCAGCAGTCACTGTCCCTCAGAAATGTGCAAAATAGTCATGGAGGATAGTGCCTAGGTAGAAATGCACATTTCTGGAGAGGAAGACTGAACCTTCCTTCCCCGTATTATGCAATGTTGTCTCAGTGAAGGGAAAGTCTAGACAAGGTTGCCCAGACTCGCCAACAGGAAACTGAACGCGACTGTGAGTGCGAATGCATGGTGATACTGAGTGTAAGAAAAATTTAATGATCATGCATGAAAATGGTGAATGACAGATTCAGAAAACGGAACAACATGCATGTGGGTGAGGCGAGTCACTGAATCGGCGACCGTTTGTGAAAAATAGCTTCATGCATGCGACAGTAGTGAGATAACAACAAAACTTCAAATGGTGCCAGTACAAGCTAGTATGTATCAAAATGACAACAAGCGCTCATTGAAATCAAGTAGGCAACATTCATATGAAGCAAAACAAAGAAAGCGCGAGAAATGCAACACATGGAAAGCAGGCTTACTCTAAAACAAATGAGCTGAGTGTGCCGATAGCTCCTAGATGTGATGTGGGATGTTAGAGATGCAACGTTGATGTGAGGAATGAGCTCTACAGCGTCTGGTTGATGAGTTTTGATAACACTGAGTTTGTGACATGCATGCCACAAATTTAGGGAAAGCGACACTTGGTTAGAGGTTTCTGAAATGATCCTTGCATGTAACCTCCAACTACTAATAATAGATCCCTAAAACAAGGGATGCCTTTGCATGCTGCCTTGGGAGAAGTAGCCCATGCATGCAAGTCTGTTTTGCTTGGTCCCAGAGGGAATTGGTCAACTTACCTGCACATGCAAGAGGTTGTTCGACTGCTGGGAGAAAATGTAGATTTCTAGCTAGGAGTTGGGTTAGCTTCCTAGGAGATTTGCACAATTTCTGGGCAGAGTAGCTAACTGCTACCCAAATTTGTGCAAATTATGGGTTGAGCATCACTGCTGGGGAAAATTGAGAAATTTTCACTGTGAGCACTGACTTCCAAAATTACGCAAGCCTGGAGCCCAGTAGGTTGCCAGACAGGATTGTGCAACTTCTGGAGGGAAGGTTGGTTGCCCTCCAAAAATTCATAATTTCTTGTAGGAGCCTCTCAGCATGTAGTTGGACCAAGTCCAAGTGAATAGCCTGTGAGGGGAATCGATAGGCCTCCTTTGTGCAAGAAAAACACTGAAGCTTGTGAACTTGACGAAGTAAGACAAGCTGCTGTGAAAAGTTGGTAGGGAGGCTCCAAAACAAAGTTAGGAAAAATTTTGGAGGGTGGTTGTAGCCACTACAACACTTGGAAACACATTGGTAGAACTCTAGCTCTCTGAATGGACCTTGTTTGTGAAAAGAAATTCTAACACCTCCTGAATTATTGTTCAGTTCTCAACTCATCTTGGTTTCACACTAGATTGCTTGTAAGATCTAGCATCTTCGAAGCTCTTGGTCGATTGACACACATTCCAAGCCAAGGAAACATAGTTCTTTCGATTGGGGTTGAGGGGTATATTGGTGCACAAGCAATATAGTCATCAAGGTCTTAGTTTCATCTCTGGTGTTGCTCCACTGCTAGCAGGCGTGGATAGTACCCCGCCAGAGTCACATAGGAACACAATCATGGCTCCACTACCAGTGAGCCTCGTCAGTACCCCAGTGGAATTACTTGAATCACATCCCTACGAAGGAAGCCTTTCTCTTCTTTCACCTTATTCATTTTTTATTTTCATTTTGAACGTTTTTCACTTTTCATTTTTTCATTTTCCATTTTTTCAACTGTGCATGGCACTTATTCATTTCAAAGGCAGAAGAGGGATCCTGACTTATTGAGAGAAGAAGAGGTTGTTCCAATAGAGAAGTAGTTTATTGTATCTTTGATGTGCCTGTTAAGGTTTTCCCCCTCACCTTACTCTACTTGACTGAGCTGATAAGCGTTAACCCAAAAACAACTGACTAGAGAAGGTTACTCTTGTTAGCACGCAAGCGTTGTGTTTTCACCAAGGTTCACTTCGAATAGTACGTATTTTCCTTCAATGTATCATGGACTAAAAGTAACAAGTTCCTCATATAGAGGCAAGATGACAAATAACCAAGTAGTGATAGTTGTACAAGCCCTCTTGTACTTCACCCATCTCACTTTAAAAGTCATACATGGTTTCATGTGAAACTAACCTACAAATGAAACAAGTGAAATAACAAACAACAAAGCAAAGCAAGAGCAGAAGTGAAAGCTGAAGCCAAGCAAGTGAGTAAACAAGCAAGCAGACAAACAAGAAAACAAAGTGAGAAATAAAACAAGCATGCAAGAAAACAACTGAAAGAAAACACTACTCCTACTCCTACACTAGCTGTGCATGGGCATGATCATGTGAAGTGATATTTCCAATGCAGCCACTGATGCATTAGTTGACCCAAGTTGGTGAAATCTTGGTCCGCGAGCAACCCAGTTGTGCGAACCAGAAAGCAAGAAAGATATAACAATGAAGACAACCACACTTCGTATTTCAAAGTGTCCACTAGACATAAGTGAGTGCAATCACATGATGAGCAATCCGTGGACTTATCATAGTGTTGTGTGACACTATGTGCAACTTTGAAACATAAGAACACTCTTGACTATGACATGCATGAAAACGAAAGAAACAAAAATAACTTGCATCGCAAAAAAGTGTGTGCAATGTAAGATTCCTCTAGGTCATGAGTGATGGGATTGTGCAGTTCAAGTGGAGTAAGTACGATCTATGTGTGAGATGGATCTTCAATGCATACAAATGAGTGATGAGGAGCCTTGGGTGATTGAACCATTTCATGATCGAAAGTGAGACTAACCCCAAGAGAGATAGGACCTGACATAACCATCAGCTCAGGCTGAAGTGCCTCGATGGTCTTGGGTGTTTCAACTTCATCATCAAATAGATCATCATAAACTGGTGTCTTTGAAAGATCAACTGCTATAGAGTCATTATCATGATCAAATATGGAAACAAATGGATCACAACCACCACGATCAGAAAAATCAATGAATTCATCGACATCCTCATGATCAGATGAATCAAATAGAGGGGTAGATGAAAAATGGACAAAATCATCCTCTGTGTTTCTGGAAAAGACAGATGAAATATCAATTGGATTTTCAATGATTAACTTATCCTCTTCGTTATCAAATGATGGACCAACATCCAGTGAGTCCTGCGAGTGATCAACAATGGGTGCATCTATGGATGAAGACACACATGTGAAATCATGGATGGTAGGTTCACCAAAGATGTTAGGAAAGAACGGAGGGGGCTTGGATGGAAGGGATTCATCATTCGCCGAGAGTTGATGCTCAATCTCCCACTCATACTCTTCGTGAATGATAGTGCAAGTTGGTTGTGCAACACAAACTCCGTCAGTGGATTGTTCCTCATTCACAACAAGTGAAGAGTACAGAATGGATGAACACAAGATAGTATCATCCATAGGAACACCCAAGTGCTAAGACAGATGTCGTAGAATAGAATGCATATGAGAACTCGAAGGACTCACAACCAAATTTGTGTGAAAATTGAGTGAAGTGATGTTCGGAGGATGTGAAAGCTAAACAAGTACGTGAGCATGATCCTCAACATCACTCAACAGTGGTGGAGGTATTGAATGAGGGGAAGGAGGATATTCAGTCGACCATATCCACATGAGATTGCACAACTCCCTCACTAGAGAATGTTGATGTTATGAAACCAGCTCACAAAAAGATCGAAAAGATAGAACAACGCCTTAGAATTTAGCCTCTTCGAGGGGGCAACCTCCTTTACATTACATAAATGAACAATTCATGGATGATACAAATGAAAAGGCCTCCTTTCTAAATATAGGAGTCTAAGGGGTCATAACATAATCAAAGCCGACATAACAATAATAATGTAAGGGCACAATAATAACAATAGTGGACTTCTATGGGGCACAATAGTAACAATATGGGCACCACATGGGTACATCAATATAATAAGTGGCTTGTACTCATAACAATAAGGGGTTACACTAGTAGTATAGGGGCCTAACATTCCCCTCTCCTTCAAAGATCATTGTCCTCAATGCTTGAGTAGTTCTTGATGCTTCTGTATAAAATTCTTGTCCTTCCATGTGCAATCTTCAGTGGGTAAGTTCTTCCACTTGATGAGATACTCTGAAATTGATCGATTTCGTAGCTGTCAGGTTCTTATTTCTGTGACTGCTCCAGATTCCAATATGATTTTTCCTTCCTCTTCAATTTCTGACAATATTGTTTGAATTGGGATCTTTTGCAACTTTTGAATAAGTGGCCATACTTCTTCGTCCTTATTCCATTCATCCCTTGCTTCGTTTATCCAATCTGGTTGGATAATAGAAATAGCACAAAAGAATGCTTCCAGATCCTCATCCTTGAAGAGTCTTCCCATTCAGTAAGGTCGCCATTTTTTAAGTGCATGTAGTATTTCCAACATTTCCTTCTCATAAATAGCTTGCTTGAGATGTAGCAGTAAAAATACCCAATCACCTACATCGAAACATTTTTCACTACGATGTTGATCTACTTGTTGTTTCGTTTGATTTTGCACTAAAGTGGTGTTATCCTTTAAAAGTTGGAGAACTTGTTGTTGATGGTCGATGTGATCTTTCACTACTTGAACATTTTTCTTCTTGATATGTCCTTCTATCTTGATAATTTGAGGAGTGGTAATTCTAGCCAATGCATTACAAGATATGGTTGGATTCATTTCTTCTTTCTCGATGTGATCTTTCACTTCTTGAACCTTTTTCTTCTTGATATGTCCTTCTATCTTGAGAGTTTGAGGAGTGGTAATTATTTCCAATGCTTTACAAGATATAGTCTGATTCATTTCTTCTTTCTCTAGGGTGGGGTCCTGGCATATATCTTCTTATTTTGATGTTTCTTGATCCTTTTCTTCCTCCTCTTCATATTCTATGTAAAATAATTTCTTCTTAGCACACTTATGACCTTTAGTGCATTTGCTATCACAATCGTAACAAAGCCCTTTTTCTCTTTTTTCTTCCAATTGTTGTGGTGTAACCCTTGTAGGTTGTGGAAGGCTAGGAGAAACAACACTTCCATCTTTATAGTTGTGACGGGTATGCTTCTTGGTTTCCATAATTTTGCTTTCCACTATGTCACAAAGCCCTTTTACTCTTTCCAATTGTTGTGGTGTTTGTTGGGTCCCTATAATACTAGTGATTACCCCATTACTATTGCAGTTATACCCCTTATTAATATTGTTGTGCCCCTATTACCCCCATATTGTTATTACTATGCCCCATAGAATCCCTCTATTGTTATTTTTTTGGCTTTATATTATTATTGTTAGGTCGACTAGATTATATTGTGACTCCTTAGACTCCTATATATAGAAAGGACGTTTTGTCATTTGTATCATCCAAGAATTGTTCACTTATGTAATGTAAAGGACGTTTCCCCCTTGAAGAGGCTGAATTCTAAGGTGTTGATCTATCTTTTCTATCTTTTCTTGAGCTGGTTTCATAACATTTGGTATCAGAGCTTTGGATTCTAGGGTTTCGCTGCTCCAAACAGGTCATCGTGGCATTTTCACTATAACATTTTTTCTTTGACGTTTCACAAGTTGCAAAAAAAACCCATTTGAGAAGAAATCGCGCTGAACCTTGGGTCCAAATTTCAGAGCTTTTCGCGCGATATTTGTGGACATATGATCTGAGGAAGTTGGCAGACGCCTGAATTACATTCAAAACAGGTGACCTGGGGAAAATAATCATAACTTTCTCTCTAGGGATCGGATTGAAATTTTGTAAGAAGGTACAGAAAGAGGACGGACTGTAGTTTCTTGTATGTATGGTTCAGATCCAAAGGTCGAAACAATGACTCGTGGCGGGTCGTACAAGTTCGCTCTACTGAACTAGTCTATAAGCAAGTCACTGTGGGAGATTTCACATAACTCTTCCTTGGAGAATCCAATTTGGGTCAAACTTGTGGCATTGGAAAGAGGACACAGAGGGATACTACAGCTCAAAAATTTAGAACTAGATGATTGGAAAGTACAGAGATACATCAGAGGCAATATCGAGCTCCTACAAAGTGAAAAAAGGTGTGTAGATTTTCTTAAATTTTTTCTTAAGCTTGGTTTGAAAATTTATTTTGAAGGAATTCAAAGGGCATAGTAGAGAATTATTATCGGTAACTGATGCCCCGAGGAAAGAAAATGCAAACACCTAGTAAGGAACCTGAAAGCTCTAGCATGACTCATGAAGAAGAGGAAGAAATGCAACATGATATATCAAAATTACAAGACCAAGTGCAACAATTGTCCCTTGCACAAAAAGGAACAGAATCTAAGATGGATGGTTTAAAGAAAGATGTATAGGCTAAGATGGATGATTTAAAGAAAGGTGTAGAAGCTAAGATGGATTGTTTAAAGAAAGGCGTAGAAGCTAAGATGGATGATTTGAAGATAGATTTGAAGACAAACATGGACGAATTGAAGATAAATATGAATAAGTTGCTACAAGAAATGGTCCCTAAGGGTGAAAGGGTACTAAAGGAAACTCATGATGAGAACAAAAGAAATGTTAATCATGATTCCATAGACACTAATGTTGGATCGAAGACTCACCATATTCCAAAAATCGATATGAGGAAGTTTGATGGCAAGGATCCTGCCACATGGATATTACAGATGGAGCAATTCTTCGATCTCAATAATGTGCAAAACACACAAAAGGTACGTATGGCAACTTTATATTTGGAACCAAATCAGTTTGTATGGTATCAATGGCTTTGCTCTCGTAAACAATTTATCACTTGGGCAATTTTTACGGAAGAATTGATAGCACATTATGAGGATACAAAAAGCAACACTTTTTTTAGCCAATTGATAAGTCTCAAAAAAAGGGTTCAATAATGGAGCACATTGAGGAGTTCCAAAAATTGAACATAAGGGTAAAAGATATTCCAGAGGAGCATAGGATTGATGTGTTCATAGGGTCTTTAAAGGATAATATCCAACATGATGTTCGCCTTTGGGAACCTGATTCATTAGAGAAGGCATTCAGGTTAGCAAGAAAAATGGAAAGCAAAATTATGGCAACCAGGAAGCATACCACTCACAACTATAAAGACGGAAGTGTTGTTGCCCCTAGTCTTCCACAACCTATAAGGTTGACACCACAACAATTGGAAGAAAAAGAGCAAAAGGGCTTTGTTACAGTTGTGATAGCAAATACACTAAAGGTCATAAGTGTGCTGAGAAGAAATTATTCTACATAGATTGTGAAGAGGAAGAAGAAAAGGAGCAAGAAAGGTCAAAAGAAGAGGATATACTCCAGGAACAAAGCCTAGATGAAGAACAAATAAATCCGACCATATCTTGTAATGCATTGGCGGGAATTACCACTCCTCAAACCATCAAGATAGAAGGACAAATCAAGAAGAAAAAGGTAATAGTGTTGATTGATTCAGGAAGCACCCACAATTTTATTCATTGTAAGGTAGCAAAAGAATTGAATTGCTTCCTATATCCAGCACCAGAGTGTCAAGTGATGATTGCAAATGGAGGAACAATAAATTGCTCTGGAAAGTGCCATAATATCAAGCTATCCATGGGAGAATATGTATTGACTAGCCCAATGCTTTCCATTCCAATGGGAGGTGCTGATGTTGTACTAGGAGTCCAATGGCTACAATCCTTGGGTACAATAGCTTTTAATTTTCAAGAACTTTTCATCAAATTTTCTACGGAAGGAAAGGAAGTTGAATTAAGGGGTATTGCAGGGAAACCAGGAAAGATAATCAGCTCTAATGGTATGACAAAGCTTCTAAAAAAGGAGCAAAGAGGTGTAATTGCACAATTATGTTCGCTAGATGTTTCCACATCGGAATCATCTATTTCTCCAGATCTCCAAAAAGTCCTGGACAATCATTCCAAGGTATTTGAGACTCCCAAAGGTCTCCCACCTATGCGTGATCATGATCATGCTATTCATCTGATTCCAGGAAGTGTTCCTCCAAACATCAGGCCGTACAGATATCCCTATGTCCAAAAGAGTGAAATTGAACGTATGGTTGCAGAAATGCTAGAGGCTGGTATAATTCAACCGAGTCAAAGTTCTTTCTCTGCTCCAGTAGTATTGGTGCACAAGAAGGATGGATCATGGCGCATGTGTCCGGATTATAGGGAGCTCAACAAGCTCACTATTAAAGATAAGTTCCCCATTCCTGTCATTGATGAATTACTGGATGAATTGCATGGATCAATTTACTTCACCAAGTTGGATCTTCGTTCAGGATATCATCAAATCAGAATGAAGATTGAAGACATTCCGAAAACAACATTTAGAACTCATGAGGGTCATTATGAATTTTTGGTCATGCCTTTTGGCCTTACCAATGCACCTTCAACATTTCAAGGTTTGATGAATTCAATTTTCAAACCATTCCTTAGAAAATTTGTGTTAGTATTTTTTGATGATATACTAATCTACAACAAGTCTTGGAAGGATCATGTTGAACATGTTGACAAGGTGCTACAACTATTGGAGGAGAAACAATTATATGCAAAAAGATCCAAATGTTTCTTTGGAGTCCAGGAGGTGGAATATTTGGGTCATATTGTATCTCATGAAGGAGTTAAGGTAGACCCTAGCAAAATTAAAGCCATTAAGGAATGGAAAATCCCCACATCCATAAAGCATCTGCGAGGATTTCTTGGGTTGACAGGGTATTATCGCAAGTTTGTTAAGAATTATGGGAGAATAGCAGCACCTCTAACAACATTATTGAAGAAAGATGCATTTTCATGGACTCCGAAAGCAACAAAGGCCTTTGAACATCTTAAAGAGGCAATGTGCCAAGCACCGGTCTTAGCTACACCGGACTTCACAAAAACCTTTATTGTGGAATGTGATGCTTCAGGAAATGGAATTGGTGTTGTTCTAATGCAAGATGAAAGACCCATTGCTTTTGAAAGTCGTCCAATCAAGGGAAAGTTTTTAAGCAAAGCTATTTATGAGAAGGAAATGTTGGCAATACTCCATGCACTTAAGAAATGGCGACCCTACCTAATGGGAAGACACTTCAAGGTAAAAACAATCATGATAGCCTTAAATACTTTTTAGAACAAAGATTATCCTCTGAAGAGCAACAAAAGTGGGTCACAAAGATGTTGGGTTATGACTTTGAAATCATCTACAAAAAAGGGAAGCAAAATGTGGTGGCAGATGCACTCTCAAGAAAGGATGAGGATGTGGAAGCATTGTTGTGCGCCATTTCTATTATCCAACCAGATTGGATAAACGAAGCAAGGGAGGAATGGAAGAATGACGAAGAAGTGTGGGCACTTATTCGAAAGTTACAACAAGATTCCAGTACGTCTGATACATTTAGCTGGCAAAATGATTCGTTATGGTACAAAGATCGCTTATACCTCTGTAAGAATTCCCAGCTAAAACAAAAGATTCTTATGGAATTGCACACTTCTCCCTTAGGAGGGCACTCAGGATTTTTAAAAACTTACCACAGGGTTAAGAAGGAATTTTTTTGGGATGGCCTTAAATCAGATATTCAAAAGTTTGTGGCGGAATGTTTGGTTTGCCAACAAAATAAAGTTGAAACAATTAAGACACCGGGTCTATTACAACCTTTATCCATTCCAAGCCAACGTTGGGAGGAGGTTTCAATGGATTTTATCACAGGTTTACCCAAGTCTGAGGGAAAGAGTGTCATCATGGTGGTAGTTGACAGACTTACCAAGTATGCACACTTTTGTGCATTATCACATCCATTTAAAGCCAGTACAGTTTCTACTGCATTTATGGAAACAATTCAAAAGCTACATGGAAACCCAAAGATTATTGTAAGTGACAGAGATCCCATTTTCACTGGAAATTTTTGGACAGAATTATTTTCTTGTCTTGGTACTCAGTTAGCTCATAGCTCATCTTATCATCCTCAATCTGATGGGAAAACTGAGATAGTAAACAAATGTTTGGAAGGATATCTTCGTTGCTTTGTATCTGATAAAAAGACACAATGGGTCAAATGGTTGCCTCTGGCTGAATGGTGGTATAACACTTCCTTCCATACAGCAACAAAAATGACCCCATTTATGGCACTTTATGGGTATCAACCACCATCCATCACATCATATTTAAGAGAAAATTCTAAGGTTCAGGCAGTGGAACATCACATCGAACATCAACAACAAGTCCTCCAACTCTTAAAGGATAACCTCGTGTTGGCACAGAATAGAATGAAACAACAGGCAGATCAACATCGCAGTGAAAGAAGTTTTGATGTAGGTGATTGGGTATTCCTACGGCTACAACCATATAAGCAAATGTCCCTCAAGCAAGCTAAGAAGGATAATAAATTATCACCAAAGTATTATGGTCCGTACAAGGTGTTGCAAAAGATTGGTACTATGGCATACAAATTGGAGCTTCCTGCAGCTTCTCGATTGCACCCAGTTTTCCATGTTTCATGTTTAAAGAAGGTTATAGGCGACAAGCTCCCAGTTCAAACAATATTGCCAGAACTTGACGAGGAAGGAAAAATTATATTGGAACCGGAAGCAGTCACAGAAACAAGAACTCGACAGCTACGAAATCGATCAATTTCAGAGTATCTTATCAAGTGGAAGAACTTATCCGCTGAAGATTCCACATGGGAGGATGAGAATTTTATGCAGAAGTATCCAGAACTACTCAAGCGTTGAGGACAACACTTTTTTGAAGGAGAGGGGCATGTTGGGTCCCTATAATACTAGTGATTACCCCATTACTATTGTAGTTATACCCCTTATTAATATTGTTGTGCCCCTATTTCCCCCATATTGTTATCACTGTGCCCCATAGAATCCCTCTATTGTTATTTTTGTGGCTTTATATTATTATTGTTAGGTCGGCTGGATTATATTGTGACTCCTTAGACTCCTATATATAGAAAGGAGGTTTTGTCATTTGTATCATCCAAGAATTGTTCATTTATGTAATGTAAAGGAGGTTGCCCCCTCGAAGAGGCTGAATTCTAAGGCGTTGATCTATCTTTTCTATCTTTTCTTGAGCTGGTTTCATAACAGTGTTGCTCTAAAGAAGGTGTTGCTCTTTGTATCCTCATAATGTGCTATCATTTCCTCTGTGAAAATTGACCACGTAACAAGTTGTTTATGAGAACAAAGCCCTTCATACCATAAAAATTGATCCAGTTCTAAATATGAAGATGCAATACATACCTTTTGTAATAGTGGTACACCATGTAGATCAAAATATTGCTCCATTTGAAGTATCCAATTTACCGGATCCTTGCCATCAAACTTCCTCATCTTTCTTTTTCTTGATTTTAGGAGCTCGATCTTGAAATGACTGTAACTCTGTACTTTCAGATCTTTAAGTTCTGAAATTGTGATCTGTAGTAGCCCTCTATGTCCTCTTTCCAATGCCACCAGTCTGATCCAAATTGGATTCTCCAAGAAAGAGTTATGCACAATCTCCCAAGATGACCTGATTATAGACCTTTCCAGAAGAGCGAATTTGTATGAAGTGCCACGTGTCAATGTTTTGACCTTTGGCACTGAAAAATATATACAAGAAACTACAGTCCATCCTCTTTTTGCACCTTCTTACAAAATTTCAATGCGATGCTCAGAGAGAAAGTTATGACGATTTTCCCCAGGTCACCTATTTGTAATTTAATTTAGGAGTCTTCAAAAAGACCAAATTCCTCAGATCATATCTCCAAAAATATAGTGCGAAAAGCTCTAAAATTTGGACCCGAGGTTCAGTGCGATTTATTCTGAAATGGGTTTTTTTTTAACTTCTGAAACATTGCAGAAAAAAGTTATAGCGAAAATTCCACGATCACCTATTTGGAGCAGCAAAACCCTAGAATCCAAAGCTCTGATACCAAATGTTAAGAAACCAGCTCACAAAAAGATAGAAAAGACAGATCAACGCCTTAGAATTCAGCCTCTTTGAGGGGGCAACCTCCTTTACATTACATAAATGAACAATTCTTGGATGATACAAATGAAAAGACCTCCTTTCTATATATAGGACTCTAAGGGGTCATAACATAATCAGAGCTGACATAACAATAATAATGTAAGGGCACAATAATAACAATAGTGGGCTTCTATGGGGCACAATAGTAACAACATGGACACTACATGGGCACATCAATATAATAAGTGGGTTGTACTAATAACAATAAGGGTTTACACTAGTAGTATAGGGGCCTAACAGTTGAGCGAGGCTTGATCTCAAACTTCTTCTTGGGACGAGAAGATTTCTTAAGGCAATACTCAAACAGTCCCAAAGATAGGCGAATTTCTTCTAGCTCCTTGAAGCTTGAAACTGCAAGTCGTAGAAGCGCTGCAAAAAATCTATAACCAATTCATGCGGAGCATTCCGTTGCTGTAACAGTTTTTGGTCTAGATAGTCTAGATCAAAATGATAGAAAGTGTATTCAATGAGATCAGAAAAGTGCTCAAGTGAGTGCACGTTGTCAACCGATAGGCTAATCAGCCATTGACATGAGGACTTGTGAAGTGTGTGTGCAAGCAGCAAGTTGGCCTATTTGTCAGAACACCCATCTTCCTCATGAAGCATGGAAATAAAGTCATGTAAGTACTTAGGCCAGGCCACTTCACCTTCACCATCATACATGTAAGTGGACAAGAGATCAAAAAACTCCCCTGTGATGGAGACATATTCCCGATTCGAGAAACATCACAGAGAGAGGAGTGCAAGAATCCATGAAAGGTATGCAAAGGTTCAAAACTAGATGAGAGGACACAGCTTGTCATCAGGCCCTCCTTCTAGCACCAGAAATGTTGACAGTGCTGGACCCGCCAACATCTCAAGGGATCTCCCAAATAAGAAGTCCCAATTAGACCTCAGACCATTTAGTGTAGGAGTCCCAATAGTGGGTCGTATGGTAATTCCTTGAGCACAATTTTTCATAGAGGAAATCAAGATAAATCTGTTAGTAGCAAGGGTGTGATCGCTGCAGTGAGTCAAGGAAGGTGCATGGGAGGTTCTAACACTGGTGGGTTGAGATGAGTGCACACCTTGGCAACCTGTAATAGTACTCGGATGGCAAGGGAACACACGAGTGAAGATGCATCAAAAGCTGGAAAGAAAGTCAGCTGGGAATCCAAAGTGATGGTTAAACCAATCAACACATTTCAGAAAGATAAATACATGCTCACACAAAACATTCCATACATGCGTGCATAAGAAAAAAAATGCATATGCCATTTAGAGTAAACAAGATAGCTGGAAGCATATGCATGAAAAGTGTTGGCTCTTATTATATAAAGAAGTTTAAGTTCCAGTCATAAAATACATCCATGTACACCTGCTAGCCCCAACAGTGGAATGTTAGAGCCACATCCACCTACTCCTCCAAAGACATGTACTAGCTTCGTGCAATGGAGAAGCCAAGGCATGTTACAATATTGTCCAAGATCTCTCCAAGATAGTATTATCCGAAGCTTGGCTGACCAAAAGCCTATACAATGAGTTATGAGGGACTATTTATAGCAAAGGGTGGAGTGACCCTTGACATTCCCCTATGTGACAGTTCAACTACCCTCATGACTCTTCACCTACTCTATGGCTATTACATCCAACTATTGACACTTGACTTACACTTGACATGACTTAACATTACAATGCACATGTACTCATGTGAGACAACATGGCTTGAGCCAACCATGCAATACATCACTAACACTCGGTCCATTGTGATGAGATTAACTCTTGGAAATGCTTTTGATGGCAAAGTTGGTGAGTTGATGCCAAGCTTGGTCACCTATGATGGTGTGCATGCACCCCATGGTGACATCTTGCTGAAGTGAACTCTTGCCTCCGTTTCAACTGGTGAAATGGTTCAATGCCTTGATCCAACTCATCTGCTAACATACACATGGTCTTCTTGGGTGCAACTAAACCGGAAACACATTGATGCATAGTGTCCATGCTAATGTTCAAGTGTGTGTTGGTGGTAATGCACATCAACTTGACAAAGTACATGTTCAACTCCAGTTGGACTTGCTTCTTGTCTTTGCCTTGTTGAGTGTGCTGAATGGGTTGGATCGCATGCATGTGCACAATGACATGCATGTTCTGAATCCCTTACATGCGATCAACAACACTACTCACCATGTTTGCTCTATGCTAGCTACTAGGATGGATCTTTAACTTGTACGGGTGCAGTTTCATCCGTGAGTACATGTTGCACCCACTGTGGTTCCTGTTCCTGCTGCAACTCATTCATCTGTCTGTGCAACTTCGTGTTCTTCCTTGAGTTACTGCTTTAGCACATGCAATTCCTTCTTTGTTCCATTCTCTGTCTTCGCATGATCTTCATGTCACGTCGTCAACTCATAGCCTAAGTCTCCAAAGTTTCTTTCATCATCAGTGGATCTGCTTGAGCTTGCAACTTTGTTCCACCTCTGTGTTGTCAACAAGCTTCCTCTTCCATTCACTGCATTTTTTGCATTCGATATGCTGCCTTCAGTTGTTGTTCATGATGCTGCTCATTGTGATGATGTTGTTGTCATATCTTGATGTTGTTGTCTATGAACAACTTGATATCTTTGTGCGTAGGCAAGCTCATAGACATTTGATCGACTACATCTCCAAGTGTACTCTAAACGGTGTCTTCGACTCTTCTCTCTTGGAAACCATTGCACCTACACTGCTGAGAGGCAGATGAACACCTCCAATACCTGGAAACATGGAAACACTCACGGCAAGCAATCTGTCAGTCGAAAACCAAAATGAACTTGAGAACTAACTTGCAGCATACCCGTGTGATTGATCATGAAGGTTGCGCAAATTTCAACCATGAGGTCGAGAGACCAACTACCAAGACTACGCAAGGCATAGTCTAGGTTGCTGGGAGACTAATTGACTACTAGAACTGTGCAATGCATAGTATATTCTGGTTGATGACTGCTGGAATTGTGCAATGTGCAATCTCATCTAGCAATGGCTGCAGGCTCAATGACTGCTTTGTGCAATTTTCTCGGCCAGCAGCTACTGTTCCTCAGAAATGCACAAAATAGTCCTAGAGGATAGTACCTAGGCATAAATGCACATTTCTAGAGAGGAAGACAGAGCCTTCCTTCCCCGTGTTGCGCAATGTTGTCTTAGTGAAGGCAGAGTCTAGGCCAAGGTTGCCCAGACTCACCGACAGGCCACTAAACGTGAATGTGAGTGTGAATGCATGGTGATACTAAGTGTAAGAAAAAGTGAATGATCATGCATGCAAATGGTGAATGACAGATTTAGAAAATGGAACAACATGCATGTGGGTGAGGCAAGTCACTGAATCGGTGACCGTTCGTGAAAAATAGCTTCATGCATGCGATAGTAGTAAGATAGCAATGAAAACTGAAACGATGCTAGTACATGATATTATGTATCAAAACAACAACAAGAACTCATTGAAATCAAGAAGACAACATTCATACGAAGCAAAACACAAAAAGTGCCAAAAATGCAACACAAGTCATGGAAAGTGGGCTTACCCCTGAACAGCTGAGCTGAGTGTACTGACAGATCCTAGACTTGATGTGGGATGTCATAGATATAAGGTTGATGTGAGGAATGAGCTCTGCAGCATCTGATTGATGAGTTTTGAGAACATGAAGGTTGTGATGCGCATGCCACAAATCTAGGGAAAGCAACACTTGGTGGAAGGTTTCAGAAATGATCCATGCATGTAACCTCCAACTGCTAAAACTAGATCCTTGAAACAATGGATTCCTTTACATGATGCCCTGGGAGAAGTAGCCCATGCATGCAAGTCTATTTTTCTCAGTATTGGAGGGAACCGGTCAACTCAGCTGCACATGCAAGAGGTCATTCAAATACTGGGAGAAAATGCACATTTCTGGCTGGGAGCTAGGTCGGCTGCCTAGGATATTTGGACAATTTCTGGGCAGAGCAGCTGACTGCTGCCCATATTTGGGCAAATTCTGGGCTGAGCAACCCTGGTGGGGAAAATTGCGCAATTTTCACTGTGAGCATTGACTTCCAGAATTGCACAAGTCTGGAGCCCAGTAGACTGCCAAACGGGATTGCACAATTTCTATAGGGAAGGCTAGTTGCCCTCTAGAAATGTGCAATTTCTTGGGGGAGATACTCAACCTGCAGCTAGACCAAGTCTGGGTGAACAACCTATGAGGGGAATGCATTGAGTTGTGATCAAAAGGCTTCCTTTATGCAAGAAATACACTGAAGCCTATGAACTTGACGAAGTAAGACAAGCTGCTATGAAAAGTTGGTAGGGAGGCTCCAAAACGAAGCTAAGGCAAAATTTTGAAGGGTGGTTGTAGCCACTACAATAGAATTGCAGTGACCTTGAAAACCACAAGAAGGGTAGTCAGAGAGCAAGGTGATGACACAAGCCTATGTCTGGATGAAAAACCATTTACTTCACCACACCATAGCCATTCCTTTCATCACCATGTCGCCCCTGCATCCATCAAAGAAATCAATTCAAAAAAATAGAGATTACAAAAGAAAAAGTAAGAGAAGAAAAAATAGAAGAGAGAGAGAAGAGGGAAAGAGGAACCATACCCAAAGGCAACATCCCTCACTTACCATTCCCTATGCTTCAGAGTTGAGGAAAAATATGAAAGTTTAAGGGAGAGGCAACTATAGGACATCCTGTAGGCATCCGGTAGGAAATCCTATAGCAACCTATCCCACAAAGGAAACCATAGCGATTGGAATCATCTTTAGAATAGGGACTACAAGGATGAATAAGCTCCTCTAGAGCTTAGCAGTAGAAAGAAGATCACCAGCAACAATATCCAGCACTTGCAGATTGAAAAGTAGAGCAAAGAGGAACCACTCTCTAGCATGCATCATCAATGAAGCACCTTACCCATAGGTATGTCATCTTACTCATGCTCTCTTGTTAGTTTGATATGATCAAAATTGTAGGATTATGCGAGAGTTGATTTTATAAGTAAAGGTGGCCAGTTAACTTGGCCACCTTCAACGAGTCAACGAGAAGAAAAGAGTTATACCACTCCACACGTGGAAAAAGTAAAATCAAAAGGAAATGGAATATAGCAAAAAATGGTTAAATTACTGAGGATAGGAGTGGGATATAATTACGAGGTAAGGTGGAATGATGCACTGATAGTGGGACCAACAGTCCAAAAGGAGGTGCTCACACTTAGCTAGCACACCACCCCACATGATCATCCATATATGGAAATAAAACATTGATTCCCATTTGAAGAAATCAAAATCAACTTCGAGGATTCATCAAACGAAGAGGTTGCTCTCGGCCTTCCTAAAATAGCACCTACAGGATATAGTCAGCATCTACAGTGCAAGAAACCTACAGGAATCCTACAGGATACAAAGGAATCAGCCCACAGAGTTATCAGTGGGCACTAAGGGAGTTCAAATCGAGGGTTATCCTCACCAAAACATATCAAACTAAGGTAGGAGCCATACCCTCCATATTTTCCATTTGAAAACAAAAATAAAATCCTCAATTTCGTTAGGAACTTGCAGTGCATCTCAGAATATTATAATTGTATTGCATGTTACTAAAAGTTAAAATTCAAAACTTCCTCACCTACGAGAATTCTTCAACTATATCCACACAAGCCTCTACAATTACTAGGGAAAGATGACAGGAGGTTCAACAAGAGAGAACCCAAAAACATAGCAAGGATCCACCAACATCCTCTAGTGGTGGAAATTTTCACAAGGCATCAATGGATGGGGTTCTTTGCGAGGATGAGAGGATACAATGATGATGTGGCTAGATAATTTGCCCTCTCACTCATACCCCTCACTAGGACCAATTCCACTGCTGTGGTGAAGGGTTTATTAGTAGCAATTACCCCTGAGGTTATCTAGGGTTACCATGGAGAAAATAAGACAAGGCTAACAACACCCTTGCAAAGAAAAGTTTCTTTTTGGAAGGAGAAGAACCAATAGAGGACAAAAATGGGGTTAGAAGGGAGAGAATTCCATACCCTTAGAATGAATTCAGTTACCACCTCATCAAATATATTTAATGTGAAGGGAGATACAATGTAGTGTATGGATGCCACTTCAGACTTCTCCAAGAACTGAGATTTGGAGAGAACACACCTCCTCATAACAGATTTAGTATACCCTACTTTCTTCTACAATCCATGATAGACATGAGAATCAAAGTACTGGAGGTAAAACATCAGCAACTAGCCCATCATGGGTTGATCAAACTCATCCTTGAAGGTGCTCTACAAAACTTAAGATTCCCTATTGCATGGACAACATTTACAGACATGTAGGCAAAAGGGGAAATTCAAGCTATTGAATATGGTAAAATCCCTACTGCTAGTGAGGGAGAATAAGAAAAAGAACAGGAAAATGAAGAAGAAACAGAGGAGGAAACAAAATAAGAAATAGATGAGCATAGTGAATAAATAGAGGAAAAAAAAGAAGAGGAAGAAAGAGACAAAGAAGAGGATGAGAAAGAAAATGGAAAAGAGGAAAAAGGATAGAAGGATGAATAGAGGTCTACAACTCAAGACAGAGAGGAAGAAGAATCACCAAGGGTATCTCCAGAGCCTACAGAGAAAGAGGCAACAGCAGCTCTTATTGCCCTAAGTACACCTGCCAAATCAAAGGGGAAGAGGCAAAGAAAAACCCCACTGTACTTCAGGACAAGAAAGAGAACTAGGATTAGACAAGGAAGACCTCAAACCCCCACCAAAACTCTAATTGTCATTAAGGATTCACCAAAGCAAGAAGAAAAGGCAGGCCCTCTAAAGTAAAATGAAGGATAAGGATCAAACAAGATTCTCCCAAGTCTCCAGTTACCTATGTTAGGAGGCATGTCACAAGGTCAACCTCATCAAGGGGAAAAGGTCTCCTACGGGAGACACACACAAACCTACAGGAAGTTGAGGCCATCCTATGGGAAACTCTGTCAAACCTAAAGGAAACACATAAAAGAGACAAGGAATGAATTACTCAACAAGAAACAAAGGAAGAAGGCCAAGAACCGAGAGAACCTAGCTCACATCCAAACCTCAACTCCTACTACAGGTTCATTGAAGGAGGTAGGGTGATACCACAGAAGTTTTCCATTCCCCTATTATTTGAACTTAAAAAATAGAGGGCAAGGACACACATGTGGATGCAAATTGCCAAATCAAAAGGGGTCATGGATGTAGGCCACCTGGAGGATAAATAGCAGGATAAGGGTAGAGAACTAAGCAACATAAGAGATAGAGAACCATTGATGAAATCTCAGCTAGAGGTTGAGAACACATGGCTAAGAAAGTAGCTACAAGAAAGGGAAATCCAATTGGAAACTATGGCTAGTTTGTCCATGGAGGCAATCTAGTGCGGGATGCTAGCAAAGTCTTATGCCTTGTACCTCTAGGTAAAATGGCTACAGTTCCAGATAAAGACCCTAGAACAAAGGGGAACTATGCCCTTCCAAGACTATAGACAATTCGTTTATCTCTGTGATCAAAGCACCTTGGAAGATAGAGTAAAAATATCTGATTTTTACCTACACAATTTTGCCTTGACAGATTCAAATGTGTGGGACCCAAATCCAAAGCTAGGGGACTTGAAATTGATGGCCTTAGCATCATGGATGATTCATGAGGAGGAAAGAGCTACAGAGATGAAAAAGGTAATGGCAAAAGAATAGATAGAATCCCTGATGATCAGAGCAGGACAATTTAACCCGATGGTTGTCATTAGCACCCACAACCTCAATGCAAATGATCCCAAACTTGCACCAAGGTACCTTGTTGTACAAGAACATGAAGTCACACACTTTGAAGACATGTTCATATTTCTAGGAGATGATAGCCAGCAAGCCTACCAAAGGATATGGAACACTTTTCCTTATAGCCTAAAAATTAGAGAATATCATTCTCTTGACAGAACGAGAGAGGCACTAAATAGAACCCTAATGTATAGGAAGGCACTACAAAGACTCAAAGTCAATTGGATTGGCTTGAGGCTCAGTCCACCATTACTTTTGGGAATGTTGGAAGGAAGGAAATAAGAAGAAGAAAGCAGTGGGAAGAGATAGAGAAGAAGGCATGATTTTATTCACATGAGGAAGAGACTATAACAGAAGCATGGGATGTTAGGGAAGCCACCAGAGTAATGAAGGACATGGATATAGATTGAGTTCCTCAGAGGATGAGCAAAAATTTTAGTAGGGGGTGATGATGAGGCTCATCATTGGGTAAAATATATGCACTTTAATACACCTCCAAGCTTACTAAAATAAACTCTTCCAATAATTCTTTACATGTTTTAATTATATTTTGCTTTATGAGATGAGTAAAAGTAAGATGTTGTATCTAGTGGTCTAATGTGCATTGATTGCAGGTTTTTGGGAGAAAATTATGGAAAATTATGTCTAATTAGGGGGAAGGAACTCGAATGATAAAATAAGGAGAGATTATAAGAGATGGATATTCCTCATGAAATCCTCACTCATTCGCAGATCCCTCAATCAAATCACACCAACTCGGAGTTGCAGGAAGCCGAGTCATGTGGATCATTGGAAACCAAGCCAATGATAGTTAAAGAACCAGTTTATCTTGAGATTGGGAGCCAAGGCTCCCTAGATTTAATGAATTTGTTGGAAACTTCATTTGTATAAGTAAGGAGGCCTAGAACCTCATTTGGATTCAGATTTTTTATTCAATATAACTAAGCACTTTTGAGTTGAAGGATTGTGACAAAACATTTTTATGTATTTTTTTGATATGTTAATGAAAATGAGCATTCCCTTGATCCAAAACTGAGTTGACTTAGAGGTCTAAAGCTCTTGGTTAGGGCCCAACCCTAGCAGAATATGTTCCTCTTACCGTACTTGTATGCTTATGTTATTTCGTAGATCACTTGTTGAATTGATTTTGGCATTGTTACATTGCAAGTATTAGTGAATTCGATTAGTTTGCTTCCATTTGTGCATAGCTTTAACAGTAACTTTAGAGAGATAAGGAAATATCAAAAGGGATGATAACAGGTGGATCTCGCCTCATTCCTCCCTTCAAGAACCATGGTTTGAGGAAAAACTCTCATTCAGCCCAAAAAGATAAAATTCTGGTTTCTTATGAAATTATGGTTTATCTACTAATTACGTCAGCATCTTTCAATTTTAAGAGATTGGTTGCAGTTTCCATTTTTGATATCTTAAGATTTGTATTAGATTTCATGGTGCTTTCATAATAGGCTCCAAGAATTTCCATGCATGAACCAGGCAATTAAATGATGAAATTCTGTTTTACTATGTTGATGTAAACATTTCTTGTTTTCACATGAATTATGGATAAAGGCCAACAATAATTTATATGTTGCAAGAGTTTCAATATTGCAGGAACACCTTTTATCATCAATCTCAGCCAAACCATACCCACCCATGATCGCCAAAGGCCACTAAGTTCACAATCTGAGTTATCATTTCACAAGGACAACTTGCCATGCTTGTTGAGCAAATCCAACCATCATACAACTTCGATTTGAGTTCTGAGTGAGTCCTAACCACTTCCTTGCCTTATTCCTACCATCACTCACCTTCCCTAAGCTCCATACCACTATCCAAATCACTCCTTATGCTTTCGACCTGTTCCTGTAGGAAAACAAGGGATCTTGTAGGTGAATTAGGACATCCTATAGACATCCTATAGGATGACCTCTAGTGGCATGTTTTGAGCCCAATTTGTGAGAAATGCATAACGAAAGCTAGCAGAAGACATCTGCTTGCCTCCCAAGCCATTTGACCATCACAACCATCTCTCTCGATACCTAACCCACCTTCCATACAATCAAGAAGGATTAGCACTCATGTTTTCACAAGAAAGGACAAAAATAAAAATAAAAATTATGCTTATTCATGTGCACAATAGTTATTTATTCGATTAGATCAGATTTCATGCTTAGGTTAGTTAGGATTTCACATGTTCTAGATTAGCATTCTTCTAAAGCAAGGAATCTTAACAAATAGCTAGATGAGTTGAGTGTTTTAGGAATCTATTTCAGTCTTTCTTTACTGCATTAGATAGCATTTCAATCCTCTCAATTAGGGTAAAATCCTCCTTTCTCAGATTGTAATCAAAATTCTTCTAAATCAATAGAAGGCTGGTTTGAGAAACCCTAGTGGTCTATCGCCTAGCTCAGCAGTGACAAAGAGTTGACTCATTGCACCTATTTGTGTATACAACATTGTCTCCTCCAAGTTTGTATGAACCCCGGGTTGATGAAGTAAAGTTGGTAGCCCCACGAGTTGTAGCATTCTTGCTGCAATACTGGTTATCATCACATAGCCTCATCAAATTAATAGCGGTAGATGCTCTGAACCATTTCAGAATCCATGTCCTATGGAACAAATTTGTAGACATGTATAGGGATAGTTTCATAGAAACACAAGCCCTCACACCAGGAGAAACCCTGGCCTCTAATGTTGGAGGAAGAGAGGGAAAAACAAAGGAAGAAGAAGGGGCAAAGACAGAAGAGGAAGAGACGGAAAAGTCAGAAGAAGAAGAAAGAGAGATATAAGAGGAGGAGGTGACAAGATTATAAGGAGAAGAAACAAACGCAGAAGAGAAAGAGGTGGCAGAGACATAGGAAGGAGAAGAGGATATTAAAGGAGAATATGGGAATAAGAAAGGAAAAGAAAGAATGAGCCTTGAGAAGACTTCTCCACCCCAAGGAATAGAAGAAATTGAACAGGAAGTGGTTGCAACCTTATCTACATTGGGCACTCCTGTAAAGCCAAAAAGGAAGCAATCAATTCCAATTCAAATGTATTTCAGAACTAGCAAGATCACTAGAATTAGACAAGGAAAGCCATAAACTCCTACAAGGGTTCTTATAATTATTGATGAGTTACCAAGAAAATAGGAAGAAATAGGGCCTAGTGAGGGAAACTTTGAGGAGTTCACTCCTCCTAGAACCAAAAAAAAATCACCCATAGCACCTATGAGTAGGCCTACCACTAGGTATGTCACCTTCAAGAAGCCAAGGCAATAATCTACGTTTGAGGAAGAGGAAAAAGAGAAGCTACAAGAGAGACGATGTTTGCTACATGAAGGGAAGAATTTGCTATAGGCACAACAAGGGAAGCTACATGAGCCCAAGAAATATTCACAAGAGGTAGCCACCACCTCAAAACCTATTGGAAAAGACATACAAGTGCTCCAAGAACCTAGTGCACAACCTAGCTTGACCTCCTACTACAAACTAATTTAAGGAGGGAATATTATCCCCAAAAAATTTGCAGTCCCACTCCTTTATGAGCTAGAGATAGAAAGAGGAATAACCCACAGGTGGATGCAAATTTATAAATATAAGAAGGTAGAGGATGTAGGCCTCATGGAATAAAATTTCATTGAAATGAGAAAAGATTTAAGTGAGCTAAGAATGAGATAGTCTATAATGAAGGAGCAGCTATAGGAAGAAAATATGAGGTTGAAAGAGAGACTGCGGGAGAAAGAAACACAACTTTCCTCCATGGCAAGTCTCTTCATGGAAGCATTGCAATAAAAATAGGCATCAAATTCTTATGCCCTCTTTCTCAAATAACAGTGGTTGCAATTCAAAGTCAAAACCTTGACACAAATTGGATCTATGCCCTTTCAATATTACAAACAGTTCATTGAGTTTTGCAGCCAAGCAAACATGGAAGGCAAAGCGAAATTAGTTGAATTTTACATGCACAACCTCACTCTAAAAAATATGAATTTTTGGCATCCCAATGCAGGGTTCGGAGATATGCAGCTGATGGCCTAAGCATCTTGGATAAATCATGTGGAGACAAAAGATGAGGAAGTGAAAAGGGTAATGACAAAGCAATAAAAGGAACCATTGTATATCAGGGAAGAGATAGTGAGCCCAAGGGGTGTCATTAGCAATCATGGCCTCATCTCCAATGATGTTGCTTTAGAACCTAAAAACCTTTCCAACCAGGAGTAATCCATCATATGCTTTGAAGACACATTAAGGTTGTTGGGAACAGAAATCATGTAAGCTTGCCAGAGGACATGGCATTCCTTACCCCAAAGTCTACAAATTAGAGAATATCACTCTCCTAAAAGGCCAAGGAATGCCTTGGAGAGAACACCATTATACAAGAGGATCATGCAT
Source organism: Pinus tabuliformis (assembly GCA_031772625.1). Classification (NCBI taxonomy): domain Eukaryota; kingdom Viridiplantae; phylum Streptophyta; class Pinopsida; order Pinales; family Pinaceae; genus Pinus; species Pinus tabuliformis. The sequence goes on from CM062816.1 coordinate 280,687,760, forward strand.
AGGATGAAAGTTAGGTGGATAGGACTCAAGTTCAGTCCACCCTTGCTGCTAGGCTTACAAGAAGGAAGAGATGAAGTAGGAGAGCAGAAGGAGTGGATAGAAATAGAGAAGAATACAAGATTTTACCCCTAAGAGGAGAAACCATCTGACGATCCTTGATATGTCAGGGAGGCCACCAGGGCCGTGAAATAGCTACACATGTATTACTGAGTTTCTTAGAGGACGAGAAACATCCTCAATGTGGGGGGACGATGAGTCCCATCAATAGGTACATTTCTAAGATTAATATGCCATCCTCCACCCTTAAAACTACCTGTGTCTTGCATTAATTCACATTTTTCGTTATATTATTCTTAGTAAGTGGAGTAGAAGGTGTTTATCATAGTATGCGGCCTAATGTGGTTTAATTGCGGGATAATGAGACTTTTTTGATCTATTATTATCCAGGGGCTCAATGGAGACAACTAGGAGAGAAACTAGAGGGTTTTTCCCCCTTATTACCTCCCTAAACTTGGCTTGGGATCACCATATCCTCTCTCATGAGCTCGATTTCGTTGGCAGTTGAGTGACTCCTAGTCCAAGTGAAGATCAGGGAGCACAAGATCCACCATTTTCATGATCAGGGAGGGAACCATTCCTATTTTCATGGGAGTTGCTTCAACTGCCCTTTTGTATAAATAAACTAGAGGAAGAGCTCATTAGGATTTGAAGTTTTTTTTCAACTAGTTGTAGCTATTGAGCTCCAAGAATTGACAATTTTATTTGCAACTTTTATGTGATGTATTAGACCTGCCATTTTTTATAATGATAAGTTGTATTTTTTGTTACATTTGAGTTAATTTCAGAGGGCTGAGACCCTTGGGTTTGGGCCCAACCCAAAGGATTTGGTCCCCCTTCTTGTACTTATCTTTCTTCTTGATTCCATCCAATTCAAAGTTTCTTGCATTTCAGTAGAAGTTAACCTATAAAATCTTGTGGTTCCAACCTCTACATCACCTCTCTTGTGGGAGAATGAGTGGAAGGATTCATGGAAAAAACCCAAAAGATATTGTTTATGATTTCTTGGAAATATATTAGTATTGGTTATCCTATTTTACATTTTATTTTTGTAGTTTAGAAGTTATTTCAGTGAGTAGATCAATGGTTTGCATGAATTAGATGTCATTTAAATTCAACTCATCTTTTCCATCATAAGTTATTTCATTTTTCAAATGATAAATGGATGCATGCATGTGATTTATTGTAGGGTTGATTGATCTATAGGGAAGGGCACCTTCATCACTTCCATCCTGAGCTCTTTCACCTTCTCCTTCCACCTCCAAGCTTTGTCCCAAAAAAATTGTTTTATAAGCTATTTTGTCTAGGTCATCGAGAGCACAAATCATGGTGTAAGACAGGCTACCAAGAGGTCCTGAGCTTGGCTAGGGGCTCAAACCAACCTTCTTTCATTTTCTTCAACTACTATTCACCTCTCCATACTCTAAATCCAACGTTTTCACCTTCAAAAACCACTTGGATTCCCTCCTGTAACATTACAGTCCTACTTGTAGCATTATTGTCCTGCCTGTAGCATTATAGGCCTCCTGTAGGAATTTCTTGTAGAAAACATGTAGTAACCATTTTATTCATCAATTTCGACCCACACTTCAACTTTGCATAGCATAGATGCATAATGACCTCCAACTGTGCTAGTACGATCAGGAAAATCTCCTAGGCCACTTCAAACCTTCCTTGTCTTCACTGTAAGAACATAGTAGAGTTAGTTTCTTTATCATCCAAATGGGTTATTGATTTATGAGCAAGTATGAACTAGGTAGATGGTACCTCTAATTTTTATTAGTAGTTTGATGAATTATGCAATATACATTAGCTTCTTTTCTGCAAGTAGATGAGGTAGTGTGATGAATTCTACAAGATAACATAGCTTCATTTATGTTGGGTCCCTATAATACAAGTGATTACCCCATTACTATTGTATTTATACCCCTTATTAATGTTGTTGTGCCCCTATTTCCCCCATATTGTTATTACTGTGCCCCATAGAATCCCTCTGTTGTTATTTTTGTGGCTTTATATTATTATTGTTAGGTCAGCTGGATTATATTTTGACTCCTTAGACTCCTATATATAGAAAGGAGGTTTTGTCATTTGAATCATCAAAGAATTGTTCATTTATGTAATGTAAAGGAGGTTTCCCCCTCGAAGAGGCTGAATTCTAAGGCGTTGATCTATCTTTTCTATCTTTTCTTGAGCTGGTTTCATAACATTTGGTTTCAGAGCTTTGGATTCTAGGGTTTCACTGCTCCAAACAGGTCATCGTGGAATTTTCGCTATAAATTTTTCTCTGCGATGTTTCAGAAGTTGCAAAAAAAACCCATTTGAGAAGAAATCATGCTGAACCTCGGATCCAAATTTCAGAGATTTTTGCGCTATATTTGCGGAGATATGATCTGAGGAAGTTGGTCTTTTTGCAGACTCCTGAATTACATTCCAAACAGGTGACTTGGGGAAAATCGTCATAACTTTCTTTCTGAGAATCGGATTGAAATTTCGTAAGAAGTTATGGAAAGAGGAAAGACTTTAGTTTTCTTTTATATATGTTTTAGAGTCAAAGGTCAAAACAGTGACACGTGGCACTTCATACAAGTTCGCTCTACTGAACTAGTCTATAATCAGGTCACTACGGGAGATTGTGCATAACTCTTTCTTGGAGAATCCAATTTGGATTAGACTAGTGGCATTGGAAAGAGGACATAGAAGGCTACTACAGGTCAAAATTTCAGAACTGGATGATTCGAAATTACAGAGAAACATCAAATTCAATATCAGGCTTCTACAAAGTGAAAAAAGGTGTGTAGTTTTTTTTTTAATTTTTGCTTAAGCTTGGTTTGAAGGAATTCAAAGGGCATAGTAAAGCATTATTATCAGTAATTGATGCCCCGAGGAAAGAAAATGCAAACACCTAGTAAGAAACCTGAAAGCTCTAGCATGACTTATGAAGAAGAGGAAGAAATGCAACATGATATATCAAAATTACGAGACCAAGTGCAACAAGTGTCACTTGCACAAAAAGGAACAGAATCTAAGATGGATGGTTTAAAAAAAGATGTAGAAGCTAAGATGGATGGTTTAAAGAAAGGTGTAGAAGCTAAGATGGATGATTTGAAGATAGATTTGAAGACAGACATGGAAGAATTGAAGAAGTTGCTACAAGGAAGGGTCACTAATGGTGAAAGGGTAGTAAAGGAAACTCATGATGAGAACAAAAGAAATGTTAATCATGATTCCATAGACTCTAATGTTGGATTGAAGACCCACCATATTCCAAAAATCGATATGAGGAAGTTTGATGGCAAGGATCCCGCAACATGGATATTACAGATGGAGCAATTCTTTGATCTCAATAATGTGCAAAACACACAAAAGGTACGTATGGCAACTTTATATTTGGAACCAAATCAGTTTGTATGGTATCAATGGCTTTGTTCTCGTAAACAATTTATCACTTGGGCAATTTTTATGGAAGAATTGATAGCACATTATGAGGATACAAAAAGCAACACTTTTTTTAGCCAATTGATAAGTCTCAAACAAAAGGGTTCAATAATGGAGCACATTGAGGAGTTCCAAAAATTGAACATAAGGGTAAAAGATATTCCAGAGGAGCATAGGATTGATGTGTTCATAGGGTCTTTAAAGGATAATATCCAACATGATGTTCGCCTTTGGGAACCTGATTCATTAGAGAAGGCATTCAGGTTAGCAAGAAAAATGGAAAGCAAAATTATGGCAACCAGGAAGCATACCACTCACAACTATAAAGATGGAAGTGTTGTTGCCCCTAGTCTTCCACAACCTATAAGGTTGACACCACAACAATTGGAAGAAAAAAGAGCAAAAGGGCTTTGTTACAGTTGTGATAGCAAATACACTAAAGGTCATAAGTGTGCTGAGAAGAAATTATTCTACATAGATTGTGAAGAGGAAGAAGAAAAGGAGCAAGAAAGGTCAAAAGAAGAGGATATACTCCAGGAACAAAGCCTAGATGAAGAACAAATAAATCCGACCATATCTTGTAATGCATTGGCAGGAATTACCACTCCTCAAACCATCAAGATAGAAGGACAAATCAAGAAGAAAAAGGTAATAGTGTTGATTGATTCAGGAAGCACCCACAATTTTATTCATTGTAAGGTAGCAAAAGAATTGAATTGCTTCCTATATCCAGCACCAGAGTGTCAAGTGATGATTGCAAATGGAGGAACAATAAATTGCTCTGGAAAGTGCCATAATATCAAGCTATCCATGGGAGAATATGTATTGACTAGCCCAATGCTTTCCATTCCAATGGGAGGTGCTGATGTTGTACTAGGAGTCCAATGGCTACAATCCTTGGGTACAATAGCTTTTAATTTTCAAGAACTTTTCATCAAATTTTCTATGGAAGGAAAGGAAGTTGAATTAAGGGGTATTGCAGGGAAACAGGAAAGATAATCAGCTCTAATGGTATGACAAAGCTTCTAAAAAAGGAGCAAAGAGGTGTAATTGCACAATTATGTTCGCTAGATGTTTCCACATTGGAATCATCTATTTCTCCAGATCTCCAAAAAGTCCTGGACAATCATTCCAAGGTATTTGAGACTCCCAAAGGTCTCCCACCTATGCGTGATCATGATCATGCTATTCATCTGATTCCAGGAAGTGTTCCTCCAAACATCAGGCCGTACAGATATCCCTATGTCCAAAAGAGTGAAATTGAACGTATGGTTGCAGAAATGCTAGAGGCTGGTATAATTCAACCGAGTCAAAGTTCTTTCTCTGCTCCAGTAGTATTGGTGCACAAGAAGGATGGATCATGGCGCATGTGTCCGGATTATAGGGAGCTCAACAAGCTCACTATTAAAGATAAGTTCCCCATTCCTGTCATTGATGAATTACTGGATGAATTGCATGGATCAATTTACTTCACCAAGTTGGATCTTCGTTCAGGATATCATCAAATCAGAATGAAGACTGAAGACATTCCGAAAACAACATTTAGAACTCATGAGGGTCATTATGAATTTTTGGTCATGCCTTTTGGCCTTACCAATGCACCTTCAACATTTCAAGGTTTGATGAATTCAATTTTCAAACCATTCCTTAGAAAATTTGTGTTAGTATTTTTTGATGATATACTAATCTACAACAAGTCTTGGAAGGATCATGTTGAACATGTTGACAGGGTGCTACAACTATTGGAGGAGAAACAATTATATGCAAAAAGATCCAAATGTTTCTTTGGAGTCCAGGAGGTGGAATATCTGGGTCATATTGTATCTCATGAAGGAGTTAAGGTAGACCCTAGCAAAATTAAAGCCATTAAGGAATGGAAAATCCCCACATCCATAAAGCATCTGCGAGGATTTCTTGGGTTGACAGGGTATTATCGCAAGTTTGTTAAGAATTATGGGAGAATAGCAGCACCTCTAACAACATTATTGAAGAAAGATGCATTTTCATGGACTCCGGAAGCAACAAAGGCCTTTGAACATCTTAAAGAGGCAATGTGCCAAGCACCGGTCTTAGCTACACCGGACTTCACAAAAACCTTTATTGTGGAATGTGATGCTTCAGGAAATGGAATTGGTGCTGTTCTAATGCAAGATGAAAGACCCATTGCTTTTGAAAGTCGTCCAATCAAGGGAAAGTTTTTAAGCAAAGCTATTTATGAGAAGGAAATGTTGGCAATACTCCATGCACTTAAGAAATGGCGACCCTACCTAATGGGAAGACACTTCAAGGTAAAAACGGATCATGATAGCCTTAAATACTTTTTAGAACAAAGATTATCCTCTGAAGAGCAACAAAAGTGGGTCACAAAGATGTTGGGTTATGACTTTGAAATCATCTACAAAAAAGGGAAGCAAAATGTGGTGGCAGATGCACTCTCAAGAAAGGATGAGGATGTGGAAGCATTGTTGTGCGCCATTTCTATTATCCAACCAGATTGGATAAATGAAGCAAGGGAGGAATGGAAGAATGACGAAGAAGTGTGGGCACTTATTCGAAAGTTACAACAAGATTCCAGTACGTTTGATACATTTAGCTGGCAAAATGATTCGTTATGGTACAAAGATCGCTTATACCTCTGTAAGAATTCCCAGCTAAAACAAAAGATTCTTATGGAATTGCACACTTCTCCCTTAGGAGGGCACTCAGGATTTTTAAAAAATTACCACAGGGTTAAGAAGGAATTTTTTTGGGATGGCCTTAAATCAGATATTCAAAAGTTTGTGGCGGAATGTTTGGTTTGCCAACAAAATAAAGTTGAAACAATTAAGACACCGGGTCTATTACAACCTTTATCCATTCCAAGCCAACGTTGGGAGGAGGTTTCAATGGATTTTATCACAGGTTTACCCAAGTCTGAGGGAAAGAGTGTCATCATGGTGGTAGTTGACAGACTTACCAAGTATGCACACTTTTGTGCATTATCACATCCATTTAAAGCCAGTACAGTTTCTACTGCATTTATGGAAACAATTCAAAAGCTACATGGAAACCCAAAGATTATTGTAAGTGACAGAGATCCCATTTTCACTGGAAATTTTTGGACAGAATTATTTTCTTGTCTTGGTACTCAGTTAGCTCATAGCTCATCTTATCATCCTCAATCTGATGGGCAAACTGAGATAGTAAACAAATGTTTGGAAGGATATCTTCGTTGCTTTGTATCTGATAAACAGACACAATGGGTCAAATGGTTGCCTCTGGCTGAATGGTGGTATAACACTTCCTTCCATACAACAACAAAAATGACCCCATTTATGGCACTTTATGGGTATCAACCACCATCCATCACATCATATTTAAGAGAAAATTCTAAGGTTCAGGCAGTGGAACATCACATCGAACATCAAAAACAAGTCCTCCAACTCTTAAAGGATAACCTCGTGTTGGCACAGAATAGAATGAAACAACAGGCAGATCAACATCGCAGTGAAAGAAGTTTTGATGTAGGTGATTGGGTATTCCTACGGCTACAACCATATAAGCAAATGTCCCTCAAGCAAGCTAAGAAGGATAATAAATTATCACCAAAGTATTATGGTCCATACAAGGTGTTGCAAAAGATTGGTACTATGGCATACAAATTGGAGCTTCCTGCAGCTTCTCGATTGCACCCAGTTTTCCATGTTTCATGTTTAAAGAAGGTTATAGGCGACAAGCTCCCAGTTCAAACAATATTGCCAGAACTTGACGAGGAAGGAAAAATTATATTGGAACTAGAAGCAGTCACAGAAACAAGAATTCGACAGCTACGAAATCGATCAATTTCAGAGTATCTTATCAAGTGGAAGAACTTATCCGCTGAAGATTCCACATGGGAGGATGAAAATTTTATGCAGAAGTATCCAGAACTACTCAAGCGTTGAGGACAATACTTTTTTGAAGGAGAGGGGCATGTTGGGTCCCTATAATACTAGTGATTACCCCATTACTATTGTAGTTATACCCCTTATTAATGTTGTTGTGCCCTTATTGCCCCCATATTGTTATTACTGTGCCCCATAGAATCCCTCTATTGTTATTTTTGTGGCTTTATATTATTATTGTTAGGTCGGCTGGATTATATTTTGACTCCTTAGACTCCTATATATAGAAAGGAGGTTTTGTCATTTGAATCATCAAAGAATTTTTCATTTATGTAATGTAAAGGAGGTTGCCCCCTCGAAGAGGCTGAATTCTAAGGCGTTGATCTATCTTTTCTATCTTTTCTTGAGCTGGTTTCATAACAATTTCTGTAAGTAGGTTAGCATTTATCTTTTCATGAATTGAGTAATTAGGCTTTTACAATTTGAGTGAATGGAATTTATTTTTTTGTACTTAGAAGAAATTTCCAATTTGTCCTATTATCAAGCTTTTATTCTAATTTAGTAGAAGGAAGGTTCTTTGAAAACTTTTTTATCTAATGTCATAACTAAGGGTGGAATGAGTGGAATCCTATCTATTGTGCATATAGCATTGTCATCTCAAATTTTGTACGAACCCCTACTTGATAATTTGAATTGAGGAGCCCTTAAGAGTTGCAACATTCTTGGTACAATACCAGGGCTCACCACTCTCTAACTTCATTGCTAGGGATGTTCTTAGGTATATGTTGTTTATGCTTAATCATTATTTTTTGTTTTGCATACAATTTTGAATAAGTAACATAAAATAAAAAGAGAAAAAAAATCTTTCATGCCTCGTAGAAGTAGAGATACTCAAGGAAAATTCTTACCAAAACCCCCACAGCCTCAAGCAATCAACCCTCACCCTTGTTCGGTGACTATCAGCTTCCCTCTCTAACAATAGGGGACTTAAAATACCATCTAAGTTAGCAACCTAAATTTTTTGAAGAACCTATTAGGGAAGAAGAAAAACCCACTTCAGCTACCCAAAATAAGACTGAAAATAGGGACAATGAGGTTTTCGCTATCAGAGAGACCAATGGAGAGGCTAGAATGAAGAATATAAGCCCTACTGCCCTTCCACACTTCCATGAATTAACCTCTAAGGATCCTAATACCTTCATGTTTGAATTTTTTCTTATCTGTAGGAAATATTACTATGCCTCTGATGAACATAAGATGAAGTTATTCGCCTCTACCCTTATGGATGTAGCCTTGCACTGGTTTATGGGTCTACCTGGGGATAGCATCACTACCTAGAACGAAATGAAGCAACCCTTTAATAACAACTACAGGGACTAATGTAGGTCCAAAGAAACCAAGGAATAAATATTTGGGGTGACTCTTGGACTTGATGAATCGCTAGAAGACTATGAGGAGAGATTTCAACTCAATTATAGGAGGGCCACCTACAGCGTTGATCCTTAATCACTCAAACTAGTTATTCTCTAAGGGATCATGGAAGGCATGTTGGATACCCTCAACGTGTTGTCTAGGGGAGATATCTATCAGTTATCCTATGATGACATTACAATTGTGTTCAAGAATCACTCTAGGGCTACTAGAAAGAATGGTAGGCTTGGTCAAGGCTTGGTCCGTTGAGAATGAGATAGGAAACATGTTGGAGGATTTCAAGAGTGAAATTATGCATACCTTTTCACTACAAATGGATACCATGCAAATCAAAATAAAACAGGAAGAAGTAGAAAGGGAACTAGCTATTTTCTTCCCAAGATGAGCCAAAAGACATCCTAGGAACGAGTGCCCCTTAAATGTCATAGAGGTCTACCTAGTCTATGAATAAAACTATGCAACACACAAGTGCCCCTTAAACGTCATAAAGTTTTTTCTAGTTTGTGAAGAAACCCATGCAACAAACAAGTTCCCTTCTTTTCCAGGACTATAAGTTGTATATCAAGGAGTAGAAGGGGGGTTAGAGAAACTTTGTTTCATCAATCAAAAAAGACCTCAAGGACCTAGGCCATATCAACAAGGCATGCAAGGTTCACACTAATATTATTATAAGCTAAATCAAAATACACCCCTTCAACCTTAGTACTCTTCCACTCACCCATCCTGGTCCAGAAACCATTCTTTGCCTTATGCTCCTACATATCCTTCTCAACCTATCAACCATCCTTTTTATCCATATCCACCCCAATCTTCTCAATAGGGAAACAAATCACAAGGGTGGAGGCCTCAAGTTAACCAACCTCCTACTTTACTACCCCCACCACAACCTCAACCACAACTTACTCATCCTACTCCACCTAAGAAACCTCAAATGCCTGCTCAACCAAATCTAAACCCGGAAACCAAGTAATCCTAACAAGTCTACAGTGGATATATATCTTACCCTCCTTATGTTGTGGAAATCTAAGAGATCAACCTTCGGTCTGGGATAGTTCTTCTGGATAACCACCCACCTTCTCCACCTAATGAGCTTGAAGGAGAGAAGGAAGAGAGTGTTCTTCAAGTCAATCCACCTCCTTTTCCTAAGAGATTGATCCACCCTAGCCAACACACCCTAGAAGAGGTTGAACTTTTGGGATAATTGAACAAGTTGTGTGTTACGATACCTCTTATCAATGCTAATAAATATGTTCACATCTATAATAATCTCATCAAGGACAAATATTTCAAACATCCTGGGAGAAGAAAAAGAGACACCCCCACTATAAATGTTGTTGGGTAATTATCTGATTTGATGCTTGGGAGGTTAATCTTCCCAAAATATATAAACCTTAGAAGCTCTGTTGTATATGTGCACATTGATGGCCTTATAGTCCCTAACACCCAGATTGATATTGGGCTTTCCATCAATGTGATGACTAAGGAAACAATGCTAAAGCTAAACCTTGAAGGAGCTTTGAGAAATACCACCATAGTGTTGCAGCTTGCAGATAGATCCAAAGTAGCTCCTTAAGGAGTTGCTGAAGATATTATGGTCTCCATTGACTCTTGGGAGTATCCTATTGATTTCCTAATTCTCCAACCCAAAACTAAGTTCAATGGCTATCCTCTCATATTGGGAAGGCCTCCGTTAGCCACTACTGATGCTTACATTATTTGTAGGGTTGGGAACATCACCATTAAGAATGGACATTTGTCTAAACAAAAAGTATTGTATCCTCCTTCTCATCCTTCCATTGAGTGTGACTTACCCTTGTGGCTAGAAGAGGAGGAAGAAGGTGAACTATATCACACCACGCCTCACCCAATATGTACTCTAGACATCATTATAGGAGGGGGGAAACATGATGAAGATGATCTCATTGACCAGATCCTTCAAAATCAACCTCCCACTCCCATAACCGTTGATGAGTTGATGAAAGGATATGAGAGTAATCCTTGGGTTTAATTATGCCCTATTGACTCAAGACTAGACCATGTCAATACTATAGAGTATGGCCCATCCAAAACCTTAAAGATCAACCCTTCTCTCTCGGAAAAACAATAAGAGAAATTTTGTACAGTGTTGGAAAAACCTAGATGCTTTTGCTTGGTACTATAAGGAAATGAAAGGTGTGAATCCCTCAGTCTCTACCCACCATATTTACATCAAGGAGGCATGAGATCTTGTGCACTAACCCCAGAGGATTATGAACCCATCTCTTAAGGATATTGTGAAGGAAGAACTGCAAAAACTACTAATGTAGGGTTCATATACCTTATTTCACATAGTGAGTGGGTATCACCTCTTGTGTTAGTTACAAGAAAGAATGGGAAGTGGAGGATCTATGTTGATTACATGGAGCTAAACAAGGCCACAAACAAGGACCATTTTCCCTTACCCTTTATTGATCATGTCCTAAATGGCCTTGCAGGGAAGAAATTATTCTCCTTCCTGGATGGATTTAGTGGATATAATCAAATCCAGATTATCCTCGAAGACCAAGACAAGACCACATTCACATGTCCTTTGGGTACCTTTTCTTATAGAGTCCTTCCATTTGGTCTGTGAAATGCCCCTGCTACTTTTTAGAGGGAATTTTTGAGTATTTTTTCTTAATTGGTTCATGACTCTGTGGAAATCTACATGGATGATTTCACTCCTTATGGATGTGACTTCCATGAAGTTCTCTCTAATCTATGTAAGGTTTTAGAAAAGTGCATTGAAATGAATCTCTCTCCAAGCCCTGAGAAATCTAAGTTCTTGATGAATGAGGGGACTAACCTTGGCCATTTCATCTCCAAGGAAGGGATACAAGTGGACCCAAACAAAATTTCTATCATCAAAAGGGTCCCTACCCCTCAGAAGAAAAGGGATGTTAGGAGCTTCTTGGGACTAGAAGGGTATTATATGAGATTAATCAAAGACATTATTAAGTGGATTCAACTTTAATTTTTTTCTTGGCCGAAGATACATATTTATGTTGGACCAGCAGTTGTCAAGAGGCGGTTGAAGTGTTGAAATAAAAGATGACCACTGCACCCATCCTAAGAGGTCCCAACTAGGCATTTCCTTTCCATATCCATACTGATGCATCAGAAAAATCTGTGGGGAGAGACTTGGGATAAGTTGCTGATGAGCCCCAATTTTGGTACAATTTGGGCTCATTTTGGCCTATTCTACTTGCTCAAACCATTCATTTTTATTGCTTATGCATGCATTTCTTAGTTTATTCATGTTGTTTGTAGGAAGAAGGGTATGCACTCTCTCTACGTGACTAATGCATTTTGATTCCAGGTTTTGGCATTAAAAGGGAGCAAAAGACAACGAAAAAGGAGTTAAGGAGACAACGAGGTGGCACTGCGTGGTTTTGGGAGAGGATGTCCACGATTCTAGGGACATCCCTCGTGATTCCCATCAAGAACTCCGAGCTCTAATCCATCTCCCCTCCGAGCTTAAAAAACGGCCAGCTGTTCTACAGGAACAGCAGTTATAAACTGCTCTACAGGAACAGCAATTATGACCATCCTACAGGATCAGCAGTTAAACTCTAGTTGGACAGCCGAGCTCCTAAAATGTAGGACACTTGTTGGATCATCGTTTTTGTATAAGTATGAAGGCCTTAGCCTTAGATAGTTGTTGAAACTCTCGTATTGCTATTGCAATTTTGAAGCATAGTTCAGTTTTCGTTCCTTTTTGTAAGCCAATTTGGCATGATATCAGTTATGAATAAAGAAGGCAGTTTGTGATCTAGTTCTGAGTTTTTCTTAAGGAGACTATAGCTCTCAGGTTAAGGCCCAACCTGAGAGCCATAGGTCCCCTCTGCTGTAGTGTTGTTTCCATTTCATTTCAGCACTTTAAGCTTTTCATTTACACATGCAATTCGAATTACAGGTTGTTAAGTTGGTCTTTTTCATGAGTTAGATAGGAGTTTCTTATGTTGAATTTGTTTCCACTTGCTTAGTGTAGCAGAGGATAGATATAATCGATTGGAGCTCCAACAAAAAGGTTGTTAAGGCTCACTGCCGTCTCATCTGGGATTGGAGTGAAGTCCATGACTAACCACCAAAAACACGCATTTCTTTACTTGATGATTGCTGCAATATAGTCACAGTCACGTTAGATGCTTCCTTGCCATTCACACCTGCACCACACACCTTCATCACAACTTCATGCACATTCTCCTTCGCGTTTAGATTGCTGTTCATTGAATTCACAAGCATAGGTAGTTTAGGTTGATGCATTTTTGGTTGAGTGACAGTCATAAGCATTTGTTTCACTTACACTGCTCTCCCTCGTTCCATCACTTCGTCCTCCATCTTGATCACACATGCAACCATATATTTGACCCCTGCTCCGCTCTGTTATCTCCCAAAGTCTTTCACTCCTCACGTACTCCCATTCTCTAGCCCTTTCATTGACCTAACCCTCTATCTTCCAACCTACTCCCTACATTCACTCCCTATCCTATTCCTCCACTTCTACAGCCATCACCAGCCTCATCCCTACCTTACACATCTCCCCCTACCATTCCATCACTCCTCCATCACTCCAAACACTCACGGTAGGTCATCCTGTAGCCATTTGTAGACATCCTGTAGAAAACAGAGTATCCTGTAGGATCCTCCACAGCCATCCTGTAGAAGGCCACTCTCTCGGTTGCTGAGCATCTGAATGCGAGGAACCTCTGTGGATGGATGCTAAGGATCCCTAGGGACCTCTCCTAGCCTTCCCAACCTGTCCCACGCTTTCCTTCCTTCTTCATCCCATCTGCACAACCAAACCCTAGTTAGCACAAGATCACCATCATTCCACACACTTAAAGGAAAAATACAAAAACATATCTTTCATGATGCAAGTAGTTTAGATCCATGCATTTGCACCTATTAGAGGTAACAGCAGCATTGGTAGAAGTTTCATTCACATTTCTTGCATTGTAGAGGTTAGACTCGTTAAAATTAGGGTTTCCTAGGTTTACATGCTTTGATTTGCTTTCAGTTCATTTTTGTCAAGTAGAGTAGCTTTCCTTTGAGATTAGCTTTCGTCCATCAATTAGCAAGCTTCTTCTGAGAGCCTATAGAAGTTGGCTTGAGCCCTAGCGGACTTGTGCCAGCTGACCAAGTGACAGCTGCGACAAGAGCTAGTACTTGTGCATATAGCACCGTCGCTTCCAAGTTTGTACGAACTACCGGGTTGATAAAATGAGAGATAGGAAGTCCCAGGAGTTGTAGCATTATTGCTACAATACTGGAGATCACCATCTTTTTGGCGCCGTTGCCGGGGAAGCGTCAGAGTATTAGTAATTGTTGCTTTTCTTCTACTTCCATACTCTTACTTCTGCTCAGTAGTTTACTTCATTTCCCTTTTTGCAAAAGTAGCTTAGCATTTCTTGCTTTCCTAGATTAGCATTTCCTGCTTTCCTAGATTAATATTTCTTGCTTTCCTAGATTAGCTTTCCAATTTTGCAATTTCATTTGAGCAATATAGTTAGTTGTAGATCACTTTGTTTCAGTTTTGCAGGTACCAAAGAAAAAAAACAAAAGCACTCAAAACAAAAGAAAGAAGAGTCCTTTCCATTTCATGCCTCGTAGGAACCGTGATAGATCAGGCAAATTCCTACCAAACACCCCCACCACATCATTGAGTCACCCTTCACTCTTCTTTGGTGACCGTGACCCAGAGGAACCTATAGGTGAACATCCGAAGATATACCAAGACCCTATAGAAGAAGAAGAGTTAGAGACCACTCCATCTGTAGCCATGGCTGATAATAGGAGAGAAGATGAGAGAATAGAAGGAGCTTTCCCCATCCGAGAGACCAATGGAGAGATGAAAATGAAAAACATTAGCCCCTCTGCTTTGCCTCACTTCCATGGACTGACCACTGAGGATCCTGATACCTTCTTATTTGAGTTTGCTGTCCTTTGTAGAACCTATGACTATACTGAAGATGAGCAAAAGCTGAAGCTTTTCCCTTCCACCCTTAAGGATGCAGCCCTACGCTGGTTCATGGGATTACCTGGGAATAACATAGCTACTTGGGCTCAGATGCAGCAAGCCTTCAATACCAAGTATAGGGATTATTGTAGGTCCAAGGAAACTAAGGGAGAGATCTTTCGAATGACCATGGGGAATGACGAGTCTTTAGAGGACTATGAGGAGAGGTTCCAACTTAGCTATAAACGGGCCAGGTGCACACTTGACCCTGAATCCCTCAAGTTGGTTCTACTCCGAGGAGTCCCTGAAGATCTCTTAGACACCCTTCACATGTTAGCTGGGGGGGACATTTACCAACTGCCTTATGAGGACATCAAGACTGTGTTCCGAAATCATTCTAGGGCAGCTAGGAAAAAAGGTAGAGGAAATCTCCTCTCCACTGGTGTCCCTTTCTCCAAACATGAGTTTACAAACCAATTAGAAGATCTTAAGAGTGAGGTGAGACAGACCATTGCCATGCAGCTGGACACATTCAGGATCCAGCAGAAGAAAGAGGAAGCTGAGAGAGCCTTGGCTATCTTCTGTCCTAGGTGCACCAGAAGACACCCTAAGAATGAATGTCCATTGCATTCGGTTGAAGTGTGTTTCGTTTGTGAGGAGGACCACCCAACAAATCAGTGTCCAACCTTACCTGGATTTAAAGCCATGTACCAAGGGACTGAAGCCCCCACTGAACCTCTCTACTTCATCAACCAACGGAGGCCTCAAGGATCTAGACCTTATCAGCAGGGGATGCAAGGGGCATCTCAAGCTTATTACAACCCCAACCAATCGACTCCTATGCCTTCCTGGGGTCCCCCTGCTCATCCTTCTTGGTCCATGCCTCCTCCATGGTCTTATCCACCTCAGTATCCTACTCAACCTCCCTCTCATCCATATCACTCACATACCCAGTCGCAGCCTCAATGGAGTGCTCCTCAGTCGGGGTGGAGGCCCCAATACAACACTCCTCCTGCCATTTTGCCTCCACCACCAGTTCAACCTCAGCCTTTACCTCCTGCTCCTCCTAGGCAACCTCAGATGCCTGCTCAACCGAACCCGAACCCCAACAATAGATAGGCTCAGCAGGTATATACTGGGGAGACCTCATGCCCTACCTATGCTGTGGAGATCCAGGAGATCAATCTTAGATTTGGAAAGACTCTTCCAGATCGCCAACCTCCTCCCCCAGAGGATGAGGAAAACCATCAGGAGAGTGAACCAAAGCCTATTCCACCCTTTCCTGAGAGACTAACAGCCACCACACAACCTAACCCCGAAGAAGATGAGCTTGTGGGTGAGCTCAAGCAGTTGTGTGTAAAAATCCCACTTCTCCAAGCCATCAAGGATGTGCCTATATATAACAAGCTGGTTAAGGAGAAGTGTTTCAAACACCCAGGCAGACGGAAGAAAGATGCCTCAACTATCAATGTCATAGGACAACTGTCTGACCTTATGCTAGGACAAGTCATCTGCCCAAAGTACCTAGATCCTGGAAGCCCTGTAGTAGATGTTCACATCAATGGCACCATTATCCCCCACACCTTGATTGATCTGGGGGCAGCCATCAATGTGATGACCAGAGATACCATGCTTAAACTCAATCTTCAGGGTTCCTTGAGGAAGACCTCGACAGTACTGCAATTAGCAGATCGCTCCACCGTGACTCCCGAAGGGATTGTGGAGGATGTCTTGGCCTCTATTGATTCTTGGGAATACCCTGCAGACTTCCTGGTTCTGCAACCAAAGGCCAAGCTTACTGGATATCCTCTCATCTTGGGAAGGCCTTGGTTAGCTACTGCAGATGCTTACATAAGTTGTCGGGCAGGAAACATGACCATCAAGAATGGTCCCATGTCCAAGCAGCTAGTCCTATACCCTCCTGCCCAACCTTCTTTAGAGCATGATTTACCACTCTGGTTGGAGGAAGGAGAGGAAGACGAGGTGTACTCTGCACCTCTGTGCACCCTAGATACCAATAGAAGAGACCCTCCTACCGAGGATGATCTGATTGAGACCCTGATCCAGAATCCACCTTCCAGTGCACTATCTTTAGAGAAGTTGGTGGAGGATGCCCAAGCTAGCACCTTAGTGGACCTTTGTACAACCGGCCCTGTCACTCCCAGAGTCAAAAGTGTGGAGTTTGGCCCTGAGAGAGCATTAAAGATCAGCTCCTCCCTATCTCCTTCCCAGGAGAAGGAGTTGTGTAGCCTATTGGCCAGCCACTTAGATGCCTTTGCTTGGAGCTATAAGGAGATGAAAGGAGTCCATCCCTCGGTCTGTACCCATCATATATACATCAAAGAGGATTGTAAACCAGTTAGGCAACCCCAGAGGAGAATGAATCCAGCCCTTAAAGACATTGTCAAGGAAGAATTGCAAAAACTGTTGGATGCCGGATTCATCTACCCCATCTCAGATAGTGAATGGGTGTCCCCTCTAGTGTTGGTTCCCAAGAAGAATGGGAAGTGGAGGATCTTTGTAGATTACCGTGAGCTGAACAAAGCTACCAAGAAAGACCATTTCCCCCTACCTTTCATAGATCAAGTGTTGGATGGACTGGCAGGAAAGAAGTTCTTCTCTTTCCTGGATGGGTTTAGCGGGTACAATCAAATCCAAATCAGCCTGGAAGACCAAGATAAGACCACCTTCACCTGTCCTTGGGGTACCTTTGCCTACAGAGTCCTTCCCTTTGGGCTATGCAATGCTCCTGCTACTTTTCAGAGAGCTGTCTTGAGCATCTTCTCGGAGTTGGTCCATGATGTAGTGGAAATATACATGGATGACTTTACCCCTTATGGGGCCAACTTCCAGGAAGCATTGTCCAACTTGGGAAAGGTCCTAACCAAGTGCACTGAGATGAACTTGTCCCTTAGTCCTGAAAAATGTGAATTCCTAATGACTGAGGGGACCGTGCTAGGCCATACTATTTCTTCCCAAGGATTGCAGGTGGATCCCAACAAAATTGCTCTCATCAAGAGGGTTCCACCTCCTCAAAAAGTAAGGGATGTCCAGAGTTTCTTGGGATTAGCAGGATACTACCGGAGATTCATTAAGGACTTCAGCAAGTTAGCCTCACCATTGTTTGGTCTGTTGGCAAAAGATGTGGAGTTTAAGTGGACTGACGATTGTCAGAGGAGTTTGAATGAGATAAAGGACAAGTTGGTGTCAGCACCAATCTTGAGAGGTCCAAACTGGGCCCTACCTTTCCACATCCACACTGATGCCTCAAACAAAGCCATAGGTGCAGCCTTAGGACAAGTTGAGGAAAAACTTCCATATGCCATTTACTTCGTTAGCAAAAACTTGTTCAAAGCCGAGCTGAACTACACTGTAACCGAGAAGGAATTCTTAGTTGTGGTCCACGCACTGAACAAGTTCTGACATTATATTACCGGTTACCAGACTTTTGTACATACTGACCATGCTGCTATTAGATATTTGATGAATAAACCAGATGTGAATGCTCGTATTATTAGATGGTTACTTTTATTGCAGCAGTTTGATCTAACCATTGTTGATAAACCGGGGAGAGAAAATGTTGTTGCTGACTTCTTGTCTAGATTGGATTTGTCTGCAGATGAAGATGGGACGGTGGATGACCAGATGCCTGATGAGCATCTGTTTGCTATATCAGTACTCTCTCCATGGTTTGCTGATATAGCAAACTACCTTGTTTCAGCTCAGTTCCCTCCGCACCTCTCTTCAAAAGAGAAGAGCAAAATCATCAGAAAGAGTGCCTCATTTACGTGGATTGGGGTTAATCTGTTCAAGCTTGGCCCCGATCAGATCTTAAGGCGTTGTGTAAGGGAAGAGGAAGTCTTTGACATCCTCCTCACCTGTCATGATGGGCCTTTTGGAGGACATTTTGCAGCAAAGAGAACTGCCTTCAAGATTCTGCAGGCAGGCTACTATTGGCCCACACTGCATCAAGATGTCAGAAGATATGTCAGCCAGTGCAACCAATGCCAAAGAATGGGGAAACCGACCCAAAGGGATGAGATGCCTCTCCAACCTCAAGTGACTCTTGAGCCATTTGAGAAGTGGGGCATGGACTTTGTGGGTCCAATCAATCCCTCTTCGAGGCAAAGATCCTACATCATTGTGTGCACTGACTACCTGACGAAGTGGGCAGAGACCAAAGCCATCAAAGCAGCAACAGAAGAAAAAGTGGCCGAGTTCTTGAGAGAGAACATCTTCTATAAGTTTGGCTATCCAAGAGAGCTGGTCACCGATCAAGGGAGCCAGTTCACCTCCCACTTGGTTGAAGATCTCCTAGCTCATCACAAGATCAAGCATAGAACCTCCACTCCCTATCATCCTCAAGCAAATGGGCAGGTGGAGGTCACCAATAGAGCATTAGAGGGGATCTTGACCAAAGTGGTGAGCAGCAACAGAAAGGACTGGGCAGATCGCCTGGTTGAGGCCACATGGGCTTACAACACCACTTGGAAGACCACCACCGGCTTCACACCTTATGAGCTGGTCTATGGGAAGAAAGCTTTGCTGTCCATTGAGTTTGAGTATAACACTTTGAGGATGGCAGCTCAGCTGGACCTAGATCTCAGCCATGCACAACAAGAAAGGTTGTTGCAGCTAAATGGGCTGGATGAGCACCGCATGCAGGCCCTCCTTCACTCAGAAGTGGTTCAACTTCAGAGAAAGGTGTGGCATGACCAACATCTCCATGACAAGCAATTCCAGTCGGGAGATTGGGCTTTGTTGTATGACTCCAGATTCAAAGATTTCAAGGGGAAGTTGAGAACCAGATGGCTAGGACCATATGTAGTGGAGCAGTGCCATGACAATGGATCTGTCCTCATTCGAACCATTGATGAGGAAGCCATTCCCATGCTTGTCAATGGGCACCGATTGAAGATCTACATGAAGCCTCCCTCAAGACAAGAGTTTATCAGCACTATGGAGAAATCTGTTTTGGTCATAGAGAAGGGTTCTGCCTCCACTTTGGGCATACCCTGAAGAGAAAAAAAAAAAAAAAGAGAAAAAAATAAAGATCCTTGGGCGAAAACCTCTCTGAGGCGCCCAAGGCAGGCAGTAGGGGTGAAAACCTCATTGAGGCACTCCTATTGTCTTTCAAAAAAAAAAAAAAAGGGAAGAAAGTTTAAAAAAGATCCTTGAGTGAAAACCTCTTTGAGGCACTCAGGGCAGGTAGCAAGGGTGAAAACCTCTTTGGGGCGCCCCTGCTATCTTTTCAAAAAAAAAAAAAAAAAAGAGAGAAAAAAAAAAAGAAAAAACAATAAGCACAATAAAAGTTTTGCATGCAGATGTTCTATGGAGGAGAAGAAGCCTCTCCACTCCAAGCCAGGGGCCTTCATCATGCTATCAAAGGATGTCATCAACACCTCCTCCAAGAATAACAATGTTTTTCAAGGTATGTGCAATTTTTATCATGATTTGGATCTTCTACAGGAAGATATAGTTTTCTACAGGAACAGACAGTCTTCCTACAGGAAGACGCGGATCTTCTACAGGAAAGTGCAAAATTTCTACAGGAAGCTCTGTGTTCTACAGGAAACTTCCTGTAGAAGGTTGCGACGGCCGAAATGTGTTTCAAATGAAGATCTAGCGACTGAGGAGTGGATTGAATGCATGCATGCCACTGATGGCACCCCTGAACATTGCTATTATCTTGCTCCACCATCCTCGTCGCCATGCAACCAAGATCCCTGCAGCAGCACAACAAAGCAATGAGTTCTCGTGAAAAAACATCTGTCAAAGAAAAACCAAGCACCGAGAGCCATACCACATCCACGTTATGCATCAGAAGCGCTGGGATCGTGATCGAGAAGCCAGAACCGCCAGCATGCAGCATGCACCCAAGGAGGTGAGACTGTTGCAAGGCTCCCGCGGGAATCCTGTAGCAGTCAAACCTGCAGGAGTGGATGCCATTCATCGGCTAGCCATCTGCAAGTAAAACACGGGCGCATGCAACCAGAAAGTCCACCACAGCGCCACCATCCCGTGACCACGAGCCTCCGGACTGTGTAAGCCACATGTAGCAGGTAGATCCGTCGTCCAAAAACCTGAAAATCATATGCAGACGCGCGCAGGTAAGTGTTCTAATCCTTCTCTCCATCAAATCGCATGGATATTACTTTGATTTGTTTTGCATGACATAAAGGTGAATGGTTGAGCGGCCGTAAGGCCAGTTGACTGGCCACATCGGCTAGTGAAGGGATAGTAGGATGATGAGGTGGCAGCCACAACAAAGGACACACGCAGCACGCACGTGAAGATCAGTCCCGTCAACCGTGAAACGAGTTTAACCGAAAAGGGCGGCGGCAGATCTGTGGGAATGAATGCGGCAGCAAGCGAATGTGCAGGCGGATGATGGGTGACATCACCCAACGGTCCGGTGGGGACAACTCACCCCCCCCCGCCACGGGCTGCGCCGATTCAAAATCTAATCGGCTCGATTAAGCGTGTATATCCATCAACCTCACTTCAAGACTCGAGTAGCTCCTCTGATTACCTCTGCATGTTGATACGCCAAGCTCTCGGCTACCTGAACGCTGGTAAGGCACCTCTCGACCGCTGTCCAACTATAGCTCCCCCCGAAGTCTGCGCACTGCTCCTACAGGGACAGTTTCTACAGGAAGCAGTATCTACAGGAAAACAGTCTCTACAGGAAGGTGAAGTCTTCACGTAAAAAAGGTGGCGGAAAAGAGGTAACCCTGAAACTCCTTCCGCAATTGGTTTTCAAAGGTGGCAAGGTCATTATTCACAGTCTGGTCATAAAAGATATTGGATTGCCGTGCCTATACTATCGCTTCTACAGGATAGCAGTATAATTAGACTGTGGTCTGTGAATTCATTGCATGCTCTGTCTCTAAAACCGAATTTCCTTTGTATCTACCGCCTTTGGTCAAAACCACTGTGCTCGTCATGCCTGGTGGGTTTATCAGGTGAGAGCCCACTGATTCAAATACATTAAGGAGAAACCCGGCAGTGGTTGAGCTCTTCACTAGAGCACAATGGATGCCTTTTTGTGATAAGCTACAGGGCTACGATGATGAAGTAGCCGAGGAATTCTTACAGGCCTTGAAGCCTAAATCCCTGACACTAGCCACGGTAAGCTTCAGAGGTCTCAGCCTCCAACTCACCCCAGAGCATATAAGTCGAATCACAGAACTGCCCATGGGTCTCTCGTGGGATAAAGAAGAGCGGAAGCAGAGCCAGCAAGCAAAGAAGGAATTCTTCCCGCCTAAAGAATCATTCACAGAGGACAAAAATGGGGTGAAAAGGACAAGCATGTTGCCACCGTGGAACGAAGTCAGTTTGCAGATTATGAAATATATCACCTGTGAGGGTCGTTACAGCATCATATATGCGTATCACTTCAGGCTGCTCAATGAACTAAGACACCAGATTGACCTCCCTGCCGCGCAGAGGCTGAGCATTCCTTACTTTTTACTGTAGTCCTTGATGGAGTGCTCTACAAAGCTCAAGGACGGAATCCCTGATCAGATAGCCCATCATGGGTTGATAAAATTGCTTGTGGAGGATGCTCTCCACTCATATAAAGTCCCCCTCGCATGGGAATCATTTAGGAACTTAACAAGAGAAGGGGACATAAAGATGTTGCTTGAAAAAACGGGGTCCTCTAGCGGTGAAGAAGAAGAGCCCATAGCCGAGAGTAAGAAAGGGAAAAGCAAAAAGGTCCCAACTCCAACACAGAAGAAAGAACGAAAGGAGAAGGAGGAGGGAAAGGATGACAGAGCAAAAGAGGACACCCCCATACTGTTAGCAAGGGAACAGAGGTTGAAAAGCAGGGCAGTCAAGACTGAGGTGGTCCCTGCCAACCCAAGCACCTCGTCCGCTCCTGCAGTCAAAGCCAAAAGTAAAATCCATGCAGCCAAGCAAGAAAAGGTGGCGAGAGTTGCATTTGCAGGAACGCAAGCACAAGCTTCTACAGGAAGCCCGAAAACACAAAAACAGGCTTCTACAGGAAGCCCAGAAACAAAGACAAAGGCTTCTACAGGAAGCCCGAAGATCAGTAAGGAGCAGGCTTCTACAGGAAGCCCAAGAGCAACAACCAAGTCTTCTACAGGAAGCCTGAAAATCATTGGAGGACAGGCTTCTACAGGAGGCCCAAAAACGGAGAAAGAGGCTTCTACAGGAAGCCCGAAAGTGCAACCACAGGCTTCTACAGGAAGCCCGAAGACAGAGACAGGGGCTTCTACAAGAAGCCTGAGATTGGAAAGAGGGGCTTCTACAAGAGGCACGAAGGTCATTGAGAAACAGCCTCCTATAGAGAGTCCGAAGACAAAGAAAGAATCTTCTACAGGAAGCCCGAAATCTAAAAAGGAGAGGCCCTCTACAAGGAGCTCCGAGAGAGCAAAACGCAAGAAAGAGAAGGCTGGCATTCTTGAGAAGGAGGCAGCAGTGGCACTGGCTGCCCTCAGCACACCTCCAAAACCGAAAGAGAAAAGGGAGAGGGAGACCCCTCTACCACCTGAAGCCAGGAGAAGCAAGAGGATGACCACGGGCAAGCCACAGCCTCCACCCAGCAGCCAAACGACTTCAGGGGATGTCCCTACTTCACCCAGTACAAGGACCCCCTCTAAAACATCAGCCACCCCCGAAAAGGGGAGCCCAAAAATAACTTCCTGGACACGAAAGATAGGCCAGTCGCCTTCCGAAGCCCGACTCAAGGAAATAAAAAAGGGGAAGGAAACATCACCCTCATCACCACCAGGGGCAGAGAAGGCAGGGCCATCAAAAGCAGAAAAGAAAGAGCCTGTTCCAGTCCCGAGTCCTCGGCCAAGGACAAGGAGCAGGAGCAAGGTTGCTCAAGGATGAGCAAATGGTTCAGTTGGGGGGTGATGATGAGCCCCAATTTTGGTACAATTTGGGCTCATTTTGGCCTATTCTACTTGCTCAAACCATTCATTTTTATTGCTTATGCATGCATTTCTTAGTTTATTCATGTTGTTTGTAGGAAGAAGGGTAGGCACTCTCTCTACGTGACTAATGCATTTTGATTCCAGGTTTTGGCATTAAAAGGGAGCAAAAGACAACGAAAAAGGAGTTAAGGAGACAACGAGGTGGCACTGCGTGGTTTTGGGAGAGGATGTCCACGATTCTAGGGACATCCCTCATGATTCCCATCAAGAACTCCGAGCTCTAATCCATCTCCCCTCCGAGCTTAAAAAACGGCCAGCTGTTCTACAGGAACAGCAGTTATAAACTGCTCTACAGGAACAGCAATTATGACCATCCTACAGGATCAGCAGTTAAACTCTAGTTGGACAGCCGAGCTCCTAAAATGTAGGACACTTGTTGGATCATCGTTTTTGTATAAGTATGAAGGCCTTAGCCTTAGATAGTTGTTGAAACTCTCGTATTGCTATTGCAATTTTGAAGCACAGTTCAGTTTTCGTTCCTTTTTGTAAGCCAATTTGGCATGATATCAGTTATGAATAAAGAAGGCAGTTTGTGATCTAGTTCTGAGTTTTTCTTAAGGAGACTATAGCTCTCAGGTTAGGGCCCAACCTGAGAGCCATAGGTCCCCTCTACTGTAGTGTTGTTTCCATTTCATTTCAGCACTTTGAGCTTTTCATTTACACATGCAATTCGAATTACAGGTTGTTAAGTTGGTCTTTTTCATGAGTTAGATAGGAGTTTCTTATGTTGAATTTGTTTCCACTTGCTTAGTGTAGCAGAGGATAGATATAATCGATTGGAGCTCCAACAAAAAGGTTGTTAAGGCTCACTGCCGTCTCATCTGGGATTGGAGTGAAGTCCATGACTAACCACCAAAAACACGCATTTCTTTACTTGATGATTGCTGCAATATAGTCACAGTCACGTTAGATGCTTCCTTGCCATTCACACCTGCACCACACACCTTCATCACAACTTCATGCACATTCTCCTTCGCGTTTAGATTGTTGTTCATTGAATTCACAAGCATAGGTAGTTTAGGTTGATGCATTTTTGGTTGAGTGACAGTCATAAGCATTTGTTTCACTTACACTACTCTCCCTCGTTCCATCACTTCGTCCTCCATCTTGATCACACATGCAACCATATATTTGACCCCTGCTCTGCTCTGTTATCCCCCAAAGTCTTTCACTCCTCACGTACTCCCATTCTCTAGCCCTTTCATTGACCTAGCCCTCTATCTTCCAACCTACTCCCTACATTCACTCCCTATCCTATTCCTCCACTTCTACAGCCATCACCAGCCTCATCCCTACCTTACACATCTCCCCCTACCATTCCATCACTCCTCCATCACTCCAAACACTCACGGTAGGTCATCCTGTAGCCATTTGTAGACATCCTGTAGAAAACAGAGTATCCTGTAGGATCCTCCACAGCCATCCTGTAGAAGGCCACTCTCTCGGTTGCTGAGCATCTGAATGCGAGGAACCTCTGTGGATGGATGCTAAGGATCCCTAGGGACCTCTCCTAGCCTTCCCAACCTGTCCCACGCTTTCCTTCCTTCTTCATCCCATCTGCACAACCAAACCCTAGTTAGCACAAGATCACCATCATTCCACACACTTAAAGGAAAAATACAAAAACATATCTTTCATGATGCAAGTAGTTTAGATCTATGCATTTGCACCTATTAGAGGTAACAGCAGCATTGGTAGAAGTTTCATTCACATTTCTTGCATTGTAGAGGTTAGACTCGTTAAAATTAGGGTTTCCTAGGTTTACATGCTTTGATTTGCTTTCAGTTCATTTTTGTCAAGTAGAGTAGCTTTCCTTTGAGATTAGCTTTCGTCCATCAATTAGCAAGCTTCTTCTGAGAGCCTATAGAATTTGGCTTGAGCCCTAGCGGACTTGTGCCAGCTGACCAAGTGACAGCTGCGACAAGAGCTAGTACTTGTGCGTATAGCACCGTCGCTTCCAAGTTTGTACGAACTACCGGGTTGATAAAATGAGAGACAGGAAGCCCCAGGAGTTGTAGCATTATTGCTACAATACTGGAGCTCACCAGTTGCCTTATGGTGTGCATATATCATTGTCACCTTGAATTTTGTATGAACCTCGGGTTGATAATTTGAGTTCAAGATCCCTTGGGAGTTGCAATATTCTTGGTGAAATGCTAGCACTCGCCATCTCTCCTCATGTTTTGTTTAGTAAATTAATTATTAATCATTTTATGACATTATAAATGATGATACAACTTTCATTAGAGACCTTGTCTTCTTGTTATTTATATTTTCTGGGAATTTCATCAAGTTCTAGGTAGAGGCTTGAGTCTCAACCCTAAAAAAGTGGCTCAGATTTCAAGGTCGTTGGCACAGAACTATCTAAAAAATATTGCAGTCGCATGGAGGCCTTGTTGTGGGAGTGATTGGATGGTTTTAGTCTCATTGAGGGCTTGTCATGGGAGCAACTGGGGGTCTAGCTCAATTAAAAAGAAAGTTAACTCACGGGTTAGGCACCTAGAGTGGTTGGTTACCCCCAGGGGTCCTATGGCTCCCAAGGAAGCTTAGTTTGGTTTTTGGTGTGTTGATTCATCTTCCTTAACTGTACATGGGGAATTCAATCATAAATCATAGTAACTCTTGGTCACATGTTTACCCCAATGGATTGGTTAGCTTGTGTAAATTTGGGAGCAGTGTGTTACAGAACAACATATACAAACAAGTCCCAAAACAATGATCTCACACTCAAATAACATCAAGACAAGCCAAAATAATTCATAGTACCCAAAATCAATAATCATACCTTGAAACAACAACAATGCGACACTTATTTCTAAGTGTGATAGTTGAAACATAGCTTTGTGACACTTAGAATACAAGTTACGACAAGAGTGTCGACTACAACTAGGAAGTGTGTAAGTTATGAGAAAGTGTCTAGAAAATATTCTTATGATATATATGATCAGTTAATGTAGAAGAGTGCACTAGAGCTTCCTCTAGTGATGTGTCAAAGTGTGACACATGCGGGAGTGAATGCAATGAAAAGCGACACTTGTGACAATAAGAAAACATGAGAACGAGCCTTGAAAAAGCTATAAAAGGTGAAGGAAACACATGCCAAAGTGAAAATAAAGAAAAAGTAACACTTTTTAAAGTGAAAGCAACAAAAAATGACAGTCGAAAAAGTAACAGCGACACTTGTGAAACTAAAGGTGCACAAAAGTGATAGTTAAGAAAACTTACTGAAATGATTATACAATTACCACTAAGAGTGAGAGAGGCTGTCAAATAATTTTGCACACTGACTGTTGACATGGATTGCACAATTATTGTTCTTATCGATTATGTTGAATCCCTGAATTGTCCTTATTTTGACATAATGTTTCCCTTTATTTTCACCTATTCCATATTTGTGTTTTCCATATTTACAAGTTATAAGGTCATCCAAGTCATCCTCAACTATAACATAAGGTATCATTCATTCGTAGATGACAATATATAATTTATTTTTGAAATTGATTGAAATATTGCTATGGCTATTGAAATGTACATCTTCCATAGTTAATCAGAATTTTTGCAACCAAGTCCAAGGTTGAATAGGTTCTAAAGAGTTTAAATACTAATAGGATACATGTATAAGACCAAATTTCAAGTGCAAGGATATCCACCAATCACACTTACCTAGAAGATCATACAATTTGAGAATATGATTGGTCAAAGAAGAAAGAAAACTTGGATTGTTCTCACACAGTACTTCAAGGGAAACCATTTCCTCATTAGACAAGCAAGCGAGATTCTCGATACGAAAATGATGATGTGTCGAATGAGAACCTTCATGATTTTCTCTTCTTATAGCAAATCATGAAGAACAGACTTTATTTTTTAATTAGGAAACCTATGTGTCGATTGAAGAACTTGCCTCTTGGAATTGTTTTCTTATAAGTTGTTAGTTAATAATAGTATAAATTACTTTGATCTAGAGCAAATACATCTATTTTTTAAGCTCTGTAACTATTATTACTCTCTCACAATTCATTTTTGGTGAATGCAATTACTTTGTTCCTATACAAATGAGTTAGTTGTTGATTTTAGTTTTCACACCTCATGTTCACTAGGAGGTCCCCCTGATGAGTTGTGAGATAGTATAGTATTATTTGATTTCATGTTTCTTTGGTATTTTTTTTTAATCTAGTTTTCAATTAGATTGATACCTTTACTTTGTTGATGCTCTGTTTTCATGCATAGTTTACTCATTACCATTTAATTGCAACAAGTTGAGTGCTCAACATCAAAAATAAAACACCAAAAACTTTTCTTTTATTATTCTTCTTATTTAAATTACTGGCTTAGTCTCAGATTTAATTTAATTCTTGGATTAATTATCATTTAAGTTACGCACTCTAGTAATGAATAAATAATTTCAATTTTGTTAAGAAATTTACTGCAAAACATAAATAATTACTAAGAGGAATAAATATAAAAAATAACTAGCAACAAGCATAAACACATAAACACAAATGTTTATCCGT
Source organism: Pinus tabuliformis (assembly GCA_031772625.1). Lineage (NCBI taxonomy): Eukaryota > Viridiplantae > Streptophyta > Pinopsida > Pinales > Pinaceae > Pinus > Pinus tabuliformis. Next base: position 280,716,003 of record CM062816.1, read on the forward strand.
GAAAACCCCAAATCTGGGGACAAACCCAACCTAATAAGATCTCATTAGCATTGGCCAAAACCCTGGCCAATCCAACCAAGTGAGCCTTTACCGCTCACCTCCAGGTCTTGCATTACAATGAAGTCCTTCCAGCCTTTTATAACCTCCATTACATATAATACCACGGGTAGAATACTATGGGTGCACAATTCCATGTGCCCCAAAACCATCACTGTTTAACTTGGTCAACTTTGACTCTATCCCAAGTCAATTTTACCTAACAATTCCCCCCTTAAACTTGACTTGGGGTTCCTTGACTAACTCCAGCCAAACCTGCTAAGTGAGACAATCCCGCTCACTCTAGCCCTTACCCCCCTTAGAGTTTTTACCCGGGGTATTGTTAACCCAACATCCCTCCTATCACTTAGGTCTAACCCAGACTTTGATGGTGATCACCGAGGGGTACACATGCCTTACCAGGTCTTACAGTAGTATGCCCATTTACATGCCATAATTTTGACTTCATTAATTTTTTTTGTTTATTACTGCTACGATTCCATCCTCTCTCAATTTGATTTGCTCAAAAAATTTCTATCAAACCGCTCCAACTGTGAGCTCAAGAACCTCGTAGATTCCAGCACCAGTGGCCTCACGTAGCAGAAAACAAACAATTTACGAAACCGCATGAACAATTTTCTTCTGCTAACCTTCTTTAAATAGCTGCATGAATCCCAAAAAATTCGTCAACATGTTCCAAACCGGTAAATACCGCAAATGCACTGTGATCCCTAGCAGTTAAGGCATTATCTTCCGCACATTCTCCTCGAGGTTCTTCTGCATACGATTGTTCCACCATTATTTTCACACCCGGATCTATAAAAAGGCTGCATTGATCTCATCAGGCACTATAAACCCCTGGCATCAAAGAATCCCTTTGAAGCCAATATCTAGTTCTGATACCAGTTGTTAAAAAATTTACTGCATAACATAAATAATTACCAAGAGGAATATATATAAGAAAATAACCAGCAACAAGCATAAACACATAAACACAAATGTTTATTTGAGAAAACCCCAAATTTGGGGAAAAACCCAACCTAATAAGATCTCATTAGCATTGGCCAAAACCCTAGCCAATCCGACCAAGTGAGCCTTTACCGCTCACCTCCAGGTCTTGCATTACAATGAAGTCCTTCCAGCCTTTTATAAGCTCCATTACATATAATACCACGGGTAGAATACTATGGGTGCACAATACCATGTGCCCCAAAACCATCATTGTTTAACCTGGTCAACTTTGACTCTATCCCGAGTCAAGTTTACCTAACAAATTTGAATCATTACTTTTTCATTCAATCACATCCTTTCAAGTTAGTTTCAGTCATGTTGAATCCCTGAATTTTCCCCATTTTGACATCATTTTTCATTTATTTTTTTCACCTATTCCATATATGTTTTTTCCATTTTTACAAGCTATAAGGTCATCCAAGTCATCCTCAACCAAAACATAAGGTATCATTCATTCATAACTCATGATATGTAATTTCTTTGTGAAAATGATTTAAATATTGCTATGACTACCAAAATGTACATTTTCCATATCTGCAACCAACTCTAAGGTTGAACAGGTTCTCAAGAGTTTGAAGACTAACAGTATACATGGATAAGCACCAAATGTCAAGTGAAATTATATCCACCTATCACGCTTACCTGATAGATCATAGAATTTGAGAATCTAATTGGTCAAAGAAAAAGTCAAACCTGTTTTGGTCTCATGTAGGGCTTCAAGCGAAACCATTTCCTCATTAGCTAAGAGTGGAATCAACCAAACCAGATTCTAGATCTGAAGATGATGATGTGTTGAATGAGAACCTTCATTATTTTCTCTTCTCATAGAAAATCATGAAGAATATAATTTATGTTTTAATTAGGAAACCTAAGTGTCAATTGAGGAACTTGACTCTTGGTATTATTTTCTTAGAAGTTGTTAGTTAAGAATAGTGTAAATTTATTTGATCTGAATCAAAGACATCAAAGTTTTAAGCTTTTTAATTATTATTACTGTCTAAGACTTAATTTCCAATGAATGCAATTACTTTGTTCCTATACGAATGAGTCAGTGAAATTATTTTTTATTCGATTTTTCACACCTCATGCTCACTAGGAGAGCCCCCTGTCGAGTTATGAGATAGTATAGTATTGTTTGATTTCATGTTTCTTTGGTAGTTATTTCAATATAGTTTTCAATTGGATAGATACCTTTACTTTTTTGATGCTTTGTTTTCATACATAATTTACTCATTATTGTTTTGATTGCAACAGGTTGAGCGCTCAACATAAAAAATAAAACATAAAAAACATTTATTTTATTAGTCATTTAACTTAAATTCCTTGCTTAGTCTCAAATTTAATGTAATGCTTGTATTAATTCTCATTTAATTTGTTCACACTAGTAATCAATAAAGAATTTCAATTTGAATCATTTTTTTTCAATTCAATAACTTCCTTTCAAGTTAGTTTCAGTCATGTCGAATCCCTGATTTTTCCTCATTTTGAGATCATTTCTCCCTTTTTCACATATTCCATATGTGCTTTTACCATTTTTACAAGTTATAAGGTCATCCAAGTCATCGTGAACCATAACATAAGTTATCATTCATTCATTACTCATAATCTGTAATTTGTTTGTGAAACTAATTGAAATATTTCTATGGCTGCCAAAATGTACATTTTTCATAGCCAATCAGAATTTCTATAGCCAACTCCAAGGTTGAACATGTTCTCAAGAGTTTGAATTCTAATAGGATACATGGATAAGCACCAAATGTCAAGTGCAAGGATATCAACCTATCATGCTTACCTGGAAAATCATAGAATTCGAGAATCTAATTGGTCAAACAAAAGTCAAACCTGGTTTATTCTCATACGGGAACTCAAGGGAAATAGTTTCCTCATCAAGCGAGCATGGAATCAAGCAAGTGAGATTAGATATCCAAACATGATGCATTAGAGTAAATTTTAGCCTAAAAGTTCCCATGAAATTTTCACGTAATTTCCATGTCATAATATGTAAACCAATCAAAATCTTTTAAATTTAAAAAGAGGTACATGTAAATATTTTAGAGGGAAAAGGAGAAAAACTACTTTTTTTAATTGTATTTTTGGCTTATCTCGTTATACATTTACTCAAATTTCAAGTGTATACACTTGTTGGATGCTTAATTAAATTTCACATCCAACGAGTACCCATTATGCATACTTTTGAGAAGACCTTCATGGATAAAAATTGCAGTTACATTAAAAAAGCATGTTCAACACGTTTTTTTAATATATCTTCAATTTTTATAATGTGGATTTTCTCAAAAGTATGTATAATGAGTACTCATTGGATGCATAATTTAACTCCCCATCCAACGAGTGTCTGCACTTGAAATTTGAGTAAACTTGTAAGGAGATAAGACAAAAATACAATTAAGAAAGCAATTTTCTTCTTTTCCCTCCAAAATTCATAACTCTTATTTTATTATTTTAATTATTATTTTATTATTTTTCCTTAGGAGGCAACTTTTAGGCTGAAATTTCCTCTAATGATGTGTTGAATGGGAACCTTCATGATTTTCTCTTCTCTTAGAAAATAATGAAGAGTATACCTTTTGTTTTAATTAGGAAACCTAAGTGTCGATTGAGGAACTTGCCTCTCAACGTTGTTTTCCTAGAAGCTATTAGTTAAAAATAGTATAAATTGCTTCCATATGAAGAAACGACATCTAATTTTTAATCTATGTAATTATTATTACTCTCTGAGAGTTAATTTACAGTGAATGTAATTACTTTGTTCCTATATGAATGCATTGGTGATATGATTTTTTCACTCGAGTTTTCATGCGTCGTGCTCACTAAGAGGGCTCCCTGGTGAGTTATGAGATAATATAGTATTGTTCTATTTCATGTTTCTTTGGTAGTTCTTTCGATCTGGTTTTCAATTAGCTAGATACCTTTAATTGGTTGATGTTCTTTTTTCATGCATAGTTTACTCATTATCATTTAAATTGCAACAGGTTGAGTGCTCAACATAAAAAATAAAATACCAAAAGAATTTCTTTTATAAGTCTACCTATTTAAATTCCTCGCTTAGTCTTATATTTAATGTAATGCTTGGATTAATTCTCATTTAAGTTGCACAAGTAGTAATTTGTAAATACTTTCAATTTGAATCATCTATTTTCAATTCAATTACTGCCTTTCAAGTTAGTTTTAGTTCTAATTCATAGTTAGATTTCCTTGTGTTGTTAGAAAAAATAATTTCAAAGCACTTAAAGTAGTTTCATTTCAAGTCAAGTAGAATAGATTTATTTCAAGTTGAATAACATGTACTTTTAATTATACTCAATAGAATATCTTTCCATTCATTTCACTAGCATAAAGTTTTAATTATGCTCAATAGAATATCTTTCCAATTCCTACTCTTAGAATAGTTTTCTCTGCTTACTCACATTCTAGCATAGATGTTATTTTATGTTTCTCTTTGTTAGGCTCTGAATATGTCATAACATTCATTATATAAAGTATCCATTCATAAGTCGTATTCTCACATTTATGACACTTTCCATAACAATTATACCACCAACTTCTGCTAAATGTACCTCTTTCACCTTGTGGTTAATTATGATGAAGTTTTTATCTTTTTAATGGCTAAATGTATTTTTAACATGGCTTTATCAATGTTGGTTTACCAATGTAGTTATGTGGCCAAGAAGCATGTTCGAATATGAAAATTTCTATTTCTCTACCAACTCAGTAACAATTTGGTAGTTCAGTATTTGCTTTGGGACCAGTTCAGCAATTCGTTACTTAATTATGTACCTGCACGAATGGAGAAAAAAGTCAAAATTATAAAATATGTTTTTGTTCCTCAAATCATGACATATTAGGTACCACATTGGCTTAATATGTTGGTACATACATTGGACTATACCCAAGTTACATGTGTGGGATCCTAGCACATGATTTAAGCTACAGCAAAAATAGGTAACAATTTTGAAAGTGCCATCTTTTGCCTCGATTTATGTGCTAAGAAATAATTTTTTTCAAAACATAGAAATTTACTTGTATCTCAAGTCATTTCACAAAACTCAATACTATCTCAAAGTTACAGTTGGTTCTTCAAAGAAGTTTTATAAAAAATTTATGCAAAACCCATGTTACACAAAATATTGTCACCATGACCATTTGTAGTCAGTATGGGTCTATCATCATTCATACTGTCCTCCTTAGCGAGTCTCAAACCTCAGCTCTTCATGTCAAGATTTGAAAATGAGAGAAAGTCCTTAAAAATCAATAAAGCATTGGTTCTGCACTTTCTCTCATTGTTGCCTGCGGTCCCGCACCCCTTGTTCATGTTACCTGCGGACCTGCCCACTCTGTCTCTAAAGGAGTGGGTGCGGACCCCTGTGAAAGTCAAAAAGGTGCAAGTTTATTCTTAAAAACTCACTTGTGGTTAATTTTGGATGATTCTAGAAGGAATCTTGATGTGGATGGTTTGCTCCTAGGTGGTTCATGCATCCCAAAACTAAAGGAGCTAATCCCTTGATGAGGAGCTTATCCATTTGAAGGAGGGCTTTATCCCTTTGAAGGTGGACTTAGTAACTTCCCTCCATTGCACTATAAATTAAGGCATTGGGTTGGTTGCTAGGGAGGTTAGAAGCTGAACATTTTTTAGGGTAAATGCTGTTGGAATTGAGACTTCCTAGTTAAGCTTGAGAGGAGAGATTACATACCTTTTGGCTTCATTGGGAAGAGAGTGAAACTTGTCAAAGAAGAGGAGATTCTTGTTGGACCCTGGGAGGAGCTTGTACAACATCAAGGCACCAAGGTTGTAAAGTTCTTCTTTGATTAAAGTTAATACAATCGTATTCATTTTTCTAAACAAATTGTCTTATGTGATTTGTTTCATGAATTCCTTGATCATCATGATAAATATGCTTTATTATATTGGCTTTTCAGGTGCTATTTAATGTGTGTGCTTGTTTGTGTTTGCGGATTCTTTACAAGGGAGCTCATTTGGATCAACGGAGTGTGGCTTCCACAAACTTGCACTCGACCCAATGTAGGCCTAAAAAAATTGTTTGCCTTTATCTATAAATTGCATATTTAGAGAAAGATAGAATTTGTTTGGTTTGCTTGTCACTAGATATCATTAGATACTAGGGAGGTCGATCTTATCCACAAGAATGACTTATCCGGCCGACAAAATGGCGACTCCGCTGGGGAACTTGAATTTTTTATTTTTGTTTTGCTTTTACTTTGACTTGAGAAACTATATCTTTGTTTCTGTTTTTGGCTTGATGTGTGTGGGATTGGGTAGGTTTAGTAGATCTTGAATTATTTTTTGTTTTTCATACTTTTGGGAGAGGACCGCACCCTCTGCTTGTAACACAGTGCGAACATACCTGCACTTTTGCTTTACACACAGAGCGGTACCGCATCTGGGTGAACCGGGGGCCTGCGGACCCTGTCAAAATTTTGAAAAACTTAATATTTTCTCTTTCAGTCAGCTTAGGATTTGTTTATGTGTTTTTAGCCTCTGCCCAGATCTGCACGTGACTTGTCAGGAACTTTTCTTAGGTTAATTCCATTGGCATTAGGGTTTTAGGTGAAATTCCTAGAAGTTTTGGTTGTCGAGCTTGATTTTCATTTGGTCTTATAGTAACTCAGAGCTTAGAAGCCTTAGAAGCCTCAGATCACCTTGGTTTTTATTTGCCTTCTTATGAGTCTGACCATTTTGCAAAATCTGCCTTTTGTTGAGGAATCCATCTTATTTTTCTCTTTTCGAAACTTCGAAACGACTTGTGTTGAAAGTTTTGGATTTCATTTTTAGAAAAGAAAACAAAAATTGGTTGTTTTTTGACTGATTTGTGATTCTGGACAAATTAGTCCTTAGTTTGCTTATAGCTAAGTAAAACATCCTTGAAAAGAAATCTTGTAAGCTTTTATTTCAATTAGTTTTTTTAGAATTTATAGATCTCAAGATTAGATTTTTCAATAGTTTTGAGTGTTTTATAAAAATAAAAAAATCTCTTTTGAAAAATTTTGTTTCAGTAGTACTTGAGTGTTTGAAAAGAAAGGGAAATTTTCGTGAGCATAACTAGTTGTCTCATTTTGAGTGTATTGGAAAAGACAAAAGGCTCTTCTTTCGATTTGTTTGTTAAGGAAATATTTGTTTTTACAAGCATTTGCATTCTCAACTCTCTCTTTAGCTAGAAATTCATTGAAGTGAAAAGATTGCTTATCATCTTAAGTGCATTTTTTAGTGATTTGGAGTTGAGTCTTCACACCATAAGTTTCATCTCCGCACCTTTTGACTTCAGAAAAAACCAATAAAAATAACGCTGAAAGTAAAATCTATCTAGTAATTTTTTTATTTCTAGGGCTCTTTATCACCAACATAGCTTAGGCTAGTATCTTGGAGTAGGCAGTAATTAACTCTCCAAGATAGTAAAACAAATAAGTAGTTGTATCTTGCGGTAGGAGATAAATTCCAATTGTTACATCTATGCTCTGGAAAAGCTCCTCTTAAAGGAGAAGCACGAGATCATATCTGAACCAGTGTGGGAATCAATTCTTCCTCATTGGGAACGATAGAAGATATTCACGTATTAAAAACGGTAAACCTCAGATTGACCATTGTCGAGGAGCTTGGGGTCACTTGTTGGTAAACCTTGGATTATGTCAAGGAGCCTTCAAGGCGATTGAGCTTGTTACTCTACCCTTGCATGCGTATCGGATCGTAGATTGTTCCCCCAGGTATATTTGTTTCTGTTGGTAACCATAGTGACCATATTCTATAGGATTCTTTCCTAAGGTGACGGTGGAGGGAAGATCCCACTGTACCTGGAGCAGACGTCAGCTAGACTCACTTGGATTTTCTGGGGGGTTCTCTTCACTCGAGAAGGTTTAGTGGAGAAACTTGTGCCAGTCTATTCATTAAGAAGGCTGCCGGGGTAACTTTTCCAACTGCCATTTCTGTATTGAATTCTGCAACGTTGGATTTCATCACCAACTAGTTTTTTCAGTACGGAAAGTTACTGTTTGTGTGTGGTTTGACCTCCTAGATTCTTTAGGTGTGTGATTCAAAATTGTTTGGTTCTTTAGAGACTTTAGGTGGTTTTCATTGAGATTTTTCTTTGTTTGTGTGTGAAGTAGTTAAAATATTTAATTGTGGCTGAATTACCGAGGAAGTCCCGTAGACTTCGGGGCCAACCTCCTGAGTTTTCACCGAGCCAGCTTGAAGGGCTACGAGCCCTTGTAACTCCTAGTGACAGTAGAGTTGGGTCACCTGAAGAAGGAGAGTCTTCATTGGTTGCACATCCTAATTATCAAGCTCTAGTAGCAGATTATAATCCACAATCTATTTAATTTTCCGAAGTTACTGGTAGTTTCTCATCTACTAGTGATTTAGCTGAGGAACCTGAAATATCTGAACCTGCTGCTACTCCAACATCAGGATCTACCTCTCCAACTTCCAGTGGTCCTGGTTCACCCAGGGTAGAAAGAGTCATTACCCAAAATCTTCCTTCTGGACTTATTGCTATTGAAGAACTTGTTACTCTGGAAGAAGGTATCCCTATCCCTGAAAATCAACCAGTTATAGAACTTAGGGAGCGCGAATCGATCTTTTACAGTCCACCTAGGAGGGACGCTTAGTATCTTTCATTGATCATTTTTTTGGAAAACCCGGGACTAAGTTTTTCACCACCTCCCATTCCTTTTCATCCCACACCTAGGGGTTATTATCCTCTGTTAAATATGTCAAGACAGTCGTCCATGTTTTCTCAATCTCCAGAAACCTTTTTATATGGTGGTCCTTCTGTTCCCTCTGAGTATCAGTCACTTACTGGTACTTTTTCGGGAGCATCTCCTCAACCTATTGAACAAGGGTTATTAACTGGTAATAACAGAACTAAGACATTGAGTGTAGAAGATATTCTTATGATGTCAAGTACTATTCCTAATCCACAACCTCAAGGTGGCCAATTACCGCCTAGGGGGCAGCCTCAAGGTCCTCAATTATCGCCTGGGGGGCAACCTCAAGGTACCCAATTACCACCTGGGAGGTAACCTCAAGGACAATACATACCTACAGGACAGTACATTCCTCAAGGTCAACCCCAGACTCAGTATGTACCTCAAGTTCAAACCCAATATCAATATGTACCTCAAGGTCAACCCCAGTATCAATACGTGCCTCAAGGTTATCAACCTCAAGGTCAGTACCCAACCCAAGGTTTCCAACCACCTTCTGATCAATCATTTGTCCAAGGAGCTGGAAATGTACCTTTGAATTACCATCCCTACCCTCAACTCGGTTATGGTCCTCAATATTCTCAACCTGCTATGGGTTCGTACCTCGAAATGAATTTAGTGTGGGATCCATCTCAATCTCAATAGATCTTGCAACCGAATGTGCAATTGTCATCTCAAACTGGACAACCTTTGGTTTCTGGTTCACCCCAGCAACCTGTCCAGTCTACTATTCAAACTTCTACACCTTCTGTAGTTTCTCAGCCTGGGCCTAGTACGCCTCGTACTCCGCCTCAAACGACCGCTGCAACTGCTGCAACATCTGTTCAATCTACCCCACCTACTTCTTGAGTATCAACAGCTCCGGTTTCTACTGTTCCTGTATCAACTCCTCAAGCATATTTACCTCAGTCTGGATCCATAATTCAGACTTCGGTTCAAATGCCTGTAGGACAACCTGGTCCAAGTACGGTTGTCACAAGTCAACCTCAATTTACTTATCAACCATACCAGGGACAGTACCAATTCAGTCCTGCTGTGCAGCAGCCAGTCTATCAGTATCAACCGTACCCTGGATATACATATCAACAACCTCAACAACCCCAGTACGGTCCGGTTAATCCTGGTTTTCCGGGAGGATATAATATCCCAAATGCAATTCCAATTCCTAGTTATCCTGGATATCCTCCTCCTGGGGCTGCTCTCATGACCTAGGGTTTCAGGGACCCTAATCGCCAGTTACCGTTTATTGCAACTTTGGACTTGCCTAACTTTTCGCGCCTTACGAACGATCCAATCAACTATCTTTCGTTTTGGCTGCCAATGCCGAATAAGTTGCCTAGTGATATTCCTAAGTTTGAAGGCAAATCAAGCGAGGACCCGTCGAACCATGTGATGACTTATCACCTCTGGTGTGCGTCTAACTCCATTTCAGATGATTCAATCCGTTTAAGGCTTTTCCAATGCACTCTAATTGGTCTTGCGGCCAAGTGGTAGATTGAGTTACCGCGAGCCACTTTTTATAACTTTATTCAGTTAGCTACTTCGTTTTTAACTCATTTTCAGTTGCCAGTCAGATATGACAATGGCACGGAATTATTAACTTCATTAAAATAGTCAATGTCCACTTACATTTCAGATCATATTCATGAATGGAGACATCGACGATGTTTAGTGAAAGTTTTTATTCCGGATCAGATCTTAGCTGAATGGTTTTTCAAATCTTTATTACCGAAAATCACTGAGGATGTAGCTAAGGTAGGAGTCGTTACTGAAGAGCAAGTAATTGCTCAAGCTTAGTACCTTGACTTAGTTTATTCGCAGTCAGGTACGTTACAGGAGAAAATCCCCGACCTTCCTAAACAAAATCAAATAACTACAGCTCCTTCAGGGTCTCATGCCGCTGATGGTATGATTGGTACGGTTAATACCAAAAGCAAGAAGAAATCTTCCAAGAATTCTTCTCCTATCATAACTTTACCAGATTCCCCGACAGGAGATTCTTCCAATATTCATGTTGTAGAGTCATCTACAGCCAAATCAAAATCCAGCAGTAAAAAGAAAGGGAAGAAGAAAAGTAAAACAGATAAAAATTCGAAAGAGGAACCAGAAAAACGGAATCTACTGATGAAAAACGCAAACCTCGTTATCCTTGTCTCATTTGTGACGAAGAGAATTTTACAAGAGATTGCCCTCATCGCGCTGAGGTTGCAAAAATCGTCAAAGGTTCCCAAACGCATGTTGTTCTGAAGGATCCTTTTCCTAGTCAAGACAGTAAGATGATAGGTTCTTCCTCAAATGCCTCAGAAGAACCCATGATGATGATGTCCCATGTTAGGATTGCGACTCAATCGCAAGATTATGGAAGTAAAATTCCTGTTGGTGGTAAGGAAGCATAATCTTCTAATTCGAACCCATCAAATTCAACTCCCGGTTCTGATCCACTACAGATCAAGAAACCTAACCCAGACTTAGTAATCAAACCGCCCGCCAAGGGTATACTTTGAAAGTCATCTTCCAATCCACATGTGAGAGTGGCTCAGAACTATAACATTGTTTAAAATTTGGCTATTTCACCTTCAGCAATGTCGGCTTTGGAGGTGTTGCAATCATGTCCAACACAACGTAAATTGCTATTATCGGCTATAGGAGCTGTTGACATTTATGACTCAAACCTTATAATTTTCGATCTAGAAAATAGTACACCTCGCTTACCTCATCAAATGGCTTTCCAGATTCCAGTGTTAGTCAAAAACAGACCTTGTTATAGGACTCTGATTGATGAGGGAGCCTCAACGTGTATTATATCGATCCAGTGTTGGAGATCGCTTGGTTCTCCTACACTTAATCAATCCCCGACGATTCTAAAGGCCTTTGATGGCCATGGGTTCCATCCTTTTGGAATTCTACAGGATTTACCTATAGGAGTTGAAGGCAAAACTGTTAATGTAGATGTGGAGGTGGTTGATGCCCCTCTAGATTACAACCTTCTCTTGGGTCGTAGTTAGTCTTACGCTATGACAACTATTGTTTCATCGGTCTTTCGGCTTATAAAGTTCCCTCATAATGGAAAGATCGTAACTATAGACCAGCTAACTTACTTTTCATCTGACCTAGCCTCTTCTAAAAGTATCCAGCATGTCAGCAAAAAAACTATCCCTTATAAGGATGTTGGAGTAGGACTAGTTAAAAATTCTAGTTTACTAGGAACTTTTCCTTTTCCTCCTATCAACGCATCTTCTTCTACTGCAACCATTCATATGATTTCATCAGACACTATTTTTTATGATGATCCTTGGATCGTACCTTCCGAATCTGAGATAGATTCATTTGGTGATGTTATGCCTTTGAGTCCATATGAAATTGCATATCAGGTCGTGCAGTCGTTTTCCGACCCTTCTTCAACCGAAATTGACTTAATGAATGTGGTCCATGAGGAATCACTTTCAACATCAAACTCAAATTCAACAACATTTTCCGAACTTGTTCACACTGATGAGCAAATTCGTGAAATCATGTGTGTTGATGATTTACCATGGGAAGATCTTCATCATAGATATTCGTTTTTACTTGAGATTGATAACTTTGAAAATGATTTTTCATCTATTTTTACAACTGAATATGTCAAGGAACCTCAGAATCCAATGAAATATCCTGATTCTGATTTAAATTCGGGAAACATTTCTCGAACTATTCCTATTGATATTTCGGTTAAGCCTGGAATTGTTGAAAACATTCATATAGGTGCCTCTTATACGGAAGATGAAATTCAAACATATAAGGACCTATTTCAAGAATTTCGCGACGTGTTTTCCTAGTCATATGAGGAAATGCCAGGAATTGACCCAGCAATTGTTGTTCATGAAATCAAAACTTACACGGATGCTAAACCTGTCCGGCAACGTTTGCGTCAGATCCACCCCCGAAAAGTTGCTGCTATTAAAGAAGAAGTTGAAAAATTACTTAAAGCAGGTTTCATTTATCCAATTCCATTAATGGATTGGGTATCGAATATTGTTCCTGTTAACAAAAACAAAGGAACAATAAGAATATGTATCGATTATAGGGATATTAATCGAGCCTGTCCAAAAGACAATTACCCAACTCCCTATATTGATCAAATCATTGATGATTGTGCCGGCAGTGAAATATTCTCCTTCATGAATGGTTTTTCTGGATACAATCAAATAAATATTCTACCTGCTGATCAACCAAAAATGGCTTTCATTTGTCCATGGGGGACATTTGCTTATTGCAAATTACCTTTTGGGCTCAAGAACGCCGGGACAACTTTTCAAAGAGCCATGTCTTACGCGTTTCATGACATCAAGCACATTGTGCAACCCTATCTCAATGATTTACCTACTCATTCATTACATCAAGCTAATCATATCATCCATTTACGAGCAATCTTTATGAGATGTAGGCATTATTGAATTAGGTTGAATCCACACAAGTGTATTTTCTGTATAGAAATGGGTCGGTTACTGGGGTTTGCTGTTTCGAAAGCCAGCATTCGCGTCGATCCCTCGAAGGTTGAAGCTATTGTCAAATTGCCTCCTCCTTCGAGTCTTCGCCAACTCCAAAGTTTGCAAGGGAAAGCAAACTTTTTACGTCGATTCATTCCTAACTATGCCGAGATCACAAAGGGTTTTACCCGGTTGTTGAAACAGAATACTCCATTCTTTTGGGATGAGATAGCTAACAAATATTTTGATGCACTAAAACACGCGTTGACCCATGCACTGTTATTGCATCCTCCCAACTACAACCAGGACTACTTCTTATATCTCGCCGCCTCGCATTCCACCATTGGAATGGTGTTAGTTCAGGAAGATGAATTCAGTAGTGAACATGTGATATATTACCTTAGTCGAACTTTAAATCCAACTGAGCTAAAATATTCACATGTGGAGAAATTGGCATTGGCAGCTGTTCAAGCTGTCCAACGTTTTTGTCATTACATTTTACTACGCAAAACTACAGTAATTTCCGATTGTAACCCTATGATCTATATTTTGACCAAACAATTGCTAGGGGGCAAGTACTCCAAATGGATTGTGATCCTGCAGGAGTTCAACTTGGAATTTGAAAAGTCTAAGTCAAAGAAATCTTTTGTTTTTGCGGAGTTGATGTGTGACTTCCCGCGTGCTGACACGGAAACTGTGGTGAAGGAGTCCATTGTGGAAGAATCCTTGTTTCTAATTAGCACTTTAGATCCATGGTATGGAGATATCATCATTTATCTCCAGACCCAATCCTTTCGGCCAAAAATTTCAAGATCGGAACGTCGGAAAATACGATTCCAGTCCCAACAATTCAAAATTATTGGAGATACACTTTATCGTTATGCGGCAGACTCTGTTTTCCAACGTTGTTTAACTCATGAGGAAGCTGAAAGGGTTCTAAATGATTGTCACTCTGGAGCGTGTGGCGGTCATATGTCTGGGTTTGCCACAACCCAAAAGATATTGCGCGCTGGCTATTTCTGGTTGTCTTTGTTTAAAGATTGTATTAACGCAGTCCGAAAATACCACAACTGCCAAATTTTTTATCGAAAGATGCGTGCTCCACCTGCTCCTCTCCACCCTATAATTGTCATCGGTCCTTTCGCGAAATGGGGTATCAATTTTATTACATGTAACCCTCACTCGGCCGGGGGGCATGCGTATATCATCCTTGCGGTAGATTATTTTACCAAGTGGGCCGAGGTGATGCCTACATTTGAGGTAGATGGCAAAACTACTGCGATTTTCATGTTCAATCATATAATTGCTAGGTTTGGTGTTCCACAAGCGATTATCACTGATCATGGGCATCATTTTCGAAATATTATGATGACTGAACTTACAGACCAACTTGGCTTGCGTCACGATAGTTCAACTCCATATTATCCACAAGCTAATGGTCTGGTTGAAGCCATCAACAAAGTTCTAGTCATCATGATCCGACGAATCATTGGGATTCATAGGTCGAATTGGCATAACATGCTATTTTCAGTGCTTTGGGCGTATCGAACCTCAGTAAAAACATCAACCGGTTTCACTCCTTTCCAACTAGTTTATGGTCTAGCAGCTATGTTACCTATTGAATGTGAAATCTCGTCATTGCAAATGGCCATCGAATTACTTCCAGCCACTTCCAAAGAGGAAAAACGTTTGTTGTACTTGGCTCAACTAGATGAGAATTGACGTGATGCTACATTAGCAATCGAAACTCATGCCAAACGTATTAAAGCTCAGTATGATCAAAATGTTACCCCTCGTAATTTTTCGAAAGGAGACCTAGTCTTATTGTACGATCAAGCAAATGATAAATTAGGCGCTGGAAAATGCGTACCCATGTGGCATGGTCCTTATGTTGTTAAGCGAAAGCTGGCAAAAGGGGCCTATGAATTGGTAGACTTTGACAGGGTCTCTTTAGGTAAACCCAGAAATGGTCTTTACCTGAAGAGGTATTACGCTTAAATCTGGGTGTGGAGATTTTTAGTTAGGTTAGTTTTCTTTCTAGCTGGTGTGTTTTAGATTAAAAAGTGTGCTTAGCTTAGAGAGTGTTTTTTGTCATTACTCCTGCTTATCTTGATTTTACTCTTGATATTGAAGATGTCGACGCCTCTCCAAACATACATTGGTTTTGCTGATAGTGCTTGTCGTAATACACGGAACATTTCTTCCGCAGCTTCGGTTATCTATTCGCCCTCTGACGAGATGGTATCTATGCATGGGGTAAGCCTCGGTCAAACAACGAACAACATTGTCGAGTATAGTGCAGTGATTGAGTTATTATCTGAATCCATCTCATTTGAGATCCGGAGTTTGAGAGTGAGGTTAGATTCTGAACTCGTTGTATTACAGCTTAATAGAGTATATGCCATTAGAAATCCAGTGTTATTGAGATTATTTTTTAGAGTTCGTCTCTTGAAACGTGAATTTGACTATATTGAATATCAGCATATTCCAAGATATTTAAATACATTAGCAGATGCAATTGCTTCTCGAATGTTAAGTAGACATTTGCAATAATCAAACAAGTAAATTTAAAAACATTCCATAGCATGTTTTACAAGATAAGCTGGTAATAGTGATATAGTATAGCATAGAAGTGTGTCAAATATACATCGTCTTCGATCATAGGTTGAAAAACACCTTATGATCGGCAAAAATGATAGTTCAAAAAGAAAAAAATGTCATATGTGTCTACAACAGGCGATCATCCTATCACTGGTGATGATCGCGATAAGAAACCACTGTATGGGCCACCCTACAAAGGAACCTCCTGAAAGGTCCTGGGACCCCAATCACATAACATTGTAGCCTAAGAGGGATGTCATCTATGCTGATCTTCGGAATTTCTGATGTCAAACGCTCTAGATGACTCTCCATTTTGGCCAAGGTCTCTGTAGATTCGTCCTGTGGGGCTGGTGCTACTGCACCTGGCTGTTTCCTCTCATAAGGCCAAAGAGTGGCTGGTCGTCGTGGACCTACATCTGCATTTGAAACTTTTACTATCAATTTTTGGATGAGATAAAAACAAAAAACAAAAATTAAATTAGAAAATGTTGAAAATGATTTTACCTGAGTCATCCCATTACTCTCCTGGTGGAAGAGCCATGTCTGGGTCACCACGATAATCTACACCAGCATAAGGGAAATCCTGAATGGAAAATACTTGGTTCTCCAACCAATGAAAATACTCAGGAGTAAATCAAACGACTTCTGTTCCCTCCTCAGGATGACGGGCCATAACTGCAACCCAACGCATCAGTTTGGGCTCTCGGGGAAGTCCAGCTCCAATGGTAAGATGCTGTGGGACCAACATTGGGACCCTCTCCAGACCAAAGCTCACAACTAAAGCACCATATCCAAGGGTGTTCAGTTGTTCGTTCTTTGCTCTAGTCAGTTGGCCTTTTATATTAGCCAACACAACCTCGCACCAGTTGAAGATGGTTCCTCGAAAGCAATCTACTGCCATCCGCATTTGGGATCCAATGGCTATATGTAGTGCTGCGCTTCCGCAGAGCCTAGTAACAGTAAACGCAATCACTTTGAGCTCAGGAAGGGATATGGTTTTGATATCAATCTCTTTGTCTCTAGTTTGGTCGTTACAAAACTCTAGCCGGAGGCTATCGACAGACTGGCCACCTGGCCTAGTCCCGAATAGAGTCAAATGTTCACATCTCTTAGGCAAACCAGTCAAAAAGTAAATGTCTTCCAGCTCCATTTCGAGCTAGTGGCTACCAATAAAGAAGCACTGGTCCTGTATGTTCCACCTGTCTACCAGCCACTACAAAAGTCCACCTGGGCCCTCATGCCAGGTATGGCCCAGAATTTGCATAAACTGCATGCCTTCAATGCATCAATCGAAGGTTGATGATTAATCGTGGCAAGATCCACATCCTTGTGCTCCCGTTCCCGCCAATCAAGCATGGTGTATACCCTACATTCAATAAAATATTTAAAATCAAAATTTTTGGGTGGAATTTGAAAAATTTAGGTTTAAAAACCTTTGCTGCGGGGACCACACCCTCTCTATTAGAGACAATGCGTAGGTCTGTGCTTTGCCTTCACAGCAGGTGTGGACCCCTGACTCTTTTCCTTTTACGAAAAGGTCGGGGTCCGCAGGTTTCCTATGCTATCCCTGTGGACCCCCGCGCATGGGTTTTTAACCTAGAAATTTCCTAAAAAACAAAATAAAGCCCTAAAAAAAATTTTCAAATGGATTAAACGAAAGAGTATGATGATGTGGATTACCTGGAGGAGACGGAATTCGTTTCCAACGGACGGACTTTTCACAATCTTCACAGGAAGTTTCTGACCAAAAGCTCTCTTTTCTCACTGTGAAGTCAAACGGTAAAAATGAATTTACAAAAGCCCCTTTTATAAGCTTTTTTGAATAAATGAGTTTTTAATTTGTTTATTTTTCACTTTAAAGAGGTAATTTTTGAAGCATTTTTATCCATTTTAAACAGGTATGAGTAATGTTTGAGTTTTTGTGCAGGATAACAGATTTTTCAGGCAAAATTGGTCATTTTCGACAAAAGACATTAGAGTCACCTTTAAGCTCTTTTCTGACTCCTAAAACATGAAAAGATTGCCGAGTTTTTATTTTTAAGCTCGTTAAAACGGAACTAAAAAGACGGTCCACTTACAACTCTTTTCTGACCGTAAAAAGATGAAAAGATTGCTGGATTTTTGTCGTTTCAAATTCGATATTGGTTATAAAACGACGTGTCATTGATCACTTTTTTACTTTTTCAGATCAAAGGCACTAATTATGAAAAGTACTCCTTGGTCGTAATGATCAAGCGGTTCTCTCAAGTATTATTTTATACCTTTTCGGGCTTGGGCAACACAAATTTACGAAAAAGGACAACCATGGAGTCTTCTTAAGTTTTTTCAGACTCTCTAAAATTGAAAAACGTTGAGTTTCTCCTATACTGGACTCATTAAAATTTAATAGTAAAGGACCTGTTCAATTACAAACAGGAATAGACCACTCCTTCTTAGGGTTCGAATTTAAAATAAGTTGGACTCATCCGAAGGATGAGCTTATAATCAAGCAAATGTTATCCTCCTCAAGCTTGTTAAAAATAAAGAGGTACTTGCTAGAAATGGTGGGGGAAAAGAGAGAAAAATGAGCCTGTTTGTCATACTTTGTAACCACTCTTGAACACGACACTTTTTTATTCACCTGGGTTGGGAAATCCTTTGCCTAACAGTTGATCAAACCATATTGAAAGTCTTCAACCGGTTTTTGGGTATTAACTTTAGGACAATTGTCACCAAACCATCTGCTGTGTCGTTATGTGTTCAAGAGGTCAGTGCAAATAAACCATTCATCTGCAGAATATCTGTCATCCATCTTGACGATCCCTGAGTCAGTCCTTGCAACTAAATTTCTTCAAACTTGATCTATGATTTCGTGTTGTGGGCTTGCCTACGACGGATTGCTTTCTATCGACTTCATCTCATTATCTAGAAAGATGATCTAGAAATCGTCAGTACCTTGGGATCTACATGCCTCAATGGCAGGTTCCTCGCCTTCGACGATAGGTTGCATCATTGACCTTCGATCAAAGGATTCCGTGACATGTTCGGCATCAACACATCTATTCACATCTCATGGATCGTACTGAGTACTTTGAGAGCCATTGACATTACTGGTGGTTTCTCTGACACTTGTTAACGGTTTACATCATTGACTGGTAATCAAGTGGTTTCTACCATGTTCGACTTCGACACATTTTTTCACATGGATAGAATCGTACTATTTCGGGAAGTAGAAATCAGGACCCTGGATCTAGTTTCCACCATCTAAGTTGTGAGGAATTTTGTATTCATTATATAGTGGACTATTCATAAACAAATGGCTACGTCCATACTGTGTCTACATGTGTCTATACTTGTGTTGTATTACAAGATCATTCCTATATCAGAGCAGTAGTTAGTTTTCTAGTTAGTTTTGATCTGAGTATGGAAATGCCTACCTCAGCGATGATATGGTCTCATATATATATTTTGCATTGAATGTTTTTACAGGTTCCAACTGGGCTCTCCACAAGATGATCCTCGAAATGATAAAGTACTTCACTCTTCTTAGATGATAAATGAAATCCTCATCTACTACAGACTTCGCACTTTAGGGGGCAATCTGTTACACAAAATATTGTCACCATGACCATTTGCAATCAATATGGGTCTATCATCATTCATACTGTCCTCCTTAGCAAGTCTCAAACCTCAGCTCTTCATGTCAAGCTTTGAAAATGAGAGAAAGTCCTTAAAAATCAATAAAGCTTTGGTTTAGCACTTTCTCTCGCTGTTGCCTGCGGTCCCGCACCCCTTGTTCATTTTACTTGCGGACCTACCCACTCTGTCTCTAAAGGAGTGGGTGCGGACCCCTGTGAAAGTCAAAAAGGCGCAAGTTTATTCTTAAAAACTCACTTTTAGTTAATTCTGGATGATTCTAGAAGGAACCTTGACGTGGATGGTTCGCTCCTAGGTGGTTCATGCAGCCCAAAACTAAAGGAGCTAATCCCTTGATGAGAGGAGATTATCCCTTTGAAGGAGGGCTTTATCCTTTTGAAGGTGGACTTAGTAACTTCCCTCCTTTGCACTATAAATTAAGGCATTGGGCTGGTTGCGAGGGAGGTTAGAAGCTGAACATTTTTTAGGGTAAATGCTGTTGGAATTGAGACTTCCTAGTTAAGCTTGAGAGGAGAGATTACATACCTTTTGGCTTCATTGGGAAGAGAGTGAAACTTCAAAGTAGAGGAGATTCTTTTTGGACCCTGGGAGGAGCTTGTACAACATCAAGGCACCAAGGTTGTAAAGTTCTTCTTTGATTAAAGTTAATACAATCAGATTCATTTTTCTCAACAAATTGTCTTATGTGATTTGTTTTATGAATTCCTTGATCATAATTATAAATATGCTTTATTATATTGGCTTTTAAGTGCTATTTAATGTGTGTGCTTGTTTGTGTTTGCATATTCTTTACAAGGGAGCTCATTTGGATCAACGGAGCGTGGCTTCCACAAACTTGCACTGGACCCAAGGTAGGCCTAAAACACTTGTTTTCCTTTATCTATAAATTGCATATTTAGAGAGAGATAGAATTTGTTTGGTTTTCTTGTCGCTATATATCATTAGATACTAGGGAGGTCAGTCTTGTCCGCAAGAAGGACTTATCCGGCCGACAACCCAGACTGGAAAAAGTATGCAAACAATCAACTTCATGCATGATTTCTGAGACCACGGAATCGAATCAGGAAATTACAAGAGAGGTTTTTGATGATAATATGTCAAATTAGACTCCATAGAAACATATCTCCAAAATAAATGATGGTCGACAATATACGGTTGGTTCTTTAACGCCAATTTGTATAAAATTAGAAAAAAACAAATTTCTGAAATTTTCCTCGCAAGTCGTACATTTGTTTTCTGAGTTCAGGGAATTGGATATTATCATTACCCACCAGTTTTAGTGTATAATAATTCCTCACGGGTCTAAGGAAGGGGATCATGAGTTTGTAATTGAATATTTTGTGAGGGAGAGAAATCATCATTTGGAATTCTTTGTAAATTGTATTTTTGTTGAAGGTTAATAAAACTCACAGTTGATGATTCACTAATTTTTTGAAGCATTTAAAACTCTAGGTTCTTAGATACTGTGTTGTTGTCAGAAAGGGCCCATTGATCCATCTTGATAATCTATTATACATGATTCTTTTTTTTGTACTTGTTCTATTATGTATGCTAATATAGTTTTATGATTTGGTACCTATGTTACAGTGAAGTTCATACAGTGAAAGCAGGGTGTCAAATGTTTATGGTTAATTATATTTGTAGATATGTGATCAAGTGATTCTCTCACATGATTGATCTTGTGTGAATTTAATAGGTGAGTGGTGCACCAGTTTTCTTAGGCCATTACAAGCAGTCCACTTTAGGGTAGTTTTATACATTTATTGAGATTTGTTTATTGAATTTCTAGAATTGTTTCTTTTCCAATCCCTTGCAAAATTGCTTTGAGATTTATGTTTCAAGTGTGTTTCTACAAGAACAATTCAAGGTTCCATCTTTCGTACTTCATGAGCTAGTAAATGGAAAGCCTTCAAATGATTTAGTCAATTTGCAGAAACATAGTGGTTTCTAGATTGCATGTTATTCATTAGATTTCTTTCCTTAAGGTAGTGTTATTTAGTTTTGAAGGGTATGTGAAGAATAGAACAAGGAGATTTCAGTTTCTATTATGATTGAAGCATTTACCTTTGAACCTATTTTACATTATATTTTAGATCTAAGAATGCAACTAGTGCTTGGTTAATTTATTATTTAATAGACTTATAATAAAATTTCCTTTCAAGATTTTAAAATTCGTTTTGTATTCTCAACTAGCTTAACTTAGGCTCTAATCCTACATTTCTTGTACTTTCATCTCTAGGTCTTATTACCCCAGATTGATAAATAAATGTTGGAATTAGAATACATATAATTTTGCCAACATTTTTGGTGCCATTGTCGTGGAGGTGCTAAAGGGATTAGAGCATAGTTTCTTTCACAAGTTTTCTAAATGATCTTAGTTGCAGGGATTCAACTACAGGGAAGAGAAAGATGGTAACATGTGAGTGAAGATCCATGTATCTGCTTTGGTTTGGGTTCACTCCAAAGTGTGGTTGTCTCTAATTGATTTTCTAGATTCTTTTTCATATGTGTAGAATTAAATGTAGGATCCAAAGCCTCATTTTCTTTATTTTTATTTTCAATTGTGTTTTCCTTTAGATTGATTCATGAAAATAAGAGAAGCCTAACTTGTTTGAATGAACAACTTGGTGATAATAGGATTCTAGTAGCACAGTGGAGCTTCGAGTAAATGATTGGTTTGCTTGAAAAAAAATTAAGTGTGTTTTCTTCTTATTTATTTAGGATTTTTAATAAGAATTCCATACACTTATCCATGTGCAGGACCCAGATTAGGAACCAGCAAAGCAATATTCAAGGAAGATCAAGATTTTGGGAGAACTCTCTCAAATCCTAGCAACAGTTGGGATATTTTCTTCTCAGGAAGAACAAATCTTTACAGTAGTCAAGAACTTATCTGCCTCCCCATAAGTGATAGAAGAACAACAAGACCATGAACCACATCCATGAGAAGATCTCACCCTTGCAATATTTTCAAAGAAAGTAAAGAATCATTGACCACGTCCAATGGAGAGAAACAATTAGAACTTGAGACTAAAGAATTTTTGGCATGTCTATCTATGGATCCTCTAAGCACACAAGAGGATAATCATCTAATGCTATAATATCTACATGGAATGGTAAAGGAGAATATGATCAATGAGCCAAATAAAGAGGTAAACCAATAGCATTTTGATTTTGATGAAAGTTGGTTTCAACCAATTATAAGGCCATACCACTCCTTCATTCTTCCTTACTTCCTGATATCATCATTAAAATAGTTGGATCTTCATACTCAAGTATGCATTGAAGATTATATTCTAAACTTGAGTTTGAATGCATTTTTATACCTGTTACACACATGGTTACATTGGAAATACTCATATACTTGAGGAAATGAATTTCTTTTTCTTAGGTAGTGAAGGATAATAAATAATTAAATAAATAAGTTTTGCATATAATAGTTAGCTTAAGTTCTAAAATATAGTGGAACATATTTCTCATTATTTTGTATAAGTGGGGATGTTAACAACTAAAAAGAAACTAGTTGAAAATAAGAGATCTATGTTCCTATAACATATTTCTATTGAGCTTTATTTCAGCTGCATATTATTTTACCACTTAATCTTATTTCAAACAGCAACATGGTTCAACTATTACATTTCTTTCCTAATTATTATTTCTTTCTGATAGTTAGATTTGTGTCTAGTTTTTCTTTTCAATAAAGTAAGCTATGACCAATATGTTTGGAATATTATATGAAGTTGGAAATGATTGCATTGCAACATTGTCTGGTATTGCATAAGAATTATTTGGTACCTTGTTTTAGTAATTAGTACCCAGAATTTTGTTACCAATTTTTTGTTTTGCAAGACAAAGAAGTATTCAAGGATATTGTTCATTTGGGATGCTTAAAGACTAGAAGAATATTTTCAAAAGTGGAAAAGACATCTTTGTCAACATTTATGGAACACTTAGGGGAGTATTTGATGACATATTTCCTTGAATTCCTTAAGTTGTTAAAAATGATGCATTCATGCTTTATCATTAATACCACTATTTCATGAATATTATCAAATAATTAATATTTTTCATAAAATGATAATTCCAAACTATTCATAGCTGATATATCTTTTCTGTTTTAGAATTTAATTTTTGTAATTCATATAGATTTCTGATTATCAATACAAAATAGTTGCTCAAAATATAGTTAGCAAAACATACTAAGGGGATTATAACAAATTTAAGAGGTCCATACAATGATACCATTGAAAAAAATCAACTTGAATACTATAACCATAACACCAAAAAATGATATCTGAGCATCTTTATTAAGACTTGCAGAAGAGTTATTGAAGTCTCTACTCATGGTGGAACACTACTTTAAAAGTGAAAGAATACATGGAAACTATGACTAGTGATAATTTAGGTGTCTTTTGGTTATTCTTAGGCAGCCTCATTCATCTCACATTAAAAATGGCTCATTCATGCTATGTCCTTTAAGTATCTATAAGTACCTTATGCGTCCAAGAAATTATGTAGGTAATCTAATTCACTCTAAAAGGTATCATCCTATGCCTTTAAGGGTCTTTATGAAGCCACTCCCCCATCTACTAATTGAAAAAGTAATATCGTAATATAAACCTAAAATGGTAGGAAACATGGGACTAGATTCTTCAGTGTAAAATAGGTTTAAGAGTTTAACCCGTCGAGGCTATGGATGTCTACTGGTAGTGGGTACTAACTTGTGATACCACTAGGCAAACCTATCGAGGCTATGGACGCTCATGGGAGATGGGGAATTCTTCCTAAATAAGTGTCAACCAAACCAAGGTTTTTTTCTACGCATATGTTGGTTACTCTATAATGTTACAATCAAAAGGAAGCATGTGTGAATGAATTCAAGGGTAAAAATGAACTCCATAAATTTGCTAGTAAAGAATGGCCTTGAGGTAACCTTGAGTCCTATATCATTGGTTTTTCATACTATATTTAAGATTTAATTTCCTTAGAAGTAGGACCTATGACCACAAAGAATTAATAAAACTCAACTGTAAATCTTATCTGTAATACTCGGATAACTATAAGACTTTGGGATTTGGTTAGTAATGACTAATTTTTCATTGGTTCATCATTTGTTGTGATCATAAAAGAAAGCCTCATTTTCTGCAAAGAAGGGGAGCCCCTTAAATTTATAAAAGGATTGTCTTCTTAAGCATAAAAATGTTAAGAATTGATGAAATCATATGTATTGAGTGATTTGGCATTTATTTTATTCTTGTGCTAGTTTTCCATCATTTTAATAAATTTGAGATGACTTATTTTGTTTCAGTTTTCATCTCATTAGTTCCATTGTTTTTTTTTTAGGTTCTTTTGTACTAGAGCCATCTTAGCAACCCTCGTCACTTCTTTAGTACCTCACCTTATTTTCATGAGGACATGAAAAACCTCAGGCATGGGGGAGTGGTTGTTGGGACCTTTTCAACATCTTCAGTTCATTTTCTTCATCTTCCTTCAACAGATCATATTGACACTCATCAACTCCATCTCTTCCAAATCATTCCAAACTCTTATTGTTACTCTGCCTCATCTTCAGTGCCATACAACTTCCATTACATCCTGTTGCACAACTCAATATTCAAAAGGTATACATGAGTTCAAACATGTTTAAAGTCTCTTTAAAATCATTGAAATTTAAGGAATCTTGATGATTAACCACTTCCTATTCCATAAATCTCTAATTTTCTTAAACCGCCATTAAACCCCCCATTTCCAAATTCATCAATTCTTATTTTAGTAAGACCATAAGAATGAAAAAAGTATTATGGTACATGAATAAAGATATATCTATAGTGTTTTCTCCCTCTACATCATAAATCATTCATAAAATCATCATCTGAATGCTCTCAATAGGCGGATAAAGTCATTGTTGTTTATCTAAGAAAAGAATTGCAAAGTGAATAATGGTCTTACAAAGTTTCTAGCCCTTATCCTCATCATTACCTTATATCATCCACCATCACGTCCTAGTCTGTATTTTTTTCCTGAATTTTTGCTAAACAATATCAAGTCTATGATGGTATGACATTTCACCTTTAATCACCTACACCAAGAAACAATGTCATAAGCGAGGATCTTGTTTGCATGAGGGCATGCAAAATCTTAGGCATAGGGGAATGTTGGGCTTTGAATATGTCATATCATTTAGTATATAAAGTCTACATTCATAAGTCATATTCTCGCATTTATGACACTTTCCATAACAATTATACCACCAACTTCTGCTAAATGTAGCTCTTTCACCTTATGGTTAATTATGATGGATTTCTTCTCTTTTTAATGGTTAAATGTGTTTTTAACATGGTTTTATCAATGACGATTTACTAATGTGGTTATGTGGTTAAGAATCTTATTTGAATATGAAAATGTATATTTCTTTACTAGATCATTAATAATTTGGTAGTTCAATACTTCGTTCGGTAACAGTTCAGCAATTCAATACTTAATTTTGTCCCTGCACGAATGGAGAAAAAAATAAAAATTATAAAATATGTTTTTGTTCCTTAAAGCATGACATATTAGGTGCTACATGGGCTTAATATGTTGTTACATACATTGGAATATACCCATCTCACACATGTAGGATCCTCGCACATGATTTAAGCTACAATAAAAAATAGGTAATAGTTTTGAAACTACCATCTTTTTCCTTGATTTACATGCATATGGTGGAAAAACTCAAGAATCCAAGAAATGGATTTTTTCAAAACATATAAATTTACTTTATCTCAAACTATTTCCCAAAATTCAATATTGTTTCACAGTTACATCTGGTTCTTCGAAGCATTTTTGTACAAAATTTCTGCAAAACCCAGATAGGCAAAAGTATTCAAACAATCAACTTCATGCATGATTTACAAGGCCATGGAATCAAATCAAGAAATTCCAAGAGAGGTTTTTGTTTATAATATGGAAAATTAGACTCCATACAAATATATTTCCAAAATAAATCATGGTCGAGGAGATATGGTTTGTTCTTTAACACAGATTTGTATAAAATTACAAAAAAAACCAGATTTCTGAGATTTTCCTCTAAAGTTGTAAATTTGTTTTCTGAGTTTAGGGGATTTGATATTATCCTTACCCACTAGTTTTAGTGTATCAATAATGCCTCACAGGTCTAAGGAAGGGGATCATGAGTTTGTAATTGAATATTTTGTGAGGGAGAGACATCATCATTTGGAATTCTTTGTAAATTGTATTTTTGTTGAAGGTTAATAAAAGTCACATTTGATGATTCATTGAGTTTTTGAAGCATTTAACCCTGTGATTTTATTGCTACCTTGTTGGTGCCAAAAACGACCCACTGATCCATCTTTGTAAGCTATTTTACATGATTATTTTATATTTCTTATTTTTGTACTTGTTCTATTATGTATGCTAATATAGTTTTTTGATTTGGTACATATGTTACAGTCAAGTTCATATAGTGAAAGCAGAGTGTCAAATGTTTATGGTTAATTATATTTGTATATATGCGATGAAGTTATTCTCTTATATAATTGACCTTGTGTGAATTTAATAGGTGTGTGGTGCACCAGGTTTCTTAGGCCATTACAAGCAGGCTGTTTTAGGGTAGTTTTATAAATTTATTGAGATTTGTTTATTAAATTTCTAGAATCGTTTCCTTTCCAATCCCTTGCAAGTGTGTCACTACAAGAATAATTCAAGGTTCTATCTTTCGTTCTTCATGAGCTAGTAAATGGAAAGTCTTGAAATGATTTAGTTAATTTGCAAAAACATAGCAGTTTCTAGATAGCATGTTATTCATTGGATTTCTTTCCTTGAGTAGTGTTATTTAGTTTTGAAGGGTGTGTGAAGAATATAATAGGGAGATTTCAGTTTCTACTGTGATTGAAGCATTTACCTTTGAACCTATTTTAAATTATATTTTATATCTAAGAATGTGACTGTGCTTGGTTAATTTATTATTTAATAAACTTAGAATAAAATTTCCTTTCAAGATTTTAAAGTTTGTTTCGTATTCTCAACTAGATTAACTTAGGCTCTAATCCTACATTTCCTATGCTTGTGTCTCTAAGTCTTACGACCCCAGATTGATAATTAAATGTTGGAATTAAAACACATATAATTTTTCCAACACAATTTAAAAAGTCTTATAGAAAATAACATGTGCTTACACTTAATAAGGACTGGCCTTGAATAAAGTAGATTTACAAAAAAACAAATTATATTTTGATTAAAACAAAATACTAGCATATATTGTGCATGTACACTTCAAAAGTACAGAAGCCCTGGTCGATAATTTAATGAATTAATTTAATCAACAATTAAATTACCCAATAGATTGCACAAACACCATCATCAAAAACTACACAATGCCTACCACTGAGAACTGTGCAATCATTGTTTCCAAAGATTGCAAGGGCACTAACTTTAGAGATTGTTCAAAAAATAATCCCAAGGACTGTGCAAGCATTATCCTTAAGGACTATGTAATGGTTTTTATAGAAGATAATCATTGATTGTTGAGCTTGCATAGGAAAGGTTCTCGTATGAATACATCAAGAACTATGCATGTGTAAGAAAGTGGTTTTGAAAGTTAGAATCTTCAAGAAGACTTAAACACATAGAAAATCATAACCAATAATGAAGTGACTAAGAACAATCAAGGAACAACAAATCATAGGATCAAAAGGAGGCTCCAAAATTCAAGTGTAAGCAAAATTTTGGAGGGTATTTATCGCAGCGACAACAAGTCCATAGGCATACCTTTTACATAGCAACCTATGTTTTTGTTCTCTAGAAGCTTCTACCATGGGATATCTAGAACAAATGCTATACAAAAAAATGACCTCCTCATCAACTTAGAGGTGAAAGACATGATTACTGAAGCAAAGACCACAATTGCAAGCCTTGATTCCACACTAACATTGGTTGCACACTGAAAACCTGCTTTATAAAGCTTGTTACCAAGCCTAAGGGAGCGTTAGTGACCCCACTAACTCATGTTACTAGTGAGGGGAAAATGTTAGTGAAACTTGATGAATTTCAATGGGTTAAAGGAACGAATTGGCTCATAAATATCTAGATATTTTTTCCTAAAATTATGCAAGAAAAGCAAGGAAACATCCAAAATCGAGATATTTGGAGGATTTCTAATCCAAGAAAAGGAGGAAAATTGGAAAGAGCTGAAAAGCATGGCAAGTTCATTTCTTTTTCCCTAGTGAACTCAAGGAGGAGCTTGGCAACCCTAACTCAATTGCTATATAAGCAAGGTGAGGGTTATGGTGAAAGAGGTTAGAGCATTTGAAAGGATAGCCTACTAAGCTGTTGTGAACTGTCACATACTTGAAGAAGTGAGCTAGAAGAGAGAGAGAGAGAGAGAGAAGCGAAAGGGGCAAAGAAAGACTGATACAACACATGGTTGTAATCACTCTTCCGTTATTAATACAAAACTACAGTTGTGTTCCCTACTCCATGTTGTCGGTAACCTTGTTCATTCAGTTGTTCATTCGATACTTGTTTAGATGAGTAGTTTAGTTATATGCAAATAGATGTTCATTGTGCATTCATATATTGGCTTTCAAGGTTGTATGCAGTGATTGTGTTTGCCTTTCCTTTGTGCAGGAATTGATTTGGAGCCGGATTTGAAGGAGTTCTTCTTGGCTGCATTGAGATCTCTAAACAAATCTAGAAGGAGACTTGAGGTAATCCTCTTTCCATACTTTGTTAATTGATATTGATAGATGAACATGTGTATAACTTGGTAGCATCTACAGATAATCTTACAGTTTGTCGAAGGTCCTGGGAAGGCCTTTGAGGGTAGTTTTCATTCTCCATACACCGTGCATTTTACCCCATAGCAGAATTGGCGACTCCACTGGGGACTATACATCTAGTTTCCGGTTTACCTAGACTCTTCTCTCTTCTCTCGTCCTTCCAATAGCTCCCTATTCTTCAGCAATCCTTTTTCTGATCCACCAAATATCTTGTTGCATCCTACTAGTATACATTCATCTCAAAAATTGATCTTGGAAACCCTCTTTTTGATAGATTTCCCACACTAATGTAGGTTAGCAAGCTACACAGAGCTTTATAAAGCACTGTGCCTGTGTATAGGGAGTGTTAGTGGGCCTACTAACTCTCTGTAGCCACTATTACAGAGCGTTAGTCTCCCATTGCCTTGATTTTCAGTAGTATCTGTGGACCAAAAGGGATCGAAAACCTTCTCATGGGCTGAAATAAGATCTGTAACTGTATTATGTCAGCAAAATTGGTGTCCTAGAAATTTATTTTTAGGAAAAAAGTCTTGGTTTTCTCTCTTAAAACCAATTTTTCTAAAAGAAATACTGACAAGTTATATTCATCCTTCTGTTTAAATAGTTGTGAGTTGCTTCATTTTTGTTTCAAGTAGTTATTAGGAAATATTGGAAAAGACTCTTTTGGTTATGCATGTTTTGAAAGACTAAAGATGCTTGGAAGAAATTATGAATATGTGAAAAATATGAATATGTATAATACAACTTGTTTGCATCAAATTGAAAAAAAAAATTCAAAGCATTGTTTTCGCATGATTTATTGAGTTAGAGTCTCATCACATTTCATACGTCAACTCCCCTACCGAAGACAATAATCAAGTACACATAAAATTTACCTAAAAATCAATCAGTAACTCTTTATTTGAGCAAACAAACATTAGTTAGGCTAGGATCTTGGGATAAGCATGTGAGTGAACTACCCAAGGTCGAAAACCAAACTAGTGTCATTAAAAGAGAGAAAAATTCCTTCTGCACTCATACTACTGGGACCACTCTAGTCAAAGCGAAGCTAAATACGAGACAACATCGGACTATAAGTGATGGTAGCCCACCTTCTCTTACAAATCCTTTGGTTATTCTATGTATTAGGGATCCCTTCGGGGATTTCGGAGCTAAGTCAGGGACTCAGGTATCCTACCCACACAGTGTGTTGTCTATGACTATGTCCCCCCCAATGGTGTCTATGATCTGAGGTATCTTTAGTGGCGAAACTTAAAGGGACTTACACAAGGTGACTGGGACGTGATGTCTTGGTACCTAACATAGATGAACCTACTTTGTCTTCAGTTTTTGGGAGGGTGATCGTCTTCACGAGAGTACTTGGCCCTCAATATGAGGTTTGGGCGAAGCTCTAAAGAAACCGTAATTGTACATCTGGCCATCCTTCTCTGTTATTCATTGAGATACCAAGTTTCGTCTCAGGTGATCGGTGCTTATCAGACAAGGTATTTTCCCTCTGTTTGCTGATCGATAGACTTAGTGTATTTTTTATATTAGGTACCCGAGTGTTATCATTTTGAGACTTTAACGAACATCACAATAATATTTATTGATAAAATTAACAGTCACTGTGGCTACATCCAGCCCTCATTGTCACTCTAGACGATTGTTACGACTTCCTCCACTCATTTTGGAGGATCCGCCGAGCTCCAATTAACCGGATTCACCATCTTTGGGGAATCAATCTCCCAGATCTTACACGGGATCTGTTTGGACAACTAACAATTCAAGTTTTCCAGAGGATTTCTTCACGAAAGGATTTCTTCCTAATTTTAACCCTTCGCTCACGAACCAGTTGGACCCACTCTTGATTCTAGTCGAACCAGTACTTCCTGCTTCAGTATTTGGAACATGTCCATCTGTCCATTCAATGACTAACAGGTTGTAGAACTTTAGGGACACTTTTGGTCCTTCACCACTCCCCCAGTCGACAGTCGCCACAACACTAGTAATGGTGAATCCCGCTATCCCGTTTGTCCCAAGTACAACCACTCACATGAAACCCTATACGAGTGGAACCCAGCAGATGCCAGGTTCCACCCCTATGGTGCCAAAATGCATAACTTCGACAAGTGCCACATACAGTGCGGTTCCTGTTTACCAACAATATGGTCAGCCGCCAATGTACAGTTCAAACCCCTAGACTCATATACTTGGGGGGGTTCCCAATATGCACATGCTGGTAGGGAACGTAACAGTTCCCCCTCCGTTCTCAGGCATGCATGGTCAGTCTCTAATTGACATGAGTGTTCCCTTTGTCAATCAAGGACAAATGGTTAGTTCTGTGTCAGGCGGGAATCCTCAAGGAGTTCCCAACCAGTCCATGAGGGCACCCTACTCCCATCTTCAAATGAGTCAAGGGGGCACTGCTTATACTGGGGGCAATTCCATACCCCAGTATCAAAATCCTCATGGAAATCCACTCTACAACACCATACCTCAAAGCAGCTGCTACACCATACAACCCATGTATAATATGGGGAACCAAATGATGGGAGGAGTGCAAAGCTCCTCAAGTCATCTGTCATCACCATGGTCCTAGTCTAGGGCACCTAACTCTCTGCCTTTCTTGGTAACGTTGGATATACCCGACTTATACAAGTTGACAAACACCCCCATCTATCACAACTTACAATGGCCATTGATCCCGCATAAAATACCAACAAACATGCCAAAGTTCGATGGAAAACAAGGGGAGGATCCGGGCACACACATCACCACCTACCATCTCTGGTGTGTTTCAAACTCTATGGTGGATGATAGTGTCCGGTTACGTCTTTTTACCCACACCCTCATTGGCAACACAACGAAATGGTATATTGAGTTACCACATGCGTCAGTAAACACCTTTGACACTTTAGCGATGGAATTCCTAAAGCATTTCCAGTTACCAATCCGCTATGAGACTGGGAAAGAGCTCATCACTTCATTTCATTAGGATACCACCACCCGCATCTCTGATCATATTCATGAACGGAGACGTAGGCGGAGGTTAGTAAAATCTCCCATCCCAGAATTTCTCTTAACGGACTGGTTCTGCAAGTCCTTACTCCCGCTAATCGCTAGAGATGTCGCTCTAGGTGGTGCAGTCACAGAAGACCAATCCATACATCGTGCCCAGCACTTAGATCTGATATATTCACTATCTAGCACTCTTTATGACATAATCCCCAATGCTCCTGGTAACCCCAATGCTTCCGCCACTCAGCACCCTGGAGTGCACGATGACAGGATTGTTGGTGCAACCTCTGGGCAGTTATAAAACAACTCAGTGGTCACATTACCAAGCTAGTAGTGGACCCCTCTACCAATATGACTGCTCTTCCTGCCACTGTGATAAACTCTGTGCAGTCTACGCAAAAATCCGATGGCAAGAATAAGAAGAATAAGAAAAAGATTGCTCCTTATGAAGAGCAGTCACCAAAGCAGCCCAACCCAAAACAGAAGGCCGATGCGCCTACTAATGAGGGAAAGGACAAACCCACCAGATATCCATGCAAACTTTCTACTGAAGACCACACAACTTGGTGCTGTCCGCAACTTCAAGAATGCACAGAATACCTTGCCAAAAGGGATTCTGGTAAGGCCCCCGTTGTCCTTAGAAATCCTTTTCCCACTCAACAGCAGCAAAATCTTATTTCAAACCAACCGCAACCCCCACAAG
The DNA here is from genome assembly GCA_031772625.1 of Pinus tabuliformis. NCBI lineage: Eukaryota > Viridiplantae > Streptophyta > Pinopsida > Pinales > Pinaceae > Pinus > Pinus tabuliformis. Next base: position 280,748,969 of record CM062816.1, read on the forward strand.
GGGGCAATGATGGTTCGCAACATCCTTCCGCTAGTGAAGGATCTTCTACCATTTACACATTTGAAATGGTAAAACTCACCACAAGAACCAAATCATATGGAGCTCCTGTCGCTCCTGCAGCAGAACCATCCTCAGGTCAAAACGCACCCCCACCTAACGATTTTCATATCGAAAGTCCATTTGAGGACCTTGTAATTCAAACCCCAAAAGGGGCACTTCGATACACAATGCACAATACATCTGCACGTGCCGCCCAACACTACAACATTGTAGAGGATTTGGCGCAAGTGCCATCGGCTATGTCAATGCTCGAAGTATTACAAACATGCCCGACACAATAGAAAGCTTTGCTTTCGACTATTGGAGGTATTGACCCAATGGATTCCATGCTTTCTATTTTCGATATGGACAAGTGTAAACCTCCCCTTTCTCACCAACTTGCATTCCAGGTGCATATCACTTCAAAAGGTAAAGTTATACACAGAATTATCATCAATGAAGGTGCTTCTACCTGCGTCATGTCTGCTTCGTGTTGGGTCACCCTAGATTCTCCAACCCTAACCCCGGCGCCAAACTCCCTGAAAGCTTTTGACAGCCACACCTTTATCCCAGAAGGATACCTAGCCAGTTTCCCCATCACTTTGTATGGGAAAACTATAACAGTGGACATAGAAGCCGTGGACAAAAGACTCGAATATAATATCTTGCTGGGCCACAGTTGGACATATGCCATGATGGTCGTCGTATCTACTGTCTTTCGCATCATCCAATTTCCATTGGATGGAAAGGTAGTTACAGTAGATCAGTTGTCTTTCTGCACCCCTGATTATTCATCGTTACCAAGTGGCTCCGTACCCCTAGTAGGAGGTGGAACTGACTCTTATGTTAGTTTAGGTACCGGTCTACTGAAGGATTCTTCCCTCATGGGTTGTTTTCCTCTTCAGCTGCCCAAGGTTTCACAGACAATCAACATGCTTTCATCTATTCCTCATGAACTGACCGATCAATGGATCTTGTTTGCTCCTTCAAACCTTGACACATTCTGAGAACAGATGTCGTTATCATCAGATGAGTTGGCGTACCAAGCCATTCAATCCGCATCTGAATCTCTGGTCACGTTGGTTACTGCCGATGGTACCACCGTCCCTCCCATAACAGCTCCTCCTTTCCATCCACTTGATCAAGTCCTACCTACGGATGAAGCTATTCGAGAAATCATGAGTTTAGGAGAGAAACCTTGGGAGGATTGGCACCATCGTGTTTTGATATCTGATTCAGACACGATGCCTCTTCAAATATTGTCCCCTAACATACCAGAAATCGTTTCCTCACCCTATATGACCATCCAAACTTTGGAGGGAGAAGGAAATATGGGCAATATTTCAAAGACATTTCTCATCGATATTTCTGTCACGACAGGCATCATGGAAAACATCCAGATTGGAGCCGATTGCAATCCTGAGGAAATTGCAAGCTTCACCTGCCTATTTAAGGAACTGCGTGATGTATTCACCTGGTCTTGTGAGGAAATGACCGGCATATACCCTTCTATTTTTGAGCATGAGATCATGCTTTACGAAAATGTAAAACCTATCCCTCAAAGACTTCGACCGGTCCATCCCCGCAAAACAGCAGCCACAAAAAACGAAGTAGAAAAATTGTTACATGCTAGTTTCATCTATCCTGTTCCTTTAACGGAATGGGTTTCCAATCTGGTTCCTGTCGATAAAAAACAAAGAACCATCCGCGTATGTGTCGACTATCGAGACTTAAATGCCGCGTGTCCTAAGGATAATTATCCGACACCATTCATTGACCAAATCATCGACGATTGCGCCGGTTGTGAATCATTTTTATTCATGGATGGATTCTTAGGATACAACCAGATTTCTATAAAACCCAAAGACCAACATAAAACTACCTTCGTCTGCCCATGGGGCATCTTTGCCTATTGGAAACTCCCATTCGGATTAAAGAATGCTAGAGCAACTTTTCAAAGAGCTATGGACTATGCATTTCATGATATTAGGTATATCATTCAGGCTTACTTAGATGACCTTCCAGCCCATTCCAAGCTCCGAACATAGCACCTAAACCATTTAAGAGAGATCTTTCTGAGGTGTCAGTTTTACGACATCCGCCTGAATCCACATAAATGTGTTTTCTTCGTCGAATCTAGACGTTTATTTGGATTCATTGTCTCCAAGTACAAGATTAGGGTTGATCCCGATAAAGTAAAAGCAATTATTCAATTGCCAGAACCACAATCCATTCTACAGCTCCAATGTTTGCAAGGGAAAGCAAACTTTTTATGACAATTTATTGTAAATTATGCCTAATTGATGAAAGGCTTCATGCATCTACTTAAGAAAGAAGTGCCATATCTGTGGGATGATCAAGCTCAATGATCATTTTATGAATTGAAAAAGGCACTTATTTCAGCCCCACTCCTCAGCGCTCCTGACTATAGTCACGAATTTCTTCTTTACATAGCAGCCTCGCCATCCTCTCTTGGAATGGTCTTGGTTCAAACACACCATGACCGAAGTGAACATGTGATCAATTATTTGTCCAAAGGCTTGGCTAGGCCCGAACTCCAATATTCGCATGTGGAAAAGCTGTCATTGGCAGTCGTCTTTGCTATCAACCGTTTCAGACACTATATACTGTTGCGATAGACTACTATCATCGCCTTGGAGAATCCCATGAGACATATTTTGTCTCATCAAGTAATTGGAGGTAAAGATTCAAAATGGATTGTAATCCTGCAAAAATTTGATCTGCTTTTCACAGCTGCCAAGGCGAATAACTCCTTAGTCTTCGCCGAACTTTTGTCGAAGCTTCCCATCATCGATCCAAATGAGATAGCCCACGATCCTCTCCCAAATGAAGCTATATATCTTATCAACACCACTGACCCTTGGTATTGAGACATTCTTGTCTACCTCCAAGCACAACAGTTCCACCCTGAACTCACGTCAGGTAACGATCGTCACATCTGTAGAGCGATAACTAGGGTCTCTCACACCACCAATTATTCCACATTATTAAGTCAATCCGGGATCATTTTGTTCTTTCAAGGAGTAACTCAATCCGAGGCTGTTTTGTCCAAGTAATGCTCGGTAGTATAGCGTTCTAATGATTTGAAAGGAAACAAACACTAAGCTGTAACTAAACCAACTCAAAAGATAAAATCACACAAAGCAGTTGATCAGTCAAGGGTACGGAAACAATAACCCTTCCCTTTAGAAACTGATAAAGAAAGAAAACCAAAGCATGGACTTATAGGTCTGGGAGCTAGGCAGCGTCTTGCTGGGCTCACGACAGCCTTAGGCCTGCTATCACGCAAAAGCAATAAAGGCAAATTAGCGAAAGTAAAATGGAACAACAATTCTAAAATGGAACAGCAGTAATCAAATGGAACAGCAGTAATTAAATGGAACAACAAACTATCATAAACAGGAAACGTCAATCATATAAATTGGAACAGCAAACTCAAATGGAACATCAAACTCAAATAGAACAGCAAACTCAAATGGAACAGCAAACTCAAATGTATGTACACGTTCTAGACTACTGTAGCAATCCGAGAATAATGTATGATGTGACTATGTTTCTAAACAAAGTGATATTATCTTCAAGCCTCACAAATACTTATTTTATATGAATCCAATGATGATAACATTCATACCAATATCTTGCTATAGAAATGGATGCAATTCGAATAGATTCACTTTGTGTAATACAGAGACGTGGGTTAAAGAACTTATTCAGATTCAGATATTAATTAGGAAGCATAGTCTATCATATAAAAGATATATCGGATTACTGAAACAAGAGAAATAAGCAAACCACACAAATCACCGTATGATACAACAACAAGTGACCGTCGGAGCTGGGCCCTTGGCTACCAATGGTACACTGCTTAAAGTTACTTCAGATGCAGAAACGAAGTGAACACCAAGTCCTTTATATTGATTGCATTAACAAAAGTATACAAAATCAGGTCTTAACAAAACTTAATGATCAAAGTTGTTCTGAAGCTTGTAATTACAACAACAGTCGTCCCCCACGCTCGATGGCGTGGTACCTTTATATAACAGAAATGACGGAGATATCTAGATACAAAAGATAAGCTTAAAGCAGCGATTCCTCAGGATCGAAGATCCTGAGGGATTCGCTAATCGTTCAGTTCTTCTCTTTCCTTTCTTGCGTTATCCGTCTCGGTATCCTGCGTTCTTTTCCTGGACTATTCGGCTCTAATTTTACTTGATCTTGTCCGCATCCGGTTCCCTGTCGACGGGACAGCAGTTACTTTCCCTTCGCTTCTTGTTTTTACTCGATGATTCCCTGTTTCCGCGTCCTTCTGCATAGAAAACATCAATTATTTAGTGATTGAGCTTCGTTTGTCCATTTTCACATAATTTATCAAAACCCTTATATTCTTTAGACTCATAATGCAGAAAAGGTTAGAAATATTATTGAAAAACCACTAGATTGCTTGTCAAAAAGCATACCTTCCAAGTGCTCCACAACATCCATCACCAAGCGCGACACTATCTAGTGATTAACAATACATTATATCATCGTGGTGCAGATACAGTTCTTCGGTGTTGCCTCACTCATGAAGAGGCAGAGCACGTTTTAAATGACTACCATGCTGGGGCATGTGGAGGTCATCTTTCTAGCATATCTATTGCATAGAATGTCTTGCGCGCAGGCTAATTACTAGCCAACCTTATTCAAAGATTGTGTCAAGGCCATCCAGTAATGCCATCCTTGTCAATTATTCACAAATAAAATGTACGCCCCTCCAGCCCTACTGCATCCAGTGATCTCTGTTGGCCCTTTTGCCAAATGGGGGATAGACTTCGTCACCTGTAATCTCGTTTCCTCTGTTGGACACAACTATATCATAGTAGTTGTGGACTATTTTACGAAATGGGCTGAAGCCCTTCCTACCTACAGCGCTAATGGAGAAACTGTGGCACTATTCCTATTCAATCAGGTTATCTGTCGTTTTGGTGTACCCCGCATAATCGTTACAAACCATGGATCTCACTTCCAAAACCATATGATGTCTGACTTAACGTCGTTGCTTGGTTTTCATCAGGATCAATCATCCTCCTACTACCCCCAAGCTAATGGTCAAGTGGAAGCCGTAAATGGCGTCTTAAAAACCATGATCTATAGGTTGGTAGGAAACCATAAAACCAATTGGCACCGAATGTTATATTCAGTGCTATGGGCATACCGAACTTCAGTAAAGACTACCATGGGCTTTACACCTTTTCAACTGGTGTATGGCCTAGAAGTAGTTCTACCCATTGAGTGTTAGATCCCTTCCCTAAAACTAGCCATTGAACTCCTGCCCAGCACTACTGCCGAAGAAGAATGCTTACTATACCTTAATCAGCTAGACGAAACTTGTCAAGATGCAAAATTAGCAATCAAAGCTCACAAGCGCGAGGTAAAACCCAGGGAAAATTTTAAGAACCCCCCCAAATTTATAAATATAATAAATGGGCGAATCTCCATGGTATATAGGAAAAATGGAAGGCGATTTTATCAATAATATAATATGTATATATAATTTTTTGGCGAATCTCTCACCAGGCATGGCGAATATTTTACTCAATTATAAAATCTTGTAAGATCTTGCCGAGTATTTCACTAAATAATAAAACTTTGTAAAGTTGAATCTTAGCATAGGCTACATGCTGGTTTAATTCCCCCATTTAAATAGGCTACATTCCAGGTGAATACCATGGGTCAATACCATGTGCCATTTTGGTGAATACCATGGGTCAATACCATGTGCCATTTTTATTTTTATTAATTCTAATATTAGGGTTAATAATGGTTTTTTGCATGGTATTAATAACAATCTAGTCCATGGTATTTGTCCCATAGTATTTTGGCCATAGGTTTTGCCTAAATATAACCCATTTTTTGAGTGTTCGTAAATATAAGATGACTTATGGAGTAAATATAAAAAAATGTTTTATTTGTTTACCATACCTCTCGTTTATTTATATTTTTATTAATTTACCATACCTCTTTTACAAATATGGTATTTGGCCCATAGGATTCACTTAAATAAAACCTCTTTCTTGAGCCTTCATAAATAGAACGAGGGTTATGGACTAAATATAAAAAGAGGTTTTATTTATTTACGATACGTCTAGTTTATTTATATTTTTATTTATTTACCATAACTTTTGAGTAAGTATAAAAAGACGTTTTATTTATTTACCATACCTCCACTTTACTTATATTTTTATTTGTTTACACCCTTACATGTATATAAGGTGACTTATGGAGTAAATATAAAAAATGTTTTATTTAGTGACTTATGGAGTAAATATAAAAAATGTTTTATTTATTTACCATACCTCTCATTTATTTATATTTTTATTAATTTACCATACCTCTTTTATAAATATGGTATTTGGCCCATAGGATTCACTTAAATAAAACCTATTCTTGAAAATGGGCGAATGGATTCACTTAAATAAAACCTATTCTTGAAAATGGGCGAATGGAAGGTTGTAAGTCCTAATTTCAAGGGCTAAATTTACCTTTTTTACCCTCTCCCTTAAAATAATGTGGGCTATTTGAGGTGATTTGTAAAAATGTATTATGATACAAAATATTCGCCACTAAAAATTTAAAACCCCTTAATTTCGCCAAAGGGCGAACATTCGCCCCTAAAATTATCCTTGGTAAAACCCCAATATGAAAAAAAGGTTAACCTTCGTTCTTACCAAGAGGGTGACCTTGTGTTGCTCTATGATCAAAAACATGATCTCTTGGGGGCAGGTACGCTTCAACCCTTATGGCTAGGTCCCTATGTCGTCAGGAAAGTCCTCTCCAAAGGGGCATATGAATTACAGGACTGGGAAGGAGTCCCACTCAAGGAGCCCAGAAATGGACTCTATCTCAAAAAGTATTATGCCTAGTATTGCACTACGCATGTGCTTTGTAACATTACATAAAAATTCCAAAACCAAAAAATACAATAGAGCACTTTTCATGATATTTTATTTCTCTTTAAAAAAAATAAACATCTCCAAGTTTTCATCATTGAGCTCGTTAAATCTATGTGATGATGGTTAGAGAACTTTTTGATATATTTTATTGCTCTTTAAAAAATATAAACCTCTCCAAGTTTTCATCGTTTCTCTCGTTAAATCTATACAACGATGCTCTGAGAAATTATTTTTTGATCTTTTTCTAGCTCATTAAACTGAAAAAGACCAAGGGAGCATTCTTTTTAGGTTCTTTTTTCTCGCTCTTTAAACTAAAAAAATCTCGAGCTTTGGATTTAGGCTCGTTAAACTTTATAAAAAGACCCGAGCATTCTTTTAGGTACTTTTCTCACTCATTAAACTGAAAATTCCCAAGTTTTTGTTACCGAACTCGTTAAAAATATATGGCAGTAGCAAGAGAACTTTATTTTTTGGGACCGTTTCTTGCTCTTAAATTGAAAAATCCCTGATTTTTTCCCCTCCTTCGAGCTCGTTAAAATTATGAATAAGGGATGAGCCGTTCTTTTCCCTCCTTTTCTCGCTCACGAAACTAAAAAAGATACCCTGAGTTTTCTTCATTTGACTCATTAAAAATTTTGATGAAGGTATTGAGTTTGTCGTTGCGTGACTCATTAAAAATTCATGATGAAAAATGAGTTTAGTCTGTCGCCTCATACTTGTAACAAAATGAGGTCGACATCTATTGAAAATAGGTTTCTCTTTATCCAGGTTCAATAGATTAACTTACAGAAAAGTAACTGATCCGGGTATACTATTAACCTTTTGCTGCACTCGGTTAACAACTATGACAAAGGGACCACCATGGAGTCTCTCTTTACGATCTTTTCAGACTCTCTAAATATGAAAAGACCACTGAGTTGTCTAGTCTAGACTCTTTAAATTACACAGACAAGATATAGAGTCATTCTTTTTACAATACTTTTCAGGCTCTTAAAAACATGAAAAAATCGATGTTTTTTCCTGTCTTTACTCATTAAACTAATCAAATAGGGCAAAGAGACGCTCTTTTTGTGGTCCTTTTTAGACTCTTTAAATATGAAAATATCGATGATTTTACCCATCTGGACTCATAAAATTAATCAGATGAGGAAAATGGACAATACAACTGTATTCTATATTTGAAAGCGTGGTTTGGCAGGAGTCGTTCCCTTGAACATGGCACTCCCTCAGATAAACCTCCTTTTTGATGGCCTCTCAATATGAACCCTACCATCCTATGAGTTTTAGCCTATATACCCTGATGGAATTGCGTCTCTGTATCCTAACACTCTGTAGTGTTCATGAGTCTAGTGTTGTCTGGTTAAAACCGTTTTCATGCCTTCTATTGTTCAAAGGTTACCCATTTGTTTCCTCCATCAACCGATCAAACATATCCTTTCATCATGCCCTCCGTTGTGTAGACCCAAATGCTCAAAAGATTCCTCAAAAAACAAAATCATTCTTGTTCCGTTTCGTGTCGATTGATGTAGGACACATTATTGCCTACCTTTCGACAGGTTTCTTCCTATCAACTTCAACACTCTATCTCGGAAGACAACCCAGAAACACATTCAGTGCCTTGGTACTTGCAGACATTAGTGGCAGGTTACCTTGTGTTTGATCAGGGGTTCTCATTATTGACTCCTGGTTGAGCGATTCTACGGGTGTTCGACGACAAAGACATCTTTCACACTCGTTAGATTGCACTGTGCATCTTGGAGACCATCACCATTATCGATGGCCTTCCTCACGTCTATTAACGGTCTCCCTTATTGACTGGTAATCAGATGATTTTGTGCATGTTTGATGTCAACGCATATTTTCACATGTATCGATCTATGTTGTTCAGTGAAGCGGAAATCAAGACCTTGGGTAGAGGCTTGCATCATTCAGCCTTGTTTCCTCTCCCAAGCTGCGGATATTGTTTTTTGGAGACAACTATTTCAGGATGATCCTATTATGACACTGGACCCGCATTGTGCTTATCGGTGGCTAGTATCGTCATATCTCTTTTGAGAAGATTACTCTGACATAGCTACTGAGCATGGGAATGCCTGACTCAGGACATGATTTTAGCAATTTTATATATATGTGTTGTATCAGGTTTCCCTTGCCGCCCGAAGCTTCTCTCTCTCTACATTTTGACAGGAATTACACTTTCAGTAAAGTATTTTGGCCATCGTCTCTATCTCTGATCTCATACTTTAGGGGGCATCTGTTATACAATAGAATGACCTCCTCATCAACTCAGAGGTGAAAGACATGATGACTGAAGCAAATACCACAATTGCAAGCCCTGATTCCACAGTAACGTTGGTTGCACACTGAAAACCTACTTTATAAAGCTTGTTACCAAGCCTACGGGAGCGTTAATGACCGCACTAACTCATGTTACTAGTGAGGGGACATCGTTAGTGAAACTTGATGAAGTTCAATGGGTCAAAGGAATGAATTGGCTCATAAATATCTAGATATTTCTTCCTAAAATTATGTAAGAAAAGCAAGGAAACATCCAAAATCGAGATATTTGGAGGATTTCTAATCTGAGAAAAGGAGGCAAATTGGAAAGAGCTGAAAAGCATGGCAAGTTCATTACTTTTGCCCTAGTGAACTCAAGGAGGAGCTTGGCAGCCCTAACTCAATTGCGATATAAGCAAGGTGAGGGTTATTGTGAAAGAGGTCAAAGCATTTGAAAGGACAGCCTACTAAGCTGTTGTGAACTGTCACATACTTGAAGAATTGAGCTAGAAGAGAGATAGAGAGAGAGAGAAGCGGAAGGGGAAAAGAAATACTGATACAACAGATGGTTGTAATCACTCTTCCATTATTAATACAAAACTACAGTTGTGTTCCCTACTCCATGGTGTTGGTAACCTTGTTCATTAATTTGTTCATTCGATACTTGTTTAGATGAGTAGTTTAGTTATATGCAAATAGATGTTCATTGTGCATTCATATATTGGCTTTCAAGGTTATACGCGGTGATTTTGTTTGCCTTTCCTTTGTGCAAGAATTGATTTGGAGCCGACTTTGAAGGAGTTATTCTTGGTTGCATTGAGATCTCCAAAAAAATCTAGAAGGAGACTTGAGGTAATCCTCTTTCCATACTTTGTTAATTGATATTGATAGATGAACATGTGTATAACTTGGTAGCATCTGTAGATAATCTTACAGTCTGTTGAAGGTCCCAGGAAGGCCTTTGAGGGTAGCTTTCATTCTCCATACACTGTGCATTTTACCCCATAGCAACGAGATAGTTCTTGGACCATTGTTCACCCTTAGTGGAGAGGAAAGTAACTTCAACCACAAAATCAACAACAACCGCCATTTCCAAGTCACCAAGCTTAGCTCACTTTCCATTAAAAGTGGAAGTGAAAGCTTTGAAAATGCCACTGTTAAACCCTTGGAACTATGGTATAAATTTTTACCAACCAACTTTCTGAATAGGGAATGGTATTCTTCATAAATCTTGGTGGTCACTCCCTTCCAGTTCCATTCTAGCTACAAGCGTGGGTTTTGACAAAAATCAAATATGAGCGAGGGTTTAGCTCAACAGACTAAAATTAAGCATATGAAAGGTTAAAATATTGGAAATTTATAGAAAGACCAAGAAAGATGAAGAGAGAAACGAAACCAGAGAAATTTCCAAAATGAAAACCCTACAAGGTAACTCAAAATACCACCATGCATAGTTTCAAGAATATACCATAGCTCTTTCATGACAATAGGAAATTTTATTGATTTACAGATTGAATTATGGCTACGGGTTACGGTGTATACAGGTGTTACGAGGTGAGAGCACCAAATGGGAAACATAATATCTAATGCAAATCATACCCAATCCATCTCGCACCACCATATATCATTTAGGATATGGAGATGATAAATGTCAATATCACAATTTAATTGCACCAAAACATTACATTATCACATAAATCATACCATAACCATAGTTTCAACAAACCCAAAGTTATATATATGGATTTTTAATACAAGTCATGACCGCCATAATAATACATTAATTCATGCATCGAAACAAATATCAACCAAATATTTTTCCCATTCAAAAACAACACAAATGAAAATATAAAAATTTTAGAATCATTAATGAGAAATATATAACCAGATATGAACATATAAAATGAAATCACCATAATATATAATCAAACTTTGAATCAAATCATAAAATCAATGTTGTTATATGATACAAGGCTAATGAAATTTCATAAGGCCTATTGTAATGCAACATTATTATTATTTATATGAAAGAAACAATTACACACAAGGATCTAGACCAAAATTGGTTGGAATCTTAGAAATTATAACCTCATGAAATGGCATTAAAGCATATATCATATTGTTGTTACAAAACCAAAATAAGGGAACAAAGTACTAGAAAAAAAAAATTGTTTATTAAAACCACATAACCAAATTCACTAGGATCCAGATAACAACCAAAACTAGAAATGTACATTTTCAACAATAAAAAGAAAGGAAAAATGCAAACAAATAGAGGGGTACATATCATTTCAAAAATGAGAGGGGAGTCGGTTGGGTTGGCAACAACTCTATATAAGTCAACAAGATTTCTTGGTCTGATAATACATATATGGGTGTCGTCAACCCTAGCCCTTTCTCTCCTCTTACCCTCACTCTCTCACTTTTATCTCCAACTAATTCAAGCTACTCTACCCAAGCTTCCTTGAGCCACTCTCCTAGACAAAAAAGAAAAAGTATATGATTACGAAATGGAGGTTTCTTAACTAGTAGTTCTCTCTCTTAATTACACATGTCTTATATCTATAAGTTAGGTTCCACTCTATCCTCACAAAATTTCTACATTTTTACCTCAAGGACAACTTAACATAACTTCCTATCAATGTAGATCCTTCTAGATTAAAATATATTACATATTAAAGAAATTTCTAAAGGGAACCAACTCCCTTGGTAAAGTCCTGGAGACCACTACTGCTTCATAGTAATGTTGCAAAGGAATATCTCCATTTACCTTTCAACTCATTTCTCCACTCAAATATGTCATATCACAATTTGCAAAAGTATTTGATCTTGAGGAACATTAGGTATTGATCAAGGTCTATTCTAGAAATGGATTATAGCTAATATACTCAAGTGTTTGGTATATTAGGATGAATTATATTACAATTATAAGTTGTGTAACTTTCACTAGTTTCCTACAAAGCATATGCATATATAGAGACATATTAATCATGTTACTAGACATAATGAAAAACCTTATAATAAATTAATAAATTCACAAGCTACATTTTTTATAGCTTATTTATTTGTATTCATTTGTTTTCAGACATTGCATTGAAGTACTCATACAAGAAATTGTTGAAGCTACGAGATTGTTGAAACTTTATAGGGAAATAACATAATAATGAAATAGAATGAAAATTAAATATGCATATGTTACATTTAACTGAATATTATAGTTTGATTAATACAACTATGAACTTAAAAATTTAGTATAGGATGAACTAGTGCATTTCTCTGATCTCAAATAGAAGAGGAATTACTTAATTTTAAACCATGTGTTAAACTGGGTTTGAGGGATATAGATATGTAAATTAGTTATGCTACATCACCATGTCTAGTTATGTAATTAAGGGCCAATTCTTATATATAATATGATCTTTATGGGTTACTATTATACAAGTTAGGCATTATAGGGATTTATAGTGGTTAGAAGTTGTAATGATGTGTGTGTGTGTGTGTGTGTGTGTGTGTGTGTGTGTGTGTGTGTGTGTGTGTGTGTGTGTGAGTGAGACAAAGGAGAAAGAGAGAGAGAAATTAGGGTTTAAAGGAGATATTAGCAAGGCATGATAGGGGATAAATGACTCTCTATAAAAGGTGTTACTAGCTAACGACTATAGTGGTTATATGTTATCATAATTAGGGGTTATACATGATATCGATTATTGGTGATGGGTGTAGGGAGTTACGGATTAGTTAGACAAATAATTGTAAGGATTCATGGTCAAGGGTCAGTGGGTAGGGTTTAAGTTTGATAAGAAGTGTTAGGAATGATATGGGTTATTAGGAGTTAAGGACTATTAAGGTTAATAGTTATCAAGGTTTAGAGTTGGGGGGTGATAGGATAGGGCTTTAAGGTAATGGAGTCTAAAGGTTATATGTGTTTAAGTGGTTATAACATAGGGGCATTCAGTGAGTTTAAGTTAAAGGTGATCAAGATTAGAGAATAACATAAGTTACTTATCAAGGGATATAATGGTTATTGGGGTTCCTTATTATAAGTGCTAATTTATATGGGTTACTATTTAGTGGTTACAAAAATTGGGAGGAGGGAATTATGGGTTATATGATTTAGGACTTATATGATAAGGGTCACATGGGTTCAAGTTTAGAAGGGTTACAGGTGAGGGTGATATTGTTAGGGATAAATGTGATATGGGCTTAATATTTTATGGGTTAATAGTTATAACTATTTAACAATTAATACTTAAGGATTTATTATAATAGTGAAGAAGTAAGTCAAAAGAAAACTATTATTGTGAAAAACAAAATACTTCAAAGAAAAAAGTACCTAAATTAAAATTTTATCCTTAGATGGTGCAACAAAAGTTTTGTAACTCGGTGTTAATAAGACACGACAATGTAAAGTTATAATGTAAAAGTATTGATACTATAGTTTTTAAAAAATAAAGACACTATCCTAAGGCTCTACTTAATGATCTTACTCTCAAATCTTGTATAGTAATTAGGCCTTTCAATCACTAATGAATGGGGAAATAAGTCAAGTAAAGGAGATGATATGTTAGAGATATTTATTGTGTGGGGAACTATGAGAAAATGGCCAAAATCTATCTATCTTAGTTTCCTCCCCATTCCCACAAAATCCACTTAGTAGGAACCCATAACTAGCAACTAAGACACCCTTCCAAAATGTGTGTAAATGTTTAGCTCTCCAACATTGAAGGGGTTGAGCCATGGATAAATAGATGTAACACCCTAGAAAAGGTTTACTTTATGACTCCTATATTTTATGTTTTTATTTATTTCTGAAAATGGAAATAGACAGGCGTTGAATTGTTTGCAAGACGTTGCATAGGGTGTGGAGGATACCACTCCAAATCTTCCTACTTTTACTTAACAGTTAGAGGGAAAGCACAGGGGGACATACCTGAAGAGTATAGTTCAAGGTTTGGAGGAACATGGAAGCCTATGGCTTGTTTTTAGAAGGATAATAGATAAGTATTTACTCTAGAGGTTAGCGAAAATCTATGTCAAGTTAAATGTTGATACTCTTGATTTGAAATGATTTCACAATTACTAACACTATGTTTGTAGATTGTTGGAGGAAGGAAACAGGTAAGAAATATGATAAAATTCTGCGCATATAAGAATAAATCATGACTAGACAATGTTGTGTGTACACCTACATTTATTGGTTATGTATAAATCAAGGTAATTTCCTTTAAGAAAAACAAAAACAAAAAAAAAACTTCGCTTGAAAGGAGAAAGAAAGACTGCATTTCTTTAGGGAAAATGCAGAAGTTGCTTTGTTTTGCATCGATAAATAGTAGTAAAACATCTATTATTTATTGTAGGGTGAGATGGTGTTAACCAAGGTTAGAATATGTGAAACCCTTGGAAAGAAAAGTGTCTTCTCAGGGTTTCGAGATGTGTGTCTTGGTTCTAAAAAAAATAGTCACATGGATTAAGCCATGATTTCTCAGTTACAAGTAATCATGGAACCTTGGAATGAGTAATAGCATTTTAAATTTTAGTTGGTATAATTCTATGTATATATATGTGTTAGAACAAAATTAATAGTTGCATCATTTTATGCAAACAGGAAATACACAAAATATTAATTGTAAAACCTTAAACAAAAGCATTTTCAGTATTATAATTGTGCAAACAAGTGAACAAAAGAAAATAAAACAATGCTTAAAGTGTATTAAGATAAAAAAAATTATAAGAGAGAATTTCAAAAAAACTAATGATGCCTTTAATATAATGCAGTGAACCCATAATCATTTTCCTAGGTTATGTACAATGAGTAATGACTAGTATAAAACAAAAATTAAATCTATAAAAAAAAAACAAGGCTACAGAGAGCCTCAGAATTATAATCTCAACCATGCATCAAGATTATAAATTATAAATTATGCTAATGGACAATAAATACAAGGCCCCATATGATGGCACTTAACATGAATATAATAAAAGAATAATAATAAGTGTTGTTTGAACATTATAAACCCTAACCCCGCAGGGAATATTACCCAGAGTTATTACAATACTCAAACAAGCAGTCTCTAAAAATTATAAGGGTTTACTTGCTAAATAAATCGTGTTGCACCAGGGCGGAGGTCATGTTTAGTTACAAGTCAACCTGGCAGAATATGGAGAGAACTTAGAATCAAAACCTGGTAATCATCTGCATAAATCGTGGAAGAGAACTAATAACAAATTTTGGGTTGCTTTCCCTTCTCCAAAAATCCAAGTTTTAAGAGTACCTGTCAAAAAAGTTGCAACCCGGGCTATGAACGAAAGCCCTTGTAGACGAAAGGAAAAATACGTGTTTACATTATAAGGGGTTGGAGTTACTAGTCAAGGTCAATGGATCTATATACTGCCTTGACAATGCTGTGCATGCACATGCACTAGGGTTACATAGTGGAAGGGTTGAATTAAAAACCAATTCATAATTGTGAAATCAAAACTTAAATATTACCCTCCGTTCTGATCGAAACCCCAATTCACCAAACACTGAATTGACCGCAAGTCTTAGCCGTTTTGGACTCCAGGACTCTGAATGCGCAACCTTGGGTGAGGGTTGATCGACCCAGCCACCAAATTGTAAAGGGATTGAATATAATAGAGTTTAAAATAACAGACACAACGTTCTATAACTCAGAATCTTAAAGCAAGCTAGAAAATTTGAGACCAAGGCCCATACCTCCCAAACAAGCAATAAAATAATTATGGCCACACTTTTACAACATTTCTAGAAAGATAATACAGGTTAAAGACCGTCCAAGGGACTTTGAAAAACCAAGGTTATGTTAGGGCTTCAAAACTGGGAGCAGAGCTCCAAAACTCCTTCTCAAACAATAGCAACTAAGGTAGTGCCGGGAGGGCTAGGCAGGTCATTACCCTAACCTCCTTGCCACACCATCCTCACCCACACCATCCTCACCATTCAATTCGAAGGGAAAATTTAGTGAATTAAATTTTCCAACAAGATCAAGCTCCAGGTGCATGGTGGGACGATCCATGCATGGACTGGAATGGGTACCAGCTAGATCGAATGATATATAAGAGACACCATGAATAACGTTATACATTACAATGTAACCTTCATTGAAAAAAAAGTGTGTTATATCAAACAATAAATATAATTATACCACAAGTAGAGTGCAAGTCGAAACAATAAATATATATTCATGTGCCCCATATATTGTGCTAATGAAATAAAGGGTGAACATATATATATAGATATAGCATATTATATATAAATATATATATCTATATATATATAATGGTTATGGTATACATGCCAAAGGATCAAAGTATTCAAAAATAGTAGCTATAGTAGTAAACATGTGTTGTTGACCAATGCGGGTTGTAACTACCAAGTTATGAAGATGCTAAATAAATTATTTTAATTAGAGGACATGTATGCATAAGATATTTGAAAGGATGCAAATTGCAATGACTTTAACCACATACCATAACGAGAATAAAAATGTTGGAATGAAAATTAGGATTAAAAGAAAGAGACATCCAATAATAGAAAGATCTGAGATTTTTTGGGAAGAAAAAAAACCTTTTACGTGTCATAGAAAGAATTAAGCAAAAAAATAAAAAAATTGATAAGGTATGGTTGAAGAGTAAAGAGGTGATGATAGTTAGACTCCTAAAACAAGGAAATTTTCTTTATGCCAGTTTTATTTTCTTCTTTTGCATGTTAATAACAATTTACCTAATGAATTATTAGAGATGTGACAGATAGTATTAGAGCAAGTTTTCAGCACCGAGACCTTGAGCCAATTATGCTTATTAATTAATTCATTGATGTTGTGTAAACAACAAAAGAGAAGAGAATCAGAAATAGAAAATTATTTAACAGTGCATCAATGGAAGAAATGTAAGGAATAACTCATGTTGATGGAGACCAAATTTATGTACAATTGGGACAACAGTCACAAGTGCCCCATAAATAATTATTGGAGATGATGAGGAGCCTACAGGCATAGTTGATAATATTAAGGACAATTCATGAACAACTCCTGAAGGCTAGTGAAAAACATGTATCAAGAATCTAACAGAAAAGTAAAATCCCAAGACGGTGGAGATGGTGATGGATGAAGGGGAATTAAGGTGAGACCTCAAAAAGAAAAACTACAGGAAAGGTAGAAGAAAGTTAGGAGGAAGGGATTGAAGGTGGAGAAGAGCACATTTCCTCAAAAATGTAGACCAAATTCGAGAAGAAACCCAAGGTAGCAGGAGGAAGGGCTTGAAGGTGGAGAAGAGCACATTTCCTCAAAAATGTAGCCCAAATTTGAGAAGAAACCTAAGGTAGAATTGCAAGGGCAGTTTAGAAATGTAATAATTATTGTGTAGATTCAAAACTGCTCATGAAATTTACTAAATCACAAGACTCAAAGCTACTCTACTGCTCTGTGGAATTCAATTCACAATCTAGAACACAAATCATAGACATGCAAGAAGAAACATCACACATGCACAAAGATTTATCTAAGGGAAAGAAACTACTCAAAACCCCTTCCTATTTGTATCGCAATAATCAAATAATAGAGATGAAATACATATGTTGCTCAAGCCTGAGCACAACCTGCAAGTGTACAATTTATCCATCTGCCTAACTAACTGACTCTGGCCAATACTTAGCCAATTTTCCTGTCCTCCAATATCCTATTTCCTTGCGTTATTTCTTAGTAATTAGGCCCCTATTTAATAGGAATTTTCCGCCATTGGATTGTGTAGTTCCTTTAGGATCATCCTCTGACTGCATGCACCACCTATACAACTTGGAATAGTTTACAACTGATAGTACACTGCCCTTGAACTCTAATCTCAACTGTGTAACTCAAATTTTCTCCATGCATGAGCTAATTTTGATTTATTGATCAGTTAAATCATTGATCACTAAAGTCACACCCCACTACATGACCTTCAACTAGTTCCTCCAATAGTTAGAACTAGTTTAGCTTACCATAACTCAAATTAACTTAATTAAATTCTTCTAACTGAAATTAACTCAACCTAGGCTCCTAAAATTTAGGAAACACTACACACAACTGAAATTCATTCCCCTAACTCAAATTAACTGAGCTAGACTCCTATTTTTTAGGAATCAACACAACTAAACTGAACTTCAACTCATTAACTCGAATTGAGACTGGTCATGAAATTTACTAATTTTTTAGGAATCAACACAACTAAACTGAACTTCAACTCATTAAATCGAATTGAGACTGATCATGAAATTTACTAAATCACAAGACTGAAGCTACTCTACTACTCTGCGGAACTTAATTCACAATCTAGAACACAAATCATAGACATGCAAAAGAAAACATCACACATGCACTGAGATTTATCTAGGGGAAAGTAACTTCTCAAAACCCCTTACTATCTATATTGCATTAATCAAAGAGTTTGGATGAATGCAATATGCTTGCTCAAGCTAGAGCACAACTTGCACCTGTATCTTCTATCCTCTACTTAACTGATTGAATCTAGAAAATATTTAGCCAATTTTCCTGTCCTCCAAGCTCCTATTTCCTTGCATTGTTCCTTGAGGAATTAGACCCCTATTTAATAGGAATTTTCCTCCATTGGATTGTGCAGTTCCTTTAGGTTCATCCTCTGACTACATGCACCACCTGTACAACTTGGAATAGTTTACAACTGATAGTACACTGCCCTTGAACCCCAATATCAATTGGGTGACTCAAATTATCTACATGCATGAGCTAATTTAGCTTGATTGATCATTTAAATGGTTGATCACTGAAGTCACATCCCACTACTTGACCTTCCATTAGTTCCTCCAACAATTAGAACTAATTTAACTAACCACAACTCAATTTTATTGAATGAAATTGCTACAACTTAAATTAACTCAACGTAGGGCCCTAAAATTTAGGAATCACTGCATGCAAATGAAATTCATGCTCCTAACTCGAATTAACAGAGATAGACTCCTATTTTTTAGGAATAAACAAAAACAAACTAAAATTTAACACATTAACTCGAATTGAGTGTTCTTAACTCAATGACAAGAGCCATGTCACCTCAGTTAACACCTCCAAGTTGTCTACTAATGTGGAATTTCTAATTTTCTCAATTTGATTAAGGAAAATATCAAAATTGAGACTTTCTTGTTGCATTTTCAATAATAAAAATCTAACCCCCAACTTTTGATGAGGAAAAGGAAAATGTCGCAAAATCCTAGTTGTTAAACATTAATCAGTAATTTCAAGTATATGGCTATTCCATTGAGTCATAAGCAAATTTGGCCCCCTATCAGCTTCAAGGAAATACTTCTTTGTGGTGGTAAGAGATGATAGTTGTCCATAATCTAGAAGGAAGAGTGATTTATTGGGAGGAGTTTCAATGATTATTTTAGGAAAAGTATATGTTAAAACAATATTTTGATGATAGAGCCAAGGAATTCCATGAGCTGAAACTGAGGAAAATGACCATGGATGAGTTGGTCAATAAATTTACCCTTTTGATATGTTAGGTTCCCTACCTTAAAGATGAAAAAGAAAAGTACATCAATTCTAGGGTTGTTTTCCCATTTCTTTTAAAGTGGGGATTGAGTATGATAACCCAAAAACCATGGACGAAGCGATTATGAAAGATTAAATGTGCTATCAATAGGTCAAACAAAAGAATGCAAATATGAAAACATGGTCTAGTAAGAAAAGGTATTGAATGACTCAAGGAGGGAAAAATCATAAGTTTGGGTCATTTAAACAACCAGGAAAGAACAACCAAAACTAGAATTGGAACAAAAACAGTAGCCAGCCAGCCAAGAAAGAAAGTCAAACACGAGCTAGGTCCAAACAAACCAAAGTTTCTAAAGAAGTAAACAATAAGAATAGAGATCCATTAAAATGTTAGGGTACCAGAGAACCTCATTTATTGTGGAATAGTCCATACAACACACAAACTATTCAAAATTCGCGGTGCCTTCAAGAAGCCTCTATAGTTAATGATGTGGTTAGGAATATACCATGAATAAATGTAGTGTAGGATGGACACCAAGCAAAGAATCAATCCATAATGATGGAAATTGAAGGTACTATTTTTAACCATCCTATTTCTATGTTAATAGATTTGGGTGCTAACATAAGCTATATTAGCCCCTAGGTGGTAGAAAAATGTAAATTAAAATTTGAAAAATATAAAAATTCCTGGCTGGTTCAGTTGGCCACAAGGACAAAAAGGAGGGTGGTAAACTAGATAAAATCATGTCGAGTGACCTTAAATGGGGTACATAGTTCTTTAGACTTAAATATTTTGCAGTCATTCTCCTATGATGTTTTAATAGATATGGATTGTTTAAAGAAACAGTGGGAAATTGTGAATTACCTAGAAAAAATTGTCACTTTAATAGTTGGAAATGGGGAAGTACAAGTTGTGAAGGGTATACTTAGACTTATGTCGGTGCGAAAAATTTCTACCTTACAGTTGAAAAAATATGCAAGGAAGGGATGTGAGCTTTTTTCCATCTAGGTGGAGGATCAATCCTTGAAAAAAATCGAAATATGTGAATAAATTTGAAGTTAAGGAATTTAGACTTCTGTGATCCATAGCATTGTTTAGATAATCTTCGGCAAAATTTGAAGTTATCAAAAACTATACATATGTGTTTCTGGATGAAATTCCAAGATTTCCCAAAAAAGGGAAATAAATTTTTCCATAGAATTAATAATTGGAGCAGCACTGGTGTGAAAACCCCCCTATAGAATGAGCATGCATGAACTGATGGAACTCAAAATACAACTACAAGAGATGCCTAATAAAGGTTATATTCGACCTTGTGTATCACCATGGGGTGCACCAATTATTTTCGTCAAAAAATAAATATGGGACTTTTTTTATTGTGTATAGATTACTAGTAGTTCAACAAGTCGACTGTTAAGAATAAGTACCCCCATCCTAGTATAGACAATTTGTTCGATCAAGTGATAGGGGAAACAATGTTCTCAAAAATTGATCTCGGATTTGGATACCACCACTTGGGGATCAAAGAAGAAGGTATACCTAAGACGACATTATGCACAAGGTATGGGCATTATGAGTTTATTGTAGTATCGTTTGGTCTTACTAATGCCCTCACTACATTCATGTGCTTAATGAATATCATCTTCAACAAGTTTTTGGATAAATTTGTGTTAATATTTATAGACAACATAATAATTTATTCAAAAATTGGGAAGAACACAATCAACACCTAGAAATAGTGTTGCAAACCTTGCGTGAGCACTAATTATATGCAAAATTAGGTAAATGTGACTTCTTTCAAGATAAAATACAATACCTTGGACATGTTATTTTCATGGGGGCTTCACTCAATGAACCTCCGACATATCACGTGCATTCATGAAATACTAAATAATACCCCTAATTTGACTGCGTATTAGAAACACCTTTTAAATCACATTATTTAACCCCCTACTAAAACAAACCTACTACACCTTCCCAATTTAAAAAACCCTTACTTTCACTATATATTTTAGGTATCCATTTTTACATTAACATTTTTTATACCCTTTTATATTTTTTCATTAACTTGAAGCTCCATATTTTATACCTTCCAATATAAAAACCCTTTACCCCCAAATATATGCTTAATGCATTATGTCATTTTCCCTCAATATACATCCCCCAATATGAACCCGCATGGTATGGTATTGCTCCCTCAATGAAGCCCCCATGGTTATTTTAGGAGAAGGCATATGGTGGACCTAGAGAAGGTGAGATCCATCCTAGATTGGGCAGTAACAAAAGACGTAACAAACATAAGATCTTTTATGGGAATTACTAGGAATTGTCATAGTTCTATTGAAGGGTTTTCTAGGTTAGCACATCCCATCACTTCATTGCAAAAGAAGGGTATGGAATTTGTTTGTTAAAAAATGTGCCATGAAAATTTAGAAAAATTAAAACATTTGTTAACAATAGCCTCTAAATTGAAGATAATTGATCCAGATAAGGATTTCATTTTGTGCACAGATGCATGTTTGGAAGGCCTTGGGCTATTCCACATGTAGGAAGGACATGTGATAGCCTATGAGTCATGGAAGTTGAAAGAACATGAAATGAACTATGCAGATTATGATTTAGAGTTGAAAGCAATTATTCACACGTTGAGGATGTGGAGACATTACTTAATTGGAAAGAAAGTTATTTTGATCTCTAATCACATAAGCTTGAAATATTTTTTCAACCAACCGGAAATGAACACGAGACAAGCTCAATGGATGGCGTTCTTAAGTGACCACGATTTTGAGATTTCACATATCAAAGGAAAATAAAATAAAGTGGTTGATGCATTGAGCCACAGTGTCTAAAGAATTTAGGGGTGATCTCGGTAAGTAAAGGTGGCAGAGGTTTTGCTAAAAATATAAAAACAACAGCCTTAAGGGATCAATATTATAATCCGATCTGTAATAATTTTAGAGGAAAAAATTGTGCAAAAGAGCAGTCTGAATATGAAATCACCCAAGAAGGATTTATGGTATATAAAAAAAGATTGTACATTCCAAATGATGAAGATATCAAGATATTAATCTTATATTAATATCACAAAAGTCCATATGCAACACATCCCGTATACCAAAAAATGATCATTGCTCTAAAAAAGGAGTTCTTTTGGCCTAGAATGAAAAGGGATACAGCAAAATACTTGGCTAAATGTCAAGAATGTCAGTTTGTAAAGGTAGAGCATTAGCACCTTGCAAGGTTATTGAACCCCCTAACCACACATATTTTCATTAATACCCATTAATATTTTAATTTTCCTAAGTTTAGACTTATGAACCCCATTAAAAATATCAATTATTTTAATAAAATAGAATCCGGGTGGAATTTCACCAAATGATTTCTAGGTCTTGGATATCTCATGTATTCTAGCCCCTCCACAAAATTTCAGAGCTAGAGCACATCCAATGCTACCCAAAAATCAACACTCCCTCTTAGCGAGGAATGTGCTCTAGCAATACTTCCCAGCAGAAGTATCACATTCATCCATGGCATCGGTCCTCTGCACTGTTGATGCTCAACCTGTTGCCCCTCATCCACTGCATTGTTACAATCTATACTGCTGCCCATGACACTGACACTATCACTGTTGCATCTGTACTGCAGCTCCCTCTCAATATGTTGCATCGTGCTGCCCATAGCACCTCCATTACTAACTATTACACTGCAACTCAGTTGCTGAGAAGTAAGCAACTGAAAAAACACCCAAGAGCTGACATGTTGGTCAGTATGGATGCCTCTTGACAATGAAGCTACCTCGGCTGCTAATCTATGTTGACCTTCTAATGCTACTTCATTATTGTTTTATCTGCTTTGTGCCTTCCACACTGCTACAACACTCTACTTCGTTGCTTTAGACTTTGGCACTCTAGCTTTGCCATTGTTGCTCCATCATCCCTCGCACCAACTAACTCTCGTCATTCTCCTACTATCATTAAGGGCTCCCGTAGCTGTATGTGATCCAAGATTTTGGGCACCTCAAGGATCCTGCCATTTCTGTAGCTCTTTCGAACTACAACTCTAAATCTCCCCACCTCCCTCCTGGAGATGTGGCTACCATCTCTGCCAAATGAATGTCGAACTGGTTCTCTTCTCCCTCTTTCGTTGCTGCCCCAAAAAAACTCAGATCTGGATTTATTTGGCATTTGAAATCCTCCAAGGAACAATATCCCTCTAAATTTTGATTTCCTTCACAAAAATCCTTCTGCCAACCACTATTGAACCACTCCTCTCTGATCTCTCTTTGTTGTTGCTCAGCACTAGATCTAGATTTCTTAGCAAGAAATCTTCTGAGGAACTGATTCCCTCTACTTTTCTTTTGCCCCACTAGGTATTGTTCTACACCAATAGAATCAGTACCCCACCAGCAACTCCAGATTAAATCTACGCTACACCTCTAGCCACAGCAACTGAAAAAACAAGACTCAACAGTCTCTGTGTTGGCCCAGCAACTACTGCACTTCCTTCTGCAGCAAAAACACCATCTAGTCAGATTAATGCAGGCTCTACGTCAGCCTCCCTTGGTGACTACATCACCCGTCCTCTGCTCTCTCAGCCAAAAATTGCATTGTCTCTCAGGACAGTTGTCTTCATGCCCAGATTTTCCTCTGTCCTTTTTCTCATGGCTTCAAGCCTCCTTGATTTGCAATTTCTATGATACCATGTGAAAATTTATGAATTTAGCAAACTAGAAATCCTACTGCAGTAAACTGATTTGCATTACCTACTTGTGTTTTTCAGTTTAACAAGTTATTTTCAGAAATATTAATGCAAATACACTGCAACCTACACCACTATACAGAAAAAGTATTGAAAATAAATGAGACGACCACACAAAGGACACACTTAATTTTGGACTAAAAGTCCCCGTAAAAACCCAGTGTGGGAAAACCAGTGCAACAAATATGAGGGTTTTATTATTAAGAAGATTTTTGAATACAACTAGGGTGCCAAATCCAGCTCACCCAACAGAGAATAAACTCAGCATTATTACCTCCATCCGAAGACAGATATTTTGGCGAATCCAACAATAGGATGAACAAACCCCACAGGTGACTACGTTGTCCCTAGTACTGTGCAACGATGGCTACTCCTAGCTCTGCGTTGGAACTGCGTCACCCTCCTAGTGAGCCTTTCCAGCTTAGAAACCGATATGTTAAACTATTGTCTGATCTGCCACACAGAAACCCCAGTGCTGCCTCTAAGTGACTGCATTAGCCCTCCGGCCTCCATGTCACCCTTTCTAGAGCCCTTCAACCTCACGTCACCCTTTCTGGAGTTGCTTTATCTCTCCCTAGTGCTACTCTGCCTCTCTGCTATGTATTCCCGTCCTTGAACCTAAGTCCCTCTGCTGAATTGCCCCTCTCTACACTAGAAGCTTACTCTGAAATCCTCAACAAACCACGCCCCAGAATTTTGAATTAGCTCAAGTGTTGCTCTCTCTATGTGTGTTCTCCAACTGACCCTAAGCCTTCCTTTATACTTTTTCTATTGAGAAATCAATGGTCGTGATCTAATCTCTAATCAACAGCTAAGATTAAATTAGACTTGATCCTTGTCTCTTAGAAGCTTCTCACCGATATTTTCATTAATACCCATTAATATTTAATTTTCCTAAGTTTAGACTTAGGAACCCCATTAAAAATATTAATTATTTTAATAAAATATAATCTGGGTGGAATTTCACCAAACAATTTCTGGGTCTTGGAGATCTCATGTATTCTAGCCCCTCCACAAAATTTCAAAGCTAGAGCACATCTGATACTATCCAAAAATTAACAGTTGATGCATTGAGTTGCAATGTCTAAATAATTT
Source organism: Pinus tabuliformis (assembly GCA_031772625.1). NCBI lineage: Eukaryota > Viridiplantae > Streptophyta > Pinopsida > Pinales > Pinaceae > Pinus > Pinus tabuliformis. The sequence goes on from CM062816.1 coordinate 280,774,609, forward strand.
AGGAGTGATCTCAGTAAGTAAAGGTGAGAGAGGTTTTGCTGAAAAATAAAAACAACAACCTTAAGGGATCAATATTATATTCTGATCTGCAATAATTTAAGAGGAAAAAATTGTGCAAAAGAGCAGTCTGAATATGAAATCATCCAGGAAGGATTTCTAGTATGTAATAATAGATTTTACATTCCAAATGATGAAGAGATCAAAAGATTAATATTAGATGAATATCACAAAATTCCATATGCAACGCATCCCATATACCAAAAAATGATCATTGCACTAAAAAAGAGTCCTTTTGGCCTAGAATGAACATGGATACAACAAAATACTTGGCTAAATTTCAAGAGTGTTAGTTTGTAAAGGTAGAGCATCAACACCCTACAAGGTTATTGAACTCCCTACCCACACTTGAGTGGAAATGGGAAGTGATAATGATGGATTTCATAACTGGATTACCTAGGGCCCAAAGACAACACAATTCAATCATGGTCATGATGAACAACTTAATGAAAGATGCTCATATTATTTCAATACAATCCACCTATAAGGCTGCCCAAGTGGGAAAAAAAAAAATATGAAAGATAATTTTCAATTGCTTGGCATACCAAAAATAGTAATATCAGATAGGGATGCAAAGCTTACTTCAAACTTTTGGAATCCTTGTTTGAGAGAATGGGTACCCGGTTGAATTTTAACACTGCTTATCACCCTCAAACTAATCGAAAGACAGAAAGAGTCAATCAAGTGTTACAAGACATGTTGTGAATGTATGTCGTGAATCAACCAACCAAGTGTGAAGACTATTTTCACCCAACCAAGTGCGAAGACTATTTTCACCTAGTGGAGTTTTCTTACAACAATGGGTATCAACCATCTCTTAAGATGAGCCCATTTGAATAATTTTATGGGAGGGGGTGTCATATTCCCGTAAATTGGTGTTGACCAAAAAAAATTAGCTCATGTTAGGACCAAAACAATTGAAGGATATGGAAGAGATATTGAAAAAGGTTATGCATAACTTAAAAGTTGCCCAAGATTGGTAGAAAAGCTAAGAAGACTTGAAAAGAACAAATAAAAAGTTCCAAGTAGGAGATCACATTTACATCAAAGTGAGACCTAAAAGGGGTTCTTTAATTCTAGGGAGCTATTCTAAATTGGAACCTCAGCTCTGCAGACCTTTTGAAATTTTGGCCAGAGTTGGGCCAATGGCTTATCAATTGGCATTGTTGGCTCATATTAAAACTCACAATATGTCTCATGTATATATTTTAAAGAAATATGTTCATGATCTAACTCATATAATTGATTTTCATGTGGTACAAGTCAAATCTAAAGGAGAGTTCTAGGTCTAACCGTTACAAGTTTTGGACCGAAGGGAGACTATACTTCAAAATCAAGTCATTTCCTAGGTTAAAGTGCAATGGAAGCACCTTGGGCCTAAAGAGGGCACCATGGGAATGGAAGGGGAGATGAAAAAGGTTTATCCTAAGTTTTTTACTTGATTCTTAGTGCTAAATAAACAAGGTGTAAGATGTCCCCTTTTAAGGGGAGGGGAGATGTAACACCACAGAAAATACTTACATTATGACTCCTATATTTTATGTTTATATTTATTTCTAAAAATGGAAATAGGTGTTGAATTGTTATTTTATTTTCTAGCATAAGAAAAATAATTAATGAGAATACTATGTTAGAATATTTAATTCTCTCGGGAATGTGTTAGAGTTTAACAAGAGAGATTAACCTCTAACTATGAGGGAAAATGGTTAAAAGTGGTTATGCCTAAGAAGGAAAAAAAGGAAGAATAATAAAAAATAAAAATCTCTTCTTCTTTTTTCTGGAAAAAAAGTTCTGTGATGTTCGCTAGTATGTACTACTAGCTTTTGCTTGGGAAAGGAGAAGTCCTGAACCTTACTGGAAAAAAGAGAGGAAACCCAAACTATTTGATTGAAAACAGGGTGGGAGAAAAAGACTTTGTAGTGGATTATGGATGAGATATTGTGGGAGACAAAGATAGTATCTATTTAAACCCTTACTAGTGGAAGAGAAAGAGTGGTAAACCCAAAAAAGGGTTTTCAGGATGTTACATAGGTTGTGGACGAGACTACTCCAAATATTCCTAGTTTTACCTAATAGTTAGAGGGAAAGCTCGAGGGGAACTACCTCAAAAGGACAATTCAAGGATGGGAGGAACATGGAAACCTCTAGCTTGGTTTTGGAAGGATAACAGATAATCATTGTTTCTCGAGGTTAGTGAAAATATATGTCAGGTTGAATGTTGATACTATTGATTTGAAATATTTCACAATTACTGATAATATGTTTGCATATTGTTGGAGGAAGGAAACAGGTAAGAAATCTAATAAAATTGTGTACAAATAAGAATATATCATGACTGAACAATGTTGTGTGTACACCTACATTTATTAGTTGTGTAGACATCAAGAGATTTGTGTTTAAGAAAAAAAAAATAGAAAAACAAAACCAGGTTGAAACGAGAAAGAAAGACTTCATTTCCTTTCGAAAAAATGAAGAAATTGTTATGTTTTGTATTGATAAAAAATGAAGAAATTGTTAGGGATTAAGCCATGATTTCCAGGTTGCAAATAACCATGGAAACCTGGACTAAGTAATCCATGATTTCCAGGTTACAAATAACCATGGAACCCTAGACTAAGTAATAGCATTTGAATTTTAGTTGGTATAAGTTTATGTGTGTGTGTTTGTGTGTGGTTTAAAATAAAATGGTAGTTACACTATTTTATGCATAGAGAAACTACACAAAATATGGTCTTCTCAAGGTTTCAAGATGTGGGTCCCATTTTTGGAAAAAATAGGTCACAAGGATTAAGCCATGATTTTCAGGTTACAAATAACCATGGAACCCTAGACTAAGTAATCCATGATTTCCTAACCATGGAACCTTGGACTAAGTAATAGCATTTGAATTTTAGTTGGTATAAGTTTATGTGTATGTGTTTCTGTGTGTTTTGAAATAAAATGGTAGTTACACTATTTTATGCATAGAGAAACTACAAAAAATATTGTCTTCTCAAAGTTTCAAGATGTGGGTCCAGTTTTCTGGAAAAAATAGGTCACAAAGATTAAGCCATAATTTCCAGGTTACAAATAACCATGGAACCCTTGACTAAGTAATCCATGATTTCCAAGTTACAAATAACCATGAAACCCTGGACTAAATGATAGCATTTGAATTTTAATTGGTATAAGTTTATGTGTGTGTGTTTGTGTGTGTTTTAAAATAAAATAGTAGTTACACTATTTTATGCATAAACCTACACAAAATATTGTTAGTGAACCTTAAACAGAAGCGTTGTCAACATTATAACTGTGCATACAAATGAACAGAAGAAAAGAAAACAATTCTTAACGTGTATTAAGATAAGAGAAATTGTAAGAGAGAATTTCAGAAAAACTAATGATGCCTCTACTATAATGCAGTGAACCAATAATAACTTTCCCAGCTTATCTACAATGAGTAATGACCAGCATAAAACAAAAAAATGATTGTGAAGACAAATCTAGAAAAAACGAGGCTACAGAGAACCTAGGAACTATAATATCAACAATGCATCAAACTTATAAATTATGCTAATGGAGATTAAATACAAGGGCACTTAACATGAATACAATAAAAGAATAATAACAAGTTTTATTTGAACATTCTTAACGTCGCAGGGATTATCAACAAGAGTTTTTACAATACTCAAACATGCAATCTCAAAATTCTTCTTGATTATAAGGAGGCTTGCGGCCATGACAAGCCATACAACTACTGTGTTTAAAAAATATATATATATAAGACATTGTCATGGCCATACCTAACTCTGTCCAGATCTACAACTTCAAAAAAAAAAAAAAACTATGCAACCATCCATAGGGCCGCATGGGTTTACTCTGCTAAAGACGTCGTGCCGCAACTGGCAGCAAATGGAGAGAACTCAGAATCAAAACTGGTTATCATCTACGTCAGTCGTGGAAGAGAGCTAATAACAAATTTTGGGTTCCTTTCCCTTCTCCAAAAAGTCGAGTTTCGAGAGTACCTGTGCAAACAAGTTGCAAACTAGGATCTGAATGGAAGTCCATGTAGGACAAACAAAAATAAATGTTTACATTACAAGGGGTCGGAGTTACCTGTTAAGGCCGATGGCTTTGTATATTGCCTCGAATATGCGCTGCATGCACATGCATTAGGGTTGGATAATGGAAGGATTCAACTAAAAACCAATTCATAATTGTGAAATAAAAATGTAAACACTACCTTCAGTTCCAGTCGAAACCCAATTCATCAAATACCGAATTAACCGCAAGTCTTAGCCTTGATGGACTCCATGGCTCTAAATGTGCATCCTTGGGCGACGACTGACAAACCCAACCACCACATTGTAAAAAGATTGAATATAATAGAGTTTAAAATAACAGACGCAATGTATTTATAGCTCATAATCTTAAAGCAAGCTAGAAAAGTTAAGACCAAGGCTCATACCTCTGAAACGTGCCATGAAATAATTATGGCCACACTTTAACGAAATTTATGGAAAGATAATATTGGTTAAAGGTTGTCCAAGAGCCTCTAAGAATCCAAGGTTACAGTAGGGTTCCAAAACTGGGAGTAGAGCTCGGAAACTCCTCAAACAATATCAACTTAGGCAGTGTCGGCGGGGCTAGGCAGGTCGTTACCCTAAGCTCCTTGCCACACCATCCTCACCATTCAATCGGAAGGGAAAATTTGGTGCGTTAAATTTTACAACAAGATTAACCCCCACATGCATGGTGGGACCATCCATAGATGGACTAGAATGGTACTAGCTGGACCAAATGATCGAGAAGAAACACCATGAATAACATTATATATTACAATGTAGCGTTAATTGAAAAATTGTGTTATATCAAACCATAAATATAATTAATTCTCCCACATGTAGAGTGCAAGTCGAAATAGTAAAGATATATTCCTATGCCTCACATATTGTGCCAAACCTATGTTGATGATGATGAACCATAAATATAATTAATTCTCCCACATGTAGAGTGCAAGTCGAAATAGTAAAGATATATTCCTATGCCTCATATATTGTGCCTAACCATGCCTCATATATATTGTGCCTAACGATGATGATGTGCCTAACCATGCCTCCGGTGGTGGTGGTGGTGGTGGTGGTGGTGGTGGTGGTGGTGGTGGTGGTGGTGGTCTATCGGACCTAAAGATGATGATGATGGTGGTCCGATGATGATGATGATGGTGGTGGTGGTGGTGGTCCGATGATGATGATGATGGTGGTGGTGGTGATGGTCTATCGGACCTAAAAGTGATGGTGATGGTGGTGGTGGTGGGACCTAAAGGTGATGATGATGATGATGATGATGGTGGTGGTCGTGGTCGTGGTCTTGGTCTATCGGACCTAAAGATGATGATGATGATGATGGTGGTCCGATGATGATGATGATGATGATGGTGGTGGTGGTGGTCCGATGATGATGATGATGATGGTGGTGGTTATGGTCTATCGGACCTAAAGGTGATGGTGATGATGGTGGTGGTGGTGGTGGTCTATGGGACCTAAAGGTGATGATGACGATGATGATGGTGGTGGTGGTGGTGGTGGTGGTCTATCGAACCTAAAGGTGATGATGATGATGATGGTGGTGGTGGTGGTGGTGGTGGTCTATGGGACCTAAAGGTGATGATGACGATGATGATGGTGGTGGTGGTGGTGGTGGTGGTCTATCGGACCTAAAGGTGATGATGATGATGATGATGATGGTGGTGGTGGTAGTCCGATGATGATGATGATGATGATGGTGGTGGTGGTGGTCTATCAGACCTAAAGGTGATGGTGATGATGGTGGTGGTGGTCTGATGATGGTGGTGGTGGTGGTGGTGGTGGTGCTAGTCCGATGATGATGATGATGATGATGATGATGATGATGATGATGGTGGTGGTGGTGGTGGTGATGATGATGATGATGATGATGATGTTGGTGGTGGTGGTGGTGGTGGTGGTCTATGGGACCTAAAGGTGATGATGACGATGATGATGGTGGTGGTGGTGGTGGACCTAAAGTAACAAATTATTTATTTTGATTATTTTATTCCTATACTCAAAAAGCTTGGAGAGAAGCCTCCCAAGCTCACTATAATTTTGACATTGTAAAAGGCTAGGAAGATCAATATTGTAACAAAGATTGTGAAACTGAGATCTAATATAGTTGTCAGTATATTATATAGCGTGGTTATGGTATACTTTCTAAAAAATGAAAGTAATTAAATTGAATGAAAAACTTTTTACATTTCATAAATAGTAGTAAACAATTAAAGTAGTATATCATAAAAGTGGTAAAACAATTAAAGTAGGATATCATAAATTGAATGAAAAAAAAATTGCGTTTCCTAAAAAGTTACCTTTTGAATGATTAGAGGGGTGACAAAATAGTTAATTTGCTCTATTAAACTATTCCCCCAAACCTTATAAGCTATATAGTAGTAAACAATCAAAGTAAGATATCATAAATTGAATGAAAAACGTTTTACATTTCCTGGAAAGTTACTTGGTAAATTATTTGAAAGGTGACAAAATAGTTAATTTGCTCCATTAAACTATCCACCAAAACCGCGTAAGCTATATAGTAGTAAACAATCAAACCAAGATATCATAAATTGAATTAAAAACCTTTTACATTTCTCAAAAAGTTACCTTGTGAATAATTAGAGAAATGACAAAATAGTTAATGTGCTCCCTTAAACTATCCACCCAAACCCAATCATTGACTTTTATATGCTTCATTGCTGAATTGACTTTTTTTCATAAAAAAAATATTTTAGCTACCCTTAAAAAACCGTTATGTGAAATGAATTTATTAACTTTAAAGATGTCACCTGAATTTATTAACTTTAAAACCCTTAAAAAAACCGTTATGTGAAATGAATTTATTAACTTTAAAGATGTAACCTGAATTTATTAACTTTAAAGGTTTCCATATTTTAATATAATATACCAAATTGATGAGGATATACCAAATTGAGAATATGCTCATTTTAGTGAACTGAGCGTTAAACATATCCAGAAACCATTACGATAAACCCGTTGACAAATTTTGATTAGATAACGTATCCAAGGATGGTGTGACAAGTCAGGCATTCAGAAAAGTGGGCGCCTTTTTGTGTAGCCGATATTAATTTTTGGTCCAGTTTATTCGTTTGTTTTAGGAAATATTTTCTCCACTGAGCGGCATACTCATTATAAAAATGGTTATTTTAACGAATTTGACTTAGAGATTGGATGAAGCAATTTTCTCGAATCCCTTTACGGAGGAGGTCACCGTATAATAAAGCTAATGGAGTCGGCGGTGTAAAGAATGATATAGACATACAGCATACCGACATTCTCCACTCGGATGGTGGAATGCTAATTTAAATCTGAATTATTGAAAAGTCACACTGGCTAACTTTGCATGCAATTCTATAATAGTTTGGCCACAGAAAGATTGGTTCAGCCATTAAAATAAATTAAATGTAAAGAAAGATGTTGAATGCAACTCGCCACATTGACAGGGACAGGATGTCATGTTCATATGATATTGGTTGAATGCAATTCGCCATAATGATAGGGATGTCACGTTCACTGTAATTATATATTAATGGTAGACTTTAAAAATATTTTAAAATTTGATATTTAGAAAATATTTTAAAATCTAATAATAACGAATATTTTTAAATCTATCCTACTCAGAAAACTAACGCCACCCTTGTGAATTCCTGAATTCCAATCCACTACTGGGAAGTCATATATTCAAGCAACTAGTTATCTCTGTGACTTTCTACCTTCCTCCTCATCTCTTACTGGGCTAACTATGGCCGTTGCTTCGTCTTCTTCGCCAAAACTTGAGTTCCTTATGTCGAACCAACTAGAACGAAATACGTCTGGTTTTCAATTCCTCCTTAGCAAACGCCCAAGTTTCTCTTTCAGGTCCTCAGAGCATGTTAAGTTCAAATTCTCAGAAGAATATCGATGCCATTATAGAGTAAGGGTAAGGTCTCAAGCTGAAGCTGCACCAACATCTCGTGATAAAAAAGGGGATGAGAGAACCATCAATCAGCAGTGCATTAAGGGTGGGCTTTCGGCCTGGCAAAGCGTCCCCAAGGAGCGTTGGGAGGGTGAACTTGCAGTCGATGGTCATGTTCCACTCTGGTTGGTCAGTCTGCTGTATTTGGCATCAATTTTTCGGTTTTGCATATACTTCTATACTATGATTCGTTGGCTTATAACTTATAAAAATCTATATATTGATGAACTTGAATCACTGGTTATCATGAAGCTAGTGTCCTCACATTCTATTATGGTTATATACAGCATGGTACTTATCTCAGAAACGGACCAGGGATGTTTCATATAGGCGATTATAAATTCAGGCACCTTTTTGACGGGTATGCGTATTTTTCAGAACCTATCGTTGTAATATGAATGACTTTCTTATTTTTTACTTTTATGGATTTTTTGGAATTTTAAATCATTTTTTTTATTTTCAATTTTCAGTTATGTAGATTTTTTTGGAATTTTTAATTTCAGTTGTGTAATTTGCAATAAATTTTCAGTGTTTGAATCTATTTTTATATTAAAAATATATATTTTCAACCATTTAAATTCACAATTTTACTAAAAATTGTATTAAATTGGAAAACAAAAATTATACTTTTATCGTCTGAAACTTTGGAATATGAACAGCCTAGAATGTTTTTATTGTGGGATATTTGGAGTACACACTGGACTTATTATCAGGGACCATAAAGTTTTCTCGTCCCTAATGATTTTGGTCCCTGAGGATGAGTGGAGTGTCCACTGAAACATTTGGAAAACACTCTACACAGTTCATATCCCAAAGCTTTAGACAATATGAATAACTGTGGAAATCCCCACTCTCAAACCATATTCCTTACTAAAAATATACACTATTTTTTTTAATTGAGAAATATGACTTAACTGCAATATTTTAATGTTTAGTGTTTAGAATATCATAGTGAAATTTTATTGCAGATTTTAAAACATTTAATAATCTTTAGAAAGGAATATCCCAAGACACATCAAAACTTTGAATCCATTTATACTTTAAAAACACATTTTAAATAACTTAAATTTATAAGTTTTCCAAAAATTGTATCATCCTTAAAAAACAATTAAGATTATTAAGAGAAATATATATATTGTTTTCCTAAGTTGAACTTTTTTACCACTAAAGATCTTTCTTGGGCTCAAATTTACAACATTAATAATTGAAATGTTATATTTTAATGTACAAAATATCTAAGTAAAATTTTAATACAAAATTTAAAATATTTAATAGTTAGAAATTTTTACTTCCTGCAAAAAAATTTTGAGAATTTTAAATTTCAATTATGTAATTTACAAAAATCAAATATCAAAAGATTTACATTACTCTAAATACACTTATCAGCTCACAAGCACATTTTAAACTATTTTATTCCATTCCCAAAACACAAAAACCATGCTCTTAAGAAAAATATATATTGTTTTTCTAAATAGAGCTTTTCTTAGTACTCAAGGTATTCCTTGAGCTCAAGGTTATTGCAATGATGTGTTAAATACTATATTTTATTCTGAATAAAATATTATTAGACATTTTAAAATATTCCAGAAATTTAATCAGCGTGAACCCAATAAACTTAAATATTCCAAAATCGAATCAGATGTATGCCCTAAGAATGGATGCCATTAAGAGGATATCTATATTGAATCTATATATTATTTAATCTATTTTTCTAGGTTGAGCCTTCTTGGCACTGAAGATATTCCTTGGGTCAACTTTACAGCAATGATGTCTTAAATTCTGTATATTACTCTATAGGATATCTCAGTGAAACTCTATTGGAAATTTTAAAATATTTTGGAAATTCTATCGACATGAGCCAAATGAACTTGAATATTGCAAAATCTAATCCAGATAAATATGATGCCCTCTGATAATATCTGTATTGAATTGTCTTATCTGGTGCCAGGTACGCTACTTTAGTTCGTCTTCATTTCGAGAATGGGAGATTGGTTGCGGGGCATGCACAGTTAGAATCCGAGGCTTACCAGGCAGCTAAGAAGTATAACAAGATTTGTTACAGGGAATTTTCAGAGGTTCCACAGCAGTCCAACTTCTTCAAATACATCGGAGAACTCGCCAGTTTGTTTTCTGGTGCTTCCTTGACTGACAATGCAAATACAGGAGTCGTCAGGTAGTTTCGTTTATTCATTTTTCTTGCTGCTTCGATAGCTTACCAGCATATTGACCTTCCTGGAAAATTTGTGCCACCATTCAAAATATCCATATTTATACCAGAATTCTGAACTCCCATGATAATTACACTTCACTTAGTTTTGTTTTTTCAATCATGTCGAGTTTTGCAGGCTTGGAGATGGACGGGTTGTATGCCTGACAGAGACAAGAAAGGGGTCTATCCAGATTGATCCCAACACTCTCGAAACTATTGGCAAGTTTGATTATTCTGATAATCTAGGGGTAACGTTATAACTCTCATTTATCGGTTTTTATTTTTTTACATCTCGAGATACAAACATTTTAGGGTTCAATAGATCTCAGTTAAGATTAACATTCATAGATTTGGTGCAATAGGTTATATTAATGGGTATTTAAATATAGGGGTTTAAGCAGTGCATTATGGTATTATTTTTGGGATTCAACTGTGTTAAATAAGTCATTCACCTATGACCATTCATGAGAGGTAGCGGTAATTGATTAATTTCTCATGATTTAAATAGTTCACTTAATTTCTCATGATTTGAACAGTGAAGAAGTAGGATTGAAACTGGTGAAATAGATCACATAGCGTCAATCATCACTTCCAGGGTTTGCACCTAGTAACCAGGACTTCCTCGGAGGTCACCCATCCCAGATCGCCTCTGGCTCAAGCGAGCTTATTTCACTAGTTTCAATCCCACTTCTTCACCCCTGCCATGCAATGAATGCTAAGTGAACTATTCAAATCATGAGAAATTAGTCACTTACAACTACCTCTCATATAAATGGTCATACCTGAATGACTTACTTAACCTACTTGAATCCCAAAAATGATATCTATTATTAATAGGTATTATTGTAGAATCCGAGACTAATCACGGTTTCTCTTATATTGTTTTTTTCTTTTTTCTTTTTATCTAATTATAACAAATATGAAAAATTATAAGTTATTTTATAATTAAATAACAATATTAATTAATTGATGTAGTCTCAATTATTAAAGTATTTTTGCTATTGAAAAATCATGAATTTAATTCTATAAACACTAATCTTAGTTATTAAAATATTTTTGTTATTGGAAAATCATAGCTCTAATTCTATAAACACTCTCAAAGTAAGCTAGGTAATTGATCAGACAGGAAGCCAATATTTTCTTTAAAAATATGCCTCATACAAATATTTCATGAACTAGACAGTGTTTTGACCTTTTCTAATAAATCGACCTCATACAAATATTTCATGAACTCAAATACTCTTCTGAGAAGTGATCCCTTTACGTAAATCTGCTTAGTACCAATATTCTGTAGATCGTGGTCACTGATTAATGGATTTTGTGGTTCGCAGGGGTTAATTCATTCCGCTCATCCAGCAGTCTCTGATACGGAATTCATCACGTTGATCCCCGATCTCATCAACCCTGGTTATACTGTCGCCCGCATGCTTCCTGGATCGAACGAAAGAACTTTCATCGGACGGGTAAGATCAGTATTGCTGATTTTCAGCAATTATAGAATGATAAATTTTCTTTATGGGATTCAGGTGAATTGCAGAGGCGGTCCCGCTCCTGGGTGGGTACACTCATTCGCTGTAACGGAAAACTATGTGGTAATTCCGGAAATGCCACTGAGGTACTGTGCGAAGAATCTGTTGAGAGCCGAACCAACGCCTCTGTACAAATTCGAATGGCACCCAGAGTCCAAGGCATTTATGCACGTCATGTCAAAAGCTACCGGAGACCTGGTGAGTGCCCCTCTCATGTTGTTCTTTCAATCTCTATTTGTGGATATTAAGTAAATGATTTTGCTCTGATGTTAGAAATTAGAGAGATATCTAAATTAGAAGTTTCAGAAATCATAGTACCTTGATTTGGTTGTAGCAGAATCTTATGCAGCTGGTTGCATAGCCTAATTCTATGAAGGGAATTCAAACGTATGCAACATGCTAAATCACTTTATACTTCAAAGTTAATGAGTATATTCTTTTAATTTAATAAGATGATAAATTTTTATAAAATTGTAAAGTGAAAATGTTAAATCACTTTATACTTCAAAGTTAATGAGTATATTCTTTTAATTTTATAAGATGTTAAATTTTTAGAAAATTGTAAAGTGAAAAATTATAAGTTGGAAAATTTAGATTTATTTTTTATTTAAAATTTAAATAAAATGGTTTAATAATTTAAGCATTACTTTGTTATGAAGTATTATAAATCATGAAATTTAAGGTTTAAATTTCTATAGATTAAATAATAATAATAAAAAATTGTTATTAAAAATAAAAGAATAAAAATAATAATAATGAATGAATGAATAATATTTCTATACTAATAATTTATTTAAATTTTATAAAAACATTAAAAATTAAAAAATATATCATAAAAATATTTACAATGAATTTTTTTTAAATAAAAGAACAATTTTTTAAATTTTTAAAAATAATTTTATTAATAAACTCTTATTTTATTAATAAATTTATTTAATCTTATTTTATTAATTAAATTATTAATTAAATGAAATTATTTTTTAGATAAAATATTAAAATTATTTATAATATTTAATTAAATAAAAAAATTATCCAAAAAACTAATAAACAATAATTCTAAAATATAGAAAATACTAGAAAATATTCATTACATCGAATATTTTTTAATTCAAAATATTAACATTAAATTTCAAATACTATTTCATACATTTAATTAATAAATATTTAAATTAATAAATTATGAATAATTTAAAAGGCACATTTTATTCTAACTATTAAATTGGTCATAAATTGTTTAATCAAAAAATATGAGCATTTCTCAACTAGAATAAACTATTTAAATAAACAAATTTCAATAAATTCTTTATAATTTAAATGTTAACATTTTATTAAACTACACAGATTAATATTATAACATTTTCAACAAGTACAAAAATAAATAATAAAACTATATTAAATGAAAAAAATTATAAACTAAGTGTCGGAAGACGAACGGAGGCGGTGAGCTTGGGCGGGCGGTGGCTCGAGCGGAGGGTTAGAGTTTAGGAGCGCCGGAAGAGTTCAGGAGTGCGGGAGTCACGCTGCGGCCAGGACTTCCAGCAAGGGCAGTGTCAGAGTTGAATGGAAAGCGGCAGGGGAGGGAGCCCTGCTCCCTCCTACAAAGAAGCAGTGACCAGTACAGGTAAAGCACCTGCTGGTACTAGCAAAGGTGGTATGAACTACAGAGATAGGGTCAATGAAAAGGGAACAGATGGGACCAGAATAAAAGAAAACAACAGCACAAAGGACAAAGAGGAAGAAGACAAAAATTTGGGTTCAAAAGACAGAAAACAGAATGGACCTTGCAAACCAAAAGCAGAAGTCACTCCACGAGTAGTTTTAAATGATCCTGCTCTGCAGGAGCACAGGGAACATATGGGAACCTACGCCATTATCTGTAAATTTATGGGACTTTGGCCCACTGAAAAGGCTTTGCAGTCGTGGATCAAATATCATTGGAAGCCCAAAGGAAGTATTAACCTTCATCTAGGGTCAAAAGGATTCTTCACAGTAGTGTTCTCCAATATCGAAGACAAAGACAGAATATTCGAAGGCGGACCCTATTTTTTTGCTGCAGCAGGGCTCTATATGAGACCTTGGAGAATGAACTTTGTCCCAGAGAAGGAGACTTTCTCTTTGGTTCCTGTGTGGGTAAGGCTCTACTCTCTACCTCTTGATTACTGGCAAACTGAATCGTTGGCAGCCATTGGCAATAAACTAGGACGCTACATCAAAGCTTCTGAAGCTACCAGAAGGGGAAAATACACCTCCTTTGCCAGGATATGTGTGGAAATGGATCTATCAGGAGCACTCCCGGATGAAGTCATCTTGGAGGTTTTGGATGAGGACTGGGTGCAAACGGTAGACTATGAACATATCCCCTTCAGATGTCGAAGATGTCACGAACATGGACATTTACTAAGAGACTGTCCCTTAGGCAAAGAAGATACCAAAGAAAAACGGAATACAATGAAGGACACTGATAATTTCCAGAAAGTGGCTAGCAGAGGAGGGGGGGAAAAGGACCAAAGCAACAACATACGGAGGGGCAAAAGGGCAGTCAGAATAAGTTTCAAGTGCTAGAAGAGCCTGAAGAAGTCACAAGAGAGTTCCAACATCAGCAGGAAGATGCCAAAGAAAAAGGAAACAAAGAGGACACAAACCCTTCGCCAGACATTGACTCTCAAAAAGATGCCATGAGAAGTGATACAGAAATGGACATGGACCAGGAAATGACCCAAAGTGAAACAGATCTGGAAGATCATGAATTACAAGAAATCCTTGACAAGGAAAACTTGGATCTAGAAGGCTTCCTGATGCAAGGAACCAAAGGAGGAATAGATTCTCTACCTCAAGAAGAATGCAATAGAGTACACCAACTATTTTTATGGAAGACTCAGGAGCAAGGACAGGAGAAAGGTACAAATATCCACAAACAGGAGCACAGAGGAGTGAAAACAATTAAATCAAATCCAGGACTAGCCACCAGAAATCCAGGTAAGAAGAGAGGCAGAAAAAAGCAACACGAGCTCCTGATGGAGTGTGGACAGCTAATGATAGATTCGGGTAAGATGAAAGACCTAACCAGTTACTCCTTTACAACTCTTTAATTATGAAGTTCATCTCTTGGAATATTAGAGGTCTAAGTAGTAGAAGGAAACAGAGAATGCTAAGTAATAGAATGAAACTAGCAATGCCGGACATAATCTTTATTCAAGAAACAAAATGCTCTATTCAGAAAATAAAACAACTCCATAACAAATGGCTCAGTAGATATGAGTTTCTAGAAGTCAAAGCAGAGAACACAGCGGGAGGCATTCTCACGCTTTGGAACCCCCAAAAAGTCAGCATTATAGATGCAGAGGCAACGAGAAATTACTTATCAACCATCATTCAACCATTAGGAATGTCTGAAACCTTCCTAGTTACGAATGTCTATGGTCCTCAAAGAATTGATGAGAAGCTCAGATTCCTGAACTCTCTAGCAGATCTCAGAAGCAGACATGAAGAAATCCCTTGGGTCATTGGAGGAGACTTTAACATGATTAAATCTCTTTCGGAAAAAAAAGGGGGCACCAGAATCCTCAGTAGAGATTCAATCGGATTCCACTCTTTCACAGAAGACATGAAAATGGTTGATACTGAAATGCAGAATGGTATTTTTACTTGGAACAATAAAAGAGGAGGCAATGCTCAGGTTGCCTCCAAGTTAGACAGATTTGTGATCTCTGAACAGCTAATACTTACTAATACAAAAATATCCACTACTGTTCTCCCATATGGAGGCTCTGACCACTGGCCGATTCAATTAGAAATCAAGGGAATTGATGCTCCCAGAAACAGACCCTTCAGATTTGAGAATATCTGGCTCTCCCACCCAGATTTCATCAGCAACATTGAAAAATGGTGGATGGAAGATCTTCAGGTTCAGGGCTCCAAAATGTTCCTCCTTCATAAAAGACTTCAGTACATAAAAATCAAACTCAAGGAATGGAACAAGAAGGATTTTGGTAACATTTTTGTGAACAAAAAATCAGTTGAGATCAAATTGCAGGAATTAAACCAAGCAATGATCACAGATGGTTTTGACAAAACCAAAAATGAGCAAGCTGAAAAACTCAATCTGGATTGGGAGAATTTATGCAATCAGGAGGAAATATTTTGGAGACAAAAGTCAAGAGTCCAATGGCTCAAAGAAGGGGAACGAAACACTAAATTTTTCCACCATTCCACCTTAGCCAATAGAACGCATAACAAAATCTCTTCAATTTCAAATGAAGATGGGGAGCTTCAGACCTCTCACAAGAATATTGAAAAGGTGCTGGTGTTAGAGCCTAAATCTGCCTTAGGCTGAAGGAAGGCAAAATTTAGGGTAACCACAAACCACGCTCAGTCTGGTAGCTAGCCCTACCAGAACAGGAGAGGGCTCTCTCCGAGTCACGCTCAGCGAATAAGTAAACGGAATGGTCTGAGATGACTAACAGTGAAATATTGATCTTAGGCTAGTAAGTAAATATGGATACAAGAAGCAATTTTTTATGAATGACTGAGTTTCTGGGATGGTATGGGACCAACGGACAGCAATGAGTAGAGAATTTAATACAAAGGCACAGATTACTTCATGAGGAAAGACAGGTGGAAAGTCTAGCAATTTAGTTTGAAATAACGTGGAATGGAGGAATTGCTTAGGAGGGTGAAAAGGGCATAAGTACATGAATCCTTTTCAACAGAAGAAGAACACTGAACATGAAATTTTCCCACAGGCAGAGCAATAAAAATGAATTCTACCTTATCTAACTTAGAAAATTTCACTGGAAATGAATATGAAATGAACTGTGAAACATTACGAAATGCATATGAAACATAAGAGACACATTTGCTACACTCACAACCACATGAATCTCATGAAACAAAGCCGCTGCCTTTCATTAATCCTCTGTCAAAATATACAATGAAGAACTGAGTTTCTCTCCCACAGTCTCCCAAAAATTACAAGCCAACCCTTTGCAAATGGTTTGCATACAATAAATAGACTATGCCATGAGGAAATAGAACAACTAAGAGTTGGGGAGTTTTTCGAATCATTACAAAGTGGAAGTGGAAAGCCAACCATTAGTTACAGGTGCAGCGTTACAAAAATGACAAATGGCTTGGGTGACTGCTTGCCTTCCTTTGCCACTTGGATAGGAGCCCACCTTTAGTGAAAATACTTTTTAAACATTGCCTTAGTTGTCGAGAAAAATATAGTGTAAATGAGTGGGCCCACTTGGAGAAAATCACGAATCAAAATTTCGCGAAGCGGGCCCGATTTTGGTCATTTTCTCTATATGCACCGCGCCCAAATCTATACGCGCCGCGCCACTTTGGAGGTGATTTTGAGGTACCTGATGGAGTCCAAATTGTGCCCAAGTGTGCTTGTTGGAAATCTTGGCCTATCTACTTTCCAACCCAAGTGGAATTTCTGAATTTGGTGCTCATTTTCCCCTCCAAAAATTCATTCTCCCAAGACTGCTTCCTGTGTGTCAAAATAGGGGCAGAGAGGTCATTTTTTGAGAGTTTTTGACCTCCTGGAGACTCAAATCATGCCAAAATTTCTTGTCCAAGAACCAGTAGTCGTGATTTTGCATACTGAATCCAAAAATGCAAACCATTTGTGATTTGGAGCTCCCAATCCTCAGGGAGAAAAAACCTGTGTTGTGACCAAAAATTTGCCATGTGACCAAAATTGCCCCAAATTTCTTGAAATCTAGGCTGGAGCTTCCTTATCAAGTGTTATGCTGGGCCAAAGAGGCTTCAGTGAATATCTGAAGTCGATCGAGCTCCCTTTGCCTCTTTTGCTTCTTGATTGCCTTCCTCAATTTCGCCTTCAAATTCCTAATTCGGGCCTTGCACACTTTGTTTCGCACCATGTAGTGGAAAGCCATGTGTCTCAGCATTGCTTTTTCCCTATTAGCCTTCTCCACCAGCTACTCCAAGTGAACGTTCACTTTCTCTAAAACATACTCCCGGTCCTCATCTCTTTGCTCCATAGGTCTACCTTGTGTTGCCATGATGTGTTGCCGGTTTTCCTTGATCAGTTGCAACTCTATCTCAGCTTGCCAGTCCTCAAGTTGTTTGTTCCTCTGCTCCAGGTATGTCATATTCCATTTGGTTCTCCAATATTAGGCATGCCAGTAGCTAATGAAATAGAGTCCGGTGTAAGTGTGAAAGTAACACCAGCCAAAGTAACTTGAGCACCATGCAAATGTAGAACAAATAGGCGAGCCAACTCATGGTGAAATTGAACATTTGCAACCTTTTCACAAAACTCATAGCATGACTGAAATTGAAAACAGGACATAGTAAGAGGGCAAGCCTACAATTTTGTGAGGGTAGTCGGTTCTTCTCTAACATGTCTGCCACTTTTGTGAGGCCTCCGGGGTGCACGTTCTTCCGTGGATGAGTCACTATGAGTTTCCTCCTCGTAGTCCGATGAATGCTCAGATGCCATGACTGCTATACAAAATACCTTGAAGACAAGATGACTGTTGTGTATGAACTGTGCTTGAACTACTCTTTTTGGTGTTGTATTTCAATTTCTGCCACCAAGGGAAAAAACAAATGCAACAGGGACTGTTAGGGTTTGTTAGGAAGGGGAAACAATATTGACGAATGAGAATTATTGGGATAATTTTAATTAGGGAGAGGAGGGGGATTTTATATATGGGAATAAGGTTTAGGGTTTGGGATTAGTTATATAGGTTTGAGGAGATTTTAATAGGGCTAGGGTTTTGGGATGCTGAATGTAATGTAGGATTGATCAACTTGGTGGGGGGGTAGGAAATGAGGCAACAAGGGAGAATGGGGAAGGAAAAGAGTCCTTGGTGACAAAACTGTGAGCTCAGAAACCCTGGCAAATCCACGCAAATAAATGGCAATTTGGAGAAATTTCAATGAATTTTAGGCCTTTTAGCCCTGTGCGCCCTACCTCCCATGTGCGTCGCGCCAGTGTAAATTTACACTAGAAATTTTCTCCCAGTGCGCCACACTCTCTATGTGTGTCGCTCCCTTTTCCAGGTGACTTTTAGAGGCCTTCCCGGTGTCCAAATTGGGCGCAAGATAGCTCATTGGAAAGGTCTTTGAGTCTACTTTCCAACCCAACCATAATTTTTCAATTTGGATTTCATTTTCCCTATCAAAAATCAAATCTCCCAAGACTGGTAAAAATGTGCCAAAAGAGGCTGCCTCAAGGCAGAGTGCTGTTACAGTCAACTTTTGAATGCCTTACTCAACTCCAAATTGAGCTCATGATAGCTAATTGGAAAGCTATTTGTTTCTAGTTATCATTTTACTCATAAATCAAGTCATTTGGCTAACCAAGCTAGGAGCAAACTTGATTTTCCCAAGGTCACTTTAGAGGTGCATCAATTCTCCAGAGGCAACTATATTTTTGACATTTCTCCAAAACCATGACACCTGTGTAAAATGTGAAGGAGGGTTTTCTTCCTTGGCATGTTGTGGACAAAAACCTCTCTCAGTTTTTCAAAATTCATCTTTTCTTGCTCATAAACATCATTGGAGTAAAACCTATCCCGATGTGTGGAACAAGAGATTTGTCGAAATGAAGCGAAATGAAGGGGATAAGTGGCTTCTAAATTCTTGGGAAAATTCTTGAAAGTAGGGAGTGATGTTAAGAAGTAGGGGAAAGTGGAATTTCAAAGATTGAGTGAGGGGAAGGGGTCCAAAAAAGGCAAAACATAGGTCCAACCTAGAAAATTGCTAGGTTGTAGCAAGAAACTAGGGTTTGTGCGAAAATAAGGAATTTGTGGAATCTCAGTGATGGGAAGTGTTTGATAAGGTACTTTAAGGATAGGGGAAGGTGTATGAACATCAGGATACAAGTTTTGCCGATGATTTGACCATCCAAAAGAAATTGCCTTCAAAACCCTAGGAGAGGGAAATGACCTTACCCAGGCGCAACTGAAGCATGAACAAGGTGTAAAATGACCCAGTGGAACTTGACATGATAATGAAAACCCTCTGAATGATGGTACACTCAATTGAACGATGACATGGACCGACATTTGGACAACTTTGACAGGAATAAAAGCAAACCCTAGATCTAATGCATAGTGACCAAATTTTACTTGAAGACTCACTGAAATGATAAAATTTGACCTTGACACTCTGAGACCACTTTGTAAGAGCATATTTGATCACTGGAGGAAGGCTGCAAAGACTGACACTAACATTGGCTCCAATGGGGGATGGTAGCTCCTTGGAGGTGCCAAGAACAACAGATCTCTGGAAGAGCTAGACAGTGCCTTCGTCCATTGGGCTATGGAGTCCATTATTCCGACAAACCAACATGACTCAATTTATTGACTGAAACTTGACTCAAACTGACTCAATGCGAACTGAAATGACTGAAAAACTTGACTCTATGCAAAAGGAAATGACTCATGACTGACTTAACTAAAACAAGAACTGACAAAACTTATTCAATGGCAGCAGTCCATCAAGATTCGAGGGTTTCAAATCATGATGACAGCCACCTGCGTACTAATGCAATATGTACAATCATGTGTAATGTGTCTTCCAATGTAACCAATCAAGTAGATGCCTCCTTGATTGATTCTCCAGATCAGATCTTCTGGTCAACAACAGATACTGGTAATTGGGCCTCCAAAAACATAATTGACCATGATCCCCTTCATCACTGAATACTGCAATAATCACCTTCACTGCTGACTGCAACAAATCTGCCATTGGATCCTGAAAAACATGAAGTCTTTCCTCCTGCTGAAAAAACAAGGTATCTTTTTCTCTTGATTCTGGTCTTTCTTCATAAATAAGAGTATGCTCCTGGTCTTCAAAAAATTCTGAACAAATAGGTGAGCAGATTTCCTCTTCAAAGAACATTTCAAAACATGAGACATATGAGGAAGAGTCTGAAAGGGAATCCTGAATGGTCTGGTCTGCTGAAGTCTGAATATATTGTAGGTCATCTTCATATGATATGACAGCCAGATTGTCTTTGCATTCATCAATCATGAGAAAAGAAACCTCAAATGATTCTTGAAACCCAACACAATCATTTATATCATCTACCATAAATTCACCCAGAGCTTTTTCACTTACTTGAACAAAGATCTCATCTCGCTGTTCATAGAGGGAATGAGCTACCTCCTCATGAAGGTCTAGTTCTAGTGAGATAAGGTCAGTTAGGTCTGTACCTCTGTTTTCTCCATTTGAGGCAGCCTCAACCATGCAACTCTCTTTTTCCTCCTCACCATCTGTCTCTTGATCTGATTTATCATCCCCATTATCTGAGATTGGAACATCATTTTCTTGCATATCATCTTTTATTTCCACCAGATCTGAAACAAAACTTCTTCTTTCATCATTTCCAGCCATATGGAAATCTTTAGCCTGCTGATCTATAAAGCTGCCCATAGGACTGTCGTCCTTTTCAGAAGAGGAAAAATTTCCACCATCACCTTCTTGACCGGGTGCACACTGCAGATCTGTGTTAACTTGAGCTGGAACATGACTGTTCAAGAGTTGATCTATTTCATCTTCAGACAAAGGAGATATGGCTTTTCATTTTCTCTTGCACGAACAGTGATTTTCTTCAATATTTTCAAGTGGAGGAGTGTACAAATTTTCCTCAGACTACTGATCCATTTCATGTAATTCCTGTTGACTGTCAAGATGCAAAATTCCTTCATCTTCCACCGTACTACAATCTTGATTCTACTGCAAATTTTCATGATCATCTTCATGCTGTTGAAATGGGTTTTCACACAGGGCTTCCATGATCTCTTCATCCATGAAATTATCATCTTCATAATATTTTTCAAGGCTTTCAATAAAACCATCAGCGTATTTGCAACAGTCATGAACTAGATTTAATGATGGATAAGATTCTTGATATCTTTCAATGAACAGGGCATGAAAATCCTTTAAACAGTAAATACAAGCAGGCGGCAAACTTTCATACCAAGATTGGGCTTCACCTTTCAAAGTGGCCAGGAATATCTTCATCAAGCAATCTTCAAGAAAATCAACCTTCAACTTGCGAATATGCATGTGAAATCGAACTAGATGTAAAGTAGCGTCCTTCTTACCATCATCTTTAAACGTAGGTAGATTCCTTGACCAATCTACCTTCGGAATTTTATTTGGAAAACCTGGGATGTGATCTCGGCTCATGGGAGTGTATCTTCTTGCAATCCGCTCCATTTTAAAAAAAAATCTCAAAGCTACTGATCTCTCTGCAATGGAGTCACCATGAAGCACTGGTTGCTGGATTCTTCAGTGAAAGGAGTCTCCAGGTGAATGATTTCAGCCGTCTTCTTATGTCTGATCATTGTGCACCATCAACAATCAGCTTTGATCTTAAGATATGTACTGGGGCAAAACAATCTTCAAGCAAACCATTTTCTTCCCCAGTGGAGTCGCCACTATGTTAGAGCCTAAATCTGCCTTAGGCTGAAGGAAGGCAAAATTCAAGGTAACCACAAACCATGCTCAGTCTGGTAGCTAGCCCTACCAGAACAGGAGAGGGCTCTCTCCGAGTCATGCTCAGCGAATAAGTAAACAGAATGGTCTGAGATGACTAACAGTGAAATATTGATCTTAGGCTAGTAAGTAAATATGGATACAAGAAGCAATTTTTTATGAATGACTAAGTTTCTGGGATGGTATGGGACCAACGGACAGCAATGAGCAGAGAATTTAATACAAAGGCACAGATTACTTCGTGAGGCAAGACAGGCGGAAAGTTTAGCAATTTAGTTTGAAATAACGCGGAATGGAGGAATTGCTTAGGAGGGTGAAAAGGGCATAAGTACATGAATCCTTTTCAACAGAAGAAGAACACTGAACATGAAATTTTCCCACAGGCAGAGCAATAAAAATGAATTCTACCTTATCTAACTTAGAAAATTTCACTGGAAATGAATATGAAATGAACTGTGAAACATTACGAAATGCATATGAAACATAAGAGACACATTTGCTACACTCACAACCACATGAATCTCATGAAACAGAGCTGCTGCCTTTCATTAATCCTCTGTCAAAATATACAATGAAGAACTGAGTTTCTCTCCCACAGTCTCCCAGAAATTACAAGCCAACCCTTTGCAAATGGTTTGCATACAATAAATAGACTATGCCATGAGGAAATAGAACAACCAAGAGTTGGGGAGTTTTTCAAATCATTACAAAGTGGAAGTGGAAAGCCAACCATTAGTTACAGGTGCAGTGTTACAAAAATGACAAATGGCTTGGGTGACTACTCGCCTTCCTTTGCCACTTGGATAGGAGCCCACCTTTAGTGAAAATACATTTTAAACATTGCCTTAGTTGCCAAGAAAAATAGAGTGTAAATGAGTGGGCCCACTTGGAGAAAGTCGCGAATCGAAATTTCGCGAAGCGAGCGTGATTTTGGCCTTTTGCTCTATATGCGCCACGCCCAAATCTATACGCACCGCGCCACTTTGGAGGTGATTTTGAGGTACCTACTGGAGTCCAAATTGTGCCCAAGTGTACTTGTTGGAAAGCCTGGCCTATCTACTTTCCAACCCAAGTGGAATTTCTGAATTTTGTGCTCATTTGCCACTCCAAAACTTCATTCTCCCAAGACTGCTTCCTGTGTGTCAAAATAGGGGCAGAGACGTCATTTTTTGAGTGTTTTTGACCTCCTGGAGACTCAAATCATGCCCAAATTTCTTGTCCAAGCACCAGTAGTCGTGATTTTGCATGCTGAATCCAAAAATTCAAACCATTTGTGATTTGGAGCTCCCAATCCTAAGCATCGCGCCAGTGGCGCGGCACACAGGGAGAAAAAACCTGTGTTGTGACCAAAAATTTTCCATGTGACCAAAATTGCCCCAAATTTCTTGAAATTTGGGCTGGAGCTTCCTTATCAAGTGTTATGCTGGGCCAAAGAGGCTTCGGCCAATATCTGAAGTCGATCGAGCTCCCTTTGCCTCTTTTGCTTCTTGATTGCCTTCCTCAATTTTGCCTTCAAATTCCTGATTCGGGCCTTGCACACTTTGTTTCGCGCCATGTAGTGGAAAGCCATGTGTCTTAGCATTGCTTTTTCCCTATTAGCCTTCTCCACCCACTGCTCCAAGTGAATGTTCACTTTCTCTAAAACATACTCCCGGTCCTCATCTCTTTGCTCCATAGGTCTACCTTGTGCTGCCATGATGTGTTGCCGGTTTTCCTTGATCAGTTGCAACTCTATCTCAGCTTGCCAGTCCTCAAGTCATTTGTTCCTCTGCTTTAGGTATGTCATATTCCATTTGGTTCTCCAATATTAGGCATGCCGATAGCTAATGAAATAGAGTCCGGTGTAAGTGTGAAAGTAACACCAGCCAAAGTAACTTGAGCACCATGCAAATGTAGAACAAATAGGCGAGCCAACTCATGGTGAAATTGAACATTTGCAACCTTTTCACAAAACTCATAGCATGACTGAAACTGAAAACAAGACATAGCAAGAGGGTAGGCCTGCAATTCTGTGAGGGTAGTCTGTTCTTCTCTAACATGTCTTCCACTTTTGTGAGGCCTCCGGGGTGCACGTTCTTCCGTGGATGAGTCACTATGAGTTTCCTCCTCATAGTCCGATGAATGCTCAGATGCCATGACTGCTATACAAAATACCTTGAAGACAAGATGACTGTTGTGTATGAACTATGCTTGAACTGCTCTTATTGGTGTTGTATTTCAATTTCTGCCACCAAGGGAAAAAACAAATGCAACAGGGACTGTTAGGGTTTGTTAGGAAGGGGAAACAATATTGAGGAATCAGAATTATTGGGATAATTTTAATTAGGGAGAGTAGGGGGATTTTATATATGGGAATAAGGTTTAGGGTTTGGGATTAGTTATATAGGGTTGAGGAGATTTTAATAGGGCTAGGGTTTTGGGATGCTAAATGTAATGTAGGATTGATCAACTTGGTGGGGGGGGGGAGCGGGGGGGTAGGAAATGAGGCAACAAGGGAGAATGGGGAAGGAGGAGAGTCCTTGGTGACAAAACTGTGAGCTTCGGAAAACCTAGAAAATCCATGCAAATAAATGGCAATTTGGAGAAATTTTAATGAATTTCAGGCCTTTTAGCCCTGTGCACCGCGCCAGTGTAAATTTACACTGGAAATTTTCTCCCAGTGCGCCGTGCTCTCTGTGTGCATCGCGCCCTTTTCCAGGTGACTTTTGGAGGCCTTCCTGGTGTCCAAATTGGGCGTAGGATAGCTCGTTGGACATTTCTTTGAGTCTACTTTCCAACCCAACCGTAATTTTTCAATTTAGAGTTCATTTTCCCTATCAAAAATCAAATCTCCCAAGACTGGGCAAAATGTGCCAAATGAGGCTGCCTCAAGGCAGAGTGCTGTTGCAGTCAACTTTTGAATGCCTTCCTCATCTCCAAATTGAGCTCATGATAGTGCATTGGAAATCTCTTTGTGTCTAGTTATCATTTGACTCATCAATCAAGTCATTTGGCTAACCAAGCTAGGAGAAAACTTGATTTTCCCAAGGTCACTTTAGAGGTGCATCAATTCTCCCGAGGAAACTATATTTTTGACATTTCTCCAAAACCATGACACCTGTGTAAAAATTGAAGGATTTTTTTCTTCCTTGGCATGTTGTGGAAAAAAAACCTCTCTCAATTTTCCGAAATTCATCTTTTCTTGCTCAGAAACATCATTGGAGTAAAACCTATCCCGATGTGTGGAACAAGAGATTTGTCGAAATGAAGCAAAATGAAGGGGATAAGTGGCTTCTAAATTCTTGGGAAAATTCTTGGAAGTAGGGAGGGATGTTAAGAAGCAGGGGAAAGTGGAATTTCAAAGATTGAGTGAGGGGAAAGGGTCCAAAAAGGAAAAACACAGGCCCAACCTAGAAAATTGCCAGGTTGTAGCAAGAAACTAGGGTTTGTGCGAAAATGAGGAATTTGGGGGATCTCAGTGATGGGAAGTGTTTGATAAGGTACTTTAAGGATAGGGGAAGGTGTATGAACATCAGGATACAAGTTTTGCCGATGATTTGATCATCCAAGAGAAATTTCCTTCAAAACCCTAGGAGAGGGAAATGACCTTACCTAGGCGCAACTGAAGCATGAACAAGGTGTAAAATGACCCAGTGGAACTTGACAAGATAATGAAAACCATCTTAATGATGGTACACTTAGCTGAACGATGACATGGACCGACATTTGGACAACTTTGACAGGAATAAAAGCAAACCCTAGATCTAATGCATAGTGACCAAATTTTACTTGAAGACTCACTGAAATGATAAAATTTGACCTTGACACTCTGAGACCACTTTGTAAGAGCATATTTGATCACTGGAGGAAGGCTACAAAGACTGATACTAATAGCTGGTACAATATTTCAGAGGCATCACCAATGAAAATAATCTAGACAGAGATCACTACATCAAGGAAATTATAAAGAATATTCCTAGGATGGTATCCAGAGAAGATAACTTTAACCTGAACAAACCAGTAACCGAAGCAGAGGTCAGTATGGTAATCAAAGACATGCAGAATGGCAAAGCTCCTGGTCCTGATGGTTTCAATGTTGACTTTTTCAAAGCCTGTTGGCAAGTTGTCAAACAGGACATTTTGGAGGTGGTTGAGGACTCCAGAAGAAGCAAATCCATGCTGAAAGCCCTCAACAACTCCTTCATCTCCCTGATCCCCAAGCAAGACTCGGCCCTAACTCCTGATAAGTTCAGGCCCATTGCTTTATGCAATGTTGTTTACAAAATCATTTCCAAGACCTTGGCCAATAGACTCAAACCTCTTCTTCCTTCTTTGATTTCGGGTGAACAGTCTGGTTATGTTGAAGGAAGGCAAATCCTGGACAATATTATTCAGGCCCACGAGGTTGTTCATTCTCTAACTAGTAAAAGGCAGGCCGGTATGATCATGCAATTAGACATAGCAAAAGCGTATGACAAGGTGAACTGGACTTACCTCAAAAAGGTCCTCTCAGCTTTTGGATTTGATCATGACTGGATCAGATGGGTTATGGCTTTGGTTACTTCCACCAGCTTTTCAATTTTGGTGAATGGATCGCCCTCTGAGATCTTCTTGCCTTCCAGAGGCCTCAGGCAGGGCGACCCACTCTCTCCCTTTCTTTTTATCATCATAATGGAAGGATTGGGCCGTACCATTAAAAAGGCTCAAGTCTTGGGAAAGATCAAGGGCCTCCATTTAACGGAGAACGGCCAAGCTTTAACTCATCAGCAATTTGTAGATGATACCATGTTGCAGGGTATCCCCACAGTCAAAGAAGCTACAGCGTACAAAAAAATCTTAAATGACTTTGCCTCTGCTTCAGGTATGGAAGTCAATCTCTCCAAATCAAATTTTTTTTTCTTAAACACTAACATTGCTATTCAAAGGAACATCTCCAGAATTCTGGCTTTCAAAGGGAAGTCCTCCCATCAAAATATTTGGGTATCCCCCTAACGGATAAACCTTTGCACAAAAGTATCTGGGAACCAGTTCTCAACAAGATGCAAGACAGAATCAAAAGATGGACTTACAGAGCGTTGAACCTTGCTGGCAGATTGATCTTAACGAAGGCAGTTCTTCAATCTATCCCAGTTTTCTTTTTATCAGCCCTGCCAGCTCCCAAAGGAGTCTTACAGCAATTTAGGAACATTCAGAGAGATTTTCTCTGGGGCAAGGAGGAAACCAGAAAGAAGTGGGCCCTTGTTTCTTGGGATAAAATCTGCAAACCTAAGAGTCATGGTGGCCTTGGCCTAGACGATCAGGAGATTCTAAGCAATGTTTTAGGAGCTAAACTATGGTGGAGATGGGTTAAAGAACCAGGGGCGCAATGGGCTAAAACCTGGAAAGAGAAATATGCAAACTCCTGGCAAACGAGTGATCTCATCAGAATGTCAGGGAACATAAAAGGCTCTCACATCTGGAATAAAGCCTGGAATAACAGAAGCATGGTACAAAACAACAGCTTCTGGGAAATCAGAGCAGGTGATCAGGCTCTCTTCTGGGAAGATAAATGGCAACAAGAACCAATGTTGCTAAGGGAGGACTTTATGGACATCAAGCAAGAAACTGATTTACAAGGACTAATTAAAGTTAGGGACTTCTGGAATCCTCCTCAGGACACTGAGAAATGGAGAAGATGGAAGAAAATAGAATGTAGAGTGGGCGGCCCCATAAAAGCAAAAACAGAAGAACTCATGAACATTTTAGAACAGAGGAAGATCCTGGTCACAGATAGGCAGGATCAGTTACGATGGGGTCAAAACAAAGCAGGAATCTTTAATATTAAGGAAGCTAAAAGAATTTCTCTTAACCTAGCTCCCTGCTGTCTGACTAAATCCTGGCAAAAACTTTGGAGTCACCAAGGGTGGATGAAAATCAAACTGTTCATGTGGTTAGTTCATCACAGGAAAATATTAACTTGGGATAACATGCAGAGGAGGGGAGTTATGGGGCCTTCTAGATGCCAATTATGTGAGGCTCAAGAGGAGACTATGGAGCATATTCTCAATAGTTGTACCTACACCTCCTGGTTGTGGGATTCTTTCAATAGCATTTTTCAACAGACTGACAGAGACAAAGACAACATTATTAACACCCTGAACAGGTGGAGAACTAACTTCTCAGAGTATGAGATCCTGAATTTAGCCTGGACCTTTACACCAAGTTTTATTATCTGGAATGCCTGGAAAGAAAGGAACAAAAGAATTTTCAAGGATGAAAAAACTACTCCTCTTGGCCTGATGGACTTGATTTTAAAGCAGATAAAAGAGACGGTTTCCACCACTGTTCACAGTCATCCCTCTAATCCTCCCACGGCTCTTGAATTAAGAACTCTCAAGCAGCTGGGAATGCATGAGATTATCCTCTATGGTCTGAGTAAAAAAGAAAGAATGGTGGAAAGGGAAAAGGAATTCTGGCATCCTCCACCCAAAGGGTTTCTGAAATGCAACATTGATGGGGCTTCTAAAAGCAACCCGGGGACGACTGGGTATGGAGGTGTATTAAGAGACGAAGAAGGAAAAATAATTTTTACTTTCCACTGTCATTTAGGCCAAGCCACCAACAACATGGTTGAATTAATGGCTTTGGAGCACTCTCTAGAGCTTCTCAAACATAATAACTACTCAAATGTTCTCATCGAAGCAGACTCTGAGATTTCCATAAATGCTGTCAAGAAAATCAGCTATGGCACAGCGCCAGAAAGGGTCTCGAAACATTGGAGACTGATACAAGTTTACCAGAGAATCCAAAATCATCTCCAGAGTCTTCGTACGGTCAGCTTCAATCATGTTCGAAGGAAGGCCAACAAACTTGCAGATCTGCTGGCCAACCAAGGGGTGATTAATCCTGATTGCAGAATCGAGATGAATTGGCAGGAAAGGCCTCCAAGCAGACTAAAAGCTCTTTGTGATGCTCAAGCCACCGAGGACAAAGATATTTTCGATTGCTGGGCTCAAAGGGCAGGCTATGAATAAGGTTCTTCTAGTCTGTTCTTTTTCCTTCGGCGGGCGGCTCCTTAATTTAGGGCCTTCTCTGCTTGGCATTTTCTCCCTGAGGGGTATGAATTCTTATCCCCTTCGCTCCTTGTTTGGAGCCACTAGGGTTCTTCTAAAGTGTCTGAAGGGTTCGAC
This sequence comes from Pinus tabuliformis, assembly GCA_031772625.1. Lineage (NCBI taxonomy): Eukaryota > Viridiplantae > Streptophyta > Pinopsida > Pinales > Pinaceae > Pinus > Pinus tabuliformis. The sequence goes on from CM062816.1 coordinate 280,804,059, forward strand.
GGCGAGCTTTTTTCAGCAGCGGGTTTCCAGGTTCAGCGGGAGGAAAGGCTGGTCGGCTCCCACTTCGATTTTTCCTCGCGGCTTTTCTTACGGTTCGGAAACCAGGCTTGAAGCGGTTTCTTTGTTGATCGCAAGGCTCTCGGATGGTAAGTGGTTTTGGCTCATCGAGAGCGATGCCACTCAGCTCTCCCCACGTGGCGGTGGTCAGAATCTTCAAACCACCCTTCCCCGCACCTTATTCTCCTTGCATCTTGGTGCTCCGATATCCCTCAGCGCCATCCATTTCGGCAGAAGCTTTCGACGGTCAGATCTCGTCGAGCTAGTTTGGCGGGCCGAGAGTGTGTTCACTGTTTGCAAGTTTACCACGGGAGGTTCAACGGTTTTCAACCTTAGTTCTTCTTGGTGGGGCCGTTCGTAGATACTCGTGTCGTTGACCTTGTGTTTTCTTGTTTTCGAGGGGATGTGTTATTTGTTGGCTTGTCCTATTGTTGGTTTGGCAGGTCTCTTCTTAGTTAGTTTGATCTCGTTGACTTGGTAGGCCTTATGTTTTTCAGGCCTTTTGTAATTATTGTAACTTTACCTTTTGGTTATTGAAATAGAAGGAAAGTCTCTTGCTTCAGCAAAAAAAAAGAAAAACATTATAAACTATCTAACATATACCTTTGGAATAATTAATAAACCCCAATAAACTATTAACAATTTTAATGTAAACATTTTATCCCAACAACATAAATTGATATTAACATTCTTTCACCTCAGAAAAATCATAAAAGCGATAAACCTTAACTACTTTGCAAAATTAAAAAAAAAAATAACATTCAACATTTATTAAATAATATAACGCAACCCCCCAAAATAATTTAATCTGTCCAAGGATTTAAGACATCAGGGGGTGTGAAAAAACTATAGTTGGATTGACGAGTACAGTTTCCATTACTTAGATTACAAAACTGCATCGTTTCCTTGGATCAAATGCAATTAGCTGACAACAGATTTTCACTATTTTCGATTGCATCCCTGAAAGCTTGTGGCAATGATGGCAGGTAGCATCGGTGGAAGTGCCACTGTTTGTGACATTTCACTTCATTAATGCCTATGAAGTCAACGGCAACGATGGGAACCCCATCTCAGTGATAGCTGATTGTTGTGAGCATTATGCTGATCCCACTATCTTAGATAAGCTCAGGCTTGAAGAGTTGAGATCCTTCTCTGGTCAAGATGTTCTTCCAGATGCCAGGTAAGCTTACCAAACACCTTTCCCTGCAAGCAAAGAAAATTCTTTCAAGAATTTAGGGTTTAGGGACTTCAACAAGCTTGAAACAGCAGTCAGTATCAATCAATTAAATAGATATGCAGGCTTGAAATTTGCACGTGGTAACTGAAGTTAATATGAGAAATTAACAGAATCCATATTGGTGAGTTTTCTTTTTTAATCAGAGTGGGACGATTCATCCTACCGCTGGACGGCAGTCCAAAAGGAGAACTAGTTGCTGCTTTGCCACCGGAGGAACACGGGAAAGGGATGGACATGTGCAGCATCAATCCACGGAACGCAGGGAGGCAATATCGTTATGCATATGCCTGTGGAGCCCAACGCCCCTGCAACTTTCCAAACACCCTAACCAAGGTCTGCGTAATTGTATTTCATTAACACTATATGATATTTTTAGCATGGATTGGCTAATTAACCCTTTATCCATATAAAGGGTGAATGTTAATATTTAATTTTAAGGTGAGTGTGAAGTTAAATTTTTTATATTAAAATTGGTATAATCTGTATAGATTTATTTTAAATATTAATCTAATATGAATTAAGAAGGATTTAATTTTTTCATTTTTGAATTTTTTTATGAGCCACATTATTTAAATGTTTTATATAGTAATTTAATTTTTTAATTTTAGATTTTTCATAATCTTTATTTTGTTGGACACGTACAAAATTTCAATTCAATTTTGATGACCGAGAGACAACATTAAATAACATTACACATCATATTGAACTAGCTTTATAATAAAAGCATACTTCATAAATAACAAACTATCTTCACCTCTAACATCTCTAATCACATTGGCTAAGGATAAGAGCAATAACAATGTGTTGATGACTCGTGCAGATTGATTTGAAAGAGAGAAAAGCAAAGAACTGGTACGAGGAAGGAGGCATTCCATCTGAGCCCTTCTTTGTCGCTAGACCAGACGCCCATGTTGAAGACGATGGTAAGTACTTTACATTTTATTATTATTGACATTAAATGCAGTAATAAATTAGTTTTATTATTATTATTATTGAGTTGAGAGGTTCATTCTGTAATTCAATAGGAAGATTGTCTACGGAATTGATAAGTGTTTTTTTTAAATAAAAATAAATTATGCTTTTATAGAAAAATAATGTTGGCAATTATAATAAAAATGAATATGTTGTAAAATAATTAAAATTAAAAAAAAAAATGAATAAAATGTTTGAACCTTATATTTTTCAAAAATATTTCAACAAAAGATTTAAATAAACTATTTGAAGATCTATATTAACTAATTTATGTAGATGTCAACTTCATATATATCTATCTATAAAACAAAATGTTAAAGTATAATATTTTAATGTTGTATATAATAAAACATTCAATGTGAATTATCAATCAAACATTTTAATACTACTTAATATGGCATATACTTAAAAATATATTAATAATAAATAAAAAATCATTTTAACTTGATGTGATAAAATGTCTCCATATACATGTTATGTAAAATATTTTAATGTCAACTATATATATATATATATATATATATTATATATCATTTAACAAAATTATGTATTCATAATGAAAAACTAATTTTTATGGTTAAAAAGTTTGTTTGGTCCTATATATAGCATTCAAAAATACAATTTAAATAATGAAAAATTACACATTGTATTTTAGGTTTGCACATGAAGAAATTTGATCCCTCTCCGCTCATGTTAGATCCGTATTTGAGATGGATCTATGCTGCTAATATGGGTTTAGTGTACTAATCTGATACGTTTAAGAACAAAATCTATTTATTATAATAAGGAATCTGAAGAGTTATCGTAGATAATAGTGTCACATAGTCAAATATGTCACAGCATGAGATTTCGAATCCAGTAGGGAAAAAGGAAAAGACAGCAGACCATCCCCTACTACACTACCTGCACTAGCTTAACAACTAAAAAACTAGTTATTGCCCAAAGATTACTTTTTATATATATATATATATATATATATATATATAATATGCTAGTAAATAAATAATTATGATAGAGATTGTAAATATTAAACATCATGCATTAAGCCAATTTAGAGAACCAAAATGAAATTGGTTTACCATAATTAGTTTTAGTCTAATAATTAATCTACTATAATTGGTTTAATCCAATAAATAATTTACTATTTTTTCATTCTATTTATTAAATATCATATTTATTGAAGCCATTATATTTATAATAATAAACTAGCATTTAATATTTGTTAAATCTGGAGTTTTAGTATTTGGAATTGATTTACAGTAATCTCACCCTCATATAACATTTAATATACAATTATACTTAGTATTTATCCAGCAAAATTTTTCTGTATTTACCATTCAAATAATTGAATTTATAAAAAAATAATAAACTAATTATTAAATTTGCTATATAGTGCTTAATGTTTGTCTAATAGAAACTTCCTGTAGCAATTAATATTTATGCATCCTGTTAATGGAATTGAATTGTATACAGGAGTGGTGATATCGTTGGTTAGCGATAGGCACGGGGGAGGGTTTGTTGTTCTGCTGGATGGCTCAACGTTTACAGAAATTGCGAGGGCAAAACTACCCTATGGACTACCTTATGGTCTGCACGGCTGCTGGGTTCCATTTCGCTAAAACTAGGGGATGCACAAGCATCCCAAGAAGCAAGCTGGATATTTCAAAGAATGCATATCTATTATACAAAAGAATGTATGTAATACATATTGTGATAATTTCAAACAAATTTAGAATTATTTTTCCTTTTAATAAATATATTTATATATTTTTAATAAATTTTGATATTATTCTGTAAATTTATTTTAACTTTGAATTTGTGATGGGAGAGATGAAATTTTTTAGAAGCCTAAGGATATGAATTTTTGGAATTGATTTATAATTTTTTTTGGGTAATAAATATTACTTTTTAATGAATTTTGATTAAGTAGTATATATTGATTTTAATTTTGAATCTATGTATGAGAAGTATCAAAATTTTCAAGATTACAAGGATTTTATCTGAAATTAAGATAGATTTAAACTAATTTATCACTCATATTAATATATTTTTTTTTATTAATATTTTCTTTTAATGTGACATGTCAAATTATCTCTAACAAGGAAGTAATGACACTTTTTCCTAAGGATTGTAAAAATTGTTTCTTTATCTAATAACATTTTGTTTACTTTCACATGCTTTATGCACACATAAATAAATAAAAGAAAGTTAGTTTTGAAATATTTCCATTAGAACCAAAATTGAAATATTTTGTATTTTATTAAAGACTTATGAAACATATATCGCTATTTACATAATATTATATATATATATATATAATGTGTTGAAATATTTTATTGTTATTAAAATATTTTAAAATATCATATGTCAATTTCATATAAAATATTAAAAAAATTGCATATACTTGAAAATATAATATTAAAATGTTTTAATTTTCAATTTATCTTAAATATCAAAATATTTAATCTTTTAAGATATAATTTTTTATTACAATACATAACTTAGAAAATAAATTATATTTTGAAAAATTTAATCCCAAAAATTATTTTAAATTATATATATAATGATTATGAAGTCGAAAAAAGTGCTCGATATAATATATGAACCATTCCTAGAATGGTCCATATAATATGAAAGGGAGGTTATCGAGCACTTCTTCCACGTAGTGTGATTTGATAATCATGATGTATGTTATTTGTTATTTGGTTGCGTTCTTTGATTGATTAGAGAAAGGAGCAAACGTTCGGTCAGATGGGCTTTTATTTTCGTTAAGTGAAATGAAATTGAATGGTCCATATAATATGAATTGAAGGTTATTGAACACCATGAATGGAAGGTTATCGGGTATTTTTCTGTTCAGTAATTAATAATAATGATGTAAGGAAGATAGTTTATTTTGTCGAGTTATTAAATTAGTTATTAAATTAGTTAGGGAAAGAAAAAAATATTTAGTAATATGGATTTTTTTTTTAATAGTTTTAATGTGATTTTTTGGAAAGTTTTTTCATTTATTTTTTGATCTAATTTATCTAAAATTTGGTAAGGATTCATTGAAATTATAAGTTTGACAAGTGATCTCTTCGTAATCAAAGTGTTCCAAAAGTTTTTGAGGGAACTACATATATATATGCACTCAAAAAACCAATTTAAAAAACACAAAATCAAGGTTTAACCACAAAATTTTTCACCATCCAACATCCAACCATAAATCTGTGACAAACTCCAAAAAATTCCACTTAAAAGCTACTCCTTGTCTTTTCTAAGTGAACTAACAAGTTTTGACTTTTTGATATTGCTTTTAATCATTTTCTTAAAAATCAAGTTTATTCGCAAATAACCCATTATAAATTATGGATAAGAATAAATTAAATTTTAATAAAAATATACTTAATTTTGAATTTTGATAGAGTTTATAATTTTTTATAAAGAAATAAATAAATTATTTATATCTATTTTATATATTTCTTATTGCTATTTAAATTAATTTTAAAATTTCATTTTTTACTATATAATAATATATTTTTAATATACATATTGTAAAAAAAATTATATATTTTTAATATACATATTATAAAAAACTTAAATTATTTCATTTAATTTGATGATGATAATTCAAATTAGATGAGTTAATTGTGGTTAATGACTTTTGATATAGTCTTGTAGCTTTGAGGATTAGTTCAATTGGTCAAATCTTCCTAGTTCAAACACTTCTATTATTGAGAGGTCATCGGGAATATTCTCAATGTCATATTTGCCAAAGGTTTCCTATTTCAACTTAAGGTGGATGGGAGTGTGTTGATGTTTTTTAATTTTTTAATTGACCGCCTAGATTGATTCTCAAGAGAATATTCTCAACATATGCTTCATGTGAATGTTTATCAACGACTATAGTATGTTACAGATTTTGTTAGGTTGCATTGACTTTTAATAAATTTAAAACATTGTATTCATGCCACATGGCTCTTCCCCCACCAATTTCCCAAGGATTTGAGATTATTCCAATATGGTCCATTTAAAAAAATTATGTGTAATTCTTTTTTTTCTCAAGTTAAAGTTGACTCTTACCTTTTTTATACATGGTTAATCAAGTAAATGTGTGCATTAGTAAGGAATTCTTGATGTTGCAATAGTTTTTTCTATTATATTTATGAAGCCTTCGACTATATCAACCACTTTAATATTTTTAATGTGGTTGTACAAGTTTAAGAAAATTGCAAAAAATGTAATTTTCTTATTTTAAATTTTGAAAATTTTACTTATTTAATTCCTAATATTGAAAAAATAAATTAGGATGCAGCAAGTTCCTACCAATAGAATCTGAATGCAAAGCCACAATTCTTAAGCATCTTGGATAAGGTGTGAATACTCATCAGGGCACAACCCAACAATTATAACGATCTGCAAGAAGAAGAACAGAGCTTAATTATCATCATGGTGGGGTGGAGTACTCTTGACAATGGCAACAACCATGAGAACGAGGGAGCCTTCACATTTTTATAGATCCAAGCTTCCTAAGATTGAAATCTTCGGCCATATTTCTCTGCACGATTATTGTTTCGAGAGATTGGTGGAATTTGCAGAGAGGTCATGCACTATACATGGATCTAATGGGAAGGTTTACTCTCATGGATAAGTCAATTTTATTTCTTGTAGGTTCATCTCTGGTTTGTTAAGCTCGACATCGGGCATGGAGATGTCGTTATGTTGTTGCTACCCAATTGCCCACAATCTGTTGTCATTTTCTTGGGTTTGTCTCCAATTGGCGCCATTTCAATGACTTATGATCCTTTCTATACCCTGAGAGAGATTGTGAAGCAGGCAATGACATCCAAGGAAATGAATTTTCCCTCTATCGAAATAATCAAACCCCCCAAGGGCCATTTTACATGTGATAGAGGGTCATGCATAGGTCGCATCTGAAACAAAAGTGTGGTTGTCCATAAATTTTTTGATACAAAGCCACCATGTTATTTTTTAACATCTTAAAAGTCAAATTACATAAATTAAAGTTTCCTTTATGTAACATCTCCTTGTAATCTCCCATGAAAATGAATGGAGTTAGAAAAAATTTAGACAACTTTACCCAAAGGTAACTATCCAAATTACTATTCCAGATTCCTCATTAACCATTAGATAAAATCATCATCATTATATATAGTAAATTTAGTAAAAGAATACAGAATTACATAACAATTACAACCACTAATGTAGCATATGTTGAAAATGCAACAAGATGATGGAGCTTAGTGAAAAGAAGTCACCTTCACTAAGTGGGCCCGCAGACTATTTTTGGCGCAAAGTCTATTTTTAGACTATGTCTATGATTAGACATATGGATCATGGTCTATGAGTTGCAGGATGCTATTTGTGGATTATTGGTCATGTTGGTAAAAATAAATGGACTTCTATTTTTAGACATATGGGCGGAGTCTATTTTTAGACTGCTAGGCTAAAAATGGAACAGTCGAATATTATTAGCTCTTAATAATATTTGGACTATAAACATTATCTTATCCTCTTGGAGCACTTCAGTTCGAGCTAAAGATGTGGCACATGCAACTGCCAGAAGGAAATACGCTTTTCTTATGGATTAGTTGAGCTATTGCATGATGGACTTCAGTTAGAACTCAAGTGATTGAGTTTGGTGGAGTTGATTGAGGAGTTGATGGAGTTGTGTTCAGTTTGACTTAGTTGAACTAGTTGTATTTAGTCTAACTGCCAAATACACTAGTGATGAGTGATGTGAATTAATTGTTAATTAATTCACTAATTATTAACTCATAAAGCAACTAAAGAATACATCAGTTAACTCAGTGCATGGATAGTTTAGTGGAGATAGGTGTTAGAGGTGGAGACTACTATCAGTTGTGACTATAGTTGTGCATGAGATTTGCACAATCAATGATTGAGATTGCCAATGAGGATTGCGTAGTACAAGCCAAGGAAAACGAGCTTGGATCATTCCTATTCTCACATTGGATTGTGCAGTAGAGGCAGGCAAATAGCGGAGGAGATTTGAACCTGTGACTTGATTCAAATCTGAGCTAGTTTGTGTGTAGTAGGTGGAGATAATACTGAGTACTTGTGAGGAGTATTGTACTATGTATTGTTACATGTTCTCTATCATTATAATATACAGATAATTGGGGGTTTTCAACTGTATGCTTTCCCCAGTACATACTGTGTTAATGTGCGCATGCGATTGATGTTTCATTGTTTTTAATTATGCAAAATTGATGATCAACGTAGAGGAGGTTATGTATTATGCATGCATTCCGCAAATAGTGTATAATCAGGATAATCTCTATGAATAAGTGTTATATTATTCAAAATTTCTACATGGTATCGGAGCAGAGTTTTTCATCAGATCTATTATTTAGAAAGTGATTACATTTTATTTCTTTAGGCAAAGTCTGTAATCAGGCCAGGTAGCCTCTAGATTCATCCTTCTTTTGGAAGGTGAGATATCCATTAAAAGCCCATACAGTCAATCTCTGTACGAGAAATACCTTGTTCTCATGAATTTTAGATCAGAAGCAGTTGAATTTTGAGCTGGTGGAATTCGAATTTGCAGCAGTGTTTTCTTGGTGTCGAAGTTGAAATGTCTTTCAACGCATTGCGATTGGAGTATGCCCTTGAAGGCAGCTCGAATTATATTGCATGGAAGGACAGGATGGAGGCGGTGTTAGATGAAAATGGGCTGAGGAGTTCATAGAGGCTGATGTCCCAAATCCTACTGATGCTGCTCATATTGAGGCTTGGCAAAAGAAGACAGCAAAGTGTCGAAGGATTTTGTTGGAGGGCGTGAAGGATCACATTGTATCCATCCTGCATGGAAAGGCTTCTCCATACTTGATGTGGAAAGCGTTGACAGATTTATTCCTAAGCAAGAGTGACCAGAGAAAGTTGGTGCTCAAGGATAAACTCAGAAACATTAAGTGTGAGAAAGGAGACAGTATGCCCAAGTATCTCACGAAGTTCACTCAATGCCGGGATGAGCTGGGAAGTGTGGGGGTGACTGTTGATGATGAGGACTTGGTGATCTTGGCATTCCTATCAGGACTCTGTCAATGGTCGGGAGAAATTGCTAGGATGGGAGAGACTTTGGTCGGCTCTTGTGCAAGAGGAGATCAGGTGAAATACCAGGGACGAATCTTCATCAAAGGCATCTGATGAAGAAAATTGCGCTTTGGCTGCCAAAGCAAAGAAGGGGAAGGAAAAGGTTTCTCTTTCCGAATCCAGTTCTTCCAATGATGGAAAGAAGGTTGAAAAGTCGAAAGTGCGATGCTTTCGTTGTCATGAGGTGGGCCATTATGCTACAAATTGTCCGCGGAGGAAATCCAAGAAGGGATCCGAGGAAGGATTTGAAGGTGAGGCACTTGCTTCACAATTTGAGTTAGATTTCACACTCTTTGCATGCATGGTTTCATCCATGGTGGGAAGTGGTTGGTTTCTTGACAGTGGAGCTTCTTTCCACATGACCGGTGACAAGAGTTTGTTCAGTGCGTTGGGGGAGAAATATCTCCAGATACTCATAGCGATGGGTAATGATGAGAAGTATAGTGTCTCAGGTGTAAGCACAGTTATTTTTCAGAGGGAGCATAGAGTTCGCCTTACCTTGACTGATGTCAAGTATGTACCAGGACTAAAGAGAAACTTGGTGTCGATCGCGATGCTGGAAGACGGAGGCTATGATGTAGTCTTCAGTAAGGGAAAGGTTTTCCTTAGACACATCATCACTAGACAGGTGAAGCAGATTGGTTCACGGGTCAAGAACTTGTATGCTCTTAAGGTTCATGATGCATGCAAAGCCTTGAGCAGCGAGGCAACTGATGGAGACTTGGTGGTTGAGAGGGAGCGTATATTACCTCTCAACATGCAGAGCCAGAAGAATTCTCAGACAATTGTGGAGGAGCCACGATTGGTGCAGCAGATTCAGGAGGTTGTGGAGTAGCCACAACAAGGGAAGCTGAGAGGAGATCGAGTAGAGACATCTACTCATGCAGAGACCTCCAGTAGGGGGAAACTTCGAGCCAGGTGGGTTGAGGGATCACATGCAGCCATACCTCCAAGTAGGAGGTGGGGCGATATAGAGTGATTGTCCCAGGGAGGAGGGGTAAGATCCTTGAGGTACCCAACCTCTTGGATGAGACCTTGCTACGGGAGCCCCAATGTGGAGTAGCAGGAACTGACTGATTGGGTAGAGACAGATGCGGATGGAGCGGCAGAGAGAGCGACAGTGTAGGGAATCCCAGGACAGCGCATAGCTAGTGGGCTACAGCAATGCGAGAGGCACAAGTGTTTTTCACAGTGCTAGGTGGCACAGAGAAGTGTGCAATGGTGCGAGATGCATGGAGATGTTGCAATAGCGCAGATGTCAGAGAGGGAGAACTTTTCAGTAGCAGGTAGAGCTTCAGCATCAGAGTATGTTCCTAGCCCAACAGAGTGGTCAGTTAGGAGAGTTTTTGTTCCAAGTGTTGTTGGAGCAAGTGGACCGGGCAAATGTGTTCCATGCAGAACATTCAAGAGTTGTAGGATAGGGGTTCCAGATAATCCATATCTTGTTGAGAGGGAGTGTTGAAAATGCAACAAAATGATGGAGCTTAGTGAAAAGATGTCGCCTTCACTAAGTGGGCCCACAGGCTATTTTTGGCACAAAGTCTATTTTTAGACTATGTCTATTATTAGACATATGGATCATGGTCTATGAGTTGCAAGATGCTATTTGTGGATGATTGGTCATGTTGGTAAAAATAGATGGACTTCTATTTTTAGACATATGGGCGGAGTCTATTTTTAGACTGCAAGGCTAAAAATAGAACAGTCGAATATTATTAGCTCTTAATAATATTTGGACTATAAACATTATCTTATCCTCTTGGAGCACTTCAGCTCGAGCTACGGATGTGGCACATGCAACTGCCAGAAGGAAATATGCTTTTCTTATGGGTTAGTTGAGTTATTTCATGATGGACTTCAGTTAGAACTCAAGTGATTGAGTTTGGTGGAGTTGATTGAGGAGTTGATGGAGTTGTGTTCAGTTTGACTTAGTTGAACTAGTTGTATTTAGTCTAACTGCCAAATACACTAGTGATGAGTGATGTGAATTAATTATTAATTAATTCACTAATTATTAACTCATAAAGCAACTAAAGAATACATCAGTTAACTCAGTGCATGGACAGTTCAGTGGAGACAGGTGTTAGAGGTGGATACTACTATCAGTTGTGACTATAGCTATGCATGAGATTTGCACAATCAATGATTGAGATTGCCAATGAGGATTGCGCAGTACAATCCAAGGAAAACAAGCTTGGATCATTCCTATTCTCACATTGGATTGCGCAGTAGAGGTAGGCAAACAGTGGAGGAGATTTGAACTTGTGACTTGATTTAGATCTGAGCTAGTTTGTGTGTAGCAGGTGGAGATAGTATTGAGTACTTGTGAGGAGTATTGTACTATGTATTGTTACATGTTCTCTATCATTATAATATACAGATAGTTGGGGGTTTTCCGCTGTATGCTTTCCCCAATACATACTATGTTAATGTGCGCATGCGATTGATGTTTCATTTTTTTTAATTCTGCAAAATCGATGATCAACGTAGACGAGGTTATGTATTATGCATGCATTCCGCAAATAGTGTATAATCGGGATAATCATTGTGAATAAGTGTTATATTATTCAAAATTTCTACAACATATTAACATAAACTTTCTAATGTAACCTTTCATCCATTTCATGATTCCTTTAACTAGATTATTTAATCACATACTTGATATTATGAATATCACATCATGCAAGGAATCAACATCATCAAACTGACACAATAAGAAATCACATCATTGAACACTAATATACCCTGGAAACCCCGTAGGGTGAAAATTATGAAACGTTTAATTTTATTATTAAATGCTCATGAGGGTGTTCACCCCTCACTCAATGTCTTGTAAGGGAGCCCATCCCTTAACCATTGTCATAAAATATTAAAAAAATATAATTCAAATACAACATATTTATCTAAAATCTATTACAATCATCATGATATCATTTACCCACAAATCTTCAATCTTTATATCGTTGTGGCATGGTTGTTTCATCAATCGACCATCCTGCAGCTCGCACTCATCTACATGGACCATTAATTATTTACCTTCCACAAGATTAAACATAGTTTATCTTTTGCACATTGTCACCATTATTTTGTGTCATGGTTGTCATCAACAAAATTTGATATCATGATTACATAAAGTATTAATCTATCCAATTCATAAATCTATACTAGTGTTTCTTCACCATATATTCATGTACATTCATGAAATGCAAACAAAATATTGTGATATGCTTCCTTTAACAACATTGCATATGCATTAGTTATAAGCGTATAACCATCAATGCATGTGTATAAACCAATACCTCATTAGCTAATATTCCCCTCGGATAAGCATGCATTCTTTCAAGACAAATCGCTACAACTCTCTAGACATTCCTTTAAAGTAAACTCACACATCAATTATAATATTCTTACATGTGAATTACATAAAATTTATTAAATGAAATAGCCCTTCAGCTATTATTTTCAGTGCATGCAAATACGTAGAGAAAGCTAACACAACGAAGCATGCAAATGCATACACTTTCCAAAATAATATTCCCAAAAGAATGCTTAACACAATAGAGCATGCAAACACATTGTTAGATCAAAGCATACATAACACACGACAGATTTATACTCAGAGACTTAGACGGAAATATCAGAGAATAATTCATAGAGACATACAAATGGAGAAACAACAAGATTACTCAGTCAGAAACAGCGGAATAGATAAAACAATCACTGGAGAACAGAAATCACTTAGCATTAGATAACAGGCATGGACCTTGGCTTGCTTTCCTTGGCTAGAGTAATTACAAATTTATGGAGGCGGAAGAAGGATCTAGAATCATGTATGTGATTCAGATGGAGATCTGGAATGATCTAGAAACTAATGGTGGTGTTGAAGAATCTAGAATCTTGCATGTGATACTAGAAACTACTGGTAGTGTAGAAGAATCTAGAATCCTGCATGTGATTCATGAATTTGACTTCACACTTAACATTCTCCCACTTGAAGCCAAATAAGAGTCATCAAGTCACACCGAGTCCTACCATGCCTCTACATAACTCATGTTTATTTCTTGGTAGAATCTTGTGAGCATATCACCAGGGTTCCTATCTGTATGGATCTTTTTCAAGGATAATTGTTCTTCCTCCAACACATGCCGGATCCAATGGTACCTTAAGTCAATGTGCTTGGTTTTTAAATGAAATGTTGGGTTTTTCGCCAAGTGAATGGCACTCTGACTATTACAATATAACACATACTTGTCCTGCTTTATTCCTATCTCTCCTAGGAATTGCTACATCCACAACATCTATTTACAAGCTTCTGTTGCAACTATGTACTCTACTTCTGTTGTAGAGAGGGCTACTATTCTTTGTAGCCTTGACACCCAAGATACTGTTGCACCTACAAATGTATACAAATAACCTGTAGTGGACTTTCTAGTATCCATGTCTCCAGCCATATCCGCATCTGTAAATCCTTCAAGCACAGTCTCATCATGACCAAAACATAAAAAATAATGACTAGTACCCTTGAGATACCTCAAAATCCATTTTACTGCTTGCCAATATTGTTTGCCTGGATTGGCAAGGAACCTACTCACTATTCCCACTAAATTTGCAATGTCAGGATGTCTGCATACCATGGCATACATCAAACTGCCAACTGCTGAAGCATAAGGAATCTTGCTCATCTCTTCTTTCTCCTTGTCATTACTAGGACATAATTCAGTACTCAGCTTGAAGTGGCCTGCAAGGGGTGTACCAACTAGCTTGGCATCCTTCATAATAAATCTGTCAAGCACCTTCTTGATATATTTTTCTTGTGATAGCCACAACCTTTTGTTTTTCCTGTCACGCATAATCCGCATGCCCAATATCTATTGTGTTGGTCCCAAATCCTTCATTGCAAATTTGCTACCCAAATCTTTCTTCAACCTATTGATCTTATTCTTATCATGCCCAACAATCAACATGTCATCCACATATAACAATAATATGATATACTTTCCTTGATCATACCTCTTGATATAGACACAATGGTCAGCTTCCAACATCTGAAAACCATGTTCCAACATGAATGAATCAAATTTCTTGTACCATTGTCGAGGTTACTATTTCAACCCATAAAGACTCTTCTTCAACCTACAAACAAGGCCTTCTTTTCCTTTTTCTATGAAGCATTATGGCTGCTCCATATAAATTTCTTCCTCCAATTCACCATGAAGGAATGCAGTTTTTACATCTAATTGTTCATATTCTAGGTTTAAAGTAGAAAGTAGACCAAGAATGACTCTAATAGATGACATTTTAACAACAAGTGAGAAAATTTCAGTGAAGTCAATACCTTATTTTTGGGAAAAACCTTTCACCACCAGACTTGCTTTATACCTCTTCTTCTTTTCATCACCTTCATGCTTAATCATGTACACCCATTTGTTTTGTAGAGCCTTTCTACCTTTTGGGAGGTTTACCAACTCCCAAGTTTTATTTTCCTGCAAAGATTTCATTTCTTCTTCCATTATTTACTGTGCTCAACTTTACAAGCCTCTTGAAAACAATTAGGTTCATATTCATTAGTCAACAAAATATAGTTTGAAGGAGGATACCTTTGTGAAGGCTTATGAGGCCTAGAAGATCTGTGAACCAACTGTGGTGGTGCATTATTAGGTTGAATCTCCTGTAAAGGTTCCTGCAAGATTCCTTCTTCTTGTTGTTCATCATTTTCCACTTGTTGTTCTTCATGCTCCTGAATTTTCTGTTCATTTTCTTGTATTGGTGGTATGTTTTCCTACTTCTCTTCAAACCTGTCAATAACCTTCTTGACCTCCAACTCACCTATAGTCCTCTTGAACATTTCTGATTCATTAAATATAACATCCCTGCTTCTAATAATTTTATGTTTGACTAGATCCCATAGATGATAACCAAAATCTTCATCCACATATCCCAAAAATATGCATTTCATAGATTTATCATCTAGCTTAGTTTTATTTTCTTTGGGAATATGTACAAATGCTTCACCTCCAAAGATTTTGAAGTGAGAATAATTCAAATTCTTACCAGTCCAAACTTCTTAGGGATACCGCCATCCAAGGCTGTAGTTGGAGATCTATTTATGAGGTAGCAAGTGGTCCTGACTGCTTCAGCCCAAAAATTCTTCTCCAAACCGGAATTGGACAACATACTTCACACCTTTTCTATAATGGTGTGATTCATCCTTTCGGAAACACCATTTTGTTGAGGAGTACCAGGAACATTCTTCTCATGCTTTATGGCAAACCTGTTACAATATTCCTTAAATGCATTTGAGCAATATTCTCCACCATTATCTGTTCTTAAACACTTCAGCAATTTGTTAGTCTCTCTTTCAACAGAGACATGGAATTTTTGAAATATTCCAAACACTTCACTTTTATTTTTCATAGGACTTTTATTTTTCATAGGATATTCCCAAACCTTCCTAGATGCATCATCTATAAAAGTTACAAAATATGATGCTCCTCCTAATGATTTGATGTTAACAAGCCCAAACACATCTGAGTGTACTAATTCTAACACATTTTTCTTTCTGTCATGGCCACCTCTAAGGAATGAAACCCTTCTTTGTCTACCATATATACAATGCTCACAAAGATCAAAATTGTAGGATTTCAAACCTGGCAATAAATTTTTATCAACAAGGATTTTTAAGCCCTTCTCGTTCATGTGACCCAAACACTTATGCCACAGATCTGTTGAATTTCCTTTTT
This sequence comes from Pinus tabuliformis, assembly GCA_031772625.1. Lineage (NCBI taxonomy): Eukaryota > Viridiplantae > Streptophyta > Pinopsida > Pinales > Pinaceae > Pinus > Pinus tabuliformis. The sequence goes on from CM062816.1 coordinate 280,820,184, forward strand.
TTGTGACAGCAACCAAATCTGATTTTCCTATCAATGTCTTCAATGTGTATAATGTTCCTGTCTTGGGTCCTTTGACCACGACCAATGCACCTTTGCTAATTTTCCAACCTCCTTTTCTAAAGCTTGTTGAATAGCCTTCATCATCCAGTCGTCCCATAGAGATTAAACTCATGCGCATTTCTAGTACATGCCTGACTTGTTTCAACAATATATCTTGTCCATCTTTCATATTGATCTGGACATCTCCCACTCCAGCAATACTACAAAAATGATTATTCCCCAAATGCACTCTACCATAATCACCAGGATTACATGAAACAAAACTATATTTGCATGGGGTTACATGGTGAGATGCCCCAGAGTCAAGGATCCAATCAAAGCTACTACTAGATATATATACACAGGCATCCTCTACTGAAACAGTAAACAACACATCACCATCTATGGCTACAACAATGGTCTCACCTTCATTTGTGCTAGATGACTTGTGATTTGTATTAGATGGTCTCTAAACCTTTTATCCATTCTTCCAAAATTGAAAGTCTTTATTCATGTGCTCGGGTTTTCCACAATGAAAGCAGATGATTCTACCTCTCCTTGATTTTGATCGGCCTCTTGATCTTGATCGCCCTTGCCAGCCTCGATCCATTCTCCTACCACGATCAGCTAGAGCTAGAGCCTCTCCTCCCTGGTTTTCCGCAATTAACTTGCGTCACAGCTCCTCATTCATTAAACTATTGCTGATATCATCAAACTTCAAGGTCCTTGTAGTTTTTTTTTTTTCTCCATAAAACTAAGCTATTTATATTACAAAAAAACCAAAATTACAGTAAAAATTTACATCAGGGCCGTGGCCCTGCATCTCTAGAGAGATTTTCCCCATGATTGACCATTCAGAGCAACACTGGCGCAAAAAGAAACCAGTTTTTCTTCCTTTCGACATAACCAACATCTAAATTGACACAGTAGACATATGAGCCGACACGGTGGACACATAAAATGACACGGTGGACGCATAAGCTAACATGGATGACACGTAAACTGACACTGTGGACATATAAATCGTCACGGTGGACATAAACCCAGTAACAGACAGACAAAGTGAGCAGAAAGAGTTGGACAGAGAGTTGCGTTCCTGGCCGTGAATACAAAGCAGCTTCTGAGTTAATCTTCATCAGTTGTGTGAGGCTCGTCCGTCACTGGACCTTTAAGCTTCTTTGAATCCTCCGTGTCCAAGCGCAGCAACCTCTGAACCGGCTCACTAGGGCCAACATCATCAGCTTGAGTTGGTCGCCTCATGTCAACTCTGGGAGCTTGCATGTCGACCCTTGGCACCGTCAGGTCTTCCAGTTGCCCCCTGAGATTGCTGCAGTGCTCCACAGTGACTGAGACGATGAGGGAATTGTTCTCCAGCGTGCATGGGATCCGATATCGAACAGCCGGGTGCTCCACATGACCGCATTCCAGAATTTCACCTCTGCCTCTTACATTGCTGCGTCCGGCAAGCCTGCTCGGAAATCTATTCTGCTCGGAGGTAATTTCCACTGAGGAGGAAGGCGAAATGTCAGGCCTCTGAGTGGCAGAATGGCCCCTAGAACCTCCTCTACGACTGCTCATCCTGGGCCTCTCTCTTGGCATCCGACAATTGCCTCCCGTTGTAGAATTCCCCTGAGAAATCTTGCACTGGGCCAGAGAATGTTCTGTCTCTGCCAGCACCTGCTCGGTCCGCTTGAAAGAATGCGGGAAAGCGGCTTGGAGTTCAAACTTAACGAGTTCCATTCTCCTCGTCTGCTGCTGCGCATTGAATGGCGCCTGGACCAGACTTGACATTCCAATGACTTCACCCTCCGCGAAAAATGGTGCCTGAACCAGACTTAATATCCCGATTGCTTCACCTTCTGGCAGAGTTATTACACCTGCGTACTGGTATGTCGTGGCTCGTCCGGGCTGACACCTGCCCATGTGACGAGCCACCTGCCTCTCACGCATCATAAACACCCGCATCCGGGTGAGGGAGGTCTTTTTGCACCAAAGAGATGCAATCCTTTTTGAGTTGAGCATCTTCAACCATATCCAGTGAGCCTGAGAAGTGAGGTGTCGACTGTGACACGCCTTGATTTGCCAGCCGATCTGCTACCTGGTTCGCTGTTCTCCTTACATGATGGAAGGTTATATTGTGGGGAGTGTGGAGCTTTTCCTCCAGGGATTCCAGACGGCTTAGCAGCCTCCAACTTTTTGCAATCTTGACTGCTTTGGCTCCAGCCTGTATTCTTTTAGCCGCCTCTATGAGTATAAGAGAGTCACCTTCAACTTCAAGTGGGGAGAAGTGATGCTGTTCAGCTAGACAGATTCCTTTCCATAGTCCTTCCAGCTCTGCCGCGTTGTTGGTATTTTTGCCTATTGTGCCAAAATATAAGTGTATCGCTTCTCCTGTATGTCGTCTAATGACTCCGCCAAAGCCTGCAGGGCCAGGGTTGCCTTTGGCAGCGCCGTCGAAGTTCAGCTTGTATGAGTTGAATGCAGGTGGGGACCAGGAGGATGGAGAGGCGGATCTGATGGATGGTTTGGTGATAACCTTGACTAAGGACTTAAGGTCAAGATTCCATTCTTTCAGAATACTGCGTTCTTGCTGGATTTCAGGCATGTCCGAGTCATTCCAAACTCTTATGGCCAGGTTTTCCTGTATGTTTTGATTGAGGATGAGCCAAAGATCATCTATGGATCTGTATGAGTTGTTGAAGATTCTATGGTTGCGCTCTTTCCATAGTGTCCAGTACAGAAAGCCTGGAATGATGCTCCACAGAGAGTTGAGAATCCGGCTTTTGAACGGCTGTTTGGCCCAGTTCCTTATGTTTTCCATGACATCCACCTGTCTTGGGTTTGCTCTCATATTTCATTTTTCAACTTTCTCCCAGATTTGTTTTGCTAATGGGCATTCTTCCATTAGATGACTAATAGTTTCACAATTAATGTTGTAGTTTGGGCATCTGGATGGCCCTATAAATCCTCTTTTTATCAAGTTGTCCCAAGTGAGAATGCGTTTTTTGCTTAATAGCCATAAGAAGGTGGAGATCTTGGGCCATAGCCCTGTGTGCCATACTTGTTCCCAGATTTGATCTTTGGCCGCCCGGAGATTGGAATAGCGCAAGTGATGAGCTTCTTTGGTGGTGAAAGTGCCTTTGGTTGTGTAGCCCCATCTGAGTTTATCCTGCTGATTGGAATGGCGGATTTTCCTATTTATGAGTTCCTGATCAATATCTGTGTACGTTTCTCCCTGCCAATCTATTTGCCAGAGTCGCGCCGGTTTCCATGTCTGAAAGTCATGATTTGGAGATGGCTTCCAGAACTGGTGTACCAGTGTGATGCTTTCTTGCTTCATTTTAGCCTGCCAAAGAGGTTTGTGGAACAAATTTGCAAGTTTGGGGAGTTGCTGCCATGAGTCCTCCCAGAATCTGGCAGCTGTGCCTGAATGAATTTCCCAAAAGCTATGTTCTTGTATGAAGCTACTCTGAGTTTTTGCATTGTTCTAGATGAGTGAACCTTGCGCTGTAGGATTGATTCTGATGAGGTCACTCCAACTGCTGCCTCTGGCATATTTTGCTTGCCATAGTTGAGCCCATGGGGTGTTTGGCTTGGAGACCCAGTTCCACCATATTCTGGCTCCCATTGTGTTGTTGCTTTGAAGCGGATCCCGAAGTCCTAGCCCTCCTTCTGATTTGGTTTTACAAACTTCTGTCCATTTGACAAGGGCCTATTTCCGATTCAAGCCAGTGGATCCCCAGAGGAAGTTGCGTTGTAGATTGCGTATTGCCTTCAGAACCCCTTTTGGAGCTGCCAAGATGGAGAAAAGATATAGCGGCATTGCTTGTAATACTGATTTAATGAAGACGAGCCTGCCTGCCAAATTTAAAGCCCGGAAAGTCCAGCATGAGAGCTTTGATTCAAGTTTGTCCGGAAGCGACCTCCAGGACACCTGCTTGATTGCTGAATCAGAGAGTGGAGCTCCTAGATATTTAGAAGGCAGGTGGGAAATTGTGAATCCCAAAATTCGAGCAATATTCCTTTGCGTGGAGGGGGGAGTATTGAAGAAGAAGAGTTGAGATTTTACAGCGTTAATGGACGTGCCAGAAGCTTCAGAGAAGAGGGATAGGAGAGATTTGAATACAGAGGCCTCTTTTACTGAAGGATGCCCGAAGAGCATAGTATCATCAACGAATTGCTGATGAGTCTGAGGAGATCGGCCATGGAGAGAGATGCCTTTGAGAGCTTGGGAGGAAACTGCTGATTTGAGCCTGCTTAACCCTTCGGCCATTAAAACAAAGAGGAAAGGTGATAGAGGATCCCCTTGCCTAATGCCACGCGAGGGGTGAAAGGGAGGAGAAGGAGATCCGTTCAGTAAGACAGAGAAACTTGGAGATGTGATTAGGTTCATGATCCATCTGGTCCAGGTGGAATTAAAGCCAAAAGCCAAGAGCATTTTATGAATGTAATTCCAGCTAAGTTTGTCGAAGGCTTTGGAAAGGTCTAGCTTGAGAAGCATACCTGGTTTTTTGAGAAGCTTTAAAGAGTGTATGACTTCATTTGAAAGAATTATTCCATCCATGATCTGCCGACCTTCAACGTACCCCGTCTGTTCTGGAGAGATGAGCAGGGGGAGGAGCGGTTTGAGTCGGTTTGCAATAACCTTTGAAATGAGTTTGTAAATCACATTGCATAGCGCTATTGGTCTGTACTTCTCAGGTTTGTTTGAAGCCGCCTCTTTGGGTACCAAGGCTATGAAGGTTGAGTTGAGGGCCGGGAGGACCTAGTGCATGCTACGGGATTCTTCCACTAGATCCCATACTTCAACTTTAATGAGCTCCCAAAATTCATGAAAAAAATTGGCTGTGAATCCGTCAGGCCCTGGAGCTTTGCCATCTTTGAGTTGAGCCATGGCTTCTTCAACTTCCTTTAATGATATGGGTTGGAGCAGTTGATTGTTGTGGTCCTCATTGATAATTTTAGGAATGTGCTGCGTGATAGCCCGGATTGCCTCATCCCGGTTGCCGTCAGGTTCCTTTAGAATGTCCTTGAAGTAGCCTGTAAATTCTTTTTCCATGTCTTCATGAACCTCTATTCTTTCACCCTGTTGATTGTTGACAAAGGTAATTTTGTTGTGCATACGCCTTTGTATGGTGGTTTTGTGGAAGAATTTTGTGTTTTTCTCTCCATCTTTAAGCCAGCTTATTCGAGATTTTTGCCGCCATAGAATTTCCTCTTGTTTTTGACGCTCTTCAATTTGATTCCAGAGGATCTGCTCCTGTTGAATTTGTTCTTCTGTGCGTCCTTCCAGAATGAATTTTTGTTGTAGTACTTTCATTTGCTGTTCCAGTTTTTGTCTGCTCTCCTGTATGTTGCCAAAATGAGTTCGGTTCCATATTTTAAGAACTTGTTTCAGATTTTTTAGCTTTTGTTGAAACTGATACATCTTAGCTCCCGCAGGCGGGATGTAAGATGTCCAGGCTTGATTGACCACATCCTTGAACTTGTTGTTTGTGAGCCAAAAGGCTTCGAATCGAAAGGGTCGATTGCAGCAGTTGCCTGGTCTTGACCAATGGAGCAAAATTGGCCAGTGATCGGAGCCTCCTTGGGGAATGATTGAGGCGCTAAAATCTCCTCCAAGGTGGATCGCATTGTCTGAGATTAAAAATCGATCTAGCCTTGAGGCAATATGGTGAGCACCTCTGCGCTTGTTGGACCAGGTAAAAATGCCATTGGAGGTGGGAATGTCCATGAGCTGATTGTTTTGTAAGAATTGCTTGAAGCCGCTGCTATCACTGTCGAGCCGGGTTCTACCCCCTTGTTTTTCTTCCATGGATTTTATGATATTGAAATCGCCTCCTCCAATCCATAAGGCGAAGTGTCTATTTGCATTGAGGAGGGAAATCGTATCCAAGAGATCCAATTTTTGCTGAATTGACTACGGGAAGTATACATTGGTTAGGTGCCCGTGGATGTTTGTGCCGATGAGGTGGAATGTAGCTTGAATAAGATGGAGAGTGGCATGAAAATTATCAAGTAATACAATCTGCGGGTTCCATAAAATGGCAAGACCACCTGATGCCCCTGAGGCGTCTACTGATATTGAACTACTGCCTGCCCATATTTTGTTGCTGAGTTTGTCTATCATTGTGCTGCTGCTTTTTGTTTCTTGAAGAAAGACTATTGCTGGTTTTTCTTGCATAATCAGGTTTTTGATCATTCTGTGTTTAGAGGGACTGTTGAGTCCTCTTACATTCCAAGAAATGAGCTTCATGTAGATTGAGATTTGGGTTTGTAGAACTTGGTCAACTTGGGGAATTGCCCCGAATCCATAAGTAGTTCCCCTACTATTATTGTTCTCTGAAGGTCTGTTTTTCTGCCCCTTTTCTTTGTATCTTTAAGGATCTTTTTTCCATCCCAGTGACTGCCTCCTTGGATGCCCAGGCTTTTATGGTGCTGCACCCTGGTCAGGACTCCTTCAAGTTTATCTATTTGCCAGAGGGGGATTGAGTTGTACTCTTTTTGCTTGCATGCTGTCTCCAGTTTGGAGATGTCAAGCTTGGAGATGTCAAACTCTTCTAGATCTACATCTTCCCGATCTTCCTCCATAACACTTGGAGTATTGTGGTCCACCTCCACTACATTTTCATGAAGACTCAAGGCTAGTGCTGCGTCAAGATCCATATCTGATGCGTGTTGATTTTCATTCATCATGGTTTTCCCCTTGGAAGGGATTAGGGGTCCGAGATCTGAGACAGATTTGGTTTTCTCCATTGAGGGTGTATCTGCAGAGTTGGAAGAGGCTGGGTCAGAGGATATTAAGGTGATGGAGCGGTTGAAGGAGGGCGCGGGTGGGATTGGCTGATCTGGGGAGTCAGAGTTGGGACTGTTTGGAATATCTTGCGAGGCAAGGACAGAGAAGCAGTTCTGGGGGTTCGCCTTGAGGGCTTGATCTGGAATAGCTTGATTTTTCTTGGCATGCCGGCGGCAGGTGGGGACTTTGGTGAAACCATCTTGGTCCTTGTTTGCATCATTAGAAGGAGCCAGGGGCTTCACATTTAAGGGACAGTCACGGAAGAGGTGGCCGTGCTCATGACATTTTCTACAGCGAAAAGGGATATGCTCATAATCTAAGGGCTGTTTCCATTCAAAGTCATCGTGAAAGAGACTTACCGTGTCTGCAAGGGTCTTGGTTAGGTGCATCTTGACGCAGATCCTAGCGTAAGAGGTGTATTTGCATGTCTTTGTTTCGGTTGCAACTTTGATGAAGGTCCCCAGCTTGTTGCCGATGTCTGCCAGCGTTTCTTCTTTCCAGTATTCCACAGGAAGGGAATACATTCTTATCCATACAGGGGCCCAACTGAAGTCTTCTTTATCAGGGTTGAATCGAGGCTTCCATTCCGTTAGATACAAACCTGAGGAGTTAAAGAAGTACGGGCCGCCTTCAAATATCCTTGTTTTGTCCTCGAGACAGTTGAAGATGGCTGTGAAGAAGCCCTTTGGGCCAAGCTGCAAAGTCACTTGTCCTTTGGGCTTCCATTTTGAGGCTATCCATCCTTGTAAGGCTTTTTCTGTGGGCCAGAATCCCAAAAACTTTCCGATGAGAGCGTAATCCTGCATGTATTGGATTTCCCCATTGATGCGGTGGCTTGGCAGTTCAACCTTGATCGATTCTGCTGCTTTTGGTATACAAGTGGCTGAGGTCACTTTTGTCTGAGATGATTCCGCATTGGTGTGCTTATCATTGCTTTCGTTGTCCTCTTCATTCCGAGCTGAGTGCATCTTTTCCTTCTGCGTCCTTTGCTGGTCTTTTTCAGTTTCCGGATCTGTGTCTGCGGGGTGCAGAGTCACAGTCTTTTGCATATTGTCAGATAAGGGCGTGTCCTTTGGAGGGGAGGCGGAGCTCTCCCCTCCTGCAACTGGTACCATAGGCGGCCGTCAGTGGAAGAACCTGCAGCGGCTATGGCAGGTCCGTTCAGCGGCGGCTAGGGTTTTTTGTCTAACAAAATGGGAATGTTACACATAACAATTGTTCATTTACAGAAATTCAAGGTCCTTGTAGTTACTGAAGTGCTCATAGCTACAATTAAATTTTTCCAACTGTCTGGCATAGAACACATCAACAATATGGCTCTAATTTCATCATCTAAAATGATTTTAATAGAGGCAAGTTGATTAGTAATAATATTAAATGCATTCAAGTGCTCAACAACTAAAGCACCCTCCTTCATTTTGAGATTATAAAGCTTCTTCATCAAGAACACTTTGTTTGATGTCATGTTCTTCTCATATAGATCATGGAGCTTCTTCCATAATCCTTTTGCCATCTTTTCTCCAGACACATTGAAATAAACATTCTTTTCTAAATATTGGTGGATTGTTGCAATCACATTTCTATCTAGCTTATTCCACTCTTCATTTGTCAACGATGAGGGTTTCTTTGTTGTGCCCTCAATCAAAAAATATTGATCCTTTAAAATCAGTATATCCTCCATCTGTGATTTCCATAGGGCAAAATTAACCCCACTCAACGTCTCCATATCTATAATTGTTGTCTCCATTTTCAATCAAATTCACGCCCCAAAACACAAAAAAACTCTACTTAAAAATAAAGCTTTAATTTTACTCTTTAAAATTTAGTAATAATGACCTTCCTCCTTTTAAAATACCCTTTTCAAAATTCCTGCTCCTTTTTAAAATATACTTTTCAAAATTCCAACATATAATTATATATGTTTCATAATAAATATAAAAACATATATAATGTTTTAACCTTTTCACATTTCACACATACATATGTTGGTTTGAGAAAAAACTTGACGTATACGTGCAAGCTTGATGAAAAAAAAAACTTGCGAACACCACGTTTCAACTCCAAACTCCATGGATCTCCACATTTCAAACTCCAGCAACACATTTCAACATAGATCCACGACCTTGTTTTTCTTGCAGCAACTGCCTTTTAGTTCCAGCGTTCCTCAGCTATTTCTTGGACAGATCCTTCAACAGCTCCAGGGGTAACAACCAACGTTTTAACAAATGCTGCCAGAGTAAGGCAATGGCACTAAGCAGCTTGCATAGTGGATATTCAACCCTAGTTCTAATACCAATTGTTAGATAAGAACATACATAACACGTAGTAGATTTATACTCAGAGACTTAGACGGCAATAGCAAAAAATAATTCACAGAGACAGACAAATGGAGAAACAACAAGATTACTCAGTCAGAAATAGCAGAATAGATAAAACAATCACTGGAGAACAGAAATCACTTAGCATTACGTAACAGGCGTGGACCTTGGCTTGCTTTCCTTGGCCAGATCAATTACAAATTTATGGAGGCAGAAGAAGGATCTAGAATCTTGTATGTGATTCAGATGGAGATCTGGAATGATCTAGAAACTAATGGCGATATTGAAGAATCTAGAATCCCGCATGTGATTCTAGAAACTACTGGCAGTGTAGAAGATTCTAGAATCCTGCATGTGATTCATGAATTTGGTTTCACACTTAACACACATGTTTCCTTTTCGAGGAAATATACCACAGTAGAGCATGCAAAAGCATCTTTTCTTATCCATAAAACTAATTCAATAAAGCAATACCAACATATATATATGTATATGTATATGTATATGTATATGTATATGTATATGTATATGTATATGTATATGTATATGTATATGTATATGTATATGTATATGTATATGTATATATGTATATATATATATAGATATATATATACATATATATATATACATATACATATACATATACATATACATATACATATACATATACATATACATATACATATACATATACATATACATATACATATACATATACATATATATATATATATATATATATATATATATATATATATATATATATTCCAAGGAAACCAACACATTACTATGGTTTTTGTGCATGTAAATTTATCTTCTTTCCCAAAAAATATTTTCCAATGTAAGCTAACACAACATGATATTTTTTCCTGCATACAAATGTATATTTTTTCTAAACTAAAGCTAATACAAATCTTGCATGCATATACATGATCTTTGTCCAAAAGAAATTAACATAATAGTTATGATAGCATAAAAATGATCACATAATTTTTCTAAAGAAATATAGCTCAAAGTTGTTCAATCAATGCAAAGGACATATCTCTATAATAGAATGACTATTCTTTGTGTATGGAAGAGATTATCATAATAGCCCTATTTTAATGTGTGCAACACATATCCCTCCTTTAAGAGGGTCTAGATATTTATGTTACATATGGGAATACGTTTCCTTTTCAAAAAAGTTGATGCAATTAACTATTGTTTTGATTCTTCTACATATGTCTTCTTTTCAAATAAAATAATTGTTTATTTGTGCAAATAACACATACTAGTTTTCAAGAACCCAACATAGTTTCTCTATATTTTATGTACAAAGTTCTCATGCATTTTTTTCAAGAAAGTCTCATAATTAACCCTTCTTTTGCACATAAGAACTAGGAAAGCCTTTTTAAAATAATAATAAAGTTAACCTTTTATGCACTAAGCCATGCAATTAAATCAAACTATCCAATATACACCACAAAAATAACTTATCTTTTTACCCACTGAAACATGTAATTTTTGCAAACTCTTGCAAATGAATTAACACAATTGACTTATCTTTCACACACAAGAAAAAACTTATTATTTCCAAAGAAGGTTCCTATGACTTATTTATCTCTAGGCATTCGATCTATGCATAGGTTATTATCTTTTCACATAACTAAATATTCCTTTTTCAAGAGAAATTACCATAACTGGTTATCTCTTATGCATGAGAATCCATGATCTCTTACGCATGAGAATCCTTCAAAATATTTTCCATGGATTTATTAAATATCTAAACTTTATCATCAACATAACACACCATGGAAATATTTTACCATAACTGAATACCAAACAACATATTCTTTTTCAAATGATAAAACAATAATTATCTATCTTTGCATGCAATACAAATTCTTATCCAAAGAATACTAACATAATAGTTTCCTTTTTATGCATAAAAATATAAATTTCTTACAACCTTTTCAAAACAACAACTCGGATAACCTATGTTTTCCATGCATAGAGATTTATGGGTTATTTTCAAGAAATTAATCTAATTAATTTTCTTTGGTTCACAACCCATGAAAACTTACCAAAAGTTACCTTGGTTAACTTATAGTTGAAGTCATGGAAGTATTTCCAAGAATTAATCTAAAAAATTCAAATAGAATATTATTTTCTTTTCTCAGGAAAATTTTATATCATCTTTTATAATTCATGTATATATATAAGTATGTTTTCTTTCCCCAAATATAGTGTAAGGAAACAATGCAAATACTAATAACATATCCATAGTTTTCCACATAAATTCTTTTATGTGTAAATTTCTCCATCATTTTTTTCCCAAGAACATAACATCATTAAAATCCTCTATATGCATAATATATATAAACTCTCATTTTTAGGAAAATGTAGTAACTTATCTTTTCAAAATAAACACAAATACTCATATATTTTTCCACAATCCTCACTGCATGTGATTATGTATATATATTATATATCTTTTCTAAGAAATATTTTCAAAGTTACCCAATTAAAGACATACATTTTCCTTCAACAAAATGGATGAGTTACTTATCTTAACCATTGTTATAGTCGATTAGCCCATCCAAAAATGACTCCATAGGAAGAATGTGAATGGTCTCTTGCTCTCTCCATATCTTCTGCAAGCCTGAAGCACGTTTTTATTCAACCATGTTTCCATAAAACCAATGAGAGCTAGCGAAGATGAAGACCATGTGACCATGTATGGTAGTTTGATTCTGCATGAATGGAGCTTGGAATGAAACAAGTTTCTCATGGCTCCATGGGGCTTGGAAAAATGCTTCCACCTAATCTTTTTAGCAGCATCACTTCTTGGAATTATTTCCTTACTATTTAATGCGTTGCATTAAGAAAAAAAAATGCAGTGAGGGAAGGTGAATCCCACTTCATTTTTTGGTAAGAAATATTCTACTTGCTATCTCATAACGAACTTACTCCCTGTAACTAAACCCTCAATAGGATAGATCTCCAATAAATAAAAAATGACAAGGTTGTTATCAAGAACCGATAATCAAGACAAGAAGACTTATTAATTTATTTATCAAGAAATATTTCTTGCTATCAGCCATTTCATCAACATTAAACCTGGTAATTTAACATGGTAATCAATAATGTTTCATGGACATCAAAGGAATATTACATATTCACCCCCTTAAAGAGAACATCATCCTCGGTGTTTATCTCTCACGGGAATTTTAACTTTTACTCATGATATAACAATCTAAACAACCCAAAAGGGAATGATTCGCCTTCAAAATGAAAGATTTCATTCCAAGAAATACCAATAAGCAATAATAATAATGCTATAACATAAGAAAAATCAATAGTCATAAGAAGTTATAGCTATGAAAATGTGCAAATTCTACTTTCCATCACTTAGCCATTACTCAAATTCACTGAAGCCAAACATAATCTCTAGATTAACTTACCATTACTTACCAATTACTCTTAGAAGTCATGGTCACTTTTACACAAGCACTCCAATGGTTTAAAAACCCAACAACAAGAACATTGCAATCTATGATCAACAAATCCAACATAATCACATTAGTCACAACATTTTCAATCAAATGAAATACTTATAACTATCACTCATTTATACAATGTCAAGTGATATTTTAACCATAGTACCTCCACAAGTACTTAGAGAGCACCAACCCTCTAGTCATCAAAATGATAAATAATTACACCACGTGCATACTTAGTTCTTGCTAAAGACATCCACACATTACTTCTAAAAGTAATTAGAGAGCACCTAGCTCTCCAATCATCAAAATGATCAATAATTGCATGAAGTGAAAAATGTCTTAGCCCTTGCTAGATACACTCATAACATTTGTAATACAATAAAGGAACTACACTACCAATAATTCATTACCGAGCACTAGGCTCCTTTCCTTTCAAGATGTACATAAAATATGTACATAATTATATAGAAAATTCATTTTTAACACAACACATAATTGATTAGTTAACTCGTTCTACTATGAGAACCATTCTCCTCCCAACCAATGGGAAATAATTTCCAGAGCCAAATTGATCCAATTTCACATCCAAATAGTTCTCTGATAAAGGCCATACCAGGTCCAGTATGGAACTCTATTGGCTTGAGGGGGCCTGACCCAGGTTCAGAGTTATTTAGCCAAACAAATCCCTGTACTACTGGCCCTTTCAGCAACATCCCACGAAGCACGGACTAAGTCTCATGCGAAGCAGTATGGGGGGATACTGGAACCAAGTTTCCGCACCCTTGAGATGTCTGAGGGGTCGATTTAGTCCAACTATGAATACCTTTGTGTAGGTCACTTCGCACACTTTCCTGACCTATGAGGCCTTTGCACCCTGTTATACTCGCCTTCGTGCAGACCTAACTAGGGGTTGAGGAGCTTTCACACTGCTAAAGTAGCGATCTGTGTTATTTCCCCAAGTTACACTGCAGATCTTACTTATCTTCTTATAACAGTTAGTTATCTTCACGTAAACATATACTTTATCTTATATTCACTTATTCAACACATTCATATAAGTTCACACAGCAAATAAACAGTAAACTTGCAATTCATACCCAATATACTTCAATGCATAAAACAGGAAAAGATACACAGAAATAATGTAAAACTTCTCTTTATTAATGCTTCAATCAGTTACAGACTCAACCTTCCCTGTGCACTCAGCTGTAGGGGTCTATGCACTCAGCTGCGGACTACTAGGCCTTTGCGCACTCAGTTGCAGAGCCTTCTCCTACTTTACGACCCAAAGACACAACTTTACACTTTAGATTCAATGGTTCATCATCTCTTAGATTCTTCAATCTTCGATTTTCTTTACACTTAGAGCCTCACTCTATTTACACAATCCCATGGTCGGCGGACCATGGGTAGAACTCTCAAGCTGATATTAGATTACAAAAGTAAGGGTAGACAACCCTATGACTTAATTACAACTTCACGCTCCACACCCACAAATCACAGAGTCTTTACATCGAACTTAGTCAAAACTTTGGCTTTAATCCCCAAAACTTGCCTCGGGGGGATCCCACACCCAACAAACTCCATTGAACAATTAGCTCAAGAATTCTAATGACCACATAGGGTCTAATATAGGATTCCTCTTAGAAGCGTCCTACCTATTCCATTGACAACGTCCCATCTATGAGGAATTTTTGGCCTCCTCCAATAGGCTGCAAAATCAACAGAGTTTCCTTAGATTGTTTCCCCTCTTCATCATATTAGCCAACTCTTTTCCCTTACTGAGATCATCTATCTCTAGGGAGAGAAAATCTGGGCATGGAAGCACCATCAACCCCTCCAGGTGGGCAACCACCATCAACCCAAGGCCTTCTAGCCTTTCAAAACTATCCACATTTGTTTGACATGTTAAATTTATCTTTTAGCACTCTTTCCCACATTAATTTACATAATTAACCATATGCACATTATCATTAAAACAAAAGAAACATTTATGTACATCATGCATTCATACTGTTAGGGTCCTATAATAATAGGATTCATAATTTTGAATTGACTATGTTAAGTCTTGTAATATTTTACATACCTTTGCTTTTTTGCAAATGTTTTCCCATATTAAAAATGCGTAGTTTAACTAGCTGGAGGAATTGCCCGGAAAGTTATGGAAATTCTGGGTATATTTGGAGAAAATCTAGCAATGATTTTTGTAAATCAAAGTTATAGTTGTTAAACTTCAAAATTTTAGGTGTCCTAGACGTTTTTGATGGTGCTGAATTCATTTCCACCATCAAAAACATGATTCAAGCACTGTCTCTACGAGATTTTTTGAAAAAAAAATTGCCCAGATTCCAGCCACTTTTGACCATCTGGGCAATTCCTCTACCTCGTTAGACAATGCCTATTAAAAAATGTAAAGAGGGTATGTCCTAAAAGAATAATAAAAGGACAAAAAGAAAGAAAAATATCAAAAAAATAAAAAAACTAACCCCAAAAAGAGATAAGAATAGATCATGAAAGTGTGCAAATTCAAATGCCACTACCTTTTACTTTACTTTGCAAAATAAGATTGTGTGCAGCTTGTAAAAAATGCCACAATCCATGATGGTCAAATAGTTTAATCTTGATTCATTCATGCTTTAAATTTCATGTTGATAGATAGAGAATAAAGATCTAGCCAAACTATTTAATCTTGGCAGATCAGTAGTTAGGTAGAGAATAATAATGAGCTCATCAGTTTAATCTGAGCCATTGGAAGTTATAAGGTTAGAATTAGATAGTTTGCTTATCAAAGAAAAAGAAATAAAGGGTCAGCAAGCTCAAATGCACCCAATAAATGAAGAGAAAATGCTAGGGTAAATAAAGGCTAGGTAGAAGAAGTTTTGCAAGTGCACAAGGTTGCTAAGTCAAAATAACTTTCATCGTGCTTAATCCTATGTTTCATGTGTAGGAGGAATTGTCAAAGAAAAAGGACATTCACTAAAGCTTATTTACTAATTTCCCCTCATTTCACTAGACCCCCACATACTTATTTTATTAATTTCCCTTCATTACTTTTCATCCCCTAACGTTGTCCCCTTCTTGGTTCCAAAGCACCCCTTCCCTCTTCATTTCCCCTTGGAAAAACCCCTTCCCTTCATTTTGACCCTTTTCCCATTGTTTCACACATTTCCCTGCACATTACCCTTTAAAAATCATCCCCTTTCCTAGAACCCCTTTCCCTAGTATGAAACCCATTCCCATCACAAATAATACATCCCCCCCTTATTAATTTCCCTTTTCCCCTTAAAAACCCACTAAACCCCTTTATCCTAAGTTATTTCCTAAAATCCCACTTTATGTATTTAAAGTCCCCCATGTCATAATTCCCCAACACCCTTTTACCTCACCAAACCTTGGTGTATAGTTAAAACCCTCCGGCATATAAACCCATAGTCCCCACCTCCATTAACCCAGTGTTTATATTAAAAATCTCGTGATTACTTTTCAAATTAATCACATTTTCATTGTAATTAAACCCCGAGCCCCGCCAACAAAATCCCGACTCCATATCCCTCCGATCTCCCACCTCCAGATCCAACAACACATATCCATATTGCACAGTTTCAAAATCTGACAATTAAAGGTCCAAAAGCACGTGAGATTCATGGTTTTGGTCGAGCACTATTTTTCTATGTGGAGGAAATAGGTTATATTGTGTGCTCGCGAAAAATACCACCCTCCACCCAAAATTGGTGGGATATGGCACAAAACCGCCTCCCCACTTAAAACAAAACTACCCACTCTTCATTTACCAATTCTCATGCCAAAATGTAACCGTTGTTGGTTAAAAGGCCGAAAAAGCCCCATTTTTCTCTTTTCACTCATTTTCACTGCAAACCTCTATTAACCAATTCTAAAACCTTGAACATCTAGCCCTATAATTTAATCTGTGCATAGTAATTATTAAAAGGTTAATTAATTAAATTAATTAAGAAACCTTGCTAGAGGAAAAAAAAACTTACTGTGCATCCAAACCCTTTTTCTACAAATTGTAATTACCCTCCCCACTATTCCAGACCTTCTAACCTTACTCCTAAAGCCACAAAAAAAGTAATTCAATTGAATAAACCAAATTACAGCTTCCTAAAGATCTCTAGATGTAAGACCCTTGCAAACCCCTCACCTAGATATTGACCACCTCCCATTAGCCGACAAAGAATTTCAAATTAAAGACACTACTTCCCCTAGCCACTTACTGAAACTCCACTGCCAAAGTAAAGATAAATTCCTTAACCAGAATGATGACATTCACCTATGGGAATCAAATTTTCCCAAATACTTGTTCCCACAAGTACACCGATTCCCAAAAATCATCCACTTCTGCCAAGCTTGCTATGTCCCAAGTCAAAGAGCCATAGTCTCCCCTGACCAACAGGTTTTATTCACCATTGCTGCAAAGTCAATAAATCAAATTCCAGAGTTCTAGCTAGGCCAAAATGAGACCCCACTTTCCATTGAAGGCTTACTTGAACTCTACACAAAGCTAGACCTTCCCAAGAAAGCTCAGATCTTTCAAACTTTCATCATAAAGGAGTCTCATACTCCTACACATAGTCCTCCATATACTACCACCATTTTCTCTGAGAGAGGCAAACAAATTATAACCATGCTCTCTTGTATCCTAGGATACACCACTAATGAGCATGTGGATGAGGTTATCCTTGCTTTCCTTACTATTTTTGTCCAGGCAAGCCTCCAGCTATATTTTACAACTTTTCTCAGTTCTCGACAGACAGAATCCATGAACAGTTTATCAGATTGACAAATGAGAGAGTCTTCAAATACTCATCAGTATTGTTTCACATGTTCTAATACTTTCAGTCAGACAAGTTTCCAGTCAGCAGCCAAATGTTAGACACCAAGGGCAATCGAAGATCTCTCATCTTTTTGACACAATTGATCCAAATATATTCCACTGTTTTTACTTATAAAGAGTTCATTGATTCATTTGTTCATCTAGTTGTAGACATGCTAACCGGTAGCTATCAACCTAGGATTTATGATGAGATTAAGAGAGTTTTACAGTTGGCTAAAAATAGTAGAATGGGAGACCGGTATCTATACTAGTACCACACAAAGATCAAGATATATTGGTGCCAACTCACTCCCTACAAACTGCCTAAATGCCTCCCCATGAGGATATTTGCATTAGAGTATTTCAGGCAGATCATAAACTCTGATGAGGTTAATTTTCTATCATCAAGGAAGAAAACTCAGTTTAAAATCAAAAACCAGTTGGGTCCCTTTATTTGTAATAATAGGGAAGCTGGACAAGAAGCAGAGAAAATATTACAGCAAATGAACTTCAAAAGTATTTTTATGTGGCAGAATGACCCTAATGGAGTCATAAACAAACTAAGGCTCAAATTCAAGTTAATTCCTTTCATACATGAGCCTAGACTAGACATTGAAAGATATGCCAACAAGTCAGAATGGTTGGAGAATAATTTAATAGATCTGGAGAATACTTTAATAGATGTGGAAAAGTAGATTGATACTAGTTCCTTTCTGCAAGTTCCATCCCTACAGGAACAGATGGGTATTACTCCCACTCTACAGACTCCAGCCAAAGAGGACAGAAATGTAAAAAGAACCAGGGAAAAAGGTTCTTGCTCTGGGATGGACACTACAAATGACAGGTTTGAAATTAGTTACAAGAAGAGGCCCAAGCTTAATCCTATAACTAAGCAAGAAGACACCATTGAGACAATTGAAATCACTAATATTGACACAATGGTTGGAAGGAGTAAAGGTCCAGCAGTTTCAGAGGAAAATCATTAGCCCTCCACCTCAAACACTCAAATCATTGAAAAACAACTTAGCAGTGAAGTCTCTTCATCCAGCAAGCCAATGGATAAAGAGAAAGATATAAAAGAGAAGTACAAGGAAATTAAGTTGACGAATGAGGCATTAAAGGCTGAAACATATGCCCAATACTTCAAGCAAACACCTGCCAATCAAAATAGATTAATGTCAGCCTTTGACATTAAGACTGGTAAGATGGAAATGAATTTTATGCATCCTGCAACCCAGCAGCCCAAATCATCAGCAGACTATAGGAAAACAGAGTTTGAAGTTTTGGCTAGGGATGTTCACCCTATTGACCAAATTGAATTCCATAAACAGGCAGGTGAGATGATTTACTCCACAATGGCTAACAAAGCAATGACTGTGCACAAACTTCAAATCTCACTGGATAACATCACAGCACAATTTAAGCTAGAAAAGGTATCCTCATAGGCCAAGGATAACAGAATCAAGTCACTATAAGACTTGATGATTGAGTTTGGATATAATCCAAGTGACATCAAGGAAGAAAAAAAAATAATAAAGAAGAAAAATCAGGATCTTGTTGCTTTGAAGAAGCAACTGAAGCTACTTCATTCAGAACATCCACAGACCAAGGAGGTCCTAGAGAGCCAAACCTAGCAGGAGGAAATGATGGATCTCATTCTTCAATTGAATGCTCAATTGAAAGAAATGGAGAAGGAATTGGATGAGTTAATACAGCTGAAACAAGCCAGCCTTAAGACAGCTACTGCCACTACTATCCCTACAGTTACTACAACAGTTCCATCAACTTTGGCAGCTTCATTGGCCCCAATAGCTCCACTAGCTACAACACTTCCAGCTGCAACAACATCTACATCAGCAACAGGTTCAACAATAGCAGTAGCTCAGCAAAGTGATGAGGCAAGTAAACTAGTCAAAGCCATGGAGGACATGTCAATTCAGATCACTGAGATAAATAGACTTAAAGAACAGATAAGAAGTATAGAGGATGAGAAGAAACTAGCCCAAATTATGCACAAAAATGAAGTACAGAAGTCAAACAGGTTGACTGAGAGGATAAAGAGCTTGGAAAAAGAATTGCCATTAAAGGAGCCACTTT
The DNA here is from genome assembly GCA_031772625.1 of Pinus tabuliformis. Taxonomy (NCBI): domain Eukaryota; kingdom Viridiplantae; phylum Streptophyta; class Pinopsida; order Pinales; family Pinaceae; genus Pinus; species Pinus tabuliformis. The sequence goes on from CM062816.1 coordinate 280,839,750, forward strand.
CCCAACCAAAAGAACAGCTATGGGCCAATATCATTGACTCTGTCAATGATATTTGGCCATCTATACAAGTCATCTTTGAAAAAAATGATTTAGTCAAAGAGGCTACTGAGGCAATTCAAAGAGTTAAGGCCAAACTTGGAGATATGCCAAAAGAAGCCTCAAGAATAATCCAATTCCTTAACTTCAAAAATAAATATGAATTGTAGGAGCCTAACATAGCTGACAGGACTAGCACTATACTAGAGGTGAAGAAAGTGTTCACCGAGAGGAACTTAATGATGCAGCTGGAGGACAAATGCCAAACCATGGAGCTGGCTATAGGCAGGTTCATGGTTAAATTTGATGCTTTGAGCCAAAAAGGTGTGCCAAATCCATTGGTGATAAATGACAGGTTGATGCCACATGAATACTATAACAAGAAAATCAAAGAAGTGGCAAGAGAACAAGCCAACAGTTCCTTTATGAAAGGATGCCTACAGGAAAGGTTTTGTACCAGACATTTGAGAACCTCTTTTACCTCCAGCATGAGGTAAAACACCTTTTTGTGAACAAGCTCACCTTTGCAAAATACACAAAAGCAAATGAGGTCTACAGAAGAATGGTAAATATTAAATTACCAGACACAAAGACTTGGGAGAAGTTAAATGAATTACTGTGAAATTGCAAGGTAAAAGTGAATACAGAGTAGTAAAAGAAAAGCAGCAAGTCATCATAGTCAAAGAGTATCAGATGAAAGAGTATTAGTTAAAATGAAAAGTGAAAGAACAGTCAGCATGGAACATAAACAGAAAAGGAGAAAAGGCAGCAAAAGATCTGACAGCAAAGCCTAATAAACAGGGATAGCTTACAGCAGTTGAATATCTATCTCTATCTTCTTGCATGAAGATATTCTGTTTCCTTGAATAATTCCCAAAACAGTTTGGGATATTTTGTAAAATGTTTTTGTATAAGTACTTCATAATTCGAAGTATAGAGTGTGGATTGCTAGACATTTCTATAGTTTTATTGATCTGAAACCTAAGGGTTCATTGTACCATTTTTTTCAAGTCAGTAGACCAGATTGAGCAATAAAGACATTGCATTATAGGATTCATGTGTTGGGCCACTTTAGTGAAGTATTTTATGTTTGTAAAATTGTTATCTTCTTAAGTGTTTCACATACTTGCATGTTATCTAAATTGAATGAATTAATTGGAATATTATAACAGAATTTGTTTAAGTACACTCTGTCTTGAACAGTTAATCATTTTAATTTTTTCTTCTGATATCCATAGTAGAGAATCCTTCATTGCTCCCTAGTTTCAATTGACCTCTATCATCTCTCTCATTATCCAGTTTGAGGAACCCTTAATTTCTCCTTGAGCCTAATTGGAAACCACTTCAACATCCAGCCTAAAATATCTGAATTCACTCAGCTACCTTGCCCTGTAAACACTATCTTTAGAACTTGATTCTATAGAATTTTCTCTACAAATTAGCTAGCTCACTGATATCATGTAGAAATTTCACCTGCAGATCAAATTGATATATGCAATGTACTAAAGCATAATACTAGATCTACATCTACCATTTACTTTGTGGAAGCTTAATTGAACATAAGCAACATCAAGCATGAATAGATATAACTGAGAATGAGAAGTAATCAACCATAACACAGAAGATATAACCTAGGGAAAGCACCAGCCTAAAACCCCATCTTTGTATTACCAATCAAGTGGAAATCCTCAACAGCATACAAAAAGAATCAGCTCAAAAGCTATCCTACTCTCTCATGTACTCTGATGATGTATCTTATGGACTATCTAGGCTTGTATATATAGGCTCCACAAGTCCTACAAGCTCCTATTTCCTTGCGCAGTTTTGATCGGGGTCCAATTACATAACATGTGTGAATTGGCCCAAATCATACCTGCTATCACCAGGTCCAACTACGCAGTCATAAAAGGAATAAGATTCCTTCCTCATTCAAGGAATATCCTAGCAACTGATAGTACATTGTCCCTCATCTTATCTCAACTAGGTCTCTATCTAAACTGAAATGCATCAGCTATCCATGAGTGAATACTCAATTATCTAAAAATACCAGTTGTCACATGCATGCAAGCATCAACAAACTGAATCTCATTAATTTAACAACTTGTTAAATTAATCTAATTGGACTTGACTAAGTTAAACTAAGACAACTGATCCTCTCAATATAGAAATCATCCTTAATTCCTCAATCAGTGGAGCAAATCAAGGACACATTCCCCAATCAGTGGAGAAATTATTGCATGTTCTCACAAAGACTTCAAGTTTGATTTTCCTTAACTAATTAACTCAAACTGAATTAATTAATTAATATTCAAACTACTGGTAAGACCAAATTCGAATTTTACTTCCTATTTTAGACCAGGGACTACCTAAAAATAGGAATCCAACCAAAACTGCTAAAAATAGAACTTTTATTTTAGCAATTACATTTTTCATTCCCTGTTGCCCAATCCAGCACGAATGCCCAAACTGCTATTTTTAGTAGTGCTATTTTTAGCACTTCTACTTTTAGCAATTTCTTGTTGCCAATTTTCAACACTCCCTCTCAACAAGAAAGGATTCCTCTCGAACCTGATCCTGTACCTTCAGAATGTTCTGCATGCAACACTTCTACCAAGTGTGGTTGCTCTCGCAACTCTCGGAATAAAATAAAACTCCCAACTAACCTCTCTGTTGGGCTAGAAACATACTCTGATGCTGAAGATCTACCTGCTGCTGACAAGTCTTCCCTCTCTGACTTCTACGCTACTACAACATCACCATGCATCTCGCACCGTTGCACCCTTCTCTGTGCTACCCTGCAATGTGCAACACACTTGTGCCTCTCGCATTGTTGCAGCCTGCATGCTCTGCATTGTCCTGGGATTCCCTGCACTTTAGCTCTCTTTGTCGCTCCATCTGCATATGTATCTACCCAATCAGTCAGTTCCTGCTACTCCTCATCGGGGCTCCCATAGAAAATTCGAATCAAAGAGGTTAGGTACCTCAAGGATCCTGCCCCTCCTCCTTGGGACGATCACTCCACATCACCCCACCTCCTACTTGGAGGTATGGCTGCATGTGATCCCTCAACCCACCTGGCTCAAAGTTTCCCCCTACTGCAGGTCTCCGCATCAGTAGATGTCTCTAATTGATCTCCACTCAGCTTCCCCTATTGTGGCTACTCCACAACCTCCTGAAGCTGCTGCACCAATCGTGGCTCCTCCAAAATTGTCTGAGACTTCTTCTGGCACTGTATGTTGAGAGGTAATATACTCTCCCTCTCAACCACCAAATATCCATCAATTGCCTTGTTGCTCAAGGCTTTGCATGCATCTTGAACCTCAAGAGCATATAGGTTCATGACCCATGAACCAATCTGCTTCACCTATCTAGTGATGATGTGTCTAAGGAAAACCTTTCCCTTACTAAAGACTACATCAGAGCCTCTGTCTTCCAGCATCGCGATAGAGACTAAGTTTCTCTTCAGTCTTGGTACATACTTGACATCGGTCAAGGTAAGGCGAGCTCCATGCTCCCTCTAAAAAATAACCGTGCCTACACCTGAGACACTATACTTTTCATCATTACCCATCGTTGTGAGTATCTAGAGATCTTTCTCCTCCAAAGTACTGAACTAACTCTTGTTGGCAGTCATGTGGAAAGAAGCTCCACTATCAAGAAACCAACCACTTCCCACCATGGATGAAACCATGCATGCGAAGAGTGTGAAATCCAACTCGAACTGTGAAGAAAGTGCCTCACCTTGAAATCCTTCCCTGGATCCCTTCTTGGATTTCCTCTGTGGATAATTTGCAGCAAAATGGCCCACCTCATGACAATGAAAGCATCACACTTTTGATTTGTCAACCTTATTCCCACCATGGGAATAATTGGACTCAGAAAGAGAAACCTTCTCCTTCCCCTTCTTCGCCTTACTCACTAAGGCATAGTTCTCTTCATCCTCCATGGATGAAGAACCATCTCTAGTGCTTCTTCTTATCTCCTCCTGCATCAAATCTGACCAAAGTCATTCCCAATCTGGCAGTTTCACTCTTCCATTAACCGAGTCCTGGTAGCTATGCCAGCTCTTAGGAAGACCAAGGAGTGCAAGACTCACCATGTCATCATCAAAGGTCACGATCCCTACATTTCCAAGCTCATCCCTGCATGAGGTGAGCTTGTTCAGATACATAAATATCGTGTCCCAATTTTCACGCTTGATCTTTCGAAGTTTGTCCTTCAGTGCCAGCTTCCTCTGATCACTGCTATTCTGATAAAGATCTTTCAATGTTTTCCACATCGAAAATAGAGTCTCCTTCCCATGGAGGCTCGATACAATGTGATCTCGAACTCCCTCCAAGAGGATTCTACTAGCTCTAGCCACATACTTCTTCCATTTCACTAGTTGAGTAGCATCATTCAGCTTCGGGACTTCTTGATCAATGAATTCCTTAAGGCCATTATCTTCTAATATTGCCTCCATGTGATACTTCCAGGCTATATAATTCGAACTTCCATCAAGGGCATATTCGAGTCTCAAACAATAGAACGCCATCGATGAAATAGATGTGATAAGAACTCAATTCAATATTCAAAAACCACAAACTTCAACTTCTCCCTTCTTCTATATTGTTCTCTGCTTGATCACTTGTGCTCCGATACCATGAAAAATTTTCTCTACAAATCAGCTAGCTCACTGATATCATGTAGAAATTTCACCTGCAGATCAAACTGATATATGCAATGTACTAAAGCATAATACTAGATCTACATCTACCATAAACTTTGCGGAAGCTTAATTGAACATGAGAAACATTAAGCATGAACAGATATAACTGAGAATGAGAAGTAATCAACCATAACACAGAAGATATAACCTAGGGAAAGCACCAGCCTAAAACCCCATCTTTGTATTATCAATCAAGTGGAAATCCTCAACAACATACAAAAGGAATTAGCTCAAAAGCTATCTTGTTGTCTCTATACTCTGATGATGTAGCCCATGGACTATCTAGGCCTGTATATATAGGCTCCACAAGTCCTCCAAGCTCATATTTCCTTGCGTAGTTTTGATTGGGGTCCAATTACATAACATGTGTGAATTGGCCCAAATCATACCTGCTATCACCTCAGGTCCAACTCTGCAATCATAGAAGGAATAAGATTCCTTCCTCATGCAAGGAATATCCACTAGGAATATCCTAGCAATTGATAGTACACTGTCCCTCATCTAATCTCAACTGGGTCTCTGTCTGAACTGACATGCATCAATTATCCATGAGTGAATACTCAGTTATCTGAAAATACTAGTTGTCACATGCATGCAAGCATCAAGAAACTGAATCTCATTAATTTAACAACTTGTTAAATTAATTTAAATGGAAATGACTAAGTTAAACTAAGTTAACTGATCCTCTCAATATAGAACTCACCCTTAATTCCTCAATCAGTGGAGCAAATCAATGGCACATTCCCCAATCAATGGAGAAATTATTGCATGTTCTCACAAAGACTTCAAGTTTTATTTTCCTTAACTAATTAACTCAAACAGAATTAATTAATTAATATTCAAACTGCTAGTAAGACCAAGTTCAAATTTTACTTCCTATTTTAGACCAAGGACTGCCTAAAAATAGGAATGCAACCACAACTGCTAAAAATAGAACTTCTATTTTTAGCACTTACATTTTTCATTCCCTTTTGCCCAATCCAACACTGATGCCCAAACTGCTATTTTTAGCACTTCTATTTTTAGCAATTTATTGTTGCCAATTTTCAATAGATTCAGTCATGTTTTCTTAACATTTGACCCTGTTATCACTCCAGGAAACTCTCCTAGGTTGTAGCTCGGAGATGCGTGGTAACATATAATCTTCAATATTGTTCTCTAAACTATTGGAATGGATGATGGTTTGGATCAAGTCAGATGACTATTTCAACTCTATTTTCACTCAAGACATGCATGAACACCCTCAACTTTACAAGGCTTTAGACCACTAATGCTCAATAGTTTATAGATTCAATGGATAGATGGAGAATACTGACTGTACCAGCAGATGCATACATAAACACATATGAATGGCTAGCTACAGGAAGTAAATGAAGCTTGCAAATCTAATTTATCAATGCAAAAATAAGATGATAGTTATCTGGCATTAGACATAGAAGAAAACATGAATAACCTATTCAAGTGCAAGCATAGAACAAAAGAGAAAATGGGAATTGAACATGTAACAGCAAAAGAAGCTTATATTGTTGGAATGAAGATGAGAAGCTTAGAGGAGCAGAGTCTCCACAGTCTCCAAAAGTTGAACCTCTGTTACTCTGAACTTTCAAATATTTATAGGCCTTTTACAATGCTCTCGAGCCTTCTAAGGCTCGAGAGGTCTTAATCTATCCCCCCTATCTTTAACAACTTGATGCCCTGACTAGGCACACATGGGCTTGGAGGTTTCTTCTTCTAACAGTAGAGTAACTACATTCTAGTAGTTTGTTGCACTGTCAGGGAGCTCGCTCATGTCAGCGATGCTCCATGATCACTTCTATTGGTTTTGGCTGCATCATGCTGTGGCTTTTTATCCTTCCAGACCCTATCTCCTGGCTACTGTTTAGATGAGTGCATCGGCCCTTTGAAATCCTCTAAATGGCCACTTTCTGTTAACATGGTGAAATGCTGCAATACTGTGAAATTATGCCAAAACACAGTTCATTTCGAACTTCAAAAGTCCTCAAATATGGTCTATTCCTCTATCAAGTCCGCCCTCAATCGCTATCGCAAGTCGCAAATGGCCTGTTCTCGGTCTTCCCTTTGTATTTTGAAATATGTAAAAACACTAGAAATACATTAAAAATAGTTCATGACGGACTTCAAATTTTATATATTTCCCTTCACGAACCCTTTCAGCTCCAGGTCTTATCACATATCGCAAGTCGCATTTGTCCTGCTCCAAGGTTCCCCTTTGTTTTTTAAAAATACGTTAAAACTGCGAAAATGCATTAAAATGACTTTTCTGTGAATCTCAAAATCTATGCAATAATGCTTATATAGCCATCTGGTCCAACTAATCACATTGCACATATACATGTATAAAGGCCCCACTCCATAATGTTTCCTCGATTGCGATCTACCGATGTGATTGATCGCAATCACATATCGCTCATGCCCGAGGCCGATAAGTGCTCCTTGTATTTTCTAATAGTGATCCTGCAATGCAACGTGGGTCGTCAATCTGCATGCTTGATCGACGGTCCATGTTGCATTGTTTATCACCATTGCAAGTTCCACACATCTGTGCTGATATCTACTGATTGCGACCACCGATTGCGACCCGCCAATCAGATCTGGACCGTTGATAGGCCAGATCGAACGGCTTGCTGTGCATTTTAGTGTTTATGCCTCCGATACTTGGTTTTTCACTATTTTTATGTGTTTTTTCCTCCCGGTAGTGCTTTTCCGCCATTCCAAGGGTTCTTCTCCTACACTAGTTTTGATCTTTGGCATGATTTTACTGGCTTTTGAAGACTTAAACAATATATTTGGACCCATTTGGATCAAGATCCGATGCATTTATAGATGCAAGAGTAATATTTTGAAGTCTAGCTTATGGCCAAAGCAGAGCAAGAGGAGATGTGGCTGCTAGAGCTAAAACAGGGGACATTCTTGCTAAAAATAGCAGCACTACACCTCAAGGGCTAACACTGGCTCCTTCTAGGATGAAAGCCTCCCTGTGAGGTTTCAAGAACCATAGACCAATGCCTTTCCTGTAAAACCAAAATCAAATCTATCTCCTGGTGTTCCATTAGGCATGGAGTTTATTTTGCATAAAAAATAAAAACTAAAAAACATATCTACAATATCAAGGCTTTAAAGCATTAAATGAAATAAAGTTTCAAGAACCACCCATTGACTAGGCCACCAAAAACATCTTCTCCTTCTAGTCTCTACAGAATAAAGGTATTGTTCTGCTGAATTTGAGTGATGACAAACAGACCTGTTCATAAGGAGTCAAACTTACCATGATTGCCTTTCTTTTCCTTCAATGCATCCCATTTGAGAACCCAGACACCAACTTGGAAATTGTTCACTTTTGCCTTCCTGTCAAAGGTTTCTTTGATCCTCTTCTAATGAATTTTTGACTTCTCAACCAGCTGCTCTCTGATTTGTTATAATTCAACTAGGTTATTGATTCTCCTTACCATGTCATTCATTTCATCCTATTCTTCTTGAAAGAATTTGGCCACGGGGAGAATCAGCTGGATAGGAAAAACAGCATCAGCGCCATAAAGTAGCTTAAATGGAGAATTTCATATGGACTTCTTGATGGTAACTCTGTCAGCCCACAGTGCAAAGTTCAACTTGAAATCCCAACTCTTTTTGTTGTCCTCCAACAGATTTTTTATTATCCTTACAAGACTCTTGTTAGATGATTCTTCCAGGCCATTGCCTTGAGGATAATATGAGGTAGAATGCACCAATTGAATGCCCATGGATTCAGTCATGTCCACCAATTCTTTTGCCTTGAAAGCTATTGCATTATCAGTGACTATTTTGGTTGGGCAACCAAATCTAGTGAAAATATTCTCATTCAAGAACTTTATGACAACTTGATGATTAGCATTCTTAGTGGGTATAGCCTCAATCCATTTGGTGAAATAATTAGTGGCTACCAAGATCCATTTGTGTTGGCCACTAGAATGTGGGTTGTTCTCACCTATAAAGTCCAAGCCCCACTGCTGGAAGGGGCCATTTATGTGTACTGGATTCAAGGGCAAAGATTTTAGTTGTTATCTTCCTGGAAACCTCTGGCATTTGTCACAAGACTTCACAAAATAACACACATCAGAGAACAAAGTAGGCCAATAATACCCAGCTCTCAGGATCTTGTGGGTTGTGGTTTTCCAATAATGATGCCCTCCACAGATGCTAGAATGGAACTGGTGCATGACTTCCACAGATTGTCCTTTATCTAGACATCTCAAGAGGATTCCTGATGGGTCTTTCCAATAGAGCAGTTTTTTATTAATGCATAATTTCATTGATTTGAGCTTAATGGCCCAGGCTTGACTTGAGCTAAGCCCTGGAGGGACTTCTAGCTTCTACAAAAAATGAACTATGCTGGAATACCATTCACAGGTGGCTATATTTTCAGCCAAAGACTGATTCTACTTTTGCTCTTCTTCTACTTCCTCTATCTACTCATCACCTGAATTTGAACCCATGTAATTGATGTCTAACAAACTACAATTTTCCTCAGCCATAAGTTTATCCAAGCCCTAGCCTTTAACAAGCTTGGTGGGCTTCCCCTCTATGTTGAACTCTATGAATTCTGCAATCCATTTATCTCTCTTTCCGTCAATATCTAGCTGAGTTAGAACATCATTTACTGAGGCCAAAGGTACATATGCAATCACTTTGGAATGTAGGATATAAATTCTGAATGCCTTTAAATATTTTATGAGAGCATAAGCTTGTTTTTTAATAAGGTCATACGTTAGTTTAGCATCCCTCAGAGTTTTGCTGAAAAAGGCCACAGGGTGCTCTACACCTTCATCATTTTTCTGCAATAGAACTATTGCAAGTGTATCATAAGAGGCAAAAGAGAAGATATAAAACTTCTTGGTGTAATCTGGGCTGATTAGAGTGGGAGCTTCCATGATATCTTGTTTGATGGCCTCACAAGAGCTTCTTGCAGCATATATCCATTTTATTTCTGATCCTTTCTTCAGCATGGAAGTGATGTGCTTCACTAGCTCTGCAAAGTTTAGAATGAACCTCCTTACAAAGTTAATCTTACCCAAGAAAGATTGAATGTCCCTTTTTTACCTTGGGATAGACAATGTCTAAATTGCTTGAACTCTTGCTGGATCAATATTCATACCTTTAGTAGAAACAATATGGCCCAGAAGTTTTCCTTCTTCTAGAGAAAACTGTGACTTCTTCGGGTTCACAGAAATTCCAAACTATCAGCACTTTAGAAACACCTTCTTCAAATGTTGCAAATGGTCCTTGTGAGTGCTAGAAAATACTGTTATGTCATCAAGGTAAATAAGGACAAACATGTCCTTCTCTCCCACAAAGGCTATGTCCATGGCACTCTGAAAAGTAGCCCCAACATTCATCAATCCAAAAGACATCTTGGAGTACATGAAAGTGCCTCAAGGAGTAGTGAAGGTGGTCTTTTCATGATCTTCTAGATTTACAGCAATCTAATTATAACCTGAAAATCCATCTAAGAAAGACATGACTCCAGTCCCTGAAACTTTTTACAGCAAGTGTTCCATCTTAGGTAGGGGGTAGTTGTCTTTTTTAGAACATTTGTTCAAATTCCTGAAGTCAACATAAGGCCTGATTTCTCCATTATTCTTTCTTACTACCACAAGGTTAGCTATCCACTTTGAATACTTAAGGGGAACTATGATCTTGGCATCTAACGGTTTCTTGATTTCCTTCTCAATCAAAGGCAATAAGAGAGGTCCGGTAGGTCTTAATTTCTTCTTAAAAGGGATGGTGTTCTTCTCTAGCAGAATCTTATGCTGAATGATGTTGGTGTCATAGGTCTTAATATCACTGTATTCCCAAGCAAAAATATCAGTAAATTGTTTCATCAAGGTGCAATACTCAGAACTCTAGGTAGAAGACAAGTGAGTGGACAGATTTATGTATTTTGGATGGGCTGGACTCCCTACATTATGTTTATGAATGGCAGACTCATTTTCTTTTTTGGCAGGCTTATAAGGTACATCATTATGATCAAACAGTTTCTTTAGGGACACCAATCCTTTGGGTATATGGTTACTAGGCAGCTGGACAATGATTTCGTGGCCAATCTCATCCTTTAGCTTGGATTGGTTTCATTTTCTTGGTCGATGTGCATTTCAGAAAATTCATCAACGACTTGTAAAAACCTATTAATTTCATCATCGTCTTCAAAAACTTTCCAGTATTTGACATTGTCAGGTAGAGATGGTCTATATTTCACCTGAACTTCATAAGTCAATTTAGAAGGCAAAGGAGGAATAAACGTGCTAGCAGACATAGCAAGGGAATCAGCGAGCTGGTTCTTCATTCTTTGGATGTAAGAAATGTTGAAAATAGTAAAAGAGTCCTTAAGCTTCCATACCTCATCTCTATGTTCTTTCAGCCTTGGATGCCTTGCTTGGAAATTTTTTTTGACTTGCTGAATGATAAAGTCTGCGTCTCTATACACTTTCAGACCTTTGATGCCCATTTCTTTAGCAGTGTTTAAGCCCAAGATCAAGGCTTCGTACTCTGCTATGTTATTTGTGACTTGAAAATTTAATTTGAAAGATAAATGAATGCATTCCTATGTGGGGGACACAAGGACTACACCTGCCCCTGCAGCTTCCTTAGAGAAAGCCCCATCAAAGAACATGTCCCAAATATGTGGGCCTTCTTCTTCTGCGATCTGGAAAACTGGTTTCTTAAGCTGTGTGGAGGCCAACTGGGATTCTTCAATCTGAAGAATACAAGCTCCAAAATTAGTATCAACATCATAGATGCGATGATTAGTGGGATTCCTTTCATCACTGATTATATAATCCAACTGAGCTTCCCTATATAATCTCTTACTCTCACCTCCAAAAACTGGGACAGTAGCATAGAACAGATCATTTTGTAATTTTCCACCTAATCTCTTGATCTAGCCCCTAGAAGGCAACATGCCAAACTTGGGGGGACATCTGCTACCACAATATCCATCATCATACTCTTCATGGGCAGCTAAGACAAGGTGACATCTAAGTCTTTTATTAATCCCAAACATTTCACTTTTCTAGAGTCAAAAGAAAATAGGTCATGAAAAGGCTTGGTAATGTCAAGACCCAACTCATCCATGACAGCCTTGGGCATTAAATTATGGCTAGCTCCAGTGTCCAGAAGGCAATTATGAAGGATTTTGTCATGAATAGTCAGTGAGACATAGAATGATGGGGAGTTGTCTTCACAATTTTCAATCATTTGCCTGAGAATAACATATGGTTTGTCATATTTCAGATTTACATAGTCAGTGGAGGCTTGGATGGCTTTAGGCTCAAGGGCCTCAATGATAGATATCTTGAAGGACTCATTCTTCACTAGTTCAATCAGAGGTATAGGTATTCTTAGCTTCTGAATTTCTGATTGAAAACTGAAAGGATAAGGAGACTTGTCAAGGCCTCTTACCTCATAAGTTGGAGCTTTGAGGGTGATGGGATCAACTGCTAGTTGCTTCTACCTATTAGCTCATTGTACTGCAGGGACAATAGCTCTTTGAATAGGAGTTTCTTTGGCATTATTCATCTTTGACTTCAGATTATATCTGTGCTAATCTTTAGTTTGTAGAACAGCTTCACCATCCCATTCTTGGTTGATCTGGTCATTGAATAATGACTGTTGGTACCATCCCATGACCTCCTTTTTCCTCCTAGAACATATCATTTGCCTACTTCTTTCCATCATATATCTCTTAGATCCCTTGAAAATTGATTAGTTAATAGTCCTATAGTTATTAAAATGCATTGAAATTGATTTAGGAGGTTTATGTTAAAGAATTAGGAATTTTTGGTAAAATGGCTACAGGAAGTTCCAACATCCTGTAATTGGTTCATTGTTTGACATGTGGCATGACAGCTAGGCTAGAGCGAAGGGTAGGGATGAAAAGTAGAATGTCCAAGCATGGACGAATACCTATCCTACAACAGAATCGACCCTCCTACATGCGCGGTCAACAATGGTCAAAGTATAGCATGTTGGCAACAAAGGCAGCAATAGCAAAGCATTCTAAATTGATTTAGTTTTGTTCCTTTTTTAAATCAGTTTAGGATAGAAACATTTTAAAAATCTTGACATGGTAAAAGCGGCAATAGCCATATCATGAATGTACATTCGTTTTCGAAATGTAAGGGCTGTAAAAAACATATGTAAAGATAGTTCTGTGTAGTCAATGTTTTGATTATTGTTGTATCGTTTGAAAACAGAGTTTAAACTTAATATCAAGAACACAGTTGCAGTTACGATCTTTGTCTTGTTGCGTTGATTTTATAATCGGTTGACCACAGTCCAGTATACCTCTGGAACGCGGACGGGCCCTGCGTTAAACTGGTATACTGTTATTTCCTTTCCATTCGCAACTTAGGGTATTACATGACATGCACAGTAATTAGAATTGGTTGTTGATTTCAATAGAATGCATATGGTTTATGTTTATGATAGCGCTTGAACAGTTCATCACTGGGATCGTGAATCGTATCCTGTAAGGGATTCGATCCTTTGTTGTCTTTTAGAGCAATGTCATGAACTCTGCTTTCATTTCAAAGTATGTTTATGATTTCCATATGTCTTTATCTTGCATAAATATTAGTGAATGCTGAGTATTTGCTGAACAGGGGTTTTATGCATGGTGTCTCTGTAAGGAGATTGAAATCTTGGTTTAAAGTGATACACAGTGTTTTAATTTGGTAAATGCATTGAGTGACAGTGTTGTAATTAAGTAGATTAACTGAGTGACCTAAGTGTTTGGGTGATAGGTAACATACCTCAATCTTCCGTAAAGAAGTCCTGTGACCTACCATCATAACCACTTAGCTAATAATCCTTTATGTCTATATACTTTAGAAGCATGCCTCTAAGTCTACGCATCCTGGTCGATAATAAATATAGCCTAGTCTAGCACCCTAGATAGGACACTACATTTTGGCACCGTTGCCGGGGAGGCGTACTTAAAGGATTTAAAAAGAAAAAATTCAATAAACAAAAACAAACAAAAACACAGTTAGAAATCATGTTCATTTATGCCTAGATTTAGAGACAGTCAGGGTAGATTCGTAAAAACCCCCCACCATCTAAAAACTAACCCATCATCATCAGGAGCAGACTCTTTAGGGAATACAACACCAGCTGAGGAAGTCATCCAAGCATTAGAAGAAAAACAAAAGTCAGGACAGAGACTTACTCTCATTGAAAGGCAAACTTTATTCACACATAAATCGCAGAAGAAGCACTTTCCTAGATCTTCCACACAAGGAGAAAGTAGCACAGTGACCGAACAATCTTTCTTTAATCTCCTCTTTCAAACAAGTGACACAGAGAGACCTATTAGAATGGCTGAGGAAGGAGCTGGATCAGTACCACATCAAGGACAGGGAGATGAAGAGGAGTCAACTTTTAAGTTTCCTATACATGAACCACAGGAAGATGATGAGATCAAAATGAAAAACATACCTCCATCCGTGTTACCAAACTTCTATGGTATGGCTTCGGAAGATCCAGACTCATTCTTGTTCGAGTTTGACATTGTATGTCAAACATATGGCTATACCGATGATGCCCATAGGCTTAGACTCTTCCCAGCGACATTAAAGGCATCAGCCTTAAGATGGTTCATGAGGCTTGGTGAGCATGCTGTAGTTGATTGGGATTGCATGAGAAGAATATTTCTAAGGAAATATCAGCCTTATTGTAGATCCAAAGATTCTAAAGATGATATCTTTAGAATGAGCCAGCAAGAGGATGAAACCTTAGAGGAATACTTAGAACGGTTTGTCTACAACTTACAAAAATCCAAACACCGAACTATGCCTCTTGATCTGATCCGCACAATATTCTTGAAAGGTATTCGAGAGGAATACATGGATGATCTTAACTTGATGGGCAAAGGTGACATTTCTGCCTTACCCTTTGAAGAAATCGCTGAGTTATGCGAAAAGTATTCAAGGAGCAAAGCTAAAATGGGAAAAAGAACCCTGTCATCCAAAGTCACAAAATCTGCCTCCGCAAGTGTCACAAGGGCTGAAATAGGGAATCTATTAGAAGAGTTTAAAATAGATTTGTTAAGCACCCTAGGGAACCAAATTGACACTTTAAAATCTAAGAATAAACAAGAAGATGAAGATCAGATAATGGCTATCTTCTGCCCAAAATGCCGGAAGAAACATGCATTAAAAGATTGCCCACTAGAAAACATCCAAGTTTGTGCTTTCTGTACTGAACATCATGATATGTTTAACTGTCCTAAAGTTAAGGTTTTGCAGAACTGTAATATGGTAGCTAATGCAGAGATGGAAAATGTGTATTACATGGGCACAAAGAGACCATGGAAGCCAAGGCCAGCACCTCAAGGTATGTTTCCAAATCAAAATTTACAATTTCTTATAAATGATCAAATGTATGCACAGAACTCATGGAATGTACCCATGCCATGGCAGCACCAAAACCAACCACAGCAACAATGGAGACCATCTCAACAGTACTCTCAATCCTATCATACATATCCTCAATCATACCCATCATATTCACAACCATATCAACAATACCATCAGTCGTATTCATCACATCCTCAACCATATCAGCAGTATCCTCAGCAAGTTGTTTATCAGCCTCAACCTACTCAACAAGCACTGCCTGCTCCTCCACCAATAAATCCACCACAACTGCAATTTCCAGCTAACTCACAACCTCCCAGACCCACTCAAATTCCTGCTCAAACTGTCCCAAATCCAAATAATAGAGCAGAGAGGCCAGCCTACAATGTAGAAGAGGGAACCTCATATCCCACACTACCCTTGCAAAATATCAACTTGAGGTCTGGTAGGGTACTCCACAAAGATTCTCCAATAACAGATAAGCAAGAAGAAAACACAGAAAATGAAAATGAAATGACAAATCAAAGAAAACCAAACGATGATACCAAAGATAAACAGATGCAACCACTGCATCCACCTTTTCCAGACCGATTGGTCCAAATAAAACCTCCACTGTCTATACCACAGTTTGATGTCTTAGATGAACTCAAGAATGTCTACATAAAAATTCCACTGCTGCAAGCTATAAAAGACATTCCCATATATACTAAAGCCATCAAAGACATATGCCTCAAGAAGCCTGCTAGAAAAAGGATTGATCCTCAAACCATTCATGTTATAGGACATTTAGCAGGCCTTATGACCAATACCATCTCCATGGAAAAGTGTGTTGATCCTGGCATTCCCAAAGTGACCACCATCATTAACAACATACAAATTCCAAACACTTTGATAGATCTTGGGGCCGCAATCAATGTCATGACTCTTGAAACCATGAGAACACTCCATCTCATAAATTTGCAACATACAACGATTGTTCTAGAACTAGCTGATAGGTCTAAAGTGATTCCTGAAGGGATTTTGGAGGACATAATTGTCTCACTGGACTCTTGGGAGTATCCAGTGGATTTCTTAGTTCTTCAACCCAAATCCAATTTAGGAGGGCACCCTATCATCCTTGGTAGACCATGGTTAGTGACTGCTGATGCATTCATAGGATGTCGATCGGGCAACATGATTATTTCAAGAGGGACCGAAAGAAAACAACTCACTCT
Organism: Pinus tabuliformis; assembly: GCA_031772625.1. Lineage (NCBI taxonomy): Eukaryota > Viridiplantae > Streptophyta > Pinopsida > Pinales > Pinaceae > Pinus > Pinus tabuliformis. The sequence goes on from CM062816.1 coordinate 280,856,117, forward strand.
TTATCCGTCGGCACAATCACCAGCAGTAACACACAATTTGTGGCTTGATGATAAATTCAATGATAAAGAAGAAGTACAATCTGTTTTTAGCATTGACCAAATCTATGATTTCTAAGAACAAGACAATAATGATTTGGTAGAATTATTCCTTTCTCAACCTGATATTTCCGAAAATTTGAGAAATGACCAATATCATGCTGCAGATGTACTTTTGGCCCAAAACTTTCAGGAAACATGCACCATCCAATATTTTCAAACCACATTTCACAATATTTTTCCAGTTCAATCCATCACCAACACACAGAGTCAGATCATAGAGATTAGTCCAGGGAAAACTCTGAACATAGGCAATCACCTAGACTCATCTCAGCAAGAGAAATTGATTCGACTATTGAGAAAATACCAGAAAGCCTTTGCTTGGGACTACACCGATATGCATGGGATTCACCCCGACACATGCACTCACCATATTTATACAGATAGCACCATTAAACCAGTGAGGCAACCACAGAGAAGAATGAACCCCATGCTCCAAGATATTGTCAGAAAAGAATTGCAAAAACTGTTGAGAGTTAATTTTATATATCCTATTTCTGATAGTCAGTGGGTATCCCCATTGGTTATAGTGCCCAATAAAATTGGTAAGTGGTGCATTTGTGTTGATTACAGACAACTGAACAAAGCAACACTCAAAGATTATTTTCCACTACCATTTATTGACCAAGTGTTAGACACCCTAGCTGGGAAATCATCATTTTCTTTTCTTGATGGTTTCAGTGGCTACAACCAGATCAAGATAGCCTCAGAAGACCAGGACAAAACCACATTCACCTGTCCTTGGGGCACTTATGCTTACAATGTTTTGCCATTTGGACTTTGCAACGCTCCAGCTACATTTCAGAGAGCTGTGTTAGCTATTTTCACTGATTTAATTCATGATTGTGTTGAAGTTTACATGGATGATTTTTCAGTGTACGGCAATTCATTTGAACAAGTATTAGAGAACCTTGAGAGAGTTTTGAAAAGATGTATTGAAGATAATCTGTCCCTCAGCAATGAAAAGTGCTTTATGATGTTAAACGAAGGGATAGTGTTAGGCCACAATATTTCTTTTCAAGGCATCAAGGTTGACCCAGCAAAGATCCAGATCATTGTTGATTTGCCAATTCCACAGAATCAAAGAGAGGTAAGAAGTTTCCTTGGGTATGCAAGCTATTACAGAAGGTTTATTGAACATTTTAGTAAAATAGCTTTACCTTTGTTTAAACTTCTAACAAAAGATGTACTTTTCAACTGGAATGAGAACTGCCAACAAGCATTCGGACTACTCAAAAAGAAGTTATCAACCACACCAGTCTTGAGAGGGCCTAATTGGAGCCTACCATTTCATATCTTTACAGATGCATCTGACACTGCAGTGGGTGCCTCATTAGGCCAAAAAGAGGAATCTTGTAATTATGCCATTTATTTCATTAGAAAAAATCTAACACCTGGAGAGTTAAACTACACAGTCACAGAAAAGGAAACACTTGCCATCATATATGCTGTGAATAAATTCCGACATTATATAACTGGTTATGAGGTCTATGTACATACTGATCATTCTGCCATTAGACATTTAATGAATAAACCAATAACTAGTGGCAGAGTTACCAGATGGTTATTATTGTTACAGGAATTTAACATCACAGTGTTAGATAGACCAGGCAAAGAGAATCAAGTGGCAGATTTTCTCTCTAGACTGCAAAATCCAGGTGAGGTTGTTCCGGTTGAAGATTCTTTTCCAGATGAAAATTTATTTGCAATTTCCATAGTAAATCCTTGGTATGCTGATTTGGCCAATTATTTTTCTACAGGAAGGACACCTCCACACTTTACTGCAAAGGAAAAGAAGAGACTAGTCAAACAAAGTGCTAGATATTCATGGCTTAATGGCGATTTATTTTACACTGGTTATGATATGATCATTAGAAGATGTGTAAGAAATGATGAGATAATTGATATTTTAAAATCTTGCCATGATGAACCGTGTGGTGGGCATTTTGCAGCTAAGCGGACAGCATTCAAAGTTCTTACTCTTGGATACTACTGGCCATCCATTTTCAAGGATGCCAAGAAGTATGTGAAGAGTTGTGACAGCTGCCAAAGAATGGGCAGGCCAACAGCTACAGACGAGATGCCCCTTCAGCCCCAAGTTCACCTAGAGCCATTTGACAAATGGGCTCTAGACTTTATAGGACCCATTAACCCAACCTCCAATGGTAAGAAGTACATCTTAGTATGTACTGATTACGTCACAAAGTGGGCTGAAGCAAAAGCACTGGTTAGAGCCACCGAACACACAGTGGTAAATTTCCTTTTTGAAGAGATTTTTGTAAGGTATGGAGTACCAAGGGAAATAGTGACTGATCAAGGTACTCAATTCACCTCAAAGCTAGTGAAGGACATTACAGACAAATACCAAATCAAGCATAGGAAAAGTACCCCTTACCATCCACAGGCCAATGGGCAGGTGGAATCCACAAACAAAACTTTGGAAGGGATCATTACTAAAACTGTGGCAATGAACCGGAAGAATTGGGAAGAGAAGTTCAAAGATGCACTCTGGGCTTACAGAATTACGTGGAAGGATACTACAGGATTTACACCATATCAGTTGGTGTACGGCAAAGAGGTAATGCTTCCTATTGAGTTTCAAATACATACTTTTAAACTGGATAGAGATTTGCAAATTGACTTGGACCAAGCACAACAAGAAAGAATTCAGCAGTTAACCAGCTGGATGAAATGAGGCAGCAAGCAGAGGAAACCACAATCCTCATGCAAAAACAAAGGAAGCAGTGGCATGATGCACATATCAAGAAGAAGCAGTTCAAGGAAGGTGACTGGGCTTTACTTTTTTACTCTAAATTCAGAGATCATAAAGCCAAGTTTACCACCCATTGGATGGGCCCATACCAAATTATTCAGGCTTACGACAATGGTTCAGTCAAGCTCAAAACTATTGATGGAGAAGGTCATTCCTTTACTGTCAATGGTCATCACCTGAAACTATACACCAAGCCCATCAGCAAGCAAGATTTTCTCCAAACAGTATCTCAACAAAGAGAGGTTGAGATACTGCAGCCCTCAGCTGCAGTATCCCTGCCTTAGTTCATTTCCTTTCAATTTAGAAATTCAAAAACAAAATTAAAAAAAAAAACAAAACAAAATAAAAACTAAAAAAATATATAAAAATAATAAAAAAAAATATATATAATAACAATGGGTTAGATGTGAAAACCAGTCTCTGGCACACTCTAACCCCGAATTCTTACTTGAAAACCAATTCGTTGGCGGGTAAGAATTCTCTTTCTTTTGTTCACTGTTTGATTTATCAACTGAGTAATGACTTGAGGACAAGTCAAAACTTTAGTCGGGGAGAGAAGCATCAGCATTTTGTTCTCTTATCTCTCCATTGTAAATTCTTAAAGATTTCTTATCTCATCTCCTCACTGTACATCTTCAAAGCAGTTTGTTCCAACATTCCAGATTTCAATAAATAAGTTGTTTTGTCATTGTTTTATCTCAGAGGGACCTGGTTATAAACATTATGCAGGGGGACCTGTTCTGTCTAGAGGACCATGCTACCAACACCAGCAATAATGGGACCTGTTTAAGACACATAGAAGGGACCTGTTAAGAGACTGTTACTTCAGGGTTACTTCAACAAAGTTTCATCAAGTTTCTACAAGGATTCACAGGTTGATGGGCACCAAGACTCCATCAAATACCCAAGCTCAAGGAACCTGTATACATATAAGGAGCTGCATGAACATCTTCAAGATTTCAAAGGGATCTGTTGCATTCGAATCTATCTCAGGGGACCTGTGATGAACAGCAAAGAATAGTCAGCAATGCCAATGCCAATGCCAATCCTACTCAGCATGCCAATGCAACAATAACCAAAAAAAGTGTAATATGTTCCTTATTCTTAACATTTAATTTCTTAGACTAATTTTTAATGTTAATTTTAATGACTGTGACTGTTATGATCGATTTCAAGGGCACTACATTTTCCGTCATCCCTTATCTCACTGTTAATTCTTATCATCCTTCATACCCCAACCTATTTCATACTTCTAAATCCATTACCCCTCTTCATATCAACCTTGTTATGCCAACCTCACCCTACAGTCATACCAACCTCTTCCATTTGGCCGAGTACCAATAGAAACAGGACACGTGGTGGATTGTGTTTTTTTTTTTAAAAGGGGAAAGAAACAAATGTTAAAGCGGGCCTATTCATTGTATTCCACATGGCCGAATTATGATTCCACCACCCGATGTAGCCAAATGATTCAGAGGACTCCCTGAAATCATACCCCAGTATTGCATATATGCTTCCAACACTCCTATGATGACATCTATACAAGAAGTACATCCATTCCTCTGTTTCAAAAGATGAATACGCTATGAAGTAAGTATAGTGGTTATTTCACCATCATTCTCAGTTATTTCACGCTAGCATTTGACTCCCGTGACTTCCACAGTAAGAATTGGAAGCAGTGAGCGCCACAAAGAGGGAAATATAACCATTCGGTTTCGACAAGGATTGAAAGCAGTGAGCACCACAAGAGGGAAATATAACCATTCGGTTTCGACTCCCACCAAAGTCACAAGACAGTCGACCGAGCATCATACTGGATATTAAGGGAGCGACACCACCAGGTAATAAATTGAAATTTCTTTGTTGAAATTGATAGAGCACGACTCTCTGCCAAAATGACTAATAGGGTCGAGCCGAGCAAGTTCGACAGTTCTCAATATCATGAAGATTGCATTTCAATTCTTAGAGAGATACAGTGGTTGCCCTTTTTAGAGAAATTTCATGGAAGTAATGAAGAGGTTACCAAACAATTTTCTTTCACATTCAATGGAGAGAAAGCCCTAATAGGTAACTTCTCATTCAGGGTTTCAGAGGACACCATAGCCCAGTCAATAGGGATTAGCCCAAAAGGGGAGAAGTACTTTAAGACAAAGCAATTTAAAGAGAAGTCGTGGACTCAATTTATGTCTAGATCCAGAGTCTCATCAGTTAACTGGAAGAAAGGTGTCCCAAGGAGTTGGTTGATGCATCCCTGGGATGAGATGGTCTATATTCTCCAAAAATTCGTAACCTGCGAAGGCCGTTACAGTATTGTCTATCTATACCATATTAAATTACTGCTACACTTGAAAAGACAATGTGTTATCAGTCTACCATATTTTCTGTTACAAAGCCTAACCAAGATGTCGAAGACCATTCAAAAGCAGAAGGGAAATGAAGACAAGAGCCTATATCACTTTGGCTTAATTAAAATTCTTATTGAGCATGAATTGCAGAGAAGAGGGAAACCATGGAAGGAGTTCTTAGCTACTAATCAAATTAAAGATGAGGAAGACAAAGAAGAACTGCAGGAGAACTCAGGTTTCATGAAGGATATCGATGAAGAGATCCCAGTATCCAAAGCAAGCAAGGTACCTCCACCTGTGAGCAGCATAAGAACTAGGAAAATGAGAAAAGAAGATGCTCAGAAGGTAGAGCAAGATAAAATTTTCACCACTTATTCAAGAAGAACAAGGAGAGCACCAAAAGCCCAGTTACAAGAAGACCAGCTTGAATCCAATGCACCTATACCAATGGATATTGAGAGTAGTGACCACTCACCACCAGGACCAGGAGCTGATATAGAGGTTGAAAGCCATAACAGGCAGGAAAAAGGTTCACCACCTCCCATTAAGAAACAGAAGAAACTGGAGAAACAAATTGAGAAATTAAAGGAAGAACTCATGGAGGCTAATATGTTAGAAAAGGTTATCAAGAAAGAAAATGAGATGCTCCGAGCGCAGAGTAAAGAGACTCAACAGAAGAATGAAAAGTTAAGGGAGCGAATCAGTGAACTTGAGGCTGAGCAAACGGATATTTGTAAATGGGCCACCAAGTGGTACAATCAGAAGAAGACCCTCAAAGAAAAATACAAAAGATTAAAGCAGGAGCTCCATGGTCAGAAAGATGCCCAGGTGAAAAAGAATGTGGACACATTGCTAAAGGCAGCAGAGGTACAGGCAGGGACAGAGTTCAAGGGAAGCACTTCGGGGTTAGCATGAGGACATGCTAATTCATTAAGTCGGGGAGAGATGTTGGTACCATCCCATGACCTCCTTTTTCCTCCTAAAACATATCATTTTCCTACTTCTTTCCATCATATATCTCTTAGATCCCTTGAAAATTAATTAGTTAATAGTCCTATAGTTATTAAAATGCATTGAAATTGATTTAGGAGGTTTATGTTAAAGAATAGGAATTTTTGGTAAAATGGCTACAGGAAGTTCCAACATCCTGTAATTGGTTCATTGTTTGACATGTGGCATGACAGCTAGGCTAGAGCGAAGGGTAGGGATGAAAAGTAGAATGTCCAAGCATGGATGAATACCTATCCTACAGCAGAATCGACCCTCCTACATGCGCGGTCAACAATGGTCAAAGTATAGCATGTTGGCGACAAAGGCAGCAACAGCAAAGCATTCTAAATTGATTTACTTTTGTTCCTTTTTGAAATCAGTTTAGGATAGAAACATTTTAAAAATCTCGACATGGTAAAAGCGGCAACAGCCATATCATGAATGTACATTTGTTTTCGAAATGTAAGGGCTGTAAAAAACATATGTAAAGACAGTTCTGTGTAGTCAATGTTTTGATTATTGTTGTATCGTTTGAAAACAAAGTTTAAACTTAATATCAAGAACACAGTTGCAGTTACGATCTTTGTCTTGTTGCGTTGATTTTATAATCGGTTGACCACAGTCCAGTATACCTCTGGAACGCGGACGGTCCCTGCGTTAAACTGGTATACTGTTATTTCCTTTCCATTCGCAACTTAGGGTATTACATGACATGCATAGTAATTAGAATTGGTTGTTGATTTCAATAGAATGCGTATGGTTTATGTTTATGATAGCGCTTGAACAGTTCATCACTGGGATCATGAATCGTATCCTGTAAGGGATTCGATCCTTTGTTGTCTTTTAGAGCAATGTCATGAACTCTGATTTCATTTCAAAGTATGTTTATGATTTCCATATGTCTTTATCTTGCATAAATATTAGTTAATGTTGAGTATTTGCTGAACAGGGGTTTTATGCATGGTGTCTCTGTAAGGAGATTGAAATCTTGGTTTAAAGTGATACATGGTGTTTTAATTTGGTAAATGCATTGAGTGACAGTGTTGTAATTAAGTAGATTAACTGAGTGACCTAAGTGTTTGGGTGATAGGTAACATACCTCAATCTTCCGTAAAGAAGTCCTGTGACCTACCATCATAACCACTTAGCTAATAATCCTTTATGTCTATATACTTTAGACCCATGCCTCTAAGTCTACGCATCCTGGTCGATAATAAATATAGCCTAGTCTATCACCCTAGATAGGACACTACAATGACTTTTCATAGGTAGCTGAGGTCATAAAGGAGGCACTACCTTTGTCTTCCAGACAATGGATCTCATCATCTTCTTAAAACTGCTCTTCTTCCATGACTACATTCTGGAAATGGGTCTTCGCCCTTTGGTCTTCATTGGCCTCTTTGCTTCTTTGCAAAATCTGCAACTGCTCATTAGCTCTTCTATATGGATTTGGATTTCTAAGAGCAAAGGTATTAGGAACTCTTCCTTTCCCAAGGTGCTACTCAACATTTAATTTGGAGATTTTAGAGGCCAATGACTCTATCATCTTGTGTTATCGAGAAAACTAGTGTCCATTCAGAGCTGCTAGTTCCACTAAGATGGGTAACTATCTTAGAAATAAACAAACTAAATTTACTTAGGTTTTCCTTTATGAGAGATAGATGAGAGAGAAGCAGAGAGAACCAAGCTTAGTCTTTCGCTTCGCTACTTGCTTGTTTCCTCCCTCCTTTGACAGAGCTTCGCCACTCCTTCCTTACTTGTCCTGCTTCAAAGAACACCTGTAGAGTCAAAGCAGCATAATACCATCAAAGCAGAGAGATCCATAACCATAAACAATGTAGAATCAAATGTACATTAACCATACAAATGCATACACAAATACAGGATTCAGAAATATACAAGTATATGGAGGAAAACTCAAATTGCTTTATTGATAGAAGTAGTAGAAGAGAGGATTACAACCCAGCTGTCTAATCCAGTGCCATCCTCCCAGCATGAAAGCCCTCTTCACCTCATGAAAAGCTAGATCACCCAACAATACAATGTTTCACAGAGAAACCAACAACACTTCCTTACAAATTACAAAATTCCAGCCTCTAGATCTCTAGGATGAGGGATCCATATATAGATATTTGTAGGTCGGTGAGTTAGCTTCTAGGATTTTGATTAGTGTCATTTCACTGATAGTTCTTGGTTCCACTTGGATATTTCATGATCTCTTACTCATCCCTGGGTAAATTTAGAGAGGCAAGTGTCAAATGAGTAGTTTCTAGAAGATTCTCTGGGTTTCCACCTAGCAAACTGCCTCTGTCATTTGTCTGCTCTCGCTCATCACACCCTATATAAGGGCTTTTCAGTATGCATTGCACCCCTTGCATGTGATAGGTGAGTTGCATCGCACCCTCATCATGGAGCAGTCTGTATGGTCCAGTTTTGACCAGTTCTGAGCAATTTTTCAGGGAGAACTTCTGGGAAATGATGTAATCAGTTGACCTTATTCCTTTAGGGTATGAAACAACACATTTAGGGGTTTAGAAGCCTTTGGTTTATGGACATATATTATTGGAGTTGTAGTGCCCAAATATTTCTATAACAGTTGCCCCCTAAAGCATGAGGTCATAAATCTTCTGATGTCGGGTGAAATGCTTTATCATGAGGATCCGAGGTTTTTCGAACTGGAACGTGACCTGTAATAAGATACAATACAATACATTATGCTCATAATATTTTCATGATCTAGCTGAGGTGGGAATTCGCATGCTCAGCTTTATAAATTCATTTTGATGTACATAGGATAGACAACCGTTTGTGTGGCAGACTGATGATTCTAGTAGAGCCATCATCCCTTCGCTTGGATGATTATCTGTGCAGCTATGATGTGCATTTGATGTCTTTATTTTCCTGAATATATCGTAGCCCAGATGGATGAAACTAGATCCAGGGTCTTCAAACTCATTCAATCTTCGCCCGAAGTACAAGTCGATACATGTGAAAAGATGTTCTGATGTCGATCATGGAAAGACATCACCTGATTACCAGCCAATGATGTAAGCTGTTAACAGGTGCAAGAGGAATCACCGATAATGATAATGACCCTCAAGGTACTGCAATACAATTCACGTGGTGTGAATATATGAGTCGATGTCGAACGCCACACAAAATCTTTCGGTCGAACGCCATTGATGTAAACCTGTCGTCGGAAGTGAGAAACTTGCCATTGAGGTATGCAAGCTTCAAAGTACTGAAAGGGTTGTTCCTAAGTCGACTTCTTGGATAATGAGCTGATGTCGACAAGAAGTGACCCATCGTAGGAGGGCCTTAATGAATCCCACATCTACGACATGGAACAGAGCAAATGATTTTGTGGAGGTGAAAATGATCTGATGATACAAGGTTCAGGGTGGCGGTCATGAAAAAAGGAGAGTGAGGATATTGCAGTGGATGAGGCATAAGCTGGGTTGGTGAATTCTCTGAGCGACTTATCTTGAACATATCGGCAACACTGAAAATGGATCGATAGCATTAACCCCAAAATGGATGGTATGGAGGACCAATGGTGATATGACTGGTGAACGGAATAACCCAACCCGACTCAATCATGGTGATGGAGTGAAAGTGTCATTTTCAAGAGCGACCTGCTACCAATGAAGTTCTTCAAGTTTTCTTCCCAATTCTTTCCCCATTCATTGCTAACCAGTACCTTTTTATTTTTGTCAAGCTTGAGGAGGATAACATATGCTTGTTCTATAATTTACCCTTCGGGCAAACCTGTCGCTATGTTTTAGCGAGCCTAGCGACAATGAAACTCGCTCTTGTCTGTAATGACAAGTCTGTCACTATTGTTTTAACGATTTTAACGACAAAGATAACTCAGTCCTTTTCAGTTTTAGAGAGTCTGAAAAGAGATGAAAAGGAAACTCCAGTAATCCTTTTTCATAGTATAATCCCTTAAGTCTGAAAAAGTATAAAAAAATACGAAAGGGATGACTTTTCCGATCACTTTAACGAGCTGAAAAAGACAAGCGCTCGATCTTTTTGTGTAATGATCCCTCGGGTCCAAAAAGATTAAAATATAGAGGAGGGATGGCACTTCCAATTAATTTAACAAGCTGGAGAGGCCAATTGCTCGGAAATCTTTTTATATTTCACGAGTCTAAAAAGAGCTTAAAAGAGACTCATCTTTGAGGAATGAGTGATATTTTTGGGTGGCAGCTGATTCCAGGTAATTTTGGAACTTTTCAATCACGGCAGTGTAAAGAAGGTGTTTAACAGAATCACTCGTCACAGCTGTTCCTCAAAAGGGTAAACAATCAAGTGGAGGTGTATGATCTGCTAAAAAGTGGAGGTGATGGTAAGAACACGATCAAGGCTCAAAATCTGATAGAGATGCGATCACAAAGGTTATTTACCAAAGGTGGGTTCATTTTTCAATGAGCTTGAACTCTAGGGGAACATATGCTCATAGCTAGGTTTATTTTTTAACGAGCTTGAACTTCACGTAAACCTGCTCGTGGCCTGGTTCATTTTTTAATGAGCTTGAACCATGCGACAACATATGCTCATATTCGATTTCATGTTTACACAAGCTTGAAACGAAAAACTATGCTTGTTATAAGTTCACATGCCCCCAGCATAGTGACATAAATCAAGGTGCATGCCCCCCAAGCTTCACTACATTCAACGAGGTGGATGGAATGAAGGTTCAATTTCAAGATCTTGGAAAGACTCGACTTGGATTTTACGAGATCGTAATTAAAGACTCGATTTGGAAAGGGAGTTGTTTCATTTTTTAATGAGGTTGACACAGTAAAAGAACTATCCTCATAGCCTTTGTTTCATTTTGTAATGAGGTCAACACAAGATAAGAACCATCCTCAGTGATCCAAAAAATGGTCTGATTTCTTCTTAATCTTTGATGATGTAGAATATATCATATGACAGGTTTCCACTGTGGCCACTTTCACCAGATGACTTGGAGGCGGGAGGGCGAAAGTACCCATTAAGGAAGGGTCTTTTAGGAGACCTACTCCAACACTTTGAAGCGATTGATAACTTCCATGGACTAATGGAATGCTTCTGGTAGCTTGTGAACTATTGGGGAAAAAGGTTAGTTGGTCAACGATTGTAATTCCACCTTGGAAGGGAAATGCAATCTTTCTAAAATATGTTGACACAATGGCAACCATGGCATAAATCTAGGGCCTTCCCAATAATATATTGTAGTCAAGGTTTCCATTGATAACTTCGATGTCAATTTCTACTATCTTGCCCCCCAGTTCAACTTGCAAGTTACTTAAAATCCCGTATGGGGTGTATGTTTGTCCATCGAATGCTTTTAATGTCGTTGATGATCTCGACAAGGGTGATGAGCCTAAATTTTTCCAGCAACTCATTGACATAATGCAGGTAGATGCCCCCTCATCAATGATTGTTCGATGAACAGTTTTGTTGAGGGCTTTCACTCGTATGAGGAAAGCAAGTTGAGCTAGTAACTGAGGTTCGTATCCTTTATGATTAAAGGCCACAAGATTGGAATCCGCTAGGTCAATCCCACCTATTGTTGATAATAGATCCTGCTTTTGGGAGGGGCAATTTTTCATTAATTCAAGTGTCGACATAGCGGATGGCAGTTGGGCCAGATCCTCTACTATATCATAATTCTGTGTTGCTCGAGCACGAGGATTAAATGTTGATTTGTGTACTACTCCCTTTGGTGGCTTTATTGTTAGCTCAGGAATGATGGGTGGCACAACTTCTGTCGAAGTTGTTGTCGAACTACTAGGTTGATCTGTAGCCTTGTTGTTCGACATCTGTGGATTCCCATAATCTTTATTCCTCGTTGATATCAAAGCATCATTTTGTTGTTTTGAGATGGATAACATAAGCACTTGGGATGGGGAAGCTTGATCGATAGCAACTAGATAGGTTTCTGGGTTTGGAAACGGATCAGTCAACACCGCTAGGGTATTTGAAGTTTTTAAAAATTTCATAACCTCAACTTTATGTGGACAATCTTTCGTGAAATGCTCGTTGTCGCATATGTAACATGGATAACGAGGTTTCTTTTGCCCAGTAGGGTTTTCAGAAGATTTTTCAGGAGGTGAATTTTCTTATTTCTTCTTATTATTTTTCCCTTTATTCTTGCCCCTTGGTTGCTTTGGTTCTTTGCCCTTATCAGATGACACGGCATTAACCTCTGAGGCAAGAAGTTTATCATTTTCTTGTTTACTAGAAACTGCAAGGGCTTTACCGGTTTGAGCCTTTGCGGTTTGCATACTTGAGGTACCAATCATGCCATCGCCGGCATGAGAGTCCCTGTTTGATTTCGGAGGTGGAGGAACGGAAAATTCCAGTCTAGGAGCATCAAGAATTTTGTCCTAGAGCGTGCCAGACTGAGTATAGATCAAGTCTAGTATTGCACACGAGTAATGACTTGCTCTTCAATGATAACTCCTCCCTTGGCCACATCTTCTATAATAGAAGGTAACAATGACTTAATAAACCATTCAGCTAACAGTTGATCAGGAACATATGTCTTTACCATTCTACGACGACGTCGCCACTCATGAATATGATCAGATATGTGAGTGGTTGTCGTCTGCTTAAAATTGGTAAGAAGCTCCATTCCCGTTTCGTACCTTATGGGTAACTGAAAATGGGTTAAAAAGGTGGTGGCAAGGGTGCTAAAGTTATTGAATGAAGCTCTAGGCAATTCGATGTACCATTTCACTATTGGACCAGTTAACGTTCACTGAAAAAGGTGAAGCCTAATCGAATCATCATTGAGAGTGTTGGACGAACACCACAGATGAAAGGTCATCTCATGATTCGATGGATCTTCACCTGGATTTCCATTGAATTTAGGAATATCTGACAGAAGTTTATGAGGAATCGCTGGCCACCAAGGGGCGTAAGCAAATGGATCATTTGTTAGTCGATTCAGATCTGGTAATTCTAAAGTTACTACGAAAGGCAACTGTTGATTCACGTTTGGCGAAGCATACCCAGGATAAGATGGGATTTCCTGAGTAGTGGGTCTTTGCATACCAGCATAATGTATCTAATGTCAATAAATTTGATAAGGTTGATGGGCATAACCATTATAATATAATTGTTGGTAACCGTTTTGAATGTACGACTGCCCATTACCTACAAAGCTTTGTTGCTCAGGTCCTGGGTAAGCTTGTTGGAATTGTGGTTGTTGATATTGCACGAGCCATGGCTGTGAGACCATTTTCTATTATCCAATACTGGATGTTTGATGAAGATGAGGGGTGATAGTACCCGTTTGAGCCTGAGTCACTTCAGTTAAGGAGCCACTAATCGACAGTTGTGATCGAGTCGTGGAGACAAGAGGCTGTTGTATATTGACCTGAGAGACTTGAGGTTGACATACAACAGGCAGCGCTTGTACTTGCGACACCGTCATAATAGCCGGTGTAGTGGAAATGTTCGACACAGGTTGATTTTGTTGCATTGAATATACAACTCTTGGTTGTTGAGGCAGTATTGGCACCCAACCACTGGATGTGATTCCAGTTTGACCCAAATTCTGTTGTGAACTCTCATATGGTTGTTCTTCCGGAGGGAACAATGAAAAGGAATATTGTGCCCCATATGGAAGCAATCTAGTGTTCAAATGGAAAAATTGGCCTTTGGAGACTGGATAGCCCAAATTGATACTGTTGCGAAGGATCAATTTGTTGAGACTCAACATAAGAAATTCCAAATAAGGTTCCGGATGAACAAATAGGAACAAACCATACTGTTGAAACAAACCCTGGGTGGACTCCATCTAGTGGTTGAGAACTAGTTGGGACAGATGGTACACCAGTGAACATTGTTGGAGTGGCGACAGGAGGTTCTATTGCTACTGTATTGGATGAAACAGTCCTAGATGTTGATGGTTGTTCAGACATATCAAGTCTATCCAAAATATTTCCTAGTGATTCTACAAGAACTTGCGATGAAGGGTGACTAAATTCTGTAGTAGAAGGATATAGGTGGATCCCAGTTCCAAAATGCAATGGAGTATTGGATGGAAGATCCTCCACAATCTCTTCTATAGAAATCAGTCTAGGCGAAAGAGGCAGACCGTCAAGTCCGTAAAATATTTCCGGTGCCGAATAAGGTATAGACTCTACAGCGATAGATGTTGGAAGGGTGACACCTTCCGAATCAGCCCTAGATGGAGTTGGTTCAAGAATAGAAGTGTTTGTTGTTACACTAGGATCAGTTCTAGTGTCCTCTTGTAACTGCGAAACTTCTTCTATAGAGGCAGGGATACCAGAAATAGTTGGAGTAACTGGAGTCTCTGGGGATGTTGAAACACAAGTTTCAAATAAACTAGGAGACTTTGACCTAGTTAAACGAGATCACTTGGCCTGGAATGGTTTCGTTTCTAGAGTCAAAGATGGTTGACTCGTTAGTCTCCACGAACGACGGGGTTTTGATTGACTTTCTTCCATGATTGCGGATTACTTGATCAACTCAAAATAAAAAGGGGAAAATGTTATTCTGAATTAAATGAATTTTATGATGCTTTGATACAACTTGCTTTTTCAATTTTTAAGAGTCGAGAAAAGGCTAAAGGTGACTCTAGTCACCTTCAATTTTTAATGAGCCTGAAGTGACAAGTGCTCAGATGGACCTTTTCTTTTAAGGAGTCTGAAAAGGAACGAAAGTGACTACTCTGGAAATCTAGACAGAGGGATTACCAAACCAATCGCAAAACTGCAGAATACTTTTTAAGTACGGCAGTCAATCTTCCCAAATATTGTGTTCAGTGCATTGCGATCGAAAGGGTAGCAGACACGGCTTCCTAAGGATAAAGGATATAGCCTATTCTGGTCTCCCAATATATACTTGACGGTACGTGGGAGCACAAGTCCGTACTGGCACTTGTCGTATCAAAGAGGAGGAATCACCCAACCTACGATGAAAATGATAGTTACCAGGCTTTACAATGCCGGAATACGTCTCTAGCCTAGACTTCTAGATGTTGTGCGTTAGGTTCCAAAGCATTTTTATGTTCATTGAGGTTTATTTTACAGTTGATCTTTCTTAAGAAGTTCACCTTTAAGGTTCACTGTGTGATGTAGATATACAATTCCTAAATATGCAATCTAAGATGATAAACAGTGGTTTAATTTCTTTTAGCAATGAAAATCCTAGCTACTAAGGAAAGAGAAGTACAATTCTTTCAACATAGAGCAGAGAGCACACACTAAGATGCACTGTTCTAAATCAATTTCCACATGCAGTCTAAATGCAAATGCACATGCATGTATTTGTTTTTCAATTTCCTTAATGTGAGAATGACAAAAGAAAACTAAGTACAGATCTGAACTATCTTTCCTCAAAGTGACACTTTAGCAATTTCTTTTCAAAAATGAAAGGAAGATTTAGACGACACTTTCAATTTCGACTTGAAAATTGCTTTCGACACTTCAAAGAATTGATGATTCAAATCAAATACAACAACAAAAGTGTAATCGACTATCTAAAAGAGGAAGACATTACGACACTCTTTTCTTTGATTGAAAACAACATTTGCGAGACTTTCAAATCAAAAGATGACAATTCGATTAAGCTATTGTTTGCATAGGAGAATTGTAAATGATGAAAAATACATTAAAAAAAAAAAAAATCACAATTCTTTATCAATGGAGGCTGAATAATGCAAAGGAAGAGAGTTTCAACAGTGATATAGTGATCATAGACAACAAAACTACTTAATAGAGTTGAAAACAATGAAGAAAAAACCAAAATCTAGAGGCAGAAACGGTCTCATTCAATCATCGCACCTATAACACAAGGAAACAGGGATGCATCTCACCTGCAACACACAGGAGGTGTGATGCATCCAGGTTGCCAATGAGAGACAGTGCGATGGTCCAGGGATGAGACTAAGCTTGGTTTTCACTCACAGTTTGTAGCTAAGTTTAGGGATTTAGGCTGAGCTAATGATAGACATTAAACACAAAGTATAGGGGCTGATCTAATGAGGTTATTGAGATACCACAAGGGAACTTAGGATGTTTGCAATTCAGATGTTTAGTTCATAAACCAACCTGGAGATTGACTGAAGCAGCGTTGATCTACTTTGCAATTGCATAGCAAAAGAAGTTCGAAGGCTAGCTGGCTTAACTTCAGGCTCTGTCTGTAGTTTATAAAGCAAACAATAGTAACAAACAAACAAACTATTCGTTCCCCAGTGGAGTCACCATTTTGTTATCGGGAAAACTAGTGTCCATTTAGAGCTGCTAGTCCCACTAAGACGAGTAGCTATCTTAGAAACAAACAAACTAAAGTTACTTGGGTTTTCCTTTATGAGAGATAGATGAGAGAGAATTAGAGAGCACCAACCTTAGTCTTTCGCTTCGCTCCTTGCTTGTTTCCTCCCTCCTTTGACAGAGCTTCTCCACTCCTTCCTCACTTGTCCTGCTTCAAAGAACACCTGTAGAGTCAAAGCAGCATAATACCATCAAAGCATAGAGATCTATAACCATAAACAATGTAGAATCAGATGTACATTAACCATACAAATGCATACACAAATACAAGATTCAGAAATATACAAGTATATGGAGGAAAACTCAAATAGCTTGATTGATAGAAGTAGTAGAAGAGAGGATTACAACCCAGCTATCTGATCCAGCGCCATCCTCCTAGCATGAAAGCCCTCTTCACCTCATGAAAATCTAGATCACCCAACAATACAATGTTTCACAGAGAAACCAACAACACTTCCTTACAAATTACAAAATTCCAGCCTCTAGATCTCTAGGATGAGGGATCCATATATAGATATTTGTAGGTGGGTGAGTCAGCTTTTGGGATTTTGATTAGTGTCATTTCACTAATATTTCTTGGTTCCACTTGGAGATTTCATGATCTCTTACTCATCCTTGGGCGAATTTAGAGAGGAGTGTCAAATGAGTAGTTTCTAGAAGATTCTCTGGGTTTCCACCTAGAAAACTGCCTCTACCATTTGTCTTCTCTCGCTCATCACACCCTATAGAAGGGCTTTTCAGTATGCATCGCACCCTTTGCATGTGACAAGTGAGATGCATTGCACCCTCAACATGGAGCAGTCTATATGGTCCCGTTTTGACCAATTCTGAGCAGTTTTTCAGGGAGAACTTCTGGGAAATGATGTAATCAGTTGACCTTGTTCCTTTAGGGTATGAAACAACACTTTTAGGGGTTTAGAAGCCCTTGGTTTATGGACCTATGTGATTGGGGTTGCAATGCCCAAAAATTTCTATAACATCTTGGTCATTTTATCTATCTTAGGATTTGAAGATGATGAAGACTCACCCCTCTGTCTCCTTCTATCAACATTTCCCTTGAGCTTCTCTGCAGCCATGATGTTTTATTCTACTTCCAAGGCTACATCCTACATATCAGCTAAAGTAGCACATCTACTCTCACTCAACAATAAATAGATGTCAGAATCAAAATCACTAGCATAGGTGAGTTTAGCAGAGGTAGTGGTGGGTTTTACTTTAGCTGGCATTTTGGTGTACATACGGTTAAATCTCTTATTGAAATCAGAAAACAACTCACCATTTTCCCTCTTTAAGTTCCCAAACTTGGTGTGGTAGTAGAGTAGATCTTTCTTATCCCCCCAATGCTTTAGGAATGCATCATCTAAAGCCTCAAAATCTGTTATAGATCTTGGGGTCAATTCTCTAAACCATTTTCTAGCTTCTCCATCTAGGATTTGGACAAAGACTCTCATCCACACATCATCTTCACTAATGTCCAGGTTATCAGCATAGCTATAGAATGATTTAAGATGTTTTTCAGCTGTAACACCTTCAGTCCCAGTGAACTTAGGCCTATACTTATGATATTCTCCAGTAGGCATGGAATTTAAAGGAGTGGGCAATACTAGAGGCCCATACCTAGCATTTATGATTCTTTCCATTTTGGTAGGTGCTTATGGTCTAGCCATAGTTGTGGTGGCTATAAGGGTACTGGAAATCTGAATGATAAGGGGTTGAGGAGTGAGTGATAAGACTAAAGGAGTGTGATGGATAAGAGGTGAGGTTTCCTTTGGGCTTACAACAAAAGGAGAACCTAAAGAATAAGGAGTTTGATGAATCTCTGAGATTTTTTCTTCACTGCTAGTATTAGATGCTATACTCTCAACATGTATTTGTTCTATTACAGGATTTTCTTGAAGAGATATAGATTATTGTTTAGAGCTACCTAAACTTGATGCTCCTTTCTACAATGCCTTTCTTTCTTTAATGATTTTTTTAGGGTTAGATACTGGGTTAGCTTGTGGCTTCTGAGGATTTCTCCAAGTATGCCTCACAAGCTGAGCTAGAACTATGAAGTGGAGTCGCCAAGAGGTTCATCCTCCAGTAGAGTCACCAAATAGATGATTACAACTGAAAAAGTTCCTAGACTTTTCCTATCATCAAAGCTGGATCTGTGTCATCTTCCAAGGAATCTGAGCTTCAGTTTCCTCTCCCCGGTAACAGTGCCAATTATGTTATCACTCTAGGAAAATCTCCTACGTTGTAGCTCGGAGATGCCTAGTAACATATAATCTTCAATATTGTTCTCTGAACTATTGGAATGCATGATGGTTTGGATCAAGTCAGATGACTCTTTGAACTCTATTTTCACTCAAGACATGCATGAACACACTCAGCTTTACAAGGCTTTAGACCACTAATGCTCAATAGTTTATAGATTCAATGGATAGATGGAGAATACTAACTGTACCAATAGATGCATACATAAACACATATGAATGGCTAGCTACAGGAATTAAATGAAGCTTGCAAATCTAATTTATCAAATCAGAGATAAGATGACAATTATCTGGCATTAGATATAGAATAAAACATGAATAACCTATTCAAGTGTAAGCATAGAACATAAGAGAAAATGTGAATTGAACATGTAACAGCAAAAGAAGCTTATATTGTTGGAATGAAGATGAGAAGCTTAGAGGAGCAGAGTCTCCATAGTCTCCAAAAGGTGAACCTCTGTTACTCTGAAATTTCAAATATTTATAGGCCTTTTACAGTGCTCTCAAGCCTTCTGAGGCTCGAGAAGTCTTAATCTATCCTCAGTGTCTTTAACGACTTGATGCCCTAACTAGGCACGCATGGGCTCAAAGGTTTCTTCTTCTAACAGCAGAGTAACTGCATTCTGGTAGTTTGTTGCACTGTCAAGGAGCTCACTCATGCCAACGATGCTCCATGATCACTTCTATTGGTTTTGGCTGCATCATGCTATGGCTTTTTATCCTTCTAACCTCTGTCTCCCAGCTTCTGTTTGGATGAGTGCATCGGCCCTTTCAAATCCTCTAAATGGATGTTGTTGGAAATAATACTGAGAGGGGGGGTGAATCAGTATTATCTAGCAATTTAATAAATCTTCCTTATTTGATCTATGAATTATTTTAGCATGTCAGTACCATAAAATAATGAGCATGAAAAACAGATAGTCACACCAAAGAACACAAGATGTAAGGTGGAAACCCAATGTGGGTGAAAACCACCTGCTGCAATATGTCTCTATCTTCTTTCAATTTAGAAACTTCTTTTACAATGATTTTGTACTGGTGCAGTCCTTTACCAGTACGCAGGCTGCAACCTGCAGAGAGCTACAACTCTCTCTCTCTCTCGTTTTCCAGTCTACTCCTGGAAGGGAGCTACAACCCCCTACTTCTTTTCATAAAGCATCAGATAATCAACAAGTACATAACAGATATAGATCACTACAGATATCAGATCAGCAACAACAGAACTAACCCAGAACACCTTATCAATAGAGAAATTCAATCAACAGAACATCTTAAAACAGAGACGCAGTTTTTCTTTCTGTGGCCTGCGACCAGACGCCGTTAACCTTCTGCTACTCTGCGTCCACACGCAGATATCCTTCTGCTCTGCTGCGTGCCCACGCACTGTTCCTTTGACTGCTCTGCGTTCTGTTGCTTCAGGGACACACCCAAAGATACTATCGCGCCGCGTCTTTCGCTACAGAGACGCACCTGAAAACACTATCGCGCCGCGTCCTTCTGCTTCAGAGACGCACCTGAACCTTGATCGCCCTGCGTCCCCACGCAGGTCTCTCTCTACTGTGCTGCGTCTCGGCGCACTTGCCCTTTATAGTACCTGCATCCCGGCGCACTTTCCCTTCATTGAACCTGCAACCCTTTAGATATAAATGATATGAAGGCTTCAGGACAAACCCAAACAGTCAGATCTACAGATCTGATCATGCGCCATAGAGATCACAGTCCATTAGAAGATTCGCCCTCTTAGATCTGGACTAGATCTCACCAAATAAGATATTCAACCCAAGACAATTGCACAATCCAAATGAACTCCTTTGCTTTATATAGGCAAGCTCCTCCCCAAAACATGGAACAATACCACGAGCCAACACCATAGAAACATAAAACCGTCGGCTAGATACCACACAAGAAACCCCCACGTGCTTTTCTCTGCCTTGAAATGTGTGCACTGGGTAGACGCACCCCCTGAACGGCTGGCCGGCGTCCCTGGACGCGGGTTCTGCATGGTATACCTGCGGGGACGCACTTTCTGAACCGATTGCCTGCGTCCTTCTTAATTTTTCAACAAACTGAGAGCCTTACCACTGGAGTTGCCATCAAGTACAACATCTGTAACATACAGTCATACCAGATAACATAATGCCAACAATCTCACCCTTTGGACTTGATGGCAACCTCAATCTTACAAGCTTCAGCTTCATTCTCCCCCTTTGACATCAAGGGCAAAGGGTATGCTCCCCCTTAGCTCATGCTCCTCCAGATCTGCAACAAATAACCAGAAATCCACCATGAAAGAGATAGAGACATATTGCAGCTATTTCCAAGATCTCCTTCTCCATAATGCTAACAATGCATTATGTGCTCCCCCTGAGCCTTGTACCACCAATAAGAAGATGTTCAACAATAAGATGATGCATCAACAACCCCCAGCTTTTGCCTGAGGTATTCAAATGTGTCCCTGGGCAATGGTTTGGTGAAAATATCAGCAACTTGTTCCTTGGAAGGAACATACTCCAACTTGACTTTCTGTTCAAGCACTTGTTCCCGGAGAAAATGGTACTTGATTGGTATGTGCTTGGTTTTTGAATGCATAACAGGGTTCTTTGAGATGCTGATTGCACTTGTATTATCACATAAGATGGGGATTGGTGGAGTACAAGTGATTTGAAAATCCTGCAAAGTCTGCATCATCCAAAGGAGTTGGGTGCAACAAGATGCAGCAGCAACATATTCTGCTTCAGCTGTAGATAAGGCAATGGAACTTTGTTTCTTGCTGAACCAAGATACCAGTCTGGAACCCATAAAGAACGCACCACCACTTGTGCTTTTCCTGTCATCCACGCTTCCGGCCCAATCTGCATCTGTATAAGCATGAAGAGTAACATCTGTATCTCTAGGATACCATAAGCCATAATTTTGAGTCCCTTGAAGATATTTGAAAATTCTCTTTACTGCCTGAAAATGAGTCTCCTTCGGATTTGCCTGAAATCTTCCAACTATTCCAACTGCATGCATGATGTCCGGTCGGGTACCTGTCAAATATAGTAAACTTCCAATCATAGATCTGTAGGTTGGTTGATGTACTGCTGCAGATTCATCATTTGCACTGAGACTACATCCTGTGACCATGGGTGTACATACTGGTTTTGCATCTTCCATACCATATTTCTTCAAAATCTGCTTGAGATATTTGGTTTGAGATAAAAAGATTCCTCCTTCCTTTTGTTGGATTTGCAAACCAAGGAAATATGTCAGTTCTCCTAGCAAGGACATTTCAAATTCTTTCTGCATGACTGAGGCAAAGCTTTGACTCATAGCTTCTTCATTGCTGCCAAAAATAATGTCATCTACATACACAACAAGTATTAGCAATTTGTCATTTTCAACTTTTATATACAGATTGCTATCTGCTGAACCTTTTGAGAAACCTTGTTGATGAAGATATTTGTCCAACCGGTAGTACCAAGCCCTTGGAGCTTGTTTGAGACCATAGAGAGCCTTTTTCAATTGGCATACAAGATTTGGATCATTTCCAAGAATGAACCCATCTGGCTGTTCAATGTACACTTCTTCTTCCAAGTCTCCATTTAGAAAGGCTGATTTCACGTCCATTTGAAATACTTTGAAGTTTTGAAAACTTGAGAGAGCAAGGAACATTCGGATGGCCTCAAGTCTTGCAACAGGAGCAAAAGTTTCTTCAAAGTCTATTCCTTCTTGCTGCACATACCCTTTACAAACAAGTCTGGCTTTGTTTCTAATTACTTCTCCATTTTCATTCAATTTATTTTTGAAGACCCATTTTGTTCCGATAACATTCTTATCCTTTGGTCTAGGAACCAGCTCCCAAGTGTTGTTCTTTTCGATTTGCTCAAGTTCTTCATCCATTGCTTTCACCCAACATTCATCTTTGCATGCTTCTTTCACATTTTGTGGTTCAGTAGAGGAGAGTAATGCCAAATAGCTTGAGGCTTCTGCAACTGTTCTTCTTGTTTGTACACCTGCTTCTTTCTGCCCCACAATCTGAGATTCTGGATGATTCTTCTGAACATATCTGGATGGAGTTTTCTCTTCTATTCTTGTCTGCTCCTCTGGTTCTTCTTGAGGTTCTCCTTGGGGTTCTTCTTCTTCATTATTCTGTCTTTGAGGGTAGCCTTCATCTTCTTCTATATCTTCATGATGTACTTGCCTAGGAATATATCCCTTCTCATCAACCACTACATCAATGCTGTCAACAATTCTGCCAAGTCTTTTATTGTAGCATTTGTATGCTTTGCTATGTGGAGAATAGCCAAGAAGAATGCCTTCATCTGCTCTAGGTTCAAGTTTGCCAAGCTGCTCATCAGTATTCTTGATATAGCATTTGCTCCCAAAGATTTTGAAGTGCTTTACCAAAGGAGTCCTGCCACTCCAAAGATCATGAGGAGTTTGAGTGCTGTTCACCCGGACATTTGTTTTGTTGAGAATAACAACCACAGCATGTTGAGGGCTTTCACTCGTATGAGGAAAGCAAGTTGAGCTAGTAACTGAGGTTCGTATCCTTTATGATTAAAGGCCACAAGATTGGAATCCGCTAGGTCAATCCCACCTATTGTTGATAATAGATCCTGCTTTTGGGAGGGGCAATTTTTCATTAATTCAAGTGTCGACATAGCGGATGGCAGTTGGGCCAGATCCTCTACTATATCATAATTCTGTGTTGCTCGAGCACGAGGATTAAATGTTGATTTGTGTACTACTCCCTTTGGTGGCTTTATTGTTAGCTCAGGAATGATGGGTGGCACAACCTCAGTCGAAGTTGTTGTCGAACTACTAGGTTGATCTGTAGCCTTGTTGTTCGACATCTGTGGATTCCATAATCTTTATTCCTCGTTGATATCAAAGCATCATTTTGTTGTTTTGAGGTGGATAACATAAGCACTTGGGATGGGGAAGCTTGATCGATAGCAACTAGATAGGTTTCTGGATTTGGAAACGGATCAGTCAACACCGCTAGGGTATTTGAAGTTTTTAAAAATTTCATAACCTCAACTTTATGTGGACAATCTTTCGTGAAATGCTCGTTGTCGCATATGTAACATGGATAACGAGGTTTCTTTTGCCCAGTAGGGTTTTCAGAAGATTTTTCAGGAGGTGAATTTTCTTATTTCTTCTTATTATTTTTCCCTTTATTCTTGCCCCTTGGTTGCTTTGGTTCTTTGCCCTTATCAGATGACACGGCATTAACCTCTGAGGCAAGAAGTTTATCATTTTCTTTTTTAGTAGAAACTGCAAGGGCTTTACCAGTTTGAGCCTTTTCGGTTTGCATACTTGAGGTACCAATCATGTCATCACTGGCATGAGAGTCCCTGTTTGATTTCGGAGGTGGAGGAACGGAAAATTCCAGTCTAGGAGCGTCAGGAATTTTGTCCTAGAGCGTGCCAGACTGAGTATAGATCAAGTCTAGTATTGCACACGAGTAATGACTTGCTCTTCAATGATAACTCCTCCCTCGGCCACATCTTCTATAATAGAAGGTAACAATGACTTAATAAACCATTCAGCTAACAGTTGATCAGGAACATATGTCTTTACCATTCTACAACGACGTCGCCACTCATGAATATGATCAGATATGTGAGTGGTTGTCGTCTGCTTAAAATTGGTAAGAAGCTCCATTCCTGTTTCGTACCTTATGGGTAACTGAAAATGGGTTAAAAAGGTGGTGGCAAGGGTGCTAAAGTTATTGAATGAAGCTCTAGGCAATTCGATGTACCATTTCACTATTGGACCAGTTAACGTTCACTGAAAAAGGTGAAGCCTAATCGAATCATCATTGAGAGTGTTGGACGAACACCACAGATGAAAGGTCATCACATGATTCGATGGATCTTCACCTGGATTTCCATTGAATTTAGGAATATCTGACAGAAGTTTATGAGGAATCGCTGGCCACCAAGGGGCATAAGCAAATGGATCATTTGTTAGTCGATTCAGATCTGGTAATTCTAAAGTTACTACGAAAGGCAACTGTTGATTCACGTTTGGCGAAGCATACCCAGGATAAGATGGGATTTCCTGAGTAGTGGGTCTTTGCATACCAGCATAATGTATCTAATGTCAATAACTTTGATAAGGTTGATGGGCATAACCATTATAATATAATTGTTGGTAACCGTTTTGAATGTACGACTGCCCATTACCTACAAAGCTTTGTTGCTCAGGTCCTGGGTAAGCTTGTTGGAATTGTGGTTGTTGATATTGCACGAGCCATGGCTGTGAGACCATTTTCTATTATCCAATACTGGATGTTTGATGAAGATGAGGGGTGATAGTACCCGTTTGAGCCTGAGTCACTTCAGTTAAGGAGCCACTAATCGACAGTTGTGATCGAGTCGTGGAGACAAGAGGCTGTTGTATATTGACCTGAGAGACTTGAGGTTGACATACAACAGGCAGCGCTTGTACTTGCGACACCGTCATAATAGCCGGTGTAGTGGAAATGTTCGACACAGGTTGATTTTGTTGCATTGAATATACAACTCTTGGTTGTTGAGGCAGTATTGGCACCCAACCACTGGATGTGATTCCAGTTTGACCCAAATTCTGTTGTGAACTCTCATATGGTTGTTCTTCCGGAGGGAACAATGAAAAGGAATATTGTGCCCCATATGGAAGCAATCTAGTGTTCAAATGGAAAAATTGGCCTTTGGAGACTGGATAGCCCAAATTGATACTGTTGCGAAGGATCAATTTGTTGAGACTCAACATAAGAAATTCCAAATAAGGTTCCGGATGAACAAATAGGAACAAACCATACTGTTGAAACAAACCCTGGGTGGACTCCATCTAGTGGTTGAGAACTAGTTGGGACAGATGGTACACCAGTGAACATTGTTGGAGTGGCGACAGGAGGTTCTATTGCTACTGTATTGGATGAAACAATCCTAGATGTTGATGGTTGTTCAGACATATCAAGTCTATCCAAAATATTTCCTAGTGATTCTACAAGAACTTGCGATGAAGGGTGACTAAATTCTGTAGTAGAAGGATATAGGTGGATCCCAGTTCCAAAATGCAATGGAGTATTGGATGGAAGATCCTCCACAATCTCTTCTATAGAAATCAGTCTAGGCGAAAGAGGCAGACCGTCAAGTCCGTAAAATATTTCCGGTGCCGAATAAGGTATAGACTCTACAGCGATAGATGTTGGAAGGGTGACACCTTCCGAATCAGCCCTAGATGGAGTTGGTTCAAGAATAGAAGTGTTTGTTGTTACACTAGGATCAGTTCTAGTGTCCTCTTGTAACTGCGAAACTTCTTCTATAGAGGCAGGGATACCAGAAATAGTTGGAGTAACTGGAGTCTCTGGGGATGTTGAAACACAAGTTTCAAATAAACTAGGAGACTTTGACCTAGTTAAACGAGATCACTTGGCCTGGAATGGTTTCGTTCCTAGAGTCAAAGATGGTTGACTCGTTAGTCTCCATGAACGACGGGGTTTTGATTGACTTTCTTCCATGATTGCGGATTACTTGACCAACTCAAAATAAAAAGGGGAAAATGTTGTTCTGAATTAAATGAATTTTATGATGCTTTGATACAACTTGCTTTTTCAATTTTTAAGAGTCGAGAAAAGGCTAAAGGTGACTCTAGTCACCTTCGATTTTTAATGAGCCTGAAGTGACAAGTGCTCAGATGGACCTTTTCTTTTAAGGAGTCTGAAAAGGAACGAAAGTGACTACTCTTGAAATCTAGACAGAGGGATTACCAAACCAATCGCAAAACTGCAGAATACTTTTTAAGTACGGCAGTCAATCTTCCCAAATATTGTGTTCAGTGCATTGCGATCGATAGGGTAGCAGACACGGCTTCCTAAGGATAAAGGATATAGCCTATTGTGGTCTCCCAATATATACTTGACGGTACGTGGGAGCACAAGTCCGTACTGGCACTTGTCGTATCAAAGAGGAGGAATCACCCAACCTACGATGAAAATGATAGTTACCAGGCTTTACAATGCCGGAATACGTCTCTAACCTAGACTTCTAGATGTTGTGCGTTAGGTTCCAAAGCATTTTTATGTTCATTGAGGTTTATTTTACAGTTGATCTCTCTTAAGAAGTTCACCTTTAAGGTTCACTGTGTGATGTAGATATACAATTCCTAAATATGCAATCTAAGATGATAAACAGTGGTTTAATTTCTTTTAGCAATGAAAATCCTAGCTACTAAGGAAAGAGAAGTACAATTCTTTCAACATAGAGCAGAGAGCACACACTAAGATGCACTGTTCTAAATCAATTTCCACATGCAGTCTAAATGCAAATGCACATGCATGTATTTGTTTTTCAATTTCCTTAATATGAGAATGACAAAAGAAAACTAAGTACAGATCTGAACTATCTTTCCTCAAAGTGACACTTTAGCAATTTCTTTTCAAAAATGAAAGGAAGATTTAGACGACACTTTCAATTTCGACTTGAAAATTGCTTTCGACACTTCAAAGAATTGATGATTCAAATCAAATACAACAACAAAAGTGTAATCGACTATCTAAAAGAGGAAGACATTACGACACTCTTTTCTTTGATTGAAAACAACATTTGCGAGACTTTCAAATCAAAAGATGACAATTCGATTAAGCTATTGTTTGCATAGGAGAATTGTAAATGATGAAAAATACATTAAAAAAAAAAAAAATCACAATTCTTTATCAATGGAGGCTGAATAATGCAAAGGAAGAGAGTTTCAACAGTGATATAGTGATCATAGACAACAAAACTACTTAATAGAGTTGAAAACAATGAAGAAAAAACCAAAATCTAGAGGCAGAAACGGTCTCATTCAATCATCGCACCTATAACACAAGGAAACAGGGATGCATCTCACCTGCAACACACAGGAGGTGTGATGCATCCAGGTTGCCAATGAGAGACAGTGCGATGGTCCAGGGATGAGACTAAGCTTGGTTTTCACTCACAGTTTGTAGCTAAGTTTAGGGATTTAGGCTGAGCTAATGATAGACATTAAACACAAAGTATAGGGGCTGATCTAATGAGGTTATTGAGATACCACAAGGGAACTTAGGATGTTTGCAATTCAGATGTTTAGTTCATAAACCAACCTGGAGATTGACTGAAGCAGCGTTGATCTACTTTGCAATTGCATAGCAAAAGAAGTTCGAAGGCTAGCTGGCTTAACTTCAGGCTCTGTCTGTAGTTTATAAAGCAAACAATAGTAACAAACAAACAAACTATTCGTTCCCCAGTGGAGTCACCATTTTGTTATCGGGAAAACTAGTGTCCATTTAGAGCTGCTAGTCCCACTAAGACGAGTAGCTATCTTAGAAACAAACAAACTAAAGTTACTTGTGTTTTCCTTTATGAGAGATAGATGAGAGAGAAGTAGAGAGCACCAACCTTAGTCTTTCGCTTGGCTCCTTGCTTGTTTCCTCCCTCCTTTGACAGAGCTTCGCCACTCCTTCCTCACTTGTCCTGCTTCAAAGAACACCTGTAGAGTCAAAGCAGCATAATACCATCAAAGCATAGAGATCTATAACCATAAACAATGTAGAATCAGATGTACATTAACCATACAAATGCATACACAAATACAAGATTCAGAAATATACAAGTATATGGAGGAAAACTCAAATAGCTTTATTGATAGAAGTAGTAGAAGAGAGGATTACAACCCAGCTGTCTGATCCAGCGCCATCCTCCTAGCATGAAAGCCCTCTTCACCTCATGAAAATCTAGATCACCCAACAATACAATGTTTCACAGAGAAACCAACAACACTTCCTTACAAATTACAAAATTCCAGCCTCTAGATCTCTAGGATGAGGGATCCATATATAGATATTTGTAGGTGGGTGAGTCAGCTTTTGGGATTTTGATTAGTGTCATTTCACTAATATTTCTTGGTTCCACTTGGAGATTTCATGATCTCTTACTCATCCTTGGGCGAATTTAGAGAGGCAAGTGTCAAATGAGTAGTTTCTAGAAGATTCTCTGGGTTTCCACCTAGAAAACTGCCTCTACCATTTGTCTTCTCTCGCTCATCACACCCTATAGAAGGGCTTTTCAGTATGCATCGCACCCTTTGCATGTGACAAGTGAGATGCATCGCACCCTCAACATGGAGCAGTCTATATGGTCCAGTTTTGACCAGTTCTGAGCAGTTTTTCAGGGAGAACTTCTGGGAAATGATGTAATCAGTTGACCTTGTTCCTTTAGGGTATGAAACAACACTTTTAGGGGTTTAGAAGCCCTTGGTTTATGGACCTATGTGATTGGGGTTGCAATGCCCAAAAATTTCTATAACATCTTGGTCATTTTATCTATCTTAGGATTTGAAGATGATGAAGACTCACCCCTCTGTCTCCTTCTATCAGCATTTCCCTTGAGCTTCTCTGCAGCCATGATGTTTTATTCTACTTCCAAGGCTACATCCTACATATCAGCTAAAGTAGCACATCTACTCTCACTCAACAATAAATAGATGTCAGAATCAAAATCACTAGCATAGGTGAGTTTAGCAGAGGTAGTGGTGGGTTTTACTTTAGCTGGCATTTTGGTGTACATACGGTTAAATCTCTTATTGAAATCAGAAAACAACTCACCATTTTCCCTCTTTAAGTTCCCAAACTTGGTGTGGTAGTAGAGTAGATCTTTCTTATCCCCCCAATGCTTTAGGAATGCATCATCTAAAGCCTCAAAATCTGTTATAGATCTTGGGGTCAATTCTCTAAACCATTTTCTAGCTTCTCCATCTAGGATTTGGACAAAGACTCTCATCCACACATCATCTTCACTAATGTCCAGGTTATCAGCATAGCTATAGAATGATTTAAGATGTTTTTTAGCTGTAACACCTTCAGTCCCAGTGAACTTAGGCCTATACTTATGATATTCTCCAGTAGGCATGGAATTTAAAGGAGTGGGCAATACTAGAGGCCCATACCTAGCATTTATGATTCTTTCCATTTTGGTAGGTTCTTATGGTCTAGCCATAGTTGTGGTGGCTATAAGGGTACTGGAAATCTGAATGATAAGGGGTTGAGGAGTGAGTGATAAGACTAAAGGAGTGTGATGGATAAGAGGTGAGGTTTCCTTTGGGCTTACAACAAAAGGAGAACCTAAAGAATAAGGAGTTTGATGAATCTCTGAGATTTTTTCTTCACTGCTAGTATTAGATGCTATACTCTCAACATGTATTTGTTCTATTACAGGATTTTCTTGAAGAGATATAGATTATTGTTTAGAGCTACCTAAACTTGATGCTCCTTTCTACAATGCCTTTCTTTCTTTAATGATTTTTTTAGGGTTAGATACTGGGTTAGCTTGTGGCTTCTGAGGATTTCTCCAAGTATGCCTCACAAGCTGAGCTAGAACTATGAAGTGGAGTCGCCAAGAGGTTCATCCTCCAGTAGAGTCACCAAATAGATGATTACAACTGAAAAAGTTCCTAGACTTTTCCTATCATCAAAGCTGGATCTGTGTCATCTTCCAAGGAATCTGAGCTTCAGTTTCCTCTCCCCGGTAACAGTGCCAATTATGTTATCACTCTAGGAAAATCTCCTACGTTGTAGCTCGGAGATGCCTAGTAACATATAATCTTCAATATTGTTCTCTGAACTATTGGAATGCATGATGGTTTGGATCAAGTCAGATGACTCTTTGAACTCTATTTTCACTCAAGACATGCATGAACACACTCAGCTTTACAAGGCTTTAGACCACTAATGCTCAATAGTTTATAGATTCAATGGATAGATGGAGAATACTAACTGTACCAATAGATGCATACATAAACACATATGAATGGCTAGCTACAGGAATTAAATGAAGCTTGCAAATCTAATTTATCAAATCAGAGATAAGATGACAATTATCTGGCATTAGATATAGAATAAAACATGAATAACCTATTCAAGTGTAAGCATAGAACATAAGAGAAAATGTGAATTGAACATGTAACAGCAAAAGAAGCTTATATTGTTGGAATGAAGATGAGAAGCTTAGAGGAGCAGAGTCTCCATAGTCTCCAAAAGGTGAACCTCTGTTACTCTGAAATTTCAAATATTTATAGGCCTTTTACAGTGCTCTCAAGCCTTCTGAGGCTTGAGAAGTCTTAATCTATCCTCAGTGTCTTTAACGACTTGATGCCCTAACTAGGCACGCATGGGCTCAAAGGTTTCTTCTTCTAACAGCAGAGTAACTGCATTCTGGTAGTTTGTTGCACTGTCAAGGAGCTCACTCATGCCAACGATGCTCCATGATCACTTCTATTGGTTTTGGCTGCATCATGCTATGGCTTTTTATCCTTCTAACCTCTGTCTCCCAGCTTCTGTTTGGATGAGTGCATCGGCCCTTTCAAATCCTCTAAATGGATGTTGTTGGAAATAATACTGAGAGGGGGGGTGAATCAGTATTATCTAGCAATTTAATAAATCTTCCTTATTTGATCTATGAATTATTTTAGCATGTCAGTACCATAAAATAATGAGCATGAAAAACAGATAGTCACACCAAAGAACACAAGATGTAAGGTGGAAACCCAATGTGGGTGAAAACCACCTGCTGCAATATGTCTCTATCTTCTTTCAATTTAGAAACTTCTTTTACAATGATTTTGTACTGGTGCAGTCCTTTACCAGTACGCAGGCTGCAACCTGCAGAGAGCTACAACTCTCTCTCTCTCTCGTTTTCCAGTCTACTCCTGGAAGGGAGCTACAACCCCCTACTTCTTTTCATAAAGCATCAGATAATCAACAAGTACATAACAGATATAGATCACTACAGATATCAGATCAGCAACAACAGAACTAACCCAGAACACCTTATCAATAGAGAAATTCAATCAACAGAACATCTTAAAACAGAGACGCAGTTTTTCTTTCTGTGGCCTGCGACCAGACGCCGTTAACCTTCTGCTACTCTGCGTCCACACGCAGATATCCTTCTGCTCTGCTGCGTGCCCACGCACTGTTCCTTTGACTGCTCTGCGTTCTGTTGCTTCAGGGACACACCCAAAGATACTATCGCGCCGCGTCTTTCGCTACAGAGACGCACCTGAAAACACTATCGCGCCGCGTCCTTCTGCTTCAGAGACACACCTGAACCTTGATCGCCCTGCGTCCCCACGCAGGTCTCTCTCTACTGTGCTGCGTCTCGGCGCACTTGCCCTTTATAGTACCTGCGTCCCGGCGCACTTTCCCTTCATTGAACCTGCAACCCTTTAGATATAAATGATATGAAGGCTTCAGGACAAACCCAAACAGTCAGATCTACAGATCTGATCATGCGCCATAGAGATCACAGTCCATTAGAAGATTCGCCCTCTTAGATCTGGACTAGATCTCACCAAATAAGATATTCAACCCAAGACAATTGCACAATCCAAATGAACTCCTTTGCTTTATATAGGCAAGCTCCTCCCCAAAACATGGAACAATACCACGAGCCGACACCATAGAAACATAAAACCGTCGGCTAGATACCACACAAGAAACCCCCATGTGCTTTTCTCTGCCTTGAAATGTGTGCACTGGGTAGACGCACCCCCTGAACGGCTGGCCGGCGTCCCTGGACGCGGGTTCTGCATGGTATACCTGCGGGGACGCACTTTCTGAACCGATTGCCTGCGTCCTTCTTAATTTTTCAACAAACTGAGAGCCTTACCACTGGAGTTGCCATCAAGTACAACATCTGTAACATACAGTCATACCAGATAACATAATGCCAACAATCTCCCCCTTTGGACTTGATGGCAACCTCAATCTTACAAGCTTCAGCTTCATTCTCCCCCTTTGACATCAAGGGCAAAGGGTATGCTCCCCCTTAGCTCATGCTCCTCCAGATCTGCAACAAATAACCAGAAATCCACCATGAAAGAGATAGAGACATATTGCAGCTATTTCCAAGATCTCCTTCTCCATAATGCCAACAATGCATTATGTGCTCCCCCTGAGCCTTGTACCACCAATAAGAAGATGTTCAACAATAAGATGATGCATCAACAACCCCCAGCTTTTGCCTGAGGTATTCAAATGTGTCCCTGGGCAATGGTTTGGTGAAAATATCAGCAACTTGTTCCTTGGAAGGAACATACTCCAACTTGACTTTCTGTTCAAGCACTTGTTCCCGGAGAAAATGGTACTTGATTGGTATGTGCTTGGTTTTTGAATGCATAACAGGGTTCTTTGAGATGCTGATTGCACTTGTATTATCACATAAGATGGGGATTCGTGGAGTACAAGTGATTTGAAAATCCTGCAAAGTCTGCATCATCCAAAGGAGTTGGGTGCAACAAGATGCAGCAGCAACATATTCTGCTTCAACTGTAGATAAGGCAATGGAACTCTGTTTCTTGCTGAACCAAGATACCAGTCTGGAACCCATAAAGAACGCACCACCACTTGTGCTTTTCCTGTCATCCACGCTTCCGGCCCAATCTGCATCTGTATAAGCATGAAGAGTAACATCTGTATCTCTAGGATACCATAAGCCATAATTTTGAGTCCCTTGAAGATATTTGAAAATTCTCTTTACTGCCTGAAAATGAGTCTCCTTCGGATTTGCCTGAAATCTTCCAACTATTCCAACTGCATGCATGATGTCCGGTCGGGTACCTGTCAAATATAGTAAACTTCCAATCATAGATCTGTAGGTTGGTTGATGTACTGCTGCAGATTCATCATTTGCACTGAGACTACATCCTGTGACCATGGGTGTACATACTGGTTTTGCATCTTCCATACCATATTTCTTCAAAATCTGCTTGAGATATTTGGTTTGAGATAAAAAGATTCCTCCTTCCTTTTGTTGGATTTGCAAACCAAGGAAATATGTCAGTTCTCCTAGCAAGGACATTTCAAATTCTTTCTGCATGACTGAGGCAAAGCTTTGACTCATAGCTTCTTCATTGCTGCCAAAAATAATGTCATCTACATACACAACAAGTATTAGCAATTTGTCATTTTCAACTTTTATATACAGATTGCTATCTGCTGAACCTTTTGAGAAACCTTGTTGATGAAGATATTTGTCCAACCGGTAGTACCAAGCCCTTGGAGCTTGTTTGAGACCATAGAGAGCCTTTTTCAATCGGCATACAAGATTTGGATCATTTCCAAGAATGAACCCATCTGGCTGTTCAATGTACACTTCTTCTTCCAAGTCTCCATTTAGAAAGGCTGATTTCACGTCCATTTGAAATACTTTGAAGTTTTGAAAACTTGAGAGAGCAAGGAACATTCGGATGGCCTCAAGTCTTGCAACAGGAGCAAAAGTTTCTTCAAAGTCTATTCCTTCTTGCTGCGCATACCCTTTACAAACAAGTCTGGCTTTGTTTCTAATTACTTCTCCATTTTCATTCAATTTATTTTTGAAGACCCATTTTGTTCCGATAACATTCTTATCCTTTGGTCTAGGAACCAGCTCCCAAGTGTTGTTCTTTTCGATTTGCTCAAGTTCTTCATCCATTGCTTTCACCCAACATTCATCTTTGCATGCTTCTTTCACATTTTGTGGTTCAGTAGAGGAGAGTAATGCCAAATAGCTTGAGGCTTCTGCAACTGTTCTTCTTGTTTGTACACCTGCTTCTTTCTGCCCCACAATCTGAGATTCTGGATGATTCTTCTGAACATATCTGGATGGAGTTTTCTCTTCTATTCTTGTCTGCTCCTCTGGTTCTTCTTGAGGTTCTCCTTGGGGTTCTTCTTCTTCATTATTCTGTCTTTGAGGGTAGCCTTCATCTTCTTCTATATCTTCATGATGTACTTGCCTAGGAATATATCCCTTCTCATCAACCACTACATCAATGCTGTCAACAATTCTGCCAAGTCTTTTATTGTAGCATTTGTATGCTTTGCTATGTGGAGAATAGCCAAGAAGAATGCCTTCATCTGCTCTAGGTTCAAGTTTGCCAAGCTGCTCATCAGTATTCTTGATATAGCATTTGCTCCCAAAGATTTTGAAGTGCTTTACCAAAGGAGTCCTGCCACTCCAAAGCTCATGAGGAGTTTGAGTGCTGTTCACCCGGACATTTGTTTTGTTGAGAATAACAACCACAGCATGTGCAGCTTCACCCCAGAAAGTTGCGGGAGTTCCTGATTCATCAAGCATAGCACGAGCCATTTGTTGGATTGTTCTGTTCATTCTTTCAACAACTCCATTTTGCTGAGGAGTTCTAGCTGTAGAGAATTCTCTCCTTATCCCATGTTCATCACAGAAATCGAAAAATTCATTTGAAGTAAATTCCCCACCTCTGTCGGATCTGAGGCACTTAATTTTGTGACCTGATTCATTTTCAACCAAGGCTTTGAAGGATTTGAATTTTTCGAATGCTTCATCTTTGTGCTTCATAAGTCCTAACCAGACAAACCTGGAGAAATCGTCAATAAATAATATCAAGTATTCCTCTCCTCTAGGTGTTCTTTTCCTGAATGGACCACATGTATCTGTATGTACTAGCTCAAGAGGCATGCTAGCTGATCCTTCTTTCTCTGGAAAGTTAGTCCTGGTTTGTTTTCCAAACTAACATGATCTGCATATGGTGTTGTCAGGAATTTTGATATCTGGAAGATCATGAACTGCCTGATATTTGCATGCTTTCCTTATTTGTGAGAAGCTTAGATGTCCCAACCTTCGATGCCATAACCAGTGCTCTTCATCCTTGCTTAGATAGCATTGTTGTTGTCCTTCTTCAAATATGTACAGATTATTTGGAGTTCTTTTGCCTTTGAGTACTGTTTTACCTGTATCAAGATCACGAACAATACATCCATTTGATCTGAAAATAACCTCGGTTCTTTGATCACACATCTGGCTGACACTTAGAAGATTATGCTTCAATCCATCAACATACAAAACATTTCCAGCTTTGACCTTTCCTTTTAACTGAGCAATGCCTTTTCCTTTTATAGTTGCAGGAGTATCGTTTCCAAAAGAGACTTTCTTTCCTTTTTCTAGAACAGAATAAGATTCAAGTTTTTCTTTATCACCTGTCATATGCTTCGAACATCCACTGTCAATGTACCATAGATTTTCCTGTCCCTCTACATAAAATGCTATTCCACATCTTTCTGTTTGAGGTTCCTTTATTCTCCATGTTTTGGTGCTTGAGGCTTGCTCCTTTTTCTGCTGAAACCTGCTCCTGCATTCAGATTCTTCATGACCAAAGTTATTGCAAATAGAACATTCGACTTCATTTTCAAGAACCGAAAAGTTGTTATAGGTCCTTTTTGTCATCCCTGTCATACTTCTTTGTTTTTGAGCTTCCCTAGTCATGATTGTTTTATATGCAACACATTGAGCTGCTTTGTGACCAAAATTATGGCAAGAAAAGCATTGTCCATTGAAGAAGCTTCTGCGGTTATTGAATCTACCTGCCAACTGATTGTAATTTCTATTTTCATCTATTCTTGAACCAAACTGAGAAGATTTTACCTGTGGCTGGTTGTAGCTTTTGTTCACCCTTAAGATGGATTGCCCCTGAGAGTTTCTGTTTGTATTTTGTCCCTGCTTTACCTGATTATCTTCATTGTTCTTCTGCTCATTTCTTCTTGCCGCATCAAGATAACTTTTTGAGGTGGATGCTTGAGAGGTTTCTCCATTGTAACCCAAA
The DNA here is from genome assembly GCA_031772625.1 of Pinus tabuliformis. Taxonomy (NCBI): domain Eukaryota; kingdom Viridiplantae; phylum Streptophyta; class Pinopsida; order Pinales; family Pinaceae; genus Pinus; species Pinus tabuliformis. Next base: position 280,892,481 of record CM062816.1, read on the forward strand.
CCTGTCTTGTTTAGAGGAGACCACTGCACATTGATAATCTCATCCAAAGTTTCAGATCCTTTGACAAACTTAAGATTAATAGCTTTTGTTTTCTCAATTTCTTTTCTGAGACCAACAATTTCACCTTCTAGTTTTTCAAGATGTTTTTCTTTTTCATCAATTTGAAATTGTAGAGTATCAATGATCACATTCTTTTCTTCTATACATCTCTTGAGTCTAGTAATTTCATCATAGAGGTTATTCACATCTACAGCATCCTCATAATCATCATCTTCAAATGCCATTAACAACTTATATTTATTACCTTGTTCATCTTCATCATTGTTTGATAAACCATCACTATCTTCATGGGTGTAGTAGCTTTTCTTATTTGTACTTTGTTTCTTGTTCCATCTAGCAGGTTCCTTTCCTTTATCCTTATAAGGACATTTTGCAGCATAATGACCTACTCTTCCACAAGCAAAGCATTTGAAAGGTAGCTTACCTCTGAACCTTCCAGAACCCCTTTGAAGATTTCTGACAAAATTTGATTCTTCTTCCTCTTCTTTTGGAACATGGCTTGCTTCATAGTAATCTTCTTTGCCTGATGCCTTAAAAGCAGCTTCCCTTCTGTCTGATGGAGCTCCCTTTCTCATTTCATAAGTAGTTAGAATTCCATGTAGCTGAGACATAGTGAGAACACGGAGATTTTCCTTTTCTTCTATTGCAGATACTTTAGATTCAAACTTGGGGGATAATGATCTTAGAATCTTTTGAACTACTATAGCCTCTTTTATTTCTTCACCCAAATTTTTCATACAATTAACAATCTCATCTACCCGAAGAAAATAATTAGCAACACTTTCATCATTATACATCTTGAGAGTCTCATATTGAATCCTGAGAGTTTGAAGTTTAGCTTGTTTTACCTGTTCATCTCCTTCATAGCTCGTGACCATTTTGTCCCATATCTCTTTTGCTGATTTGAAGTGCATTACCTTCATGAATTCTGTTTGGGATATACTTCCTAATAGAGTACTGACTGCTTTTGCATTTGTTTCATACTTCTTTTTCTCAGCTGGATCTGTAGGAGTAGCTGAAGGAAAAGCATAGCCTGTTTCTACAATGTCCCAAACTTCTGTACCAAGAGATTGAAGATATGCAGTAACTCTTACCTTCCAATAATTGAAGTTTGTCCCATCAAAAATCGGTGGCCTGATTGATGCTTCTCTCTCGTAGTTGCTCATGATGAACGATCTACCTTCAAGCGATCAAGCTTCTCTGAAGGACCTGCTCTGATACCAATTGTTGGAAATAATACTGAGAGGGGGGGTGAATCAGTATTATCTAGCAATTTAATAAATCTTCCTTATTTGATCTTTGAATTATTTTAGCATGTCAGTACCATAAAATAATGAGCATGAAAAACAGATAGTCACACCAAAGAACACAAGATGTAAGGTGGAAACCCAATGTGGGTGAAAACCACCTGCTGCAATATGTCTCTATCTTCTTTCAATTTAGAAACTTCTTTTACAATGATTTTGTACTGGTGCAGTCCTTTACCAGTACGCAGGCTGCAACCTGCAGAGAGCTACAACTCTCTCTCTCTCTCGTTTTCCAGTCTACTCCTGGAAGGGAGCTACAACCCCCTACTTCTTTTCATAAAACATCAGATAATCAACAAGTACATAACAGATATAGATCATTACAGATATCAGATCAGCAACAACAGAACTAACCCAGAACACCTTATCAATAGAGAAATTCAATCAACAGAACATCTTAAAACAGAGACGCAGTTTTTCTTTCTGTGGCCTGCGACCAGACGCCGTTAACCTTCTGCTACTCTGCGTCCACACGCAGATATCCTTCTGCTCCACTGCGTGCCCACGCACTGTTCCTTTGACTGCTCTGCGTTCTGTTGCTTCAGGGACGCACCCAAAGATACTATCGCGCCGCGTCTTTCGCTACAGAGACGCACCTGAAAACACTATCGCGCCGCGTCCTTCTGCTTCAAAGACGCACCTGAACCTTGATCGCCCTGCGTCCCCACGCAGGTCTCTCTCTACTGTGCTGCGTCTCGGCGCACTTGCCCTTTACAGTACCTGCGTCCCGGCGCACTTTCCCTTCACTGAACCTGCGACCCTTTAGATATAAATGATATGAAGGCTTCAGGACAAACCCAAACAGTCAGATCTACAGATCTGATCATGCGCCATAGAGATCACAGTCCATTAGAAGATTCGCCCTCTTAGATCTGGACTAGATCTCACCAAATAAGATATTCAACCCAAGACAATTGCACAATCCAAATGAACTCCTTTGCTTTATATAGGCAAGCTCCTCCCCAAAACATGGAACAATACCACGAGCCGACACCATAGAAACATAAAACCGTCGGCTAGATACCACACAAGAAACCCCCACGTGCTTTTCTCTGCCTTGAAATGTGTGCACTGGGTAGACGCACCCCCTGAACGGCTGGCCGGCGTCCCTGGACGCGGGTTCTGCATGGTATACCTGCGGGGACGCACTTTCTGAACCGATTGCCTGCGTCCTTCTTAATTTTTCAACAAACTGAGAGCCTTACCACTGGAGTTGCCATCAAGTACAACATCTGTAACATACAGTCATACCAGATAACATAATGCCAACAGATGTTTTCTATTAACATGGTGAAATGCTACAATACTGTGAAATTATGCCAAAACACAGTTCATTTCGGACTTCAAAAGTCCTTAAATATGGTTTATTCCTTTATCGGGTCTGTTAGCCTCCTATACCAATAGGGTTTCATATTTCATGATTGACAGTGGAAATGCTAAAAATGATCATCTTTGATGATACAAAGGTTCCATTTTTGTGAACAAAGTAAAAAGTTAAAAAATGTAAAGAGGGTATGCCTTAAAAGAATAATCAAAAGGCAAGAAAAGGAAATGGTCAAAAGAAAAAAGAATTAAAATGAACCCCAAAGAAAGACCAGGAAAGTGGCCAATCAAAATGCCACTGCTATCTTGATGTATGGCTCAACAGTTCAAGCTGGGCCATGCCATGTTTTAAATTGCTTGTTTTAGAGTAGGTAATGAGTACCTGTTCAAACAGTTCAAGCTTGACAGATGACTAGCTGGATAGAGAAAGGAAGGAGCCCACTAGCTTAATCTGGGCCCTTGGAAGATATAAGGGTAGATTTAGATAGGAGGGCAGCAAAAAGAAAAGAGCATATGAGGGTTTGCAAGTCTAAGTGCACCCTCCATGAAGTAACAAAAAATGCTAGGTTCTAAGTTGGGTAGGTAGCCAGAAGTTGCAGAATCCTGATCCTATTCAGTTTTGGCCTTGATCAAGAAGGCATATGTTAGCAGTTGCAAAGGTATCTATGCAGCATTTTGAAGGAAAAATATAGAAGCATGTCTAACTCCCCCTGTTTTCCACAAAAGACTCTCTTTCTAACATCCCATGGAGGACTTCAGGATTTTCCTAAATAATCCTCCTTGTATTTCTTCTTGGAAATTTCATGACAAGTTTTCACTTTCTTCTCCGAAAAGAAGCCACATTTCTTGTGTAAAATCATTCCCCATCAATTCCTAAAAATCTAAGTTTACGCACTAAACTTAGTTTTCTATCCCACACTTCCAACCTCTCATATCCCTAATTCACATTGACTTCTAACCCTATTATCTAACTCCCTAAAAATTCCCCTTTCCCCTACTACTATAGCACTATTCTGAAAAAGCCCAAATAATATGTAAATACCCCCCCCCCCTTTTTGGCATTATAGCCATATTTTCAAAGTTTGGAGAATCATATAGAATAAAAGGTTTTGTAGTATTTGTTTCATTTGAAGTCAGGGATTGGATTAACACTTGGTTAATTCAATAACCCGTTCCCACCCTGGTCCACTTTGCAAGACCTACAACAGTGCATTATCTGTGCCATTGTATAAAACTTTGTTAAAAAACCCACTTCTTCCGCTTTTCCAAAGTATATATTTCGGTGCGCCGCACCACAAAAAACAAAAAATATTATTAAAATCTCCGCCGGGACCCGCCGTATCCACCCATCACCTCCGCAGCCCGTCGACCGTCGGATCCCGGCCCTCCCATCCAATGGCCCACAGCAATATCGGACCACCCCCGTTGCCTGAATGTTAGCGCCCGAAATTTGTCAGAGGGTGACGTCAGGGCTCGGACGCATGTCGCTTCTGGATTTCGTCGGGCAGCCTCCTGCCAAAACCACACCCGTACCATGAGCGGTCCGATATTACCGCTTACCGCCCTCCTATTTCCGCCATACGTCACTCCCACGTCACCCCCACGTCATTGCCGCTTCAGCATTACATTACCGCCCCATCCGCCATTGCTCCGAGCTGTCTGCCATGTCACCTGTCCATGTAGAGCCGCTCACTGGCCACCACGTCATCATTCTGTACCCGACCCCACCTATGACGTCATCCAACAAAAGGCGCCAAAGGCCAAATTTTCCCTATTTTGCCCAAAAAGTCATTTTTTCGCGTTATTTGCAAAAATACTCACTGTACTCCTGCATGAGCAGTTACGTTGCTTGTCCGCCAACTCTGAAGACTGCTCCCTTGCTGCTGGCGCCGTGAATTCACCTGTATATCAACACCATTGTCATATTGTACCCAGGTATTTATCAGTTTCCCTCTGCGTGCCTTAGTTTTTTCATAATTCACCGAAGCAAACAAGAAAAGAGGGAAAACACAGGAATTGCTAGGAATCCTCAGTAACTGAGCTTCATTTCCCACTGTAAGCCCAAATTCACCTACAGAGGTTCCACATTGTGCCAAATTACCACAAATTCACAGCTTGTTTGCGCATTCGCAAATCTAAACCTCTGCCAGACAAATCCACCGGGAAAGCAACTCTCAAATCCCAGCATTTGCTCATTGAATCTCTCCCAGGAGCATTTCAACTCAGTTTCTCCCCTATTTACCTTGTCCTCTCTACAAATTGCCCCCCTCATTGGAAATTCACTGCTCTATATTGCTGTGCCCAGAAAATCAAGTTTAAACACAACTTAAAGTATCAGTTAACCATGGAGACCCCTGTGGCATTAAACATTGCCCCATTAAATGCCCCACACAAGAACCTGGAATGGTTGGCCCTTGCTGACAGAGATTATCAGATGAGAGAAACTGTAGAGAGGGGCATCACATACCACATAGAAATAGTTTGTGAGTTGAGAAAGAAGCACAGAGATGGTACAGACCTCCTGGGAATCTGGAAATCCAATTTGCCAATTTACTATCTCCCTCAGGTCAATGAGTTCCCTGACTTGATTCACCAATGCTCCACAAACTATGACCCCAATCAAAGAGCTGTTCTGAGTCCTTCAGGCTCTGTCTTGTTCCATATTACTCCTGAAGCCATCAACCAAATGCTACAGTTTCAACCTACAAGGCCACTGGTTCCTCTTACTATGCAGCTTTTGCTAGAGCAGGGTGCCAAGCTCTCCAACTCACAAATTACAAGGATTGGCCAATTATTTATGCGTCCAGAGTACCAGCCCCGACAGCCTCCCCCTTATCTGCATGACTGGTTCAATGACATAGGGAGACTGCTGGTAGACATCATATCCTCCATCCTAGGGTTCAAGACCAGTGAGTTTGTGGATGAGACAACACTGGTAGTGCTATCCATTTTTACCCCAGGACAGCCCCCTGCTGTCCAGTATGACTATGCTTCATTTATAGCCAACAAAATTCATGAACAGTTCATGAACTTGGAAAGAGAGAGGGTATTCAAGTACACTTCCTACATATATCATCTGCTATTATACAATCAGCCTGATGCCTTTCCTCTTTTCCTCAAGAAACTAGATCCAAAGGGAAACAGAAGGTCTGTAATGTTCTGGACATCAGTCTGTCATCATATTCATTATTCACCATACAACTACTGTGAGTTTATTGACCTATTCATTCATCCAGCCTTGTCACTGCTGCAGAGTTCCCCTCCTCCTAGACTCACTGATGATATGCAGAAAATCCTCCAGTTGTCCAAGAACTATAGCATTGGGGATTGGTACTTTTACCAAGACCATACAGTGATCAGGATATATGGCTGTGAGTTAGCACCATACAGGCTACCAAAGTATGTTCCCATGAGACTCTTTGCACTAGAATACTTCAGGCAGTTCGGAAATGCTGATATGATTCACTTCCATAGCAGAAACAAGAAGGCACAGCTGAAAATTAAGCATCAACTGGGTCCATTCATCTTTAATAAGAGAGAAGAAGCTTGGGCTGAGGCAGACCAAATGCTAAAAGCCCTCCACCTCAAGAAAAGCTTCTATTGGGCACCCTATGACCCTAACCATTTCATAAGCCTCAGAAGAATCAAGCATAGGCTTGCTACATATGACCACATTAGCATTCCAGAAGTTGAAAAATATGCTAACCAATTAGAGTGGAAAGAAGGCACATTAGTGGAAGATTATACTGAAGAAGAAATAGCAGAGAAAGCCATTAAAACTTTAGAAAAGGCAGTTGACTTGGAATATTTTGGACAGGTTTGGTCTTCAGGCCCTCGGCATCTTGGAGAAGCTGCCTCTTCATCTATCGTTCCCCAACAGCCTGCCAAAACAACTGATCCAGCAGCAGACATGGCTAAAGGCAAAACATTGCAGCAAGAAAAATCACCTCCAAATGTGGAACAGCAAGTAGAGCAGCAGGAAGGTACAACCAAGGAACCTGCCTCCATAGAGCAGCAGACACAAGAGCAAATCCCTCTAAGGCAGGAGGTAACAGTTGAGTCCTCTGTTTTACAAACACCTGCTAATGAGGAAAGAACAAGGAAAAGGGATAGGCAAGAGGACACTCCTCTTACTACTTCAACAGACCAGCAAGGAGAAAAAAGACAGAGGCTAAATCCTTTTTCAGAGGAGGAATTACCAGAGAGACCAATTGATAATATGCCCCCTCCTAGCATCGAAACATCGGCCAGTTCCTTACAGCAAGGACAGGACATGCCACATGGGACAGAGGTGAGCTCTTCAAGGCAGCGATCTAAGGCAGACTCTAGCATCAAGCAGCAGTTCATAGATATCAAGAAAAGGAATGAGCCCCTCAAACACCAAATCTACAACCAACTCTTGAAAATGGCACCAACTAATCAGCAGAGATTAATGTCTGCTTATGACATTCAAGAACAAAAAATGACTCTTAGTCATTTCAGGCCTACTATGCAGCAACCTCAAACAGCTGCCGATTATATCAGGACTAATCTGGAAATTTTTGCCAAAGACATCCACCCCTTGGATCAAATTGAGCTACACAGGAAAACCGGGGAAATGATATATTCCACATTAGCTGATAAGACCCTACTGGCACACCAATTACAAAATTCTTTACACAACACTGCTGCTCAACTGGAATTGGAGAAGGCATCATCTCAAGCCAAGGACAATAGAATCAAGTCCTTGGAAGAGATCATTATAGAGTTGGGTCATGATCCAAAGGACCCTAAGGGTGTGCAAGCATTATTAAAGAAAAGGGATGAAGACATAGCAGCTATGAGAAAGCATATCAAGCTGCCAGCTACCCTTCACCCTCAAACTGGAGAGGTGGCAGAGCAAAAGAAGGATCAAGATGTAGTTGCTTTACTCCTGAGTTTATACAAGAGATTGATGGAAACAGAGAGTGCATTAGAGGTAGCACTAAAATCAAGACAAGGTGAGGCACCAATGCAACCAGCACAGATATCTGCATTCACTGAAGGTGTGCCACTTTCTACTACTACAACAGGTCCTCCCACAGGACAAGCATCAGAGGCAGGCCCTTCAACATCAGCACCAACTACAGGAGTATTAGCGCCAGCAACAGCACCAGATCAGGGACCCAGCCTAAGCATGCAGAACATGATGAAGGAGCTGGAAGCTTTAGAATCACAGATGGCTGAGCTGCAAGAGACCAAGGATAAATTGGCTGCCATTGAAGAAAAGTATGATAAATCCAAGCAAACTATAGCTGAAAAAACAAGAGAGGTAAGGGCTCTAGAGAAGAAAATAAAGGAACTGGAGAAAGAGCTCTCTCTTGATAAGGTTGTAGTTGAAATTAAGAAAATCCTATGGGCCAATATTGGTCAATCTATTACAGACCAGTGGCAATATATTGAAACTATCCATGAGCATATGGATCTCATAGGCAGGGCCCAAAAAGAAAGTCAAAGAGAAAGGGCATCTCTAGGCAATATGCCTGAAATAGCCAATAGGATGATCAATGTCCTTAACAATCGCACTAGCCCTCAGCTGGCAGCAATGGGTATCACTAACAGAACTGATACCATTTTACTAGTGAAGAGGGTGCTCACTTTGAGAAATCATGTACAAACATTGGACAGAAGGTGTCAAGAAATGTAGACAGAGGTGAACAAATTCATTGAGAAAATTACAGCATTACATAATAGAGGTCTTCCCAGCTTGGTAACCAGTGCAGGAAGGTTACTATCTCATGAAAACTAGGCCAAGAGGGTCAATACATATGCCACAAATCAGATCACTGCAACAGCAAGTGTCCCAGAAGAAACAGGGCCTCCATCTAGGCAGAGTCTCTATGACAAACTAGAGAATTTATTTTTTATTATGAATGAGATCAGACATCTTTTTGAAGTGCCTCCAAACTATTACAAATATACTGAGGCAGATGAAACCTTAGGCATAATACTAAGACACCAATTGCCTACACATGAATGGTGGACGGGCATGATACCAACACTGCTGTGAAGAAACAGGTTGCTCACTATATTTTTGTATTTCTATCACAAGTCAGCATTTTCAGAAAATTGATATATTCGCTCTGACTAGGAAAGCAATGGAAAAGGCCAACTCAGCAATCAAATTTGACCACCAAAGCAGATGCCTACAGATTCAAATGACGAGGCTGAGATGGCCGCACCACGACAAAGCAGTAAAGGGTGTATTACTCAGAATCAATACGGAGCACCCGACAGACCCAGTTGCCTCCAAAAGTCAAAGAATTTCTGACAGAACTGAACAGTCATTCATTGTCCATTTAAAGTAGCAATAACTATTGTATCTGCTATTTTTGAAAGTTGGTAAAGACAGTTATTGAGCAAATGACTCATCGTTAAGATATTTTGTAAAAACGATTGTATATATATCCCCACGCATAAACTTATTGGGGTTGTTGATTTTTCTTCTGGAGAAGCTATGCTGTAATTTCAGACTTTCAATACAGGAAGCTAATGGAATTTCTGAAGTTCTGAGTTGTTTGAAGTGTTGTGGTGTGCTTGCTTGCTGCTACAGGATTCCTACGCTATTTCATGTCACAATAAGTTTTCTGAACCATGTTTTTTATGTATTCCGCTCTTTCATAATCCACTTATACTGTATGTTTCATATGTTTAGCAGTAGAGAAAAAGAATAGTTCAGGATTTGTTCATTGAACACCCTAAACTCAATCTATGCTGTTATGAATGTTTTCTTCAGAATTAGTTATGAATGTGTAATTCTTAATTGCTCACTTTCATACTAAATCTTTCATAGTAAATACTGTTCAGGAATTCTAATCTGCTCCTGATTAATATTTAATTCCTTCACATTACCAGCTTAGTGAAAGATTCTTAGCTGCCTCTCGCTGGCTAGAAATAATCCATATACCACAAATTGAAGATTGTTTCATGAGTACCCATATGGCCCTGCAGTTTCATCACTCTTACTCAATATCTCAAACAACACATAATCACAGACTCCATTGCCCAATGGACTGAAGCTCTTGAAGATTACCTTTTAGCTTCTAGAAGATATCATTCAACCAAAACTTTAAGCAAAACTCAGTACATCATAACTAGCCTAAAAATTACTTAACAAAGCTAAATTCTAAAGAGAGAGCCCTCTCTGATTGCAGGTAGGCTAGGACCTGTGATCCAAAGATTGGTCTGTGGTTACCTCGGCCGTATTCCCTTAGGAGTCAAAGGGAACAACCTGAGCGATAACATAACTGACGACTCAACTAGGGATGAACTAATGTTTCAACTGCTGTCTGCTCTAGATAGTGGTTCCAAAATTTAAGCAATCCCTTGACCATTCTAAAAATATTCTCAAAAAACACCAAAAACAAGTTCAGAAGCTGGCTCCTAAAAAGAGAACTAGGCATACCAGGTCAAATCCTGACCCAAATCCTCCACCTATTTTCGATAACCCTAATTTGATTCCCAGGACTCTCAGGAACCAAAAGGAACCAGAAGGATCTGCTGAGTCCAGCCCTGAGGCAGTTCAGCAAAGTTATATCCCAACTCCTGCTAAACCATCAGTTCACCTTCATATAACCCATTCTTCCCCCTCTTCCTCATCCACTTCCCAAAACATACTGTCTACACCCCCACCCAATACACAAACTGCTATTGCTTTCCCTGTTGTTCCAGTTGTTCCCCTTCTACCTGTTGTCCCACTTATCCCTCCAAATATGGCTAATCGTTATGCTCCCCTTCAGCTACCTGGTAATCCGGGGGCTATGCCTCAGGACTACCAAAGTAAGATCACTTATTTTGATGGAACTAGTACATACACTGCCTTACAGCATACCAAGAAAATGCAAGATTACTTTGAAAATTATGAGATAGATGATGATGATGTGAGAATGAAAATTTTTGTACAAAGTCTAACAGGTGAAGTAAGAACTTGGTTCAGAGCACTTGCTGCAAATTCTATACCTGATTCAGGCGCTCTTTATCAGTCCTTCCTAAACAGATGGGAAAAGAAAAAGGATCCTCTACACATTTTATCTGAATATGACACCATAAGGAGAGGCCCACAAGAAACTGTCTTGGACTATTGCACCAGATTCAACACTGTCTATAATGCCATTCCTCAAAATCTTAGACCTCCACCTGATCTTGCCTTAATCAAATTTCTAGATGGGTTTGATGCTGATATGGCATATCAATTAAGAGAAAGAGCCCCTGCAACCCTGGCAGACATGCAAAACATAGCTATAAGTGTAGAGGCAAATCTGATTGCTAAGAGAAACCAGGCAAGAACAGAAAGAAGAACCACTTTTAAAGAAGAACCCTCATCATTTGAGCAAAAGCTAGATGCAATCATCAAAGGTATGGACAGACTTGGGGATAGGGTGGAAACCATAGAAAGAAAATCATCATGGGAAGGTCAACCAAGCAATATTAGAAACCCAAACTTTAGAAAGAATCAAAATCCTAATGTTGTAAGGACTGATCCAGACCAGCATATCAGACCTCCTTTCCAAGAAAATTATGCGGAGGCTTCAACATCTAATGAACCAATTGAGGAACCTCACATCAATTTAATGGGTTTGGACAGTGAACATCAAGTCTTCTTAACACAAGAAGATCAAGAGGTTTATAATGACAAACAATTTCACACTAAGTCAGGAGAATCATTTGATTTCAGAGAAGGTTATGATGCAGCTATGTATGAAGTACACAAACAGTATAAACTAAGAACTAGAACGATAGATGTACCTGAACCTCTTAAACCAAGGGAAAATAAGCAGCCAAAAAAGACCAATGAAAAGACTACCCTTCCACAATCAGCTGGCAATTCAAACCCACACACCTCAGAAGTCACTGTGGAGGATATTTCAGAACAACAGACCTCTGAAAACCAGCCAGCCCCATTCCATCCCGCAAAAACAAAGGCAGATACCACCCCGGGAAACAAACATGGTACCAATTTTACTCAGAACCATATCAATCATGAACAAAAGATCATTGATAACCCAACTAAAAAAGAAAAACCTGCTGCACTTAATGCCAAAATGCAAATAGAAAAGCCCTTTAACTTGGAAACAGAAATAAGTAAACTGAAGATATCAGTCCCTCTTTCGGAATTGGCCAAACATGAAGTATACAGACAGCAGATTAACAAGTCACTCCAAGTATCAGACAATAAAGATGTTGTGAATGTCCTAGATGATCAACCAGAGTTGCTGTTTGGCCCCGAGGTTAATGGAAAAATAGAAAATGGAGGGGTTCCACCCTTCTATGTCAGTTTAAACATTCATGATAAGGTTTTACACAATGCAATGTTTGATTCTGGGGCCTCACACAACTTAATGCCCAAATCTGTAATGGAAAAACTCGACTTAGACATCACAAGACCTTATAAAGATCTATTCTCATTTGACTCAAGCCAAGTCAGGTGCTTAGGATTAATTAAAGACTTATGTGTCTCTCTGGTCCAATACCCAACCAAAACAATCTTGATGGATGTAGTGGTAGCTGACATACCTCCTAAGTATGGTATGCTCTTGTCTAGATCCTGGGGGGCCAAACTCCAAGGATCTTTGCAATTAGATATGTCATATGCAACCATTTCAGTCTTTGGGCAGCCAAAGAGATTAAACCGTGAAACATTGATGAAATATGTGGTAAGCAGTCAAGAGAAGCTGCAAAACTTCCCAATCTATTCAATACACTCTAACATGGATTCATTTATTCTCTACAATGCTGACATCTGCAGCAAGGCTTATTCTAAACTATTAATAGCAGCAGAGGCAGAGAAATTAAATAAACAATGTGCCCCTCAAGACCAAAACACTTTAGGCATAACTAATATAAAGAAGGAGCATGATGTATCAAGTGGCTTGCAAGAAACCAACCTGCCCATGATCCAATTCTCTAAAGACCTCAATTCAAATCTTGATCATGAAACCTTATGGTATTTAGAATTTGATGGTTCTGTAAACAAGTTAGGAGCTGGGGCAGGAGTCTGGATCCATAATATGCACAATGACCAGGCTGAGGGTCATGCATACAGGTTAAACTTCCGATGTACAAACAATATGGCTGAGTATGAGGCCCTTTTGTTAGGTCTGAAGCTCATAAAAAATTTGGGTGCAACCAAAGTTTCAATCTTAGGAGATTCAGATCTAATCATACAACAAATCAAAGGAAACTTTACCACAAATGATCTAAGGTTGAGAGCATATAAGGCAGCAGCTATTCAGGTACTTGATACCTTCTCACAATCACAGTTGACTAAAATTTCCAGAGAACTCAATCTACATGCTCACAGCTTGGCAACCTTTGCCAGCACTTGTAAGCTGCCCTTCAAACCCAATCATACTTTTACTGCTGAAATCAAACATAGACCTGCAGTTCCAGACAACATCAAAAACTGGCAAGTCTTTGAGAGTGACACTCAGATAAATAACTTCCTCACTCTAAAAGAGGAATTCTCTGGCATTAACATTGACTCAATCACTGGAGATGATCAACAACAAGCACACACAAATACACAGAAAATATCAGCTGAAACAGCTAATCTAGTTTTGCATCCTACCACCTTTAACAGCGAAACCATACAAAAGTTGAAGCAGATAGAGGGAGATGAACTGGCCGAAACAGAAGCAGAGGTAATTGAGCTGAAAGATAATTTTCTGCCCATAGGCTTAACCCCTTTGGAGGACCTATTTGATTCAAATGATATCTCAAGAAAACCAAAAATGCAACCACTGAATGCCGAAATTGAAGATTGTAACATTGGAACTACAGAAAATCCCAAAATGATAAAGTTATCTAAAGCATTACCACCTGAGCAGAAATTGAGATACATTGAGTTATTTAAAGAGTTCCAAGATGTCTTTGCCTGGAGCTATGAAGACCTCAAATCTTATGATACCTCAATCATCCAGCACACTATACCTTTAAAGGAAAACCAAAAGCCTTTTAAACAAAAACTTAGAAGAGTGAACCCTATGCTCCTCCCACTTATTGAAAAGGAAGTGAAACGTATGTATGAAGCAAGAATCATTGCTCTAATCATATTCTCAGAATGGATTTCAAACCTAGTGCCTACTAGGAAAAAGACAGGAGAAATTAGACTGTGTGTTGACCTAAGAAATTTAAACAAAGTCTCTCTCAAAAACCATTAACCCTTACCAAAAATGGATCATATCCTGCAAAGGGTAGTAGGAGCCTCTAGGATCTCATTATTAGATGGTTTCTCAGGATTCAATCAGATTCTAGTACACCCGGATGATCAAGACAAAACTACCTTCACAACACCTTGGGGAACTTTCAAATATGTCAAAATGACTTTTGGGCTTAAGAATGCAGGGGCTACCTTCCAAAGAGCAATGCATATAGCCTTCGCTAAGGAAATTCATGATTTTCTAGTGGTCTACCTGGATGATCTAACTGCCTTCTCAAAATCAGATCAAGAACACTTAGAACACTTGAGGCAGGTTTTCACAATCTGTAGAAAATATGGCATATCTTTAAACCCAAAGAAATCACTGTTTGGGGTAGAGGAAGGTAAACTCTTAGGACATATAATCTCAAAAGATGGTATTAGGATCGATCCAGACAGAATTCAAGCCATCCTAGAAGTGCCACATCCAAGAAACATCAAAGAACTACAAAGCTTTCTAGGAAAAATCAACTTCTTGAGAAGGTTCATTCCTAATTTGGCTGAGCTCACAAGACTGTTAAACAACATGCTGAAAAAGGACTCCAAGGTCAAATGGACCATGGAAGCTAGACAAGCCTTTGAGGATATTAAAAGAGCATTGACAAATACACCAGTCCTAACAAGTCCTAGGTTTGATAGAGATTTCATCATTTTTTCTTTTTCTTCTGAGCATACAATTGCTGCTGTTCTGCTACAAAAAGATGACCAAGGTTGTGAAAAACCTATTGCATTCTTTAGCAGAGCTCTTAGGGATACCCCCTTGAAATATCTGATTATGGAAAAACAAGCCTATGCACTGGTAAAGGCAATCAAAGACTTTAGAATCTATATCATGTACTCCCACATCATTTCTTATGTCCCAAATGCAGTGGTGAAGGACATTTTGACCCAAGAAGGAATTGAAGGTAGGAGGGGCAAATGGATTGCCAAAATCTTAGAATATGACATGGAAATCAAGCCTACCAAACTAATAAAAGGACAGGGTCTAGCCAAGTTGATGGCTGAAACCAATTTCCAAGCCCTTGACATTAATGAATTGGACAACGAACAGGAGATGGTGACTCCACAGATCAACCAATCCTTTATGCAATCCCCCTAGTACACTGATATATGTTTTGTATTGTTAAACCTGCAAGCTCCTCCAGGGTTGTCCAGAACTAAGAAAAGGTTCTTGAAAATGAAAGCATCAAAATTTTGTATTATTGACAGTGTTTTGTTTTGGAAAAATCATGAAGGGATCTTACTTAATTGCTTAACATTGGATGAAACTGACAATGTCCTCAAAGAATTTCATGCAGGTGACTGTGGAGGACACTTATACTGGAAATCCACAGCTGATAAAATCCTAAGGGCTGGTTTTTATTGGCCCTCCTTGTTTACTGATGTAAGAAAATTTGTAATGTCTTGTCACAAATGTCAAATCTTTGAAGGAAAGAGAAAGCTGTTGCCCTTACCACTCAAACCTGTTTCAACTGAGAGACCATTCCAGCAATGGGGTTTAGACTTTATTGGTGAAATTCACCCCCCATCCTCTGGCCAGCATAGCTGGATTCTAACTGCTACAGACTAATTCACCAAATGGATAGAAGCTGTCCCCTGTAGGCAGGCCAATGACTCCATTATCATACAATTTCTAGAGACCAACATCTTGTCCAGGTTTGGCTGTCCAGACAAAATTATCACAGACAATGCTGCCGCTTTCAAGTCCAAAAAAATGATCAACTTTTTCCACAAATATCATATGACCTTAGGTCATTCCACAGCTTATTATCCTCAAGGAAATGGCCTAGCTGAGTCTTCCAATAAAAGCCTAATCAACATCATCAAAAAAGTTTTGGAGGAAAACAAAAAGAATTGGCATAAGAAGTTAGTGAATGCTCTATGGGCAGATAGGCTAACCACCAAGAGATCCATTGGTACAAGCCCATATGAACTAGTTTATGGAATGGAAGCAAGGTTTCCTTCATCTTTAGGTCTTCCTGTAATCAAGTTGCTGTAAGAAATACAAGCTGAGCCAAATGACATTCAAAGAAGGATCAATCAAACAATTCACCTACAGCAAACAAGAGAGGAAGTTTATGAAAGAACCCAAGTACTGCAAGAAAAGCTCAAAATAATATTTGACAAAAGAACCAAAGCTGAAGACTTCTCTATAGGAAACAAAGTGCTGAGATGGGATTCCAGGAGGGAGGACAAAGGAAAACATGGAAAATTTGACTTCTTATGGAAGGGACCTTATGTAATTTATGTTGTACAAGGTAATAACACTTATTTTCTAAAGAGCTTGGATGGCTCAAACACTAAGGAAGGCCCAGTGAATGGGAGGATGCTTAAGCATTACTTTGAGCCCCTCTGATCAAGCACTGCTCAAATGTATATTGTACATAAAGTTGTATTTTCAATATGTTTATTTTCAACGGATAGATAGAGGTCCAAATGAAGCAGATTTTGAGAAAAACTAAGGTGCTGCACTATTTTGATGAATATTATTCACCTTGGCCTAGGAAAACAAGAGAAGGTATTTGGGAACTATCTGGGAGATGAGAAACAATCAGAGAAGCAAGGCAAAAACAGGGCTGTAATTTCACAGCAAATCAGCTTAAGGAGTATTGCATGCAAGTTTCATGGATTCAGATGTCCAGTCCTCAACAAAAGGAAAGATTAAACTGCAGAAAGGTGAAAAAAGAAGGCAATCTGACCTGCTGATCTTGACTTTTCATCTGGAAAAGTCATCCCCAAGTGGAGCCACTGTTAGCCTCCTATACCAATAGGGTTTCATATTTCATGATTGACAGTGGAAATGCTAAAAATGATCATCTTTGATGATACAAAGGTTCCATTTTTGTGAACAAAGTAAAAAGTTAAAAAATGTAAAGAGGGTATGCCTTAAAAGAATAATCAAAAGGCAAGAAAAGGAAATGGTCAAAAGAAAAAAGAATTAAAATGAACCCCAAAGAAAGACCAGGAAAGTGGCCAATCAAAATGCCACTGCTATCTTGATGTATGGCTCAACAGTTCAAGCTGGGCCATGCCATGTTTTAAATTGCTTGTTTTAGAGTAGGTAATGAGTACTTGTTCAAACAGTTCAAGCTTGACAGATGACTAGCTGGATAGACAAAGGAAGGAGCCCAATAGCTTAATCTAGGCCCTTGGAAGATATAAGGGTAGATTTAGATAGGAGGGCAGCAAAAAGAAAAGGGCATATGAGGGTTTGCAAGTCTAAGTGCACCCTCCATGAAGTAACAAAAAATGCTAGGTTCTAAGTTGGGTAGGTAGCCAAAAGTTGCAGAATCCTGATCCTATTCAGTTTTTGCCTTGATCAAGAAGGCATATGTTAGCAGTTGCAAAGGTATCTATGCAGCATTTTGAAGGCAAAATATAGAAGCATGTCTAACTCCCCCTGTTTTCCCCCAAAGACTCTCTTTCTAACATCCCATGGAGGACTTCAGGATTTTCCTAAATAATCCTCCTTGTATTTCTTCTTGGAAATTTCATGACAAGTTTTCACTTTCTTCTCCGAAAAGAAGCCACATTTCTTGTGTAAAATCATTCCCCATCAACTCCTAAAAATCTAAGTTTACTCACTAAACTTAGTTTTCTATCCCACACTTCCAACCTCTCATATCCCCAATTCACATTGACTTCTAACCCTATTATCTAACTCCCTAAAAATGCCCCTTTCCCCTACTACTATAGCACTATTGTGAAAAAGCCCAAATAATATGTAAATACCCCCCCCCCCCCTTTTTGGCATTATAGCCATATTTTCAAAGTTTGGAGAATCATACAGAATCAAAGGTTTTGTAGTATTTGTTTCATTTGAAGTCAGGGATTGGATTAACACTTGGTTAATTCAATAACCCGTTCCCACCCTGGTCCGCTTTGCAAGACCTACAACAGTGCATTATCAGCGCCATTGTATAAAACTTTGTTAAAAAACCCACTTCTTCCGCTTTTCCAAAGTATATATTTCGGCGCGCCGCACCGCAAAAAACAAAAAATATTATTAAAATCTCCGCCGGGACCCGCCGTATCCACCCATCACCTCCGCATCCCGTTGACCGTCGGATCCGGGCCCTCCCATCCGACGGCCCACAGCAATATCGGACCACCCCCAATGCCTGAACGTTAGCGCCCGAAATTTGTCAGAGGGTGACGTCAGGGCTCGGACGCGTGTCGCTTCTGGATTTCGTCGGGCGACCTCCTGCCAAAACCACACCCGTACCATGAGCAGTCCGATATTACCGCTTACCGCCCTCCTATTTCCGCCATACGTCACTCCCACGTCACCCCCACGTCATTGCCGCTTCAACATTACATTACCGCCCCATCCACCATTGCTCCGAGCTGTCTGCCATGTCACCTGTCCACGTAGAGCCGCTCACTGGCCGCCACGTCATCATTCCGTACCCAACCCCACCTATGACGTCATGCTGACATCATCCAACAAAAGGCGCCAAAGGCCAAATTTTCCCTATTTTGCCCAAAAAGTCATTTTTTCACGTTATTTGCAAAAATACTCACTGTACTCCTGCATGAGCGGTTACGTTGCTTGTCCGCCAACTCTGAAGACTACTCCCTTGCTGCTGGCACTGTGAATTCACCTGTATATCAACACCATTGTCATATTGTACCCAGGTATTTATCAGTTTCCCTCTGCGTGCCTTAGTTTTTGCATAATTCATCGAAGCAAACAAGAAAAGAGGGAAAATACAGGAATTGCTAGGAATCCTCAGTAACTGAGCTTCATTTCCCACTGTAAGCCCAAATTCACCTACAGAGGTTCCACATTGTACCAAATTATCACAAATTCATAGCTTGTTTGCGCATTCGCAAATCTAAACCTCTGCCAGACAAATCCACTGGGAAAGCAACTCTCAAATCCCAGCATTTGCTCATTGAATCTCTCCCAGGAGCATTTCAACTCAGTTTCTCCCCTATTTACCTTGTCCTCTCTGCAAATTGCCCCCCTCATTGGAAATTCACTGCTCTATATTGTTGTGCCCAGAAAATCAAGTTTAAACACAACTTAAAGTATCAGTTAACCATGGAGACCCCTGTGGCATTAAACATTGCCCCATTAAATGCCCCACACAAGAACCTGGAATGGTTGGCCCTTGCTGACAGAGATTATCAGATGAGAGAAACTGTAGAGAGGGGCATCACATACCACATAGAAATAGTTTGTGAGTTGAGAAAGAAACACAGAGATGGTACAGACCTCCTGGGAATCTGGAAATCCAATTTGCCAATTTACTATCTTCCTCAGGTCAATGAGTTCCCTGACTTGATTCACCAATGCTCCACAAACTATGACCCCAATCAAAGAGTTGTTCTGAGTCCTTCAGGCTCTATCTTGTTCCATATTACTCCTAAAGCCATCAACCAAATGCTACAGTTTCAACCTACAAGGCCACTGGTTCCTCTTACTATGCAGCTTTTGCTAAAGCAGGGTGCCAAGCTCTCCAACTCACAAATTACAAGGATTGGCCAATTATTTATGCGTCCAGAATACCAGCCCCGACAGCCTCCCCCTTATCTGCATGACTGGTTCAATGACATAGGGAGACTACTGGTAGACATCATATCCTCCATCCTAGGGTTCAAGACCAGTGAGTTTGTGGATGAGACAACACTGGTAGTGTAGTGTTCTAGCTAGGGTACTAGGCTAGACTATATTTAATATCGACCAGGGTGCGTAAGCTTAGAGGCATGCGTCTAAAGTATATAGACATAAAGGATTGTTGGCTAAGTGATTATGATGTAGGTCACAAGGCTTCTTTACGGAAGGCTGGGATATGTCACCTATCATTCAAACACTCAGATTATCCTACTAATATACCTGATTACAATGCTTGTCATTAGATGTATTTACCAAATTAAACACTGAACCTAAGCACTGTGTATGACTGTAACAACGATCTTAATCTCCTTACAAAGATATTACCCAGAAAACCCTTGTTCAGTAAACACACAACATTCAATGATATTTACACTATATCAAACTATATAGAGATCATAAATGAATTGTGAAACAAAAACAGAGTTTATGATGGTGCTTTTAAAAGACACACAGGGATCGAATCCCTTACAGGACGCACTTCTAGATCTCAGTGATGACTGTTCAGCATAACCATAAACGCAAACCAACCATAAGCGCAAACCATATACATTCAATGGAAATCAAAAGCTATGGAAATCGAAACCCAAGTAATTGTAACTGTTATGCAAACCATACAAAACCTATTGAAATCGAAATTGAATCAATACCACTGTGCAACCATACGATAACCGAAATGCAAATGAAATAAATGGACAGTATACCGATTGAACGCAGGGCCCGTCCACGTTCCAGGGGTACACTGGCTTATAATCGACCGGCTACCAAATCAATGCACGAGACACACAAGTCGTAACTGTGAATAGGTCTTAGTATTAAACTTGAAAACTCTATTCTGGAACGATTCAATGATTAAACATTAACCATTAACCGGACTGTATTTACATATGTATATCCACAGCCATGTCATTTTGACAATGAATGTACATTCGGCTGTTGCCGCTTTTATTACATCAAGCTTTTTCAAAATGTTTCTATCCTAAGTGTTTTCAAAAAGAACAAAAACTAAATAAAAATAGAACGAGCTGCTGTTGCTGCTTTTGTCTGCCAGTGTGCCATGCTTTGACCTGAGTTGACCGCGCATATAGGAGGATCGATTCGGCTGGGAGATAGGTGTTTGTCCATGCTTGGACATTCTATTTTTCATCCATGCCTTTCGTTCTAGCCCAACTGTTGCGCCACATGTCAAACGATAAGCTTATTACAGGATGTTGGAACTTCCTGTAACCATTTCATCAAAAACTTCTAATTCTTCAACATAAAATCCCTAAATCAATTTCTATGCAATTTAATAACTATAAGACTATTAATAATCAATTTTCAAGGATTCTAAGGGATATATGATGAAAAGGAATGGACAAATGATATGTTTTTGAGGAGGAAAAAGGGATCTTGGTATGATACCAACATCTCTCCCCGACTTAAGGATTTAGCATGTCCTCATGCTATCCCCGGAGTGCTTCCCTTGAACTCTGTCCCTGCATGGATCTCTGCTGCCTTGAGCAAGGTGTCCACATTCTTTTTCACCTAGTTATCTTTCTGTCCCTTGAGCTCCTGCTTTAACTTTTTGTATTTTTCTTTGAGGGTCTTCTTCTGATTGTACCACTTAGTGGCCCAGTTAGAAATCTCAGTTTTCTCAGCCTCCAATTCACTGATTCTTTCCTTTAACTTTTCATTCTTCTTCTGAGTTTCTTTGCTTTGGGCCCGAAGCATTTCATTTTCTCTCTTAATAACTTTTTCCAACATGTTAGCCTCCATGAGCTCTTCCTTCAATTCTTCAATTTGTTTTTCTAATTTCTTCTGTCTTTTAATGAGAGGTGGTGAACATTTTTCCTGTTTGTTATTGCTCTCTACCTCCATATCAACTTCTGGTGCTGGTAATGAATGGTCACCACTCTCAACATCCATTTGTGCAGGTGCATTAGATTCAAACTGGTCTTCTTGTAACTGGGCTCTTGGTGTCCTCCTTGTTCTTCGTGAGTAAGTGGTAAAAATTTTATCTTTCTCGGCCCTCTTAGCATCTTCCTTTTTCATGTTCCTGGTCCTTATGCTGCCCACAGGTAAAGGTGCTTTGCTGGCTTTGGATACTGGAATTTCTTCATCAATGTCCTTCATAAACCCTGAGTCCTCTTGCACTTCTTTTTCTTCTTCCTCATCTCTGATTTGATTGACAGCTAGGAATTCTTTCCATGGTTTCCCTCTTCTTTGCAATTCATGTTCAATGAGGATTTTAATTAAGCCAAAATGATACAGGCTCTTGTCTTCATTCCCCTTCTGCTTCTGGATAGTCTTGGACATCTTGGTTAAGCTTTGTAGCAGAAAATATGGTATACTGATGACACATTGTTTCTTCAAGTGGAGGAGTAGTTTGATGTGGTATAGATAAACAATATTGTACCGACCTTCACAAGTTATGAATTTTTGAAGGATGTAAACCATCTCATCCCAAGGATGCATCAACCAACTTCTTGGAACACCCTTCTTCCAGTTTACTGAGGAGACTCTAGATCTAGACATGAACTGTGTCCATGATTTCTCTTTAAATTGCTTGGTTTTAAAATACCTCCCCTTCTGGACTAATCCCTATTGCCTGAGCTATAGTATCCTCTGAAACCCTGAAGGAGAAGTTACCTATCAGGGCTTTTTCTCCATTGAAGGTGAAAGCAAATTGCTTGGTAACTTCCTCATTACTTCCATGAAATTTTTCTAGAAATGGTAACCACTGTATTTCTCTGAGAATTTCAATGCAATCCTCATGGTATTGTGAACTTTCGAACACACTCGGCTCGACCCTATTATTCATGGTGGTGGCAGAGGGTCGTGCCTCTAACCCTTCTCTGTCTATACTCTTACAATTTTAACAAAGAAATTTCGAGTTGGTTACCTGGTGTATCGCTTCCTTAGTCTTCAGTATGATGCTCGGCCAGTCGATATGACTGTGATGGTAGTCAAAATAGAGTGGTGATACTTCCCTCTTCCGGCGCTCACTGCTTACAATCTTCACTATGTAAATCGACCCAAATGGTAATACTCTCTTCGGCGCTCCCTGCTTCTGATTCCACTTTGAAAGTTATGGGAATCGAAGGTGGAAATGATGGTGAGATAACCCTGTACTCACTTCACAACGTATCCATTCATTTAAAAAAACAGAGGAGTGCTGTACGCTTACATGGATGTCACTACAAGAGCGCTGGTAGCGTATCTATAATGCTGGGTATGATTTCGGGGAGCCCCTTGGATCATTGGGTACGTTGGGTGGTGAAGTTATGATTTGGCTGTGTGGAGTGAAATAGATAGGCCGCTTTACATCTGTCTCTCCCTTTGTATTTAAAAACACAACTCACCACGTGCCCTTTTTCAGTTGGTATTCGGTCGTATAGAGGATGTTGGTATGGCTGTAGGATGTATGACAAGGTTGATGTGTTGATAATGGGTTTTAGAGATATGAATAAGTTGATGTATGGGAATGATGAGAATCGGTGGGATAAGGGATGATAGGAGATTGATGTAGGTGTCCTTGAAATTAATCATAACAGTTCACAGTCATTAAAGTTACATTAAAAATCAATCTAGGAAATTAAATGTTTAAGAACAGAAACACATTACTCTTTTGTTGGTCGCTATTGTATTGACATGCTGAGTTGCTAATCCCTTTTTTTTTACTGCTCTTTTTCTTGTTGTAACAGGTCCTCTGAGGAAGATTAAGTGCACAGGTGTTTTGAGAAAAATTGAAGATGTAACAGGTCCCTTTGAGAAAATTTGAATGTAACAGGTCCCTTAGAAAATTTTTGAAAATGTTCATGCAGCTCCTTATACTGTTACAGGTTCACTGAGCTTGGGCATTTGATGGAGTGTTGGTGCCCAAATCCTTGTAGAAACTTGATGAAATTCTGTTGAAGTAGCCCTCGGTGTCAATTTCTTTAACAGGTCCCTTCTGAATGTCTTAAACAGGTCCCATTACTGCTGGTGTTGGTAGCATAAATGTCTGAACAGAACAGGTCCCCCTTCAAAATGTTTATAACCAGGTCCCTCTGAGATAAAACAATGACAGAACAACTTACTTATTGAAGTCTGGAATGCTGGAACAAGCTGCTGTTGGAAATTTACAGTGAAAATATAGAATAAGAAATCTTGAAGAATTTACAAGGGAGAGATAAAAGTAACAAAATGCTGATGCCTCTCTCCCCGACTAAAAGTTTGACTTGTCCTCAAGTCAGGATTCAGCTGAGAAATCAAACAGTGAACAAAAGAAAGAGAATTCATACCCGCCAACGAATTGGTTTTCAAGTAGGAATTCGGGGTTAGATTGTGCCAGATGCTGGTTTTCACATCTAACCCATGATTTTATTATTTTTTTATTTTTTTTAGTTTTTGTTTTATAAATTTTTTTTTATTTTATTTTATTTTATTTTTTTTTGTATTATTTTTTCTTTTTGACTTTGAAATTGAAAGGAAATGAAACTAAGGCAGTGATACTGCAGCTGAGGGCTGCATTATCTCAACCTCTCTTTGCTGAGATAGTGTATGGAGAAAATCTTGCTTGCTGATGGGCTTGGTGTACAGTTTCAGGCGATGACCATTGACTGTGAAGAAATGACCTTCTCCATCAATAGTTTTGAGCTTGACTGAACCATTGTCATAAGCCTGAATAATTTCATAGGGGCCCATCCAATGGGTGGTGAACTTGGCTTTATGATCCTTGAATTTTGAATCAAAAAGTAAAGCCCAGTCACCTTCCTTGAAGTGCTTCTTCTTAATGTGTGAATCATGCCATTGATTCCTGTGTTTTTGCATGAGGATGGTGGTTTGTTCTGCTTGCTGCCTCATCTCATCCAGCTGGTTCAACTGCTGGATTCTTTCTTTTTGTGCTTGGTCCAAATCAATTTGTAAATCTACAGCCAGTTTAAAAGTGTGTATTTGGAATTCAATAGGAAGCATGACCTCCTTACCGTACACCAATTGGTATGGTGTAAATCCTGTGGTGTCTTTCCAAGTAATCCTGTAAGCCCAGAGTGCATCTTTGAGCTTTTCTTCCCAATTTTTCCGGTTCATTGCAACGGTTTTGGTAATGATCCCCTCCAAAGTTTTGTTTGTTGATTCCACCTGCCCATTGGCCTGTGGATGGTAAGGGGTACTTTTCCTATGCTTTATTTGGTACTTGTCTGTGATGTCCTTCATGAGCTTTGAGGTGAATTGAGTACCTTGATCAGTTACAATTTCCCTTGGTACTTCGTACCTCACAAAAATCTCCTCAAAAAGGAAATTGACTACTGTGTGTTCGGTTGCTCTCACCAGTGCTTTTGCTTCAGCCCACTTTGTGACGTAATCAGTACATACTAAGATGTACTTCTTACCATTGGAGGTTGGGTTAATGGGTCCTATGAAGTCCAGAGCCCACTTATCAAATGGCTGTAAGTGAACTTGGGGCTGAAGGGGCATCTCATCGGTAGCTGTTGGTCTGCCCATTCTTTGGCAGCTGTCACAACTCTTTACATACTTCTTGGCATCCTTGAAAATGGATGGCCAGTAGTATCCAAGAGTAAGAACTTTGAAGGCTGTCCGCTTCGCTGCAAAATGCCCACCACACGGTTCATCATGGCAAGATTTTAAAATGTCAATTACCTCATCATTTCTTACACATCTCCTAATGATCATATCAAAACCAGTGTAAAATAAATCGCCATTAAGCCATGAATATCTAGCACTTTGTTTGATTAGTCTTTTCCTTTCCTTTGCAGTGAAGTGTGTAGGTGTCCTCCCTGTAGACAAATAATTTGCCAAATCAGCATACCAAGGAGTTACTATGGAAATTGCAAATAAGTTTTCATCCGGAAAAGAATCTTCAACTGGAACAACCTCACCTGGATTTTGCAGTCTAGAGAGAAAATCTGCCACCTGGTTCTCTTTGCCTGGTCTATCTAACACTGTGATGTTAAATTCCTGTAACAATAGTAACCATCTGGTAACTCTGCCACTAGTTATTGGCTTATTCATTAGATGTCGAATGGCAGAATGATCAGTATGTACAAAGACTTCATAACCAGTTATGTAATGTCGGAATTTATTCACAGCATAAATGATGGCAAGTGTTTCCTTTTCTGTAACTGTATAGTTTAACTCTGCAGGTGTTAGATTTTTACTAATGAAATAAATGGCATAAGTACAAGATTCCTCTTTTTGGCCTAATGATGCACCTACTGCAGTGTCAGATGCATCGGTAAAAATATGAAATGGTAAACTCCAATTAGGCCCTCTCAAGACTGGTGCGGTAGATAGTTTCTTTTTAAGTTGTTCGAATGCATGTTGACAGTTCTTAGTCCAGTTGAAAAGTACATCTTTGGTTAGAAGTTTAAACAAAGGTAAAGCTATCTTACTAAAATGTTCAATGAATCTGCGGTAATAGCTTGCATACCCAAGAAAACTTCTTACCTCTCTCTGATTCTGTGGAATAGGCAAATCAGCAATAATCTGGATCTTGGCTGGGTCAACCTGGATGCCTTGAAAAGAAATATAATGGCCCAACACTATCCCTTCATTTAACATCATAAAGCACTTTTCGTTGCTGAGGGATAGGTTAGCTTCAATACATCTTTTCAAAACTCTCTCAAGATTTTCTAATGCATGTTCAAATGAATTGCCATATACTGAAAAATCATCCATATACACTTCAACACAATCATGAATTAAATCGGCGAAAATAGCTAACACAGCTCGCTGAAATGTAGCTGGAGCGTTACAAAGTCCAAATGGCAAAACATTGTAGGCATAGGTGCCCCAAGGACAGGTGAATGTGGTTTTGTTATGTACCTAGGGGGGATAATATGGGGTACCAAGGGAGGTACCCAAGGTAATAATGTAATAATGGGATGGGCCATAGTAATAAATAAGGTGGTTAACCCATGTCATGTAAGGGACCACAAGTAGTTAATAATAATGTAATGGGCCCATGGTATTAGTTGATGGTATGAGGGAACCATGGTAATGACCCATGGTATTGTATGTATGAGGCCTATATAGAGGCTAGAGACTCCACATGGAGGGAGATGAAGAGGAAGAGAAGTATTCTTGTATGAACAGGCATATGGCTTGTGGAGGGTTCTCCTTCCTTAAGGAGTGAATATCTACAACAAGTGGTATCAGAGCTACAACAATTGGTATTAGAGCTATATTTTCATATTAGATCTACAACAATTGGTATCAGAGCTACAACAAGTAGTATCAGAGCATTTTCTTGGGCAAAACGTGGAGAATTTTTTTTTCATTTTTGCAGGGTTTCTGGGGCGGCGAGTTGCAGGTCAGATCTGTACCTTTTGGTGAAAGATCTGTAGAATCTAATTGCAGATCTGGAATCTTTGTGAAAAAACACCCGATTTCAAAAAAAAAATCAGTCGAATCGGAGTCCGGATGAGGGAGATATCGCTGATTTAAAATCAGCTCTTTTTGCAGAAATTTTGGGTGACGTCGGGAGAGTAGCAGCGCAGATCTGAAATTCCAGTGTCTGAATCAGGATTTCTATCACATGGGCAGATGCAGAATGGTTGTTCCATTTCTAAAAACAGGTTATAATAGGGATTCTGAGCAATATTGACGAAACTGTGACAATTTCAAATTTTCGCCAAAGTAAGTGAATTTTTCCAAACCATTCATGGCTTCTAGCAAGGTTCTATACTTTACAGGAAAAGATGATGGTCCTACTATTGAAGAATACATAAAACACCAGAAGTGGGCATGGGAAAAAAACTGGAGGAATTCATGGTGGTATTGTCTCCAAGATGAGGCTTACAAATGGTATCGCTCACTTGATAACAAACAGTTGACCAAACTCTCAGATGCAGAATTTGAAAAAGTACTTGTAGACAAATGGTCTCGTGCTAGAGAAAAGGAGAATGAGCCACGTAAAGGGTTATTTCCTACTAGTATATATTTATTGTAGGTTCAAGGATTGATTCAGAAAGAGAACATCATTGTTTCTATCAATCCTAGTTGTAAACATAATTTTATCAGTGTTAGTTTGGCAAAAAAATTGCAAGTCCCAGCAAAACAAATTGAACATACACAGGTTGATAATGAGAATGTTCAAGTGTACAAGGATTTGAAAATTTCTATGGATAAATATGTGTTGCATGGTGATTTTTATGCTTCAGAAATGGATAATATGGATGTTGTTTTGGGATATCCTTGGATGGAATCCATGGGTACTATCAATATTAATGTGGAGAAGAAATTCCTGAAGCTATGGTATAAAAATAAGAAAATTACATTACAGGATATTTCCATCCATAAACAGGTAAGGCACATGGAGGCGGAAGCAGAAGATGTTCAAGGGACTGACATATCAGATGATGAGCCTTTGATGATCGACAATCAAACACAAACAGAGGCTGCAGAAGAAAAGGTTCCAGGTGATGATACATCAGAGGAGGGCTCAGTGGTTGAAGTCATATTGAAAAAGAAGACACCACAACAGGCACCACAGCAAGATGAAGTCAAGCAAAAGCCATCGTGGGTTAAAACTTCAACATATCATCACCCACATCACCCAGCGAGACAACCATCAAGATGGAAACCAAATCGTCACATGACGGATCGCGATGAGAGAAGATCCACCCACTACACATCAACACAGAAGAGCGACCACGGTCAACTTCCATCTCAAGCGAGCGAGGCACCAGCGAGATCGAGGGTTCACCTTTCTCTTGGATGGTTAGATGCACATGCATGGTATCAGTGGACTACTCTCTTGAGTAGATCTTATTATTTATGTTCTTCCCATGTTTCGGGGACGAAACATGTTTAGGGGGGTGGAATGTTATGTACCTAGGGGGGATAATATGGGGTACCAAGGGAGGTACCCAAGGTAATAATGTAATAATGGGATGGGCCATAATAATAAATAAGGTGGTTAACCCATGTCATGTAAGGGACCACAAGTAGTTAATAATAATGTAATGAGCCCATGGTATTAGTTGATGGTATGAGGGAACCATGGTAATGACCCATGGTATTGTATGTATGAGGCCTATATAGAGGCTAGAGACTCCACATGGAGGGAGATGAAGAGGAAGTGAAGTATTCTTGTATGAACAAGCATATGGCTTGTGGAGTGTTCTCCTTCCTTAAGGAGTGAATGTATGGTGTTGCCCTACCATAAGGGTTTTGATAATAAAGAAGCATTCCTATCTATTTCTATCTTATTGTTCTTGGGTTTATTTCTGTTATCTTATATCTTTTGGATCAGATTTAAACAAAGGTAAAGCTATCTTGCTAAAATGTTCAATGAATCTGCGGTAATAGCTTGCATACCCAAGAAAACTTCTTACCTCTCTCTGATTCTGTGGAATAGGCAAATCAGCAATAATCTGGATCTTGGCTGGGTCAACCTGGATGCCTTGAAAAGAAATATAATGGCCCAACACTATCCCTTCATTTAACATCATAAAGCACTTTTCGTTGCTGAGGGATAGGTTAGCTTCAATACATCTTTTCAAAACTCTCTCAAGATTTTCTAATGCATGTTCAAATGAATTGCCATATACTGAAAAATCATCCATATACACTTCAACACAATCATGAATTAAATCGGCGAAAATAGCTAACACAGCTCGCTGAAATGTAGCTGGAGCATTACAAAGTCCAAATGGCAAAACATTGTAGGCATAGGTGCCCCAAGGACAGGTGAATGTGGTTTTGTCCTGGTCTTCAGAGGCAATCCTGATCTGGTTGTAGCCACTGAAACCATCAAGAAAAGAAAATGATGATTTGCCAGCTAGGGTGTCTAACACTTGGTCAATAAATGGCAGTAGGAAGTAATCTTTGAGCGTTGCTTTATTCAGCTGTCTGTAATCAACACAGATGCGCCACTTACCATTTTTCTTGGGCACGATAACCAATGGGGATACCCACTGACTGTCAGAAATAGGATATATAAAGTTGACTCTCAAAAGTTTTTGCAATTCCTCTCTGACAATGTCTTGGAGCATGGGGTTCATTCTTCTCTAGGGTTGCCTCACTGGTTTAATGGTGCTATCTGTGTAGATATGGTGAGTGCATGTGTCGGGGTGAATCCCATGCATGTCAGAGTAATCCCAAGCAAAGGCTTTTTGGTACTTCTTCAAGAGTCTAATCAATTTCTCTTGCTGAGATGAGTTTAGGTGGTTGCCTATGTTCAAAGTTTTCCCTAGACTGATCTCTATGACCTGACTCTGTGTACTGGTGATGGATTGAACTGGAAAGATGTCGTGAAATGTAGATTGCAAAGAGTGGATAGTGCATGTTTCTTGAAAGTTTTGAGCCAAAAGTACATCTGCAGCATTATATTGTTCATTTCTCAAATTTTCAGACACATCAGGTTGAGAAAGAAATAATTCTACCAAATCATTATTGTCTTCGTGGAAATCATAGATCTGGTCAATGCTAAAAACAGATTGTACTTCTTCTTTATCATTAAATTTATCATCAAGCCACAAGTTATGTGTTACTGCTGGTGATTGTGCCGATGGATAGAGGGTGAGTTGTTTTCTTTCGGTCCCTCTGGAAATGATCATGTTGCCTGATCGGCATCCGATGAATGCATCAGCAGTCGCTAACCATGGTCTACCTAGGATGATAGGGTGTCCTCCTAAATTGGATTTGGGTTGAAGGACTAGGAAATCCACTGGATACTCCCAAGAGTCCAGTGAGACAATGATGTCTTCCAAAATCCCTTCAGGAATGACTTTGGACCTATCAGCTAATTCAAGAACAATTGTGGTATGTTGCAAATTCATGAGCTGGAGTGTTCTCATGGTTTCAAGGGTCATTACATTGATTGCGGCTCCAAGATCTATCAAAGTGTTTGGAATCCGTATGTTGTTAATGATGGTGGTCACTTTGGGAATGCTAGGATCAACATACTTCTCCATGGAGATGGTATTGGTCATAAGGCCTGCTAAATTTCCTAAAACATGAATGGTCTGAGGATCAATCCTTTTCCTAGCAGGCTTCTTGAGACACATGTCTTTGATGGCTTTGGTATAGATAGGAATGTCCTTTATAGCTTGCAGCAGTGGGATTTTTATGTAGACATTTTTAAGTTCATCCAAGACATCAAAATTGGTGGAGGCAGTGGTGGTTTTACTTGGACCAATCGGTCTGGAAAAGGTGGATGCAGTGATTGCATCTGTTTATCTTTGGTATCACTGCTTGGTTTTGTTTTATTTGTCATTTCATTGTCTTTTTCTGAGTTTTCTTCTTGCTGATCTGTTATTGGAGAATCCTTTTGGAGCACCCTACCAGACCTCAGATTAATGTTTTGCAAAGGCAGTGTGGAGTATGAAGTTCCCTCCTCTACATTATAGGCTGGCCTCTCTGCTCTATTATTCAAATTTGGGACAGTTTGAGCAGGTATTTGAGTGGGTCTGGGAGGTTGTAGGTTAGTTGGAAATTGCAGTTGTGGTGCATTTATTGGTGGAGGAGCAGGCAGTGCTTGTTGAGAAGGTTGGGGCTGATAAACAACTTGCTGAGGGTGCTGCTGCTGATATGTTTGAGAATGTGATGGATATGGCTATTGGTACTGTTGATATGGCTGTGAGTAAGGTGGGTATGATTGAGGATATGGATGATAGGATTGGGAATACTGTTGAGACGGTCTCCATTGATTTTGTGGTTGGTTTTGATGCTGCCATGGCATGGGTACATTCCATGAGTTTTGTGCATACATCTAATCATTCATAGGAAATTGCAGATTTTGATTAGGAAACATACCTTGGGGTGCTTGCCTTGGCTGCCATGGTTGCTTTGCGCCCATGTAATACATGTTTTCCATCTCTGTACTGGCTACCATATTACAGTTCTGCAAAATTTTAACTTTAGGACAGTTAAACATATCATGATGCTCAGTACAGAAAGCACAAACTTGGATATTTTCTAGAGGGAAGTCTTTTAATGCATGTTTCTTGCGGCATTTGGGGCAGAAAATAGCCATGATATTATCTTATTCTTCCTGTTTCTTTTTGGCTTTTAAGGTATCAATTTGGTTCCCTAGGGTGCTCAACAAATCTGTTTTAAACTCTTCTAAAAGATTACCAATTTCAGCCCGGGTGACACTTGCAGAGGCAGTTTTTGTGACCCTTGATGACAAGGTTCTCTTTCCCATTTTAGCTTTACTCCTTGAATATTTTTCACACAGTTCAGCTATTTCTTCAAAGGGTAAGGCAGAAATGTCACCTTTGCCCATTAAGTTGAGATCATCCATGTATTCTTCCCGGATACCTTTCAAGAATATTGTGCGGACTAGATCAGGAGGCATTGTTCGGTGTTTAGATTTTTGCAAGTTGTAGACAAACCGTTCTAAATATTCTTCTAAGGTTTCATCCTCCTGCTGACTCATTCTAAAGATATCATCTTTAGAGTCTTTGGATCTACAATAAGGCTGATATTTCCTTAGAAATATCCTCCTCATGCCATCCCAGTCAACTATGGCATGCTCACCTAGCCCCATAAACCATTTTAAGGCTGATGCCTTTAATGTGGCTGGGAACAATCTAAGTCTATGAGCATCATCTGTATAGCCATAAGTTCGACATACAATGTCAAACTCGAACAAGAATGAGTCCGGATCCTCTGAAGCCATACCATAGAAATTGGGTAGCACGGATGGGGGTATATTTTTCATTTTGATCTCCTCATCCTCCTGTGGTTCTTGTCTAGGGAATTTAAAAGTTGACTCCTCCTCCTCTTGGTGGGGTACTGATCCAAATCCTTCCTCAGCCATTCTAATTGGAAAAAGGAGAAAAGAAGATTGTTTGGTAACTGTACTACTTTTTCCTTGTATGGAAGATCTAGGAAAGGGCTTCTGCTATGATTTATGTGCAAATAGAGTTTCCCTTTCAGCAAGAGTAAGTTGTTGTCCTGAATAAAATCTTTCTTTCAATGTTTGGATATCCTCCTCAGCTGGTGTTGTATTCCCTAGAGAGTCTGCTCCTGATGATGATGGGTTAGTTTTTAGATGGTGGGGGGTTTTTACAAATCTCCCTTGATTGTCTCTAAGTCTAGGCATAAATGAACATGATTTCTAACTATGTTTTTGTTTATTTTTGTGTATTGAAATTTTTTCCTTTTTGTTTGAATCCTTTAAGTATGCCTCCCCGGCAACAGCGCCAAAATGTAATGTTCTAGCTAGGGTACTAGGCTAGACTATATTTAATATCGACCAGGGTGCATAAGCTTAGAGGCATGCGTCTAAAGTATATAGACATAAAGGATTGTTGGCTAAGTGATTATGATGTAGGTCACAAGGCTTCTTTACGGAAGGCTGGGATATGTCACCTATCATTCAAACACTTAGATTATCCTACTAATATACCTGATTACAATGCTTGTCATTAGATGTATTTACCAAATTAAACACTGAACCTAAGCACTGTGTATGACTGTAACAACGATCTTAATCTCCTTACAAAGATATTACCCAGAAAACCCTTGTTCAGTAAACACACAACATTCAATGATATTTACACTATATCAAACTATATAGAGATCATAAATGAATTGTGAAACAAAAACAGAGTTTACGATGGTGCTTTTAAAAGACACACAGGGATTGAATCCCTTACAGGACGCACTTCTAGATCTCAGTGATGACTGTTCAGCATAACCATAAACGCAAACCAACCATAAGCACAAACCATATACATTCAATGGAAATCAAAAGCTATGGAAATCGAAACCCAAGTAATTGTAACTATTATGCAAACCATACAAAACCTATTGAAATCGAAATTGAATCAATACCACTGTGCAACCATACGATAACCGAAATGCAAATGAAATAAATGGACAGTATACCGATTGAACGCAGGGCCCGTCCACGTTCCAGGGGTACACTGGCTTACAATCGACCGGCTACCAAATCAATGCACGAGACACACAAGTCGTAACTGTGAATAGGTCTTAGTATTAATCTTAAAAACTCTGTTCTGGAACGATTCAACGATTAAACATTAACCATTAACCGGACTGTATTTACATATGTATATCCACAGCCATGTCATTTCGACAATGAATGTACATTCGGCTGTTGCCGATTTTATTACATAAAGCTTTTTCAAAATGTTTCTATCCTAAGTGTTTTCAAAAAGAACAAAAACTAAATAAAAATAGAACGAGCTGTTGTTGCTGCTTTTGTCTGCCAGTGTGCCATGCTTTGACCTGAGTTGACCGCGCATATAGGAGGATCAATTCGGCTGGGAGATAGGTGTTTGTCCATGCTTGGACATTCTGCTTTTCATCCATGCCTTTCATTCTAGCCCAATTGTTGCGCCACATGTCAAACGATAAGCTTATTACAGGATGTTGGAACTTCCTGTAACCATTTCATCAAAAACTTCTAATTCTTCAACATAAAATCCCTAAATCAATTTCTGTGCAATTTAATAACTATAAGACTATTAATAATCAATTTTCAAGGATTCTAAGGGATATATGATGAAAAGGAATGGACAAATGATATGTTTTTGAGGAGGAAAAAGGGGTCTTGGGATGATACCAACAGGTAGTGCTATCCATTTTTACCCCAGGACAGCCCCCTGTTGTCTAGTATGACTATGCTTCATTTATAGCCAACAAAATTCATGAACAGTTCATGAACTTGGAAAGAGAGAGGGTATTCAAGTACACTTCCTACATATGTCATCTACTACTATACAATCAGCCTGATGCCTTTCCTCTTTTCCTCAAGAAACTAGATCCAAAGGGAAACAGAAGGTCTGTAATGTTCTGGACATCAGTTTGTCATCATATTCATTATTCACCATACAACTACTGTGAGTTTATTGACCTATTCATTCATCCAGCCTTGTCACTGCTGCAGAGTTCCCCTCCTCCTAGACTCACTGATGATATGCAGAAAATCCTCCAGTTGTCCAAGAACTATAGCATTGGGGATTGGTACTTTTACCAAGACCATACAATGATCAGGATATATGGCTGTGAGTTAGCACCATACAGGCTACCAAAGTATGTTCCCATGAGACTCTTTGCACTAGAATACTTTAG
Organism: Pinus tabuliformis; assembly: GCA_031772625.1. Lineage (NCBI taxonomy): Eukaryota > Viridiplantae > Streptophyta > Pinopsida > Pinales > Pinaceae > Pinus > Pinus tabuliformis. The sequence goes on from CM062816.1 coordinate 280,927,039, forward strand.
GCAGTTCGGCAATGCAGATATGATTCACTTCCATAGCAGAAACAAGAAGGCACAGCTGAAAATTAAGCATCAACTGGGTCCATTCATCTTTAATAAGAGAGAAGAAGCTTGGGCTAAGGCAGACCAAATGCTAAAAGCCCTCCACCTCAAGACAAGCTTCTATTGGGCACCCTATGACCCTAACCATTTCATAAGCCTCAGAAGAATCAAGCATAGGCTTGCTACATATGACCACATTAGCATTCCAGAAGTTGAAAAATATGCTAACCAATTAGAGTGGAAAGAAGGCACATTAGTGGAAGATTATACTGAAGAAGAAATAGCAGAGAAAGCCATTAAAACTTTAGAAAAGGCAGTTGACTTGGAATATTTTGGACAGGTTTGGTCTTCAGGCCCTTGGCATCTTGGAGAAGCTGCCTCTTCATCTACCGTTCCCCAGCAGCCTGCCAAAACAACTGATCCAGCAGCAGACATGGCTAAAGGCAAAACAGTGCAGCAAGAAGAATCACCTCCAAATGTGGAACAGCAAGTAGAGCAGCAGGAAGGTACAGCCAAGGAACCTGCCTCCACAGAGCAACAGACACAAGAGCAAATCCCTCCAAGGCAGGAGGTAACAGTTGAGTCCTCTGTTTTACAAACACCTGCTAATGAGGAAAGAACAAGGAAAAGGGATAGGCAAGAGGACACTCCTCTTACTACTTCAACAGACCAGCAAGGAGAAAAAAGACAGAGGCTAAACCCTTTTTCAGAGGAGGAATTACCAGAGAGACCAATTGATAATATGCCCCCTCCTAGCATCGAAACATCGGCCAGTTCCTTACAGCAAGGACAGGACATGCCACATGGGACAGAGGTGAGCTCTTCAAGGCAGCAATCTAAGGCGGACTCTAGCATCAAGCAGCAATTCATAGATATCAAGAAAAGGAATGAGCCCCTCAAACACCAAATATACAACCAACTCTTGAAAATGGCACGAACTAATCAGTAGAGATTAATGTCTGCTTATGACATTCAAGAACAAAAAATGACTCTTAGTCATTTCAGGCCTACTATGCAGCAACCTCAAACAGTTGCCGATTATATCAGGACTAATCTGGAAATTTTTGCCAAAGACATCCACCCCTTGGATCAGATTGAGCTACACAGGAAAATCGGGGAAATTATATATTCCACATTAGCTGATAAGACCCTACTGGCACACCAATTACAAAATTATTTACACAACACTGCTGCTTAACTGGAATTGGAGAAGGCATCATCTCAAGCCAAGGACAACAGAATCAAGTCCTTGGAAGAGATCATTATAGAGTTGGGTCATGATCCAAAGGACCCTAAGGGTGTGCAAGCATTATTAAAGAAAAGGGATGAAGACATAGCAGCTATGAGAAAGCATATCAAGCTGCCAGCTACCCTTCACCCTCAAACTAGAGAGGTGGCAGAGCAAAAGAAGGATCAGGATGTAGTTGCTTTACTCCTGAGTTTATACAAGAGATTGATGGAAACAGAGAGTGCATTAGAGGTAGCACTAAAATCAAGACAAGGTGAGGCACCAATGCAGCCAGCACAGATATCTGCATCCACTGAAGGTGTGCCACTTTCTACTACTACAGCAGGTCCTCCCACAGGACAAACATCAGAGGCAGGCCCTTCAACATCAGCACCAACTACAGGAGTATCAGCGCCAGCAACAGCACCAGATCAGGGACCCAGCCTAAGCATGTAGAACATGATGAAGGAGCTGGAAGCTTTAGAAGCATAGATGGCTGAGCTGCAAGAGACCAAGGATAAATTGGCTGCCATTGAAGAAAAGTATGATAAATCCAAGCAAAGTGTAGCTGAAAAAACAAGAGAGGTAAGGGCTCTAGAGAAGAAAATAAAGGAACTGGAGAAAGAGCTCTCTCTTGATAAGGTTGTAGCTGAAATTAAGAAAATCCTATGGGCCAATATTGGTCAATCTATTACAGACCAGTGGCAATATATTGAAACTATCCATGAGCATATGGATCTCATAGGCAGGGCCCAAAAAGAAATTCAAAGAGCAAGGTCATCTCTAGGCAATATGCTTGAAATAGCCAATAGGATGATCAATGTCCTTAACAATCGCACTGGACCTCAGCTGGCAGCAATGGGTATCACTAACAGAACTGATACCATTTTACTAGTGAAGACGGTGCTCACTTTGAGAAATCATGTACAAACATTGGACAGAAGGTGTCAAGAAATGCAGACAGAGGTGAACAAATTCATTGAGAAAATTACAGCATTACATAATAGAGGTCTTCCCAGCTTGGTAACCAGTGCAGGAAGGTTACTATCTCATGAAAACTATGCCAAGAGGGTCAATACATATGCCACAAATCAGATCACTGCAGCAGCAAGTGTCCCAGAGGAAACAGGGCCTCCATCTGGGCAGAGTCTCTATGACAAACTAGAGAATTTATTTTTTATTATGAATGAGATCAGACATCTTTTTGAAGTGCCTCCAAACTATTACAAATATACTGAGGCAGATGAAACCTTAGGCATAATCCTAAGACACCAATTGCCTACACAGGAATGGTGGACGGGCATGATACAAACACTGCTGTGAAGAAACAGGTTGCTCACTATATTTTTGTATTTCTATCACAAGTCAGCATTTTCAGAAAATTGATATATTCGCTCTGACTGGGAAAGCAATGGAAAAGGCCAACTCAGCAATCAAGTTTGACCACCAAAGCAGATGCCTACAGATGCAAATGACGAGGCTGAGATAGCCGCACCATGACAAAGCAGTAAAGGGCGTATTACTCAGAATCAATACGAAGCACCCGACAGACCCAGTTGCCTCCAAAAGTCAAAGAATTTCTGACAGAACTGAACAGTCATTCATTGTCCATTTAAAGTAGCAATAACTATTGTATCTGCTATTTTTGAAAGTTGGTAAAGACAGTTATTGAGCAAATGACTCATCGTTAAGATATTTTGTAAAAACGATTGTATATATATCCCCACGCATAAACTTATTGGGGTTGTTGATTTTTCTTCTGGAGAAGCTATGCTGTAATTTCAGACTTTCAATACAGGAAGCTAATGGAATTTCTGAAGTTCTGAGTTGTTTGAAGTGTTGTGGTGTGCTTGCTTGCTGCTACAGGATTCCTACGCTATTTCATGTCACAATAAGTTTTATGAACCATGTTTCTTATGTATTCCGCTCTTTCATAATCCACTTATACTGTATGTTTCATATGGTTAGCAGTACAAAAAAAGAATAGTTTCAGGATTTGTTCATTGAACACCCTAAACTCAATCTATGCTGTTATGAATGTTTTCTTCAGAATTAGTTACGAATGTGTAATTCTTAATTGCTCACTTTCGTACTAAATCTTTCATAGTAAATACTGTTCAGGAATTCTAATCTGCTCCTGATTAATATTTAATTCCTTCACATTACCAGCTTAGTGAAAGATTCTTAGTTGCCTCTCGCTGGCTGGAAATAATCCATATACCACAAATTGAAGATTGTTTCATGAGTACCCATATGGCCCTGCAGTTTCATCACTCTTACTCAATATCTCAAACAACACATAATCACAGACTCCATTGCCCAATGGACTGAAGCTCCTGAAGATTACCTTTTAGCTGCTAGAAGACATCATTCAACCAAAACTTTAAACAAAACTCAGTACATCATAACTAGCCTAAACATTACTTAAACAAAGCTAAATTCTAAAGAGAGAGCCCTCTCTGATTGCAGGTAGGCTAGGACCTGTGATCCAAAGATTGGTCTGTGGTTACCTCGGCCGTATTCCCTTAGGAGTCAAAGGGAACAACCTGAGTGATAACATAACTGGCGACTCAACTGGGGATGAACTAATGTTTCAACTGCTGTCTGCTCTAGATAGTGGTTTCAAAATTTAAGCAATCCCTTGACCATTCTAAAAAAATATTCTCAAAAAACACCAAAAACAAGTTCAGAAGTTGGCTCCTAAAAAGAGAACTAGGCACACCAGGTCAAATCCTGACCCAAATCCTCCACCTATTCTCGATAACCCTAATTTGATTCCTAGGACTCTTAGGAACCAAAAGGAACTAAAAGGATCTGCTGAGTCCAGCCCTGAGGCAATTCAGCAAAGTTATATCCCAACTCCTGCTAAACCATCAGTTCACCTTCATATAACCCATTCTTCCCCCTCTTCCTCATCAACTTCCCAAAACATACTGTCCACACCCCCACCCAATACACAAACTACTATTGTTGTCCCTATTGTTCCAATTGTTCCCCTTCTACCTGTTGTCCCACTTATCCCTCCAAATATGGCTAATCGTTATGCTCCCCTTCAGCTACCTGGTAATCCGGGGGCTATGCCTCAGGACTACCAAAGTAAGATCACTTATTTTGATGGAACCAGTACATACACTTCCTTACAGCATACCAAGAAAATGCAAGATTACTTTGAAAATTATGAGATAGATGATGATGATGTGACAATGAAAATTTTTGTACAAAGTCTGACAGGTGAAGTAAGAACTTGGTTCAGAGCACTTGCTGCAAATTCTATACCTGATTCAGGCGCTCTTTATCAGTCCTTCCTGAACAGATGGGAAAAGAAAAAGGATCCTCTACACATTTTATCTGAATATGACACCATAAGGAGAGGCCCGCAAGAAACTGTCTTGGACTATTGCACCAGATTCAACACTGTCTATAATGCCATTCCTAAAAATCTTAGACCTCCACCTGATCTTGCCTTAATCAAATTTCCGGATGGGTTTGATGCTGATATGGCATATCAATTAAGAGAAAGAGCCCCTGCAACCCTGGCAGACATGCAAAACATAGTTGTAAGTGTAGAGGCAAATCTGATTGCTAAGAGAAACCGGGAAAGAACAGAAAGAAGAACCACTTTTAAAGAAGAACCCTCATCATTTGAGCAAAAGCTAGATGCAATCATCAAAGGTATGGACAGACTTGGGGATAGGGTGGAAACCATAGAAAGAAAATCATCATGGGAAGGTCAACCAAGCAATATTAGAAACCCAAACTTTAGAAAGAATCAAAATCCTAATGTTGGAAGGACTGATCCAGACCAGCATATCAGACCTCCTTTCCAAGAAAATTATGTTGAGGCTTCAACATCTAATGAACCAATTGAGGAACCTCACATCAATTTAATGGGTTTGGACAGTGAACATCAAGTCTTCTTAACACAAGAAGATCAAGAGGTTTATAATGACAAACAATTTCACACTAAGTCAGGAGAATCATTTGATTTCAGAGAAGGTTATGATGCAGCTGTGTATGAGGTACACAAACAGTATAAACTAAGGACTAGAACGATAGATGTACCTGAACCTCTTAAACCAAGGGACAATAAGCAGCCAAAAAAGACCAATGACAAGACTGCCCTTCCACAATCAGCTGGCAATTCAAACCCACACACCTCAGAAGTCACTGTGGAGGATATTTCAGAACAACAGACCTCTGAAAACCAGCCAGCCCCATTCCATCCCGCAAAAACAAAGGCAGATACCACCCCGGGAAACAAACATGGTACCAATTTTACTCAGAACCATACCAACCATGAACAAAAGATCATTGATAACCCAGCTGAAAAAGAAAAACCTGCTGCACTTAATGCCAAAATGCAAATAGAAAAGCCCTTTAACTTGGAAACAGAAATAAGTAAACTGAAGATATCAGTCCCTCTTTCGGAATTGGCCAAACATGAAGTATACAGACAGCAGATTAACAAGTCACTCCAAGTATCAGGCAATAAAGATGTTGTGAATGTCCTAGATGATCAACCAGAGTTGTTGTTTGGCCCCGAGGTTAATGGAAAAACAGAAAATGGAGGGGTTCCACCCTTCTATGTCAGTTTAAACATTCATGATAAGGTTTTACACAATGCAATGTTTGATTCCGGGGCCTCACACAACTTAATGCCCAAATCTGTAATGGAAAAACTCGACTTAGACATCACAAGACCTTATAAAGATCTATTCTCATTTGACTCAAGCCAAGTCAGGTGCTTAGGATTGATTAAAGACTTATGTGTCTCTCTGGTCCAATACCCAACCAAAACAATCTTGATGGATGTAGTGGTAGCTGACATACCTCCTAAGTATGGTATGCTCTTGTCCAGATCCTGGGGGGCCAAACTCCAAGGATCTTTGCAATTAGATATGTCCTATGCAACCATTTTAGTCTTTGGGCAGCCAAAGAGATTATACCGTGAAACATTGATGAAATATGTGGTAAGCAGTCAAGAGAAGCCCCAAAACTTCCCAATCTATTCAATACACTCTGACATGGATTCATTTATTCTCTACAATGCTGACATCTGCAGCAAGGCTTATTCTGAACTATTAATAGCAGCAGAGGCAGAGAAATTAAATGAACAATGTGCCCCTCAAGACCAAAACACTTTAGGCATAACTGATATAAAGAAGGAGTATGATGTATCAAGTGGCTTGCAAGAAACCAACCTGCCCATGATCCAATTCTCTAAAGACCTCAATTCAAATCTTGATCATGAAACCTTATGGTATTTAGAATTTGATGGTTCTGTAAACAAGTTAGGAGCTGGGGTAGGAGTTTGGATCCATAATATGCACAATGACCAGGCTGAGGGTCATGCATACAGGTTAAACTTCCGATGTACAAACAATATGGCTAAGTATGAGGCCCTTTTGTTAGGTCTGAAGCTCATAAAAAATTTGGGTGCAACCAAAGTTTCAATCTTAGGAGATTCAGATCTAATCATACAACAAATCAAAGAAAACTTTACCACAAATGATCTAAGGTTGAGAGCATATAAGGCAGCAGCTATTCAAGTACTTGATACTTTCTCACAATCACAGTTGACTAAAATTTCCAGAGAACTCAATCTACATGCTCACAGCTTGGAAACCTTGCCAGCACTTGTAAGCTGCCCTTCAAACCCAATCATACTTTTACTGATAAAATCAAACATAGACCTGCAGTTCCAGACAACATCAAAAACTGGCAAGTCTTTGAGAGTGACACTCAGATAAATAACTTTCTCACTCTAAAAGAGGAATTCTCTGGCATTAACATTGACTCAATCACTGGAGATGATCAACAACAAGCACACAAAAATACACAGAAAATATCAGCTGAAACAGCTAATCTAGTTTTGCATCCTACCACCTTTAACAGCGAAACCATACAAAATTTGAAGCAGATAGAGGGAGATGAACTGGCCGAAACAGAAGCAGAGGTAATTGAGCTGAAAGATAATTTTCTGCCCACAGGCTTAACCCCTTTGGAGGACCTATTTGATTCAAATGATATCTCAAGAAAACCAAAAATGCAACCACTGAATGTCGAAATTGAAGATTGTAACATTGGAACTACAGAAAATCCCAAAATGATAAAGTTATCTAAAGCATTACCACCTGAGCAGAAACTGAGATACATTGAGTTATTTAAAGAGTTCCAAGATGTCTTTGCCTGGAGCTATGAAGACCTCAAATCTTATGATACCTCAATCATCCAACACACTATACCTTTAAAGGAAAACCAAAAGCCTTTTAAACAAAAACTTAGAAGAGTGAACCCTGTGCTCCTCCCCCTCATTGAAAAGGAAGTGAAACGTATGTATGAAGCAGGAATCATTGCTCCAATCAGATTCTCAGAATGGATTTCAAACCTAGTGCCTACTAGGAAAAAGACAGGAGAAATCAGACTGTGTGTTGACCTAAGAAATTTAAACAAAGTCTCTCTCAAAGACCATTACCCCTTACCAAAAATGGATCATATCCTGCAAAGGGTAGTAGGAGCCTCTAGGATCTCATTATTAGATGGTTTCTCAGGATTCAATCAGATTCTAGTACACCCGGATGATCAAGACAAAACTGCCTTCACAACACCTTGGGGAACTTTCAAATATGTCAAAATGCCTTTTGGGCTTAAGAATGCAGGGGCTACCTTCCAAAGAGCAATGGATATAGCCTTCGCTAAGGAAATTCATGATTTTCTAGTGGTCTACCTGGATGATCTAACTGCCTTCTCAAAATCAGATCAAGAACACTTAGAACACTTGAGGCAGGTTTTCACAATCTGTAGAAAATATGGCATATCTTTAAACCCAAAGAAATCACTGTTTGGGCTAGAGGAAGGTAAACTCCTAGGACATATAATCTCAAAAGATGGTATTAGGATCGATCCAGACAGAATTCAAGCCATCCTATAAGTGCCACATCTAAGAAACATCAAAGAACTACAAAGCTTTCTAGGAAAAATCAACTTCTTGAGAAGGTTCATTCCTAATTTGGCTGAGCTCACAAGACTATTAAACAACATGCTGAAAAAGGACTCCAAGGTCAAATGGACCATGGAAGCTAGACAAGCCTTTGAGGATATTAAAAGAGCATTGACAAATACACCAGTCCTAACAAGTCCTAGGTTTGATAGAGATTTCATCATTTTTTATTTTGCTTCTGAGCATACAATTGTTGCTGTTCTGCTACAAAAAGATGACCAAGGCTGTGAAAAACCTATTGCATTCTTTAGTAGAGCTCTTAGGGATACCCCTTTGAAATATCAGATTATGGAAAAACAAGCCTATGCACTGGTAAAGGCAATCAAAGACTTTAGAATCTATATCTTGTACTCCCACATCATTTCTTATGTCCCAAATGCAGTGTTGAAGGACATTTTGACCCAAGAAGGAATTGAAGGTAGGAGGGGCAAATGGATTGCCAAAATCTTAGAATATGACATGGAAATCAAGCCTACCAAACTAATAAAAGGACAGGTTCTAGCCAAGTTGATGGCTGAAACCAATTTCCAAGCCCTTGACATTCATGAACTGGACAACGAACAGGAGATGGCGACTCCACAGATCAACCAAGCCTTTATGCAATCCCCCTGGTACACTGATATATGTTTTGTATTGTTAAACCTGCAAGCTCCTCCAGGGTTGTCCAGAACTAAGAAAAGGTTCTTGAAAATGAAAGCATCAAACTTTTGTATTATTGACAGTGTTTTGTTTTGGAAAAATCATGAAGGGATCTTACTTAATTGCTTAACATTGGATGAAACTGACAATGTCCTCAAAGAATTTCATGCAGGTGACTGTGGAGGAAACTTATACTGGAAATCCATAGCTGATAAAATCCTAAGGGCTGGTTTTTATTGGCCCTCCTTGTTTACTGATGTAAGAAAATTTGTAATGTCTTGTCACAAATGTCAAATCTTTGAAGGAAAGAGAAAGTTGTTGCCCTTACCACTCAAACCTGTTTCAACTGAGAGACCATTCCAGCAATGGGGTTTAGACTTTATTAGTGAAATTCACCCCCCATCCTCTGGCCAGCATAGCTGGATTCTAACTGCTACAGACTATTTCACCAAATGGATAGAAGTTGTCCCCTGTAGGCAGGCCAATGACTCCATTATCATACAATTTCTAGAGACCAACATCTTGTCCAGGTTTGGCTGTCCAGACAAAATTATCACAAACAATGTTGCCGCTTTCAAGTCCAAAAAAATGATCAATTTTTGCCACAAATATCATATGACCTTAGGTCATTCCACAACTTATTATCCTCAAGGCAATGGCCTAGCTGAGTCTTCCAATAAAAGCCTAATCAACATCATCAAAAAAGTTTTGGAGGAAAAGAAAAAGAATTGGCATAAGAAGTTAATGAATGCTCTATGGGCAGATAGGCTAACCACCAAGAGATCCATTGGTACAAGCCCATATGAACTAGTTTATGGAATGGAAGCAAGGTTTCCTTCATCTTTAAGTCTTCCTGTAATCAAGTTGCTGCAAGAAATACAAGCTGAGCCAAATGACATTCAAAGAAGGATCAATCGAACAATTCACCTACAGCAAACAAGAGAGGAAGTTTATGAAAGAACCCAAGTACTGCAAGAAAAGCTCAAAAGAATATTTGACAAAAGAACCAAAGCTGAAGACTTCTCTATAGGAAACAAAGTGCTGAGATGGGATTCCAAGAGGGAGGACAAAGGAAAACATGGAAAATTTGACTTCTTATGGAAGGGACCTTATGTAATTTATGTTGTACAAGGTAATAACACGTATTTTCTAAAGAGCTTGGATGGCTCAAACACTGAGGAAGGCCCAGTCAATGGGAGGATGCTTAAGCATTACTTTGAGCCCCTCTGATCAAGCACTGCTCAAATGTATATTGTACATAAAGTTGTATTTTCAATATGTTTATTTTCAACGGATAGATAGAGGTCCAAATGAAGCAGATTTTGAGAAAAACTAAGGTGCTGCACTATTTTGATGAATATTATTCACCTTGGCATGGGAAAACAAGAGAAGGTATTTGGGAACTATCTGGGAGATGAGAAACAATCAGAGAAGCAAGGCAAAAACAGGGTTGTAATTTCACAGCAAATCAACTTAAGGAGTATTGCATGCAAGTTTCATGGATTCAGATGTCCAGTCCTCAACAAAAGGAAAGGTTAAACTACAGAAGGGTGAAAAAAGAAGGCAATCTGACCTGCTGATCTTGACTTTTCATCTGGAAAAGTCATCCCCAAGTGGAGCCACTGTTAGCCTCCTATACCAATAGGGTTTCATATTTCATGATTGACAGTGGAAATGCTAAAAATGATCATCTTTGATGATACAAAGGTTCCATTTTTGTGAACAAAGTAAAAGGTTAAAAAATGTAAAGAGGGTATGCCTTAAAAGAATAATCAAAAGGCAAGAAAAGGAAATGGTCAAAAGAAAAAAGAATTAAAATGAACCCCAAAGAAAGACCAGGAAAGTGGCCAATCAAAATGCCACTGCTATCTTGATGTATGGCTCAACAGTTCAAGCTGGGCCATGCCATGTTTTAAATTGCTTGTTTTAGAGTAGGTAATGAGTACCTGTTCAAACAGTTCAAGCTTGACAGATGACTAGCTGGATAGACAAATGAAGGAGCCCACTAGCTTAATCTGGGCCCTTGGAAGATATAAGGGTAGATTTAGATAGGAGGGTAGCAAAAAGAAAAGAGCATATGAGGGTTTGCAAGTCTAAGTGCACCCTCCATGAAGTAACAAAAAATGCTAGGTTCTAAGTTGGGTAGGTAGCCAGAAGTTGCAGAATCCTGATCCTATTCAGTTTTGGCCTTAATCAAGAAGTCATATGTTAGCAGTTGCAAAGGTATCTATGCAGCATTTTGAAGGCAAAATATAGAAGCATGTCTAACTCCCCCTGTTTTCCCCCAAAGACTCTCTTTCTAACATCCCATGGAGGACTTCATGATTTTCCTAAATAGTCCTCCTTGTATTTCTTCTTGGAAATTTCATGACAAGTTTTCACTTTCTTCTCCGAAAAGAAGCCACATTTCTTGTGTAAAATCATTCCCCATCAATTCCTAAAAATCTAAGTTTACTCACTAAACTTAGTTTTCTATCCCACACTTCCAACCTCTCATATCCCCAATTCACATTGACTTCTAACCCTATTATCTAACTCCCTAAAAATGCCCCTTTCCCCTACTACTATAGCACTATTCTGAAAAAGCCCAAATAATATGTAAATACCCCCCCTTTTTGGCATTATAGCCATATTTTCAAAGTTTGGAGAATCATACAGAATCAAAGGTTTTGTAGTATTTGTTTCATTTGAAGTCAGGGATTGGATTAACACTTGGTTAATTCAATAACCCGTTCCTACCCTGGTCCGCTTTGCAAAACCTACAACAGTGTATTATCCACGCCATTGTATAAAACTTTGTTAAAAAACCCACTTTTTCCGCTTTTCCAAAGTATATATTTCGGCGCGCCGCACCGCAAAAAACAAAAAATATTATTAAAATCCCCACCGGGACCCGCCGTATCCACCCATCACCTCCGCAGCCCGTCGACCGTCGGATCCGGGCCCTCCCATCCGACGGCCCACAGCAATATCGGACCACCCCCGATGCCTGAACGTTAGCGCCCGAAATTTGTCAGAGGGTGACGTCAGGGCTCGGACGCGTGTCGCTTCTGGATTTCGTCAGGCGGCCTCCTGCCAAAACCACACCCGTACCATGAGCGGTCCGATATTACCGCTTACCGCCCTCCTATTTCCGCCATACGTCACTCCCACGTCACCCCCACGTCATTGCCGCTTCAGCATTACATTACCGCCCCATCCGCCATTGCTCCAAGCTGTCTGCCATGTCACCTGTCCACGTAGAGCCGCTCACTGGCCACCACGTCATCATTCCGTACCTGACCCCACCTATGACATCATGCTGACGTCATCCAACAAAAGGCGCCAAAGGCCAAATTTTCCCTATTTTGCCCAAAAAGTCATTTTTTCGCGTTATTTGCAAAAATACTCACTGTACTCCTGCATGAGCGGTTACGTTGCTTGTCCGCCAACTCTGAAGACTGCTCCCTTGCTGCTGGCGCCGTGAATTCACCTGTATATCAACACCATTGTCATATTGTACCCAGGTATTTATCAGTTTCCCTCTGCGTGCCTTAGTTTTTGCATAATTCACCGAAGCAAACAAGAAAAGAGGGAAAACACAGGAATTGCTAGGAATCCTCAGTAACTGAGCTTCATTTCCCACTGTAAGCCCAAATTCACCTACAGAGGTTCCACATTGTGCCAAATTACCACAAATTCACAGCTTGTTTGCGCATTCGCAAATCTAAACCTCTGCCAGACAAATCCACCGAGAAAGCAACTCTCAAATCCCAACATTTGCTCATTGAATCTCTCCCAGGAGCATTTCAACTCAGTTTCTCCCCTATTTACCTTGTCCTCTCTGCAAATTGCCCCCCTCATTGGAAATTCACTGCTCTATATTGTTGTGCCCAGAAAATCAAGTTTAAACACAACTTAAAGTATCAGTTAACCATGGAGACCCCTGTGGCATTAAACATTGCCCCATTAAATGCCCCACACAAGAACCTGGAATGGTTGGCCGTTGCTGACAAAGATTATCAGATGAGAGAAACTGTAGAGAGGGGCATCACATACCACATAGAAATAGTTTGTGAGTTTAGAAAGAAGCACAGAGATGGTACAGACCTCCTGGGAATCTGGAAATCCAATTTGCCAATTTACTATCTCCCTCAGGTCAATGAGTTCCCTGACTTGATTCACCAATGCTCCACAAACTATGACCCCAATCAAAGAGTTGTTCTGAGTCCTTCAGGCTCTGTCTTGTTCCATATTACTCCTGAAGCCATCAACCAAATGCTACAGTTTCAACCTACAAGGCCACTGGTTCCTCTTACTATGCAGCTTTTGCTAGAGTAGGGTGCCAAGCTCTCCAACTCACAAATTACAAGGATTGGCCAATTATTTATGCGTCCAGAATACCAGCCCCGACAGCCTCCCCCTTATCTGCATGACTGGTTCAATGACATTGGGAGACTACTGTTAGACATCATATCCTCCATCCTAGGGTTCAAGACCAGTGAGTTTATGGATGAGACAACACTGGTAGTGCTATCCATTTTTACCCCAGGACAGCCCCCTGCTGTCCAGTATGACTATGCTTCATTTATAGCCAACAAAATTCATGAACTTGGAAAGAGAGAGGGTATTCAAGTACACTTCCTACATATATCATCTGCTATTATACAATCAGCCTGATGCCTTTCCTCTTTTCCTCAAGAAACTAGATCCAAAGGGAAACAGAAGGTCTGTAATGTTCTGGACATCAGTCTGTCATCATATTCATTATTCACCATACAACTACTGTGAGTTTATTGACCTATTCATTCATCCAGCCTTGTCACTGCTGCAGAGTTCCCCTCCTCCTAGACTCACTGATGATATGCAGAAAATCCTCCAGTTGTCCAAGAACTATAGCATTGGGGATTGGTACTTTTACCAAGACCATACAGTGATCAGGATATATGGCTGTGAGTTAGCACCATACAGGCTACCAAAGTATGTTCCCATGAGACTCTTTGCACTAGAATACTTCAGGCAGTTCGGCAATGTAGATATGATTCACTTCCATAGCAGAAACAAGAAGGCACAGCTGAAAATTAAGCATCAACTGGGTCCATTCATCTTTAATAAGAGAGAAGAAGCTTGGGCTGAGGCAGACCAAATGCTAAAAGCCCTCCACCTCAAGACAAGCTTCTATTGGGCACCCTATGACCCTAACCATTTCATAAGCCTCAGAAGAATCAAGCATAGGCTTGCTACATATGACCACATTAGCATTCCAGAAGTTGAAAAATATGCTAACCAATTAGAGTGGAAAGAAGGCACATTAGTGGAAGATTATACTGAAGAAGAAATAGCAGAGAAAGCCATTAAAACTTTAGAAAAGGTAGTTGACTTGGAATATTTTGGACAGGTTTGGTCTTCAGGCCCTCGGCATCTTGGAGAAGCTGCCTCTTCATCTACCGTTCCCCAGCAGCCTGCCAAAACAACTGATCCACCAGCAGACATGGCTAAAGGCAAAACAATGCAGCAAGAAGAATCACCTCCAAATGTGGAACAGCAAGTAGAGTAGCAGGAAGGTACAGCCAAGGAACCTGCCTCCACAGAGCAGCAGACACAAGAGCAAATCCCTCCAAGGCAGGAGGTAACAGTTGAGTCCTCTGTTTTACAAACACCTGCTAATGAGGAAAGAACAAGGAAAAGGGATAGGCAAGAGGACAGTCCACTTACTACTTCAACAGACTAGCAAGGAGAAAAAAGACAGAGGCTAAATCCTTTTTCAGAGGAGGAATTACCAGAGAGACCAATTGATAATATGCCCCCTCCTAGCATTGAAACATTGGCCAGTTCCTTACAGCAAGGACAGGACATGCCACATGGGACAGAGGTGAGCTCTTCAAGGCAGCGATCTAAGGCGGACTCTAGCATCAAGCAGCAGTTCATAGATATCAAGAAAAGGAATGAGCCCCTCAAACACCAAATCTACAACCAACTCTTGAAAATGGCACCAACTAATCAGCAGAGATTAATGTCTGCTTATGACATTCAAGAACAAAAAATGACTCTTAGTCATTTCAGGCCTACTATGCAGCAACCTCAAACAGCTGCTGATTATATCAGGACTAATCCGGAAATTTTTGCCAAAGACATCCACCCCTTGGATCAAATTGAGCTACATAGGTAAACCAGGGAAATGATATATTCCACATTAGCTGATAAGACCCTACTGGCACACCAATTACAAAATTTTTTAGACAACACTGCTGCTCAACTGGAATTGGAGAAGGCATCATCTCAAGCCAAGGACAACAGAATCAAGTCCTTGGAAGAGATCATTATAGAGTTGGGTCATGATCCAAAGGACCCTAAGGGTGTGCAAGCATTATTAAAGAAAAGGGATGAAGACATAGCAGCTATGAGAAAGCATATCAAGCTGCCAGCTACCCTTCACCCTCAAACTAGAGAGGTGGCAGAGCAAAAGAAGGATCAGGATGTAGTTGCTTTACTCCTGAGTTTATACAAGAGATTGATGGAAACAGAGAGTGCATTAGAGGTAGCACTAAAATCAAGACAAGGTGAGGCACCAATGCAGCCAGCACAGATATCTACATCCACTGAAGGTGTGCCACTTTCTACTACTACAGCAGGTTCTCCTACAGGACAAGCATCAGAGGCAGGCCCTTCAACATCAGCACCAACTACAGGAGTATTAGCGCCAGCAACAGCACCAGATCAGGGACCCAGCCTAAGCATGCAGAACATGATGAAGGAGCTGGAAGCTTTAGAAGCACAGATGGCTGAGCTGCAAGAGACCAAGGATAAATTGGCTGCCATTGAAGAAAAGTATGATAAATCCAAGCAAAGTGTAGCTGAAAAAACAAGAGAGGTAAGGGCTCTAGAGAAGAAAATAAAGGAACTGGAGAAAGAGCTCTCTCTTGATAAGGTTGTAGTTGAAATTAAGAAAATCATATGGGACAATATTGGTCAATCTATTACAGACCAGTGGCAATATATTGAAACTATCCATGAGCATATGGATCTCATAGGCAGGGCCCAAAAAGAAAGTCAAAGAGCAAGGGCATCTCTAGGCAATATGCCTGAAATAGCCAATAGGATGATCAATGTCCTTAACAGTCGCACTGGCCCTCAGCTGGCAGCAATGAGTATCACTAACAGAACTGATACCATTTTACTAGTGAAGAGGGTACTCACTTTGAGAAATCATGTACAAACATTGGACAGAAGGTGTCAAGAAATGCAGACAGAGGTGAACAAATTCATTGAGAAAATTACAGCATTACATAATAGAGGTCTTCCCGGCTTGGTAACTAGTGCAAGAAGGTTACTATCTCATGAAAACTATGCCAAGAGGGTCAATACATATGCCACAAATCAGATCACTGCAGCAGCAAGTGTCCCAGAAGAAACAGGGCCTCCATCTGGGCAGAGTCTCTATGACAAACTAGAGAATTTATTTTTTATTATGAATGAGATCAGACATCTTTTTGAAGTGCCTCCAAACTATTACAAATATACTGATGCAGATGAAACCTTAGGCATAATCGTAAGACACCAATTGCCTACACAGGAATGGTGGACGGGCATGATACAAACATTGATGTGAAGAAACAGGTTGCTCACTATATTTTTGTATTTCTATCAAAAGTCAGCATTTTCATAAAATTGATATATTCGCTCTGACTAGGAAAGCAATGGAAAAGGCCAACTCAGCAATCAAGTTTGACCACCAAAGCAGATGCCTACTTATGCAAATGACGAGGCTGAGATAGCCGCACCACGAAAAAGCAGTAAAGGGCGTATTACTCAGAATCAATACGAAGCACCCGACAAACCCAGTTGCCTCCAAAAGTCAAAGAATTTCTGACAGAACTGAATAATCATTCATTGTCCATTTAAATTAGCAATAACTATTGTATCTGCTATTTTTGAAAGTTGGTAAAGACAGTTATTGAGCAAATGACTCATCGTTAAGATATTTTGTAAAAACGATTGTATATATATCCCCACGCATAAACTTATTGGGGTTGTTGATTTTTCTTCTAGAGAAGCTATGCTGTAATTTCAGACTTTCAATACAGGAAGCTAATGGAATTTATGAAGTTCTGAGTTGTTTGAAGTGTTGTGGTGTGCTTGCTTGCTGCTACAGGATTCCTATGCTATTTCATGTCACAATAAGTTTTCTGAACCATGTTTTTTATGTATTCTGCTCTTTCATAATCCACTTATATTGTATGTTTCATATGTTTAGCAGTAGAGAAAAAGAATAGTTTCAGGATTTGTTCATTGAACACCCTAAACTCAATCTATGCTGTTATGAATGTTTTCTTCAGAATTAGTTATGAATGTGTAATTCTTAATTGCTCACTTTCATACTAAATCTTTCATAGTAAATACTATTCAGGAATTCTAATCTGCTCCTGATTAATATTTCATTCCTTCACATTACCAGCTTAGTGAAAGATTCTTAGTTGCCTCTCGCTGGCTGGAAATAATCCATATACCACAAATTGAAGATTGTTTCATGAGTACCCATATGGCCCTGCAGTTTCATCACTCTTACTCAATATCTCAAACAACACATAATCACAGACTCCATTGCCCAATGGACTGAAGCTCCTGAAGATTACCTTTTAGCTGCTAGAAGACATCATTCAACCAAAACTTTAAACAAAACTCAGTACATCATAACTAGCCTAAACATTACTTAAACAAAGCTAAATTCTAAAGAGAGAGCCCTCTCTGATTGCAGGTAGGCTAGGACCTATGATCCAAATATTGGTTTGTGGTTACCTCAGCCGTATTCCCTTAGGAGTCAAAGGGAACAACCTGAGTGATAACAGGGTCCACCCTCAATCGCTATCGCAAGTCGCAAATGGCTTGTTCTCGGTCTTCCCTTTGTATTTTGAAATATGTTAAAAACACTGGTAATACATTAAAAATAGCTCATGACAGACTTCAAATTTTATATATTTCCCTTCATGAACCCTTTCGAGTCTGGGTCTTATTTCATATCGCAAGTCACTTTGGTCCTGCTCCAAGGTTCCCCTTTGTTTTTTAGAAATACGTTAAAACCGCGAAAATGCATTAAAAATGACTTTTCTATGGATCTCAAAATCTATGCAATAATGCTTATATAACCATCGGGTCCGGCTAATCACATCGCACATATACATGTATAAAGACCCCGCTCCTTAATGTTTCCCTAATTGCGATCCGCCGATGCGATTGATCACAATTGCATATCACTCATGCCCCGAGACGATAAGCACTCCTTGTATTTTCCGATAGCGATCCTACAATGCAACATGGGCCATCGATCTGTGCGCTTAATTGACAATCCACGTTGCATCGCCTATCGCCATCGCAAGTTCCACACATCTGCGCCAATATCCACCGATTGCGACCCACCGATCAGATCTGAACCGTTGATCGGCCAAATCGAACGGCTGCTGTGCATTTTAGTGTTTATGCCTCTGATACTTGGTTTTTCACTATTTTTTATGTGTTTTTTCCTCTTGATAGTGCTTTTCTACCATTCCAAGGGTTCTTCTCTTGTGTTGGTTTTGATCTTTGGCATGATTTTAATAGCTTTTGAAGACTTTAAGAGCATATTTGGACCCATTTGGATCAGGATCCGATGCATTTATAGATGTGAGAGTAATATTTTGAAGTCTGGCTTATGGCCAAAGCCGAGCAAGAGGATATGTGGCCGTCAAAGCTGAAACAGGGGAAATTCTTGCTAAAAATAGTAGTGCTGCACCTCAGGGGCTAACAGACCCCATAGCCCAATGGTAAAAGGCATCTCTCTATCCATCTAAGTCAGTGATTCCACCACCAAATCAAAATTAAAACCCAATTTAAACTAAAATAATTTGCCTAAAATCAATTAACTAAACAAAGTTAAATAATAAAGAGAGATCCCTCTTTGAGTATTAGGAAGGCTAGATCCTGATCTCAAAAGTAGTTTTGTGATTACCACTATCATTTCTTTCATAATAACTCTAGGGAAATTTTAGAGTGATAACATATTGGTGACCATGTTGGGGACATTCCTCATTTTAATAAAACTTTAAGGAAATCTTAAATCTCATCTTTTGCACCTTAAGGTCATTTTAGAGTTGTTAAAACGTTTCATTAAACAATTAAAAAAATAAATTTTGGCTTCCAAAAGAACATACTATACCAGGGCACATCCAAATCCAAACCCTGCTACAATAGTTGATGATCCTGACAGAATTTTAAGAAAATCAAAAAAGGTAGAAACTCAAGGAAGTAGTAGTCAGTTAATTAAAGCAAATTCACTCCCTAAGGAGTTATCAAGTTTAGAAGATATTCAGTTAGATTTATCATTTGAGCTTTCTTTGTTTTGAACCAAATCTAAAAATTCAAGTCATGACACTGTAATAGACCCAAATTTTATTCAATTTATTGAATCAAAAAAGGTTCCTATACATCTTGATTTAGATCAACATGTCTTGGATACTTTTGACAAACTAGAAGCTTTAACCTTAACTCTGATAAGGCATATAGATGAAGCTTATCTTCAACAATCCATTGAATTAGCTGCTCTAACTGCTGCTACCCCTGAAATTTCTACAGAGTCTTCAAAAACTGTAAATACAGCTTCATTTACTACCACCTCACCTATAATATCAACCACAGTTCATTCCCCTAAACCATTCATACCTCAACCTCCTTTCCAACAAAACATCTCAAGCTCATCTAGTTCATCCACAACCATCTCAAGTTCTTCTTCAAGCACCACTACTTTACCTCCTAGCCAAGCTAGAACCTCAGCCATGGCAGACAGATATGCACCTTTGGTCTTACCAGCTCAACTACATGCCATGCCCCAGGACTACCAAAGTAAAATCTTTATGCTTGATGCTACTGGTTAGTATACTGCCCAAAAGCATGTGAATAAAATGACTGATTATTTTGAGTTACATGAGATTGATGATTCTAATGTGCAAATGAGGTTATTTTCCCAAACACTAGCAGGGGATGTCAAGAAATGGTTTAAAGGTTTACTTGCTAATCATATTGTTGATTTAGCTGCTTTCCATAGATTATTTATTGATAGATGAGAAAGAAAGAAAAACCCTTTACAAATATTGTCTAAATATAAAAACATTAGAAAAGCTCTTAATGCAATCCCTGCAAATATTAAACCTCCACCAGACTTAGCACTAATCAAATTTCTTGATGGTTTTGACATTGACATGTCTTACCAATTGAGAGAAAGAAACCCTGAAACATTGGAACAGATGAAAAGTAATGTTGTTAGTGTAGAAGAAAATTTATTAGCTAAGAAAGCTAGGATGAGAAATGAAAAAAGAGTTACCATTAAAGAGGAACCATCCACTTCAGATGGTAAGATAGATATTTTAGCTAAAAGTGTAGAAAGGATAATGGATAGATTAGAAAATATGGAAAGAAAGTCTTAGTGGGAAAATCAACAAGCACCCCCAATTAGAAACCCCAACTTTAGGAAAAATCCTAATACTGGAAAAACAAGAGATGCTATACCTAATCAACAAGTTAGACCACCTTTCTAGGAAAATTATGTTGAAGGTTCACAAAACCATGAAGAAGAGGACACCCAGATAAACCTATTGGGGATTTAAAATGAAGATGTTTTTCTTACTCAAGAAGAACAAGAATTGTACATGTTACAAAAATTACAATTGGAATCTAGAGAGTCCTTTTATTACAAACAAAGCTATGAATCTACTATCTATGAAGTCCACAAACAATATGGCCTTAGAAGCAAAAAGAATACTGACATTCCCATTAAAAAATCAGTCCAAACCCAAACTAAAAAAATAGCAAAAGCTCATGTGACCAAAGTTATACAAATTCTCCCTAGAGGAACTCAGGAGACTTCCAGCCCAAAAATTGTAGACATAACTTCAGTTGGAACTCAAACTTCAATTGTCACTCAAACTATTCCAAATAAGAGAATTTAAAACAACACTTCTGGTACACAAACCGAGTTACCAAGTGCTAATAAAGAAGATAAAAGTACACAGACCACAATTACTAAGGAAGATCTCATACAATCAGGCAAAACTCAATTTGCATACAGCATTAAGAGTGAGATAGTGAAATTGAAAATATCAGTTCCTTTGATAGAGTTAGTGAAAAATGAATCATACAAAGCACAAATCATTGAAACACTAAACATAGGTGAAGGAGAAGATGTTGTAAACCTTAATTATGATCAACCTGAATTATTATTTGGTCCAGAAGTAAATGGCACCCATCAACAAGGGGGTATCCCTCCATTCTACATTAGTTTAAATGTTCATGATAAAATATTACACAATTCTATGCTAGATTCAGGGGCATCCCATAACCTAATGCCTAAAGAAATCATGGAAAGATTAAATTTGGATATCACCAGACCCTACAAGGACCTATTTTCCTTTGATTCTAGCCAAGTCAAATGCCTCGACCTGATTAAAGATTTGTGTGTGACTCTAGTCTAGTGCCCAGCAAAGAGTATTGTTATGGACATAGTAGTTGTCGATATCCCACCCAAGTATGGAATGATATTATCTTGCTCATGGGGAGAAAATTTGTTGGGATCTCTACAGTTAGACATGTCATATGCTACCATCTCTATTTTTGGTCCGTAAAGAAAACTTTATAGAGAAACCTTGATGAAATACATGGTAAGTAGTTTAGAAAACCACAGAATTACCCTATATACTCCATGCATTCTGATATGGACTCATTTATCTTGTATAATTCATACAATGGCAAAAATGAGATCACAACTATAGAAGAAAAATACAAAGCACCTGATAGTGAAAACATATTTCAGGGGTCTCTATGGCATTTAGATTTTGATGGCTCTATGAATAGATTAGGAGCAGGTGCAAGAGTTTAGATTCATAACATGGAAAATAATCATTTTGAAGGTCATGCCTTTAGATTAAGCCTTAAATGCACAAACAACATGGCAGAATATGAAGCTTTAATCTTAGGACTACAAATTGTAAGAAAACTTGGAGCCAAGAGAGTTTCTATCATGGGAGACTCCGAATGGATCATAAAACAAATTAAAGGAGAATACTCTGTGCATAATCTCAGACAGCCAATACAGAGAGATTGTTCTAGATCTGATTAAGGAACTTCTTGAAACTGATTTTGTTGCTATTCCTAAGAAACAAAACATGCAAGCTCACAGTTTAGCTACTTTTTCTAGCACTTGAAAATTACCTGCAGAAGTAAGACACAAACTTGTTATACATGACTTGAAATATTGGCAAATTTTTTCACAAGATTCTCAAATCTATGATTTCATGAATGCTGAAGGAGAATTTCAAAACTGTAACATAGATACTGATTGTACAGTAGATAACTTCATAAATAGCGAAATATATATAAATTCTTTATATGTAAATAAACTCACTAAATTCACTAAAGTAGAAATAGATAACTTATAAAAAGTAGAAATAGAAGAAATGATCAATGATGATTTTGAGATTTTAAACCTTAAAAATAACCTTTTTCCTAAGGGATTAATCCCATTAGAAGATTTGTTTGATTCAAATGATGTAGCCAGAAAACCAAAAATGGAGCCTTTAAGATCATACATAGAAGACTGTAACATAGGAACAGAAGAAAAATCCAAGCTTATCAAAATATCCAAAGCATTACCTCTAGATGAAAAGTTGAAATACATAAGTCTGTTCAATGAGTTTCAAGATGTCTTTGCCTGGAGTTATGAAGACCTTAAGTCTTATGACACAAGCATTATTCAACATAAGATACCCATCAAAGAAGATTAGAAACCCTTTAAATAAAAGCTTAGGAGAATTAATCCAGTTCTTATGCCACTAATTGAAAAAGAACTAAAAAGGATGTATGATGCACAAATCATAGCACCAATTAGATATTCATATTAGGTCTCTAATTTAATCACTACTAGAAAGAAAACAGGAGAAATCAGACTGTGTGTTGATTTCATAAACTTGAACAAAGTTCCAATAAAAACTAACAACCCTCTCCCTAAAATGGACCACATTCTTGAGAGGGTAGTAGGCTCATCCAAAATTTCATTTCTTGATGGGTTCTCTGGATACAACCAAATCTTAGTTCAACCAGAGGATCAAGCAAAAACTGCATTTACCACTCTGTGGGGTACTTTCATGTATTTGAAGATGCCTTTTGGATTGATGAATGCTGAAGCAACATTCCAAAGAGCAATGGACATAGCTTTTGCAAAATAAATCCATGACTTTCTAGTTGTTTACCAAGATGACATCACATTATTTTCCAAATCAGATAATGAACATATATATCACCTAAGAAGAGTTTTTATTAAATGTAGAAAATTTGGCAATTCCTTGAATCCCAAAAAGACACTCTTTGGTCTAGAAGAAGGTAAACTCTTGGGACACATAATATCAAAAGATGGAATCAAAATAGATCTAGCTAGAATACATCACTCATCCTAGAAACATCAAATAATTACAGTCATTTTTAGGAAAACTAAATTTTCTTAGAAGATTCATTTCTAACTTAGCAGAATTAATCAGAGAATTAAATAACATGTTAAAGAAAGATTCAACACTTAAATGGACAGTAGAGGCTAAACAGTCTTTTGAGGCAATCAAAGAAGCCCTTACTAAAACACTAGTACTCATAAGTCCTTATTTCAAAAAATATTTTATAATTTTTTCTTTTGCTTCAGAACATACTATTACAACAGTCTTGTTGCAAAAGAATGATCAAGGTTATGAGCAGCCTATTGCATTTTTCAGTAAATCTTTAAAATATTCTACATTAAAGTACAACATAATGGAAAAACAAGCACTTGCTTTAGTGAAAGCTATTAAATATTTCAAAGTGTACATATTGTACTCACACATCATTGCATATGTTCCAAATTCGGTAGTAAAGGATATTTTAACACAGAATGGACCTGAAGGAAAGAGAGGAAAATGGGTTGCCACCATTTTGGAGTATGACATAGAAATAAATCCTACAAAACTTATCAAAGGCCAAGGTTTAGCTAAACTCATGGCTAAAACGAACTATCAGGCCTTAGATATAAATTTCATTGGTGCCTTAGATGATCAGGAAGAGATGGTGACTCCACAGACTAGTGAAGCTTTCATAGATTCACCCTGGTATGTAGATATCATATTTGTTTTACTAAACCTACAAGCTCCTCATGGTTTATCTAGAACTAAAGGTTGATTTTTGAAAATGAAATCAATAAAATATTGTATCATAGATGATGCTTTATTCTAGAAAGATAATGGTGCCATTTTATTGAATTGTTTATTAAAAGATGAAGCTAACAAAGTTATGCAAGAATTTCATGCAGGAGATTGTGGATGACACCTATACTAGAAAACAACTACTGATAAGATTTTAAGGGCATGTTTTTACTAGCCCACCCTTTTTGCACATATCAAGAAATATGTGACCTCCTGCCACAAGTGCCAAATATTTGAAGGCAAAAAGAAACTCTTACCATTACCTGTCAAACCCATCTCCATAGAAATTCCTTTTCAACAATGGGGTTTGGACTTCATTGGGGAAATTCACCCATCCTCCTCAGCCTAGCATAAATGGATTTTGATAGACATTGATTACTTTACTAAATGGATAGAAGCCATCCCTTCTAGACAAGCCACAGACTCTGTCATCATTTCATTTCTTGAGAAAAACATCCTTTTCTAAGTTTAGCTGCCCACAAAAGATCATTACTGATAATGTAGCTGCTTTCAAATCCAAAAAAATAGTATAATTTTGTAACAGATAACACATTACCCTTGGCCATTCCACTGCCTATTACCCTCAAGGTAGTGGACTTGCAGAATCCTCAAACAAAATCCTTGTTAATATCATCAAGAAACTACTAGAAGACAATACGAAGATCTAGAACAAAAATTTGGTTAATGCCTTATGGGCAGACAGACTAACTACC
The DNA here is from genome assembly GCA_031772625.1 of Pinus tabuliformis. Lineage (NCBI taxonomy): Eukaryota > Viridiplantae > Streptophyta > Pinopsida > Pinales > Pinaceae > Pinus > Pinus tabuliformis. Next base: position 280,951,879 of record CM062816.1, read on the forward strand.
AAAAACTCCAGTAGTACATCTCCTTACCAGCTAGTATATGGAATGGATGTTGTTTTTCCATCCTCTTTAGGAGTGCAAGTGATAAAAATGATTCAAGAGTTGTAAGTAGAACCAAATGATATCAAAAGGAGGCTAAATCAGACAATACATTTGCAGCAAACTAGAGAAGAAGTCTATGTCAAATCAAAAGTAATCCAGGATAAAATTAAAAATATTTTTGACAAGAAAACCAAAGCCGATGATTTTTACAAAGGTGATAAAGTACTCAAATGGGATTCTAGAAGAGAATAAAATGGTAAGCATGGTAAATTTCATTTCCTATGGCAAGGCCCTTATATCATTTATGGTTAAAGAGGTAGCAATGCATTTTTCTTGAGACAACTAGATGGAACAGATCTACTAGGAAGACCAGTCAATGGTAGAATGTTGAAGCATTACTTATCCATAGATTAACATTAGTTCATTTTTTTACTTTTCTCATTGTATATAACATTGCAAAGTTTAGACTGGATTGGATGGTAATCTTTTGAGGTTGAAGCCCGAAGAGAAGGCCCTAAGCTTTGAGAGGTGTACCATCATATGTATGAATAAAGCAAATCACAGAGGAGCAGTTATAAGGTAACCACAGTCAAAGTTTAAAAGGCTACTGGTCTTAAAGATCTTGACATTTCACCAGGAAATGTCATCCCCGTGTGGAGCCACTGTCAGGGTCCTATAATAATAGGATTCATAATTTTGAATTGACTATGTTAAGTCTTGTAATATTGTAGATACCTTTGCTTTTCTACAAATGTTTTCCCATATTAAAAAATGTAAAGAGGGTATGTCCTAAAAGATTAATCAAAGGACAAAAAGAAAGAAAAAGATCAAAAATGTAAAAATATGAACCCCAAAAAGAGATAAGAATAGATCATGAAAGTGTGCAAATTCAAATGCCACTACCCTTTACTTTACTTTGCAAAATTAGATTGTGTGCAGCTTGTCAAAAATGCCACAATCCATGATGGTCAAATAGTTTAATCTTGATTCATTCATGCTTTAAATTTCATGTCGATAGATAGAGAATAAAGATCTAGCCAAACTATTTAATCTTGGAAAAGCAATAGTTAGGTAGAGAATAATAATGAACTCATCAGTTTAATCTCAGCC